>CM031606.1:74116653-74148607 GCA_018398815.1 Conus ventricosus
AGACACACGTCCTTTCCTTTTTATATCGTCCACCTGACGATGCTAATGTCAGCGGGGTGACCAGGGGCGACTGGAAAAACACTGAAAGCAAATCCACGGTCGTGTTGTGAGCTGCCTGTCTTTTGCATTAGAAACTGGCTGGACTGTGATCCTGTGTGAATCAGGGGGAATGGGGTGGATAAATAAAGCTGAAATGAACAAAACATGAGTGCGAAATGATTGGTGTACAGGAGAGAGAGAGAGAGAGACTCTTGACTCGACTCTTGACGCGCGCTTTCACGCCGCGCCATTTATTGTGAGGCCCTCGGCCCGTCCACAGGAGTACGCAAACATACATTTCAACATGACAAAAACGTTTGATTGAAACGTTGATTGTAACATAATTTGTTTTCTGATTAGAGTTTTGTTCTTCCCATAAGTATTACTATTACATACGGGTTTCTCTGGTTTTTAAGGCATAGAAGATGTACATTGCAATATCTCTTATGTTTCGGTGTTATCGTTTGTAGCAGACTTTCAATGTGATTGCGTTTCTGTTGCTAAAGTGTTTGAAAATGTATTTTGTTCGTAATTGCCTGTAATTTGGACACCACATTAAGAAGTGCATTTCTGTTTCTACTGTTGGGCAGAAGGGGCATGTTGTTATAGCTTCATTGTCTATGTATTTTTTATTGCCATGCAGTTCGTTTATTTCCTAATCGTAGTCTTGTCAACGCTTTTCTGAACTTTGCGATTGTGATTGCGCGAAAGTATTCTTCAGTTTGGTGTATAGTTTTAAACGTATTATATGTAGTAAATCGTTCACTGTTCGCTATTTTGTTATGCCAGTTCTGTTTGTAACAATCTATGATTCTTTGTTTTAGTGTTATGATAAATGTTTGCTCGTTTCCTACGCCTTCGTTCAGCCAAACTTCAGAGAAGCCATGTGTATCCAAGCAGCGTTTAATTTCCAGTGCCCAGTTCTGTGGTTTGTCAATTTCTATTTTTTCTCTTTCATATGCCTGTCTAGGTATCCTGTCTGGAGTCATCTTCATTAATTTGAACCAATATTGATTGCTTTTATTGAACTATCTATACTATCGGATATCTTCCTAGTTCACCGTATCTACAAGTTGTTTGGCGTTTTCTTCCCCACCCCCATGTATCTTTTACATGCGATAGATGTATATTTTCCACCGCTGAGTAACGAGTCAAACCCCATACTTCTGCTGCGTACAGTAGCAGTGGCTGACCTGTGTATCAAATAGCTTAAAAAATATGTTTATATCCAAATGTCCTAAGCTATACATTGTTTTCATTATTTCACCTATTTTCCTTTCGCCCTTCCTGCATTATTCTGAAAGTGAAATATCTACTGAGAGTTTAGTCATTAGAGTGAAACCTAAGTATTGTAGCTGTTTACTACCTCAATTCTTCCCCTTTGTAGTTCCATTTCTCTAGTCTGCCAAGGTATCCTCCTTTTCTAAAGACCATGATTTTGTTTTTTGGAGATTAACCTTTAGTCCAATTGCGGTCTGAGGCTTCCTGTAGGTTCTTAATTTGGTTTTGCAGACCTGCTGGTGTTTTAGCTATTAAAGCTATGTCATCAGCGAATAGAAGTGAAAATATTTCTGCCTTTCGGGTAAGAATTGATATCCGTGTCTTCCTTTAGCTGTGACATGTCTGCAACTTTCTGTAATTAGTAATGAAAAGATTAGAGGGGACAGTAAACACCCTTGTTTCACTCCTGTGTGGCATTCAAAGAATTCTGTTAGTTCAGTTCCATGTCTTACACATGCTTGTACTGTTTTATAGATAGCTTTTAGCATGTTAATCATCTTCGTAGATATTTTGTGTTTCTGTAGAATTTCCCAAAGTTTTTCTCTATTTACTGTGTCAAACGCTTTCTGATAATCAATGAAGGCTACATACAATTTACTTCTTCTTCTGCCGTATAGGCAGTTACTTATCATAGATGTTAGTGTGAAAATATGGTCTACTGTTGAGAAATCTTTCCTGAAGCCTGCCTGCTCTTTGCTGATTTTATTTTCTGCTTCTGCCCAATCATATAGTCTTCTGTTTAATATTGCTGTGTAAATCTTGCTTATGATGCATAATAAGGATATTCCTCTATAGTTTCCTGGATTCTGTCTATCTCCCTTCTTTGTGTAGTGGTATGATCACCGCCCTTGACCATTCTATGGGGAAGTAGCTATCTTGATATAATTTATTGAATAATTTCGTTAAGAATGGCACTATATTTTGTCCTATAGTTTTGAGAAATTCAGGAGGGATTTCATCAATGCCTGGTTGTCCAGGACGGGGGGAAATCGTGATGGTATTGCTTAAGTGCACTAAGTTGATGTATTATTAGTCAGGCTTAACACACCAAGGTTATCTTTGCACTCATACACGCATATGCACACTCATGCGTCCACCAAACATTCACCTCTCTCTGGGAATGGGATGTCACGCATTCGTTTCTCTCCAAACACGACTGAGCACAAGAATTACAATTTCTATGCTACTTATAATCAAACATGAAAAAATTCAATTACACAAAATGAACAAATCAGCACATGAAAGATCAATACTCCTAATCCCGGGTTTATAATAAATGACTTCTTACCTGGCCAGGTTTTCACACACACAACCACGCTTTCACACCACACCACAGTTCTTGAACAAGTCTCTTCACGTCTTCTTCAGCACTGCTTGATGGTGATGCCCTTGGTTGACGGGCTCCAGGTTTCAGGACTGGGTCTTCGTGGTCGTCTCTGGGATCTCGACGTAGAACTCTTCTGTCTTCGTCTTCTTCACCCACCTCTGGGTTCAAATTCAGTTTGTCTGTCTTCACCCACTTCTGGGCTTCAAACTTAGTTTCCTTCTCTTCCAGCTTGTCTTTAACTCTAAGACCTTGCTGTCTCTTCTATCTCCCAGACCACGTTTCTCTCGACCCTTTCTCTGTCCTGCTCACTCCTCTCCTCTCTCTCTCTCCTCTACCTTCTCGCTCTCTCTCTCCTGGTGTTGTTCTTCCCGACACGTTGTTCTCCCTCATTTTATATAGGGAGGGAAACAAAGGATTCCCCTTCGGGCCATGCCTTTGTCCATGCTGCTTCTCAAGCCCCTAGTTCACAAGTACCTGAATTCTCCACTCGCTACATTCCACACACATCAGCATTTACACACACCCCTACCTAATTGATTAGCAAAACACACACTTAGCCCCAGATGGACATCGAAAATTCCCGCCGACTTCGGTGGTCAGTTAACACGTAATTATCTTAAGGAGGGTACTACAACCTCCACACACATTCAGCCAGCCTGACAATAGAACCAACACAGTGACCCACGGCAATACCATCTGAACAAATCCAAGGCCCCTGCTCTTCACTGACTGGTTTACACAAGACCTTAGCGACCGAGCATTTAGCGCTCACTTGGGGCCCCGAGGTCGTAGTGGTTACAACCCTTCCCCCTTTCGCCACCGGGCAGGTCCGAACTCTCTCCTAGGTGTTGTTTGTCATCTGACCACTTCGGCCGTGTGCGGTGGTGGGTAAGGTACCCTGGTTAATTGGTCAATACCTATTTGTATACCACATACAATTGTCCCTTTGTCTCCAAGCGGTCTAATGCCTTTTGTGAGAGGTTTCACGCTCCTTGACACTGGTGATTTGCCTTTTTTTAATTTTTCTGTGCTGATCTTACTTCGTTTTCGGTTATCTCTTCGTCTAATTCTTGTACATGAATTACGTTTAAACACTTCTTCTTGTGGTCCTTCTTCTCTGTCGTTTAGCATTTCTGTGTCTTGTGGATTCAAGATGCTTTCGAAATGTGCTTTCCACTGTGTAATATTAATAGATGGTAATGTGTTATTCTTTCTTCTAACACTTTTTATGGTGCTCCAGAACATTCGGCTGTCCTTACGATTTTGTTACTAGTGTGTCGTATGTTTTGCTTTTTATACTGTTTTTTCTTTTCTCTAATTGTTTCTTTGTATACTGCTCTTTTGTTCTGTAAGCCTCTCTCCTTCCTTCATAAATGGTTGGGTTTTTATCCTTTTTCGTCCATGTCAGTCTATTGAGTGCTTGTTGTGCTTCTTTCTTTTTGATTTCGCATGTTTTATCATACCAGTTGTTTTTAGTCTTATATTTTCCTCCTATACCTATTGTTCTGTACATGTCTTTCCCTGCCTCTTTTAGTAGCTTATTAAATCTGTCTATACTCGTGTCTACATCTCTTTCTATTTCTTCTGTTATTTGTGCCATTGTTTGTTTCGCCTCTTCCGATTCTATGGACTGGACATACTGTTGTTGTTTTGTGGGATCCCACTTTAGTTTCTTTACGTAAAATTTCTTGCCCTCGTTTCTCTTGTGCGTTAGACAGTGTGCTTTGTAATTCATCATAATAGCATATGCTGAGCTTCAACTCTCTCTACTATCTGACACTTGTTCACATTTTCTAAACAGTTCAACAGAACATATATAGTAATCTATAACACTGTTACCCTTCGGAATAAATGTGTATGCATCGTCAAACTTTTCCGTGCAAAGACCATTTAGTGGAGTTACATTAAATGTTATGCAAAATTCTATTAATTTCTTGCCAAAACCATTTATGTGGGGATCTTTAGACCTACGTGCATACACGTCCTGTTCTCTTCCTGTTACTCATTTTCATCATCGATGCTCAAGCTCCATTCCCCAATACGAGCATTGAGATCTCCTCCAATGATGTAATGGAAGTTATTTCCTTGTTCTGTTTGTGCAAATATGTATTGTTCAATTAGTTCCAGTGTGCATGAGTAATCTTTGTCAGAATAATATCGGCTATCTACTGGATGTACATATGTACCTAAAAACAAAATGTCTTTTTCACAATGCAATAAACTTTTCATTAACTTCACACAGAGTACATTTTCCATGTCAGTATTTACCAATTGAACATATTCAGATAACTCTTTTTTTTATCAGCAGGATTGTTCCCCCTGAGGGTCTTCCCATTCTAGTGAATTTGACTGCTGGACAATGTAATTGCAGAAATCCTGGAATTTTAATTCGAAATCGAAAAATTTAGAAGTAAATGTTTCTGTTAAACAGCACAGATCAAAAGAAGTAATAAATTCTAAAAAGTCTGGTTCCGTTAATTTATCTAATAATCCCCCCACATTCCAACATGCAAGGATAGGTTTCTTTCCCACTCTCGTCTTCCATTCTTTTTCATTCCCACTCTCTCCCCCTCTCGTTCCTCCACTCATGTCGTGTTCTGGTGTCTGTTCATTGTTCTCTTGAGTTCGTGTAATCTGTAATCCCCGTGTACGGCCATGGCCTACCCTTCATTTCTTACTTTTTCCCTCCTTCGTAGTTGGATTTGTACGTGTGCTACTGGTTGTTTTACTGGGTGCCTTCGTGCTACTGGTGTGTGAACGTAAAGTTTTGTTTGTTTGTATTGTCCTCCCTTCTCTCCCTCCTCCCCACTAGCTCTGCCCCCCTCCTCACTGTCCGTCAACGCTGTACTAGGCCTACTGCGGTGGATCCGCACTGTTTCGTCCAGAGTTGTCTGCCGCGAACCCGGCGCCCTGGCGTTTCTGCGCATCCGCTCCGTCTCCACCCCCACCCCTGTTCTCCTCTCCCTTTCCCCCTCTACTAGGCTGACTCTGTCTTGACCTTGTTTATCACATGTGACCACTTGTCTGTCGCGCCGCGGGTATGGTGTGTCAATTGGCGCCTCACCCGCCGCGCGCGCTGCATCTGCGTATGACCTTGACCCTGGTGGATCCCAGAGGGATTCTGATTGGTCCTTGGGTTTGTTTTGGTTTTTGGATGTGTGTATGGTGACCTGTGTGAGCACATGGTTAGTGTCTGAACTTGGGAGTGGGCTGACACGTGTTTCTGTGTTGTGTGTTGCATTCGTGCCTTCATTCTTGCTTTCCTCAGACACCCCCCCTCTCCCATTTCCCCTCTCCTTTTCTTCCCTGCCACTGGCACCTCTCTATTACCCTCCGCTCCATCTCTCTGTTTTTTGGGGTTCCGCAGAGGTTCCAGTACCCGGTCCGATCAACCCTGATCTCCCTCCTCTCTCCCCTCCTGTCTCCCCCCATGCCATCAGCTTTTTCACTCTCACATACACTCCCTTCTCCTGCCTCACTCTCTCTCTCACCACTTTCATCCCCACTGTCACTCCTGCTGGCGCTCATCATCTTTGTAATCTGCTCAGTTGCTTTCTTTCTTTCTCTCTTCCTTTCTTCATTCCACTCTTTCTCTCTTCTCAACTCATTTACCCTTTCCCTCTCCCTTGCTCTCTCCTTAGTCTCTCTCTCTCTCTCAGTCCCACACTTTCACGTTCCATCTTCCATCATAGTCTCTGTGGCTCCATCCTTCATGACTGTCCGGACACTCTTCTTCTCAACCACGATTGTCTATTTGTCTCTTGATGCCTTGCTGTGGCGTATCCATGCCCGTTCCTGCCGTCATATCTGTAGCTCCGCTCCGCTGGTCCGTGGACCCGCTCCGCTGGTCCGTTACGTCCGCTCTGCTGGTCCATAGGCCCGCTCCGCTGGTCCGTACGTCCGCTCGCTGATCCGTAGGTCCGCTCCGCTGGTAGTTTGGGCTGCTCCCTCACGTATAGCTTCCCTCCGACGAAGTAGCCGGACTTGCCCATCTCCCTCAGCTCACGTAATTGTGCTGTCTGGCGCCTCGTCCGGTCCTGGCTCACCGTGATCCCTTCTGTTTTTCATGGTTTCCCTGGCCTCCCGGTTCCTTAGTACCCGCATGGCGTCCCCCCATCGTAACATTTTGGCTACCACAGGCCTAGGGCGTTGTTTGCTGGGTTGTACCTTCCCAGCCTGTGAGCCCGTTCTACTGCGTCTGCCGCCCAGTCGTCCTCCTTCCATGTACTTTTCCAGTACTCCTTTAACAATATCTTCACATTTCTCGGGTCCACTCCCTTCGTCTCCTTCTTTTAACCCGTAGAACTTTAGGTTGTTCCTTCGGGAGAAAAACCTTCTAATTTGTCCATTTCGTCCTCCATATGTGCTAGTCTGCCTGCCATGCGTTCCTGTGTTTCGTCTAAGTGTTGAACTGCCCTTTTATTTGCCTGTATGTCTTGTTTTGTGTCCGCTAGCTCTTGAACTAGATTGGTGAGTGTGTCTGCCATTTGTGTCTGTTTTGCATCTATCTTCTTAATTGTGTTTACCTGTGATTGGAAAGAGTCCGCCAATGATGTGATTGTAGTGAATATTTGTGTCATCTGCGTTTCCATCGTGCTAAGTCTGGTGTCGATTTCTGTGTTCCAGCTTGCGTGCTTCTTCCTCAATTTTCTCATTAACACTCGGTCCGGGGTTCGTTTCGATATCGTTGCTGAGAATCAGCCTCCTGTGTAGATACGAAATGTTCAAGATGATCAGTAATGCCACTAACAATGTCACTTTCGGATTGCTCCGACCGGCCCCTAGCATTTCGTTCCTAACTGACCAATTCATGATCGCTGTCAGCGCCCAATTCTTGCTTGCCGTCATCGCCGCCATCTTTGTTGACATTTTACTGACCTCGTTTCCAGTTGCGTTGACCTCTTGTATCGAAACGGTGGCAGTTCCAGTCCCCGCTCTTCCACACCGATCACACCGTTCCTAACAATTGGTCTCGGTCCAAAAGCCACTGTGGTCATGTTCCAGAGCACTGATCGTGGTTAGTGCTAACGTCCAAACACACCACGAAACACAGCAGTATCTCCTTCACCCCTGCTACCTTTGACCCCTCTCTCACTCCCTTCACTTCCTTTCTCCATTGTCCCTCCAAACAGACCGATTCTGGCCCTCCACTCGCACAGGTCTATCATTCTGCAGTTCTCGTAGCTACAGACCCTTTCACAAAACACTTCTGCGAATCAATATCACCACTGGAACGATACTTGGAGCACTGTAATCTGCCTAACGACACACTTTTAACCGGAGCTCATCCCGCGCGATGTTTACCAGTCGCCATCTTGTTGCGTACTCCGAGAGAGAGAGAGAGAGAGGGAGAGAGACAGACAGACAGACAGACAGACAGATAGAGACAGAGAGACAGACAGACAGACACACAGACAGACAGAGAGAGAGAGAGAGAGAGAGAGAGAGAGAGAGAGAGAGAGAGAGAGAGAGAGGAGAGAGAGAGAGGCAGACAGAGATTGCATGAATCAGAACACAGCTTCCTTCAGGTTCTCCTGTGTTCTCTGTGACGGATGATCCCATGATCAATAGAGATCAGGGCTCCCTGTAGTTTCTGTGCTTCATCGAGTGTTAACTGTCAATCAGCAAGAAAACGAACAGCGGCTTCTGTCACAAGTGCTAGGAAGAGAGGAGGGAAGGGGAAAGGAACACGCGTAAGCGGCGTTTTCACCATTGCAACTAATGTCCTGTTAGGTGTTTTAAAACAGGCCTGTTGTCAGACGACACTGGTGTTCAGGTCAAGTACTCACGCCAGCGAGGCCTATATGATTTTAAGCATTGAGTGTTTTTCAAAGTGGGTTTTTCAGGTATGTCGCACGTCAACAGCTGTGACAAAATGCCGCGTGGTGGAACCATAGCACTCTATCAGCAAATGGTTGACTATTACACAGAGTTATCATGAGTGAAATCCACTCACCAGTCGTTTGGGTACCTGTTTCTTTCAGTCTTCAATACTGCACTCCACACGTAAAGTGGCAATGAAATACCGATCTCACAGAAACTGATCATGTTGTTCAATTCCAAAACGGAGTGACTGAGGGCGGAAAATGAAGCAAACTTTAGAAAGAGAGGGAGTTAGTTACCACCAAGGACACAGACAAACAGAGTACAGGACAAGACACGATGATTTCAGCCTCTTGGGTCTTCTTCAGGCGAAAACAAATAACATTAAGGACAGTGAAAACGAAGAACGAAAAACCACTTATCTCAAAGAAACAAAACTGAAGTGGTTCCAAATTAGAATATGCCACAGAATTTTGGTAACAAATAGTGTGCTGAAAAGTATGCAGATTGTTGATAGCGACAAATGTAATTTCTGTAATAGAGAAAAAGACTCAATTAACCATTACTTGTGGGAATGTGAATTTACACACGCTTTCTGGAAAGACCTTGAAAGAGCTCTACAAGTTAACTGTTCACACTGTGAAAGATTATCCCTTAATGTGGAGATTATATTATTTGGCACGGATGAGAAAACAAAAACCGATAATATGCTAGACCTAATAATTTTAATGGGAAAATATTTCATCTATAAATGTAGAATTAACAAAACCAAACCCAATGTAAACATGTTTTTGAAGGAGCTGAATTATAGATATAAAATGGAGAAATATATGTCCTTGATGGAGATGAATCATGCTACCTACCAAGAAAAATGGTCACCATATATTAAACTACTAGAGGACTAATGGTCATATTATGTACTATATATATACATGTGCATGTATGTATGTGTGAATGTATGAATGTATGTTCAAAATAAGCGCTGTATACTTTGTTTACTATTTAAAGTCATCCGTGACCTTGGAGCCTCGAGAAAATGATCGTAAATTAAAGTGTGTCTGTGCAATTTAAGTTCTTCGAATGCCATACTTCGATGGAGTCGACGGTTTAAGTAATACGTTTTATAACCCTGTAATATGTTTGTGTACATTGCTCGGTACGTGTGCCCATTTAAAAGATAAAAATTCTAGATTAGGGAAAAAAAAACCCTACGGTAGCGAGATAGTCGTTACTTTTTAATTATTTGAATAGTTGGCATTAGATTCCTAATTCAAATGACATGCAGATTTTTTTTTTTTTTTGGGGGGGGGGGGGGGGGGGGGAATGGAGGCGATTTTGTTGTTGCTTTCGTTTGATGTGATCTTTGTAACTGTTTGAAATGAAATAAAAGAGCTCTTTAAAAAAACAACAACAAAAAAAAAACACTTATCTTCCCCTCCTGGGTGGCCTCGTTTCCGTCCGGCGGCCATTTTGATCGTGAGGCGAACATGAGAAGATCAGTGGTTTCTCGTTCTTCGTTTTCACTGTCCTAAATGTAATTTGTTTTCGCCTGAAGAAGACCCAAGAGGTTGAAATGCATTGTGTCTTGTCCTGTACTCTGTTTGTCTGTGTCCTTATCATATTGTATTAAAATTGTGATGTAGATATGCCGTGCTCTAACCTGCTATTTGATTGCAAACTAGCACAGCCACATGTCAAAGAACAACACCTTGGTTCATGTGTGAAAGGAGATAATGTGTTTTGCCCGACTGAAACACGTTGTGAAATGAGTTCATGCGCTAAACAGCTGTGAAACCTATTTCCTATAAAAGTATGTCAAACAGGCAACAAAGGAAACACCATGCAGCACGCTCATTATTGAGCACGAAACGTTTCGCAACTCCAAATCTAAGCGGAATGAGATGGGTGGGGGTGGATATAGGGTGGTGGGGGGGATGTCGAGCAGCATAGACCACTGAGTTATATTTGGCTGAATGACGAAGTCTCAAGTTCCCTATGCTAATCAAATCTCGTTCTATCTGTTTAGGCAATGTGTCCAGTAAAGCTGCAACACGCGTCTTTTTTCCTTTGGTCACCAAGGGCTACGAGACAAACACTGGCACTAAAACACTGAACACTGTAATTCCCCCTTTCCCCCTCCCTCCCTCTCTCTGTGTGCCAACGATGCTCTCTCGTTTGTGACGTAAAAAGAAAAAGACATATACCAAAGAAAATGTGTTTGCTCCGGCCATTGTGAACCATATGCGAATACAAATGGATCAGCAGAGTATTAACAAAGTTTAAAGGCATCAACCTGCAAAGTGGGGAGCATAGCATTGTAGTACCAACAGCAACTGACAACAGGTTAAAAAAAACAACTGGTAGAGGGCTGATTGTATTTGCACCTGACATTTACTCACTCGTCTCTGTGTTGCTTGCATCTCTATATTTTATATATATATCTATACTATATATATATTTATATTATATGTTATTTATATATATTTATATATATATATAATTTATATGTTGTACGTAGAGGTGTTACAGTACTACACCATCCAGTAAGCCATGGAAAGAGTCAGCAGACAATCCAACGTAATTGAGAACCCTCGAATACAGGCCCCACTCCCTAGAAGAGGGGCACCGTCAACATCACTCACAACCCTGCCAACCCCCTCTACGTCAGTGGCTCGCCAACAATCAGCAACCAGCTTTATATGAAAGCCAACAAGAGTGAAACAAGCCAAGCCAAGCTCCCCATAGTAGGAGAAAGAATTCAAATAGTCTACGAACATCCTGATGCCTTCCATGCTTCATCACAAGTACCATCCACTGTCAACTGGGAAGCCACTGATGTATTCGGACAAACGAATGTAGTATCTGTAAGGAGAATGTAGTAGAGACAAGTCAGTTCACCAGTGATGTTAGTGGCGAGAAATCACCATTCGCCATGAAGATTTCTGCAGCTCAAGAAACATCGTGTACATGCTCTACTGCACCAGATGCTAAGGGAGCTCAATACGTAGAAGAAAGAAACACGCATCTCGCTCATACAAATCGCTTTTTACTTCATAGGTCACACTTCCAGAACATACAGGCTCCCACGTCACTTCATTTCAAACATGCAACAACCTACTCATTCAAGACATGCGTTGTATGCCCAATTGAAAAAAACAGTACATAGACAGTGAATACCATTCATAGGACCTCAGAGGAAAAAATTCTGGATTCTTAAACTACAAACAAAGCAACCAAACAAGGCATGTCTGAACACACATGCCTAACTATTAGTGACACGCACCCCGAGTTCCCTTGCATTTGATAGTGATCAGTTGTTCCCTCTGGTACAACTAACAAAGTGAAAACTGAGAGAGAGTTGAGGAGAGAAGAGAGAGAGAGAGAGTGAGACGGAGAGAGAGAGAGAAGAGTCAGAGAGAGAGTGGAGAAAAGAGGAGATGTAAGAGAGAAGAGGGCCGTCAGTATATTGGTGGGGGGGGTGGGGGGGGGAGTGACAAAATAATAACAACAGGATGGTGGTGTTAGACCAGGGACCGTTATGACTTAGCATCACTTGGTGTTGATGACATTACTGTCATGACGCAAGTTTTCTTTTAGCCTCGACTGATGATGTCACTCCACTTTTGACGTGATACACAGTCTGTCGTCCTTGAAAAGAGCAGCGCTCGTAAATATTGGATTTATTTGTTAACATTGCTTGTTGCCTTTTACTTCATTTGTGTCTCTGTATTGGTATGAGAAAGGCCACTGCATCGTTTTCGATCGAGCATGTAAGTACTTTTCAATCAGCTTTCTCCTGTTGACCATTTAACATGTTTTTTCTCATCAACCGTGTGATCTCCTTCTGCATCCTTATAGGTTCCAGCGATATGGCCCCACCTTCATAACAGCATCAAGGCTGTTGGAGAAAGCTGTTCGTTACGAAGCCATGTCAAAATTTCTGAATGAGTGCATCAATCGCAAAATATACCTAAAGGAATGATGTTAAGGTTTGCAAAAGGGGACGCTTGCCAAGTCAGAATACCTTGCTACACACCATCAAACAACACATCCGCACGCCTAATGTGAACATTCTGCACGATATTAGAAATACCTACAAGCAACTCCTATCACAATGTAGAGTTGACTTCAGCGGTTCAATGTACGAAATTTTCCAAACTCCAAACTAGTGAATTTGAAGACATCTACAAAAAAACAAACAAAACTCGTCGGTCAACACATTCATATAGAATATTCACAGTCCGCACCCAGAAAACTCGAGAAAGATCTCACAGAATGTTACAAGTGCAGGACATAACAGTGACCAAACGCAAATGTAGATGATTCAACACGCAGACAGACTCTACCCGACACACAGGTAAATGCCTTGACCCAGAATCGCCTCCAAATGGGGTGAATAAATTTGTGCAAATCATGATCTGACTCCCGCACAGAATGAAGTATTAGCCTTTAGGACCCAAATTCTGTCCGACCCCTCGAAAACGCTGTACACAACTCCAACTTAAAATAGACGTCACGGGAGGGTGCCGGAAAGTTAGACTCAGAGAGCTCTTTGAGATGAAAGAAGACAGTCTTGTACCCAAATTTTATAAGAAGACGGGATACCAGCCACCGTCGGAAGAGACAGAGCTCTGGATACGTTACTGTGCACATAGGAAAACCTGACTGACACATACCCAGTTCTGGATTTTAGACACCAGAGGGACACCTGAGAGCAAAATCTACGAGCAGCCCTACAACAGCTACGGCAGGAGTCCTCAGCAGGAACTTCAGAAACAGCAGAGCTGTCAAAGTGGTGCTTGTTGTTGTCAGAACACCGAAAATACCATTCACTGAGGCCAAATGATTACTAAAACAACCAGTTGCATTACAAGCAGCTCCCAAAGATCCTACCATCCAAATAGCAGAGACTTTTCAAACGAGTTGTTAGAACATCTCCACAGCGACGGAACATTGATGACAACACATGGCGAATGGGCGCTTGGTGGAGCTAAAGGCATGCAGGACTCATCAGTTCTACCACTTGCAAAAAATACACAAGACTCTGCAGAATCCTCAGGTCGCCCTATCGTGTCGGGAGTAATGGCCCAACTGAAAATCTCTCCAAAATACTGGTTGAACTTCTGGCTTCAGGATATCGTTACCACCTCACAAGTCACGTCAAAGACACAACTCATTATGTTAAGATGAAACGCTACGTGGAACTGGGGGAATCGGCTCATGGGCCTTTCAACAGTGGCACCATTGCTCGTTACCATTGATGTTGTGGGCCCTCTATCTAACATCCAAAATGGAAACAAGGAAACCGCCATCAGGTACTTTTTACAGTCCCTTCTGCAGACAAAAAGACCCCCCCATTGAAAAGAGTCCTTGAAGTGGTGAGACACATTTTAACAAACAACGTGTTCCACTTGGAGGACTTCTCTATAAAACAACCATTCGGGACAGCATTGGGAACCCTATGGCCCCACCGGGCAAACTCTTATGGGATGGTTAGAGGACAGCCTGCTCACTCAGAGCACATCATCGTCGACAGCTGCTTCTGGATACGGTTCATAAGATGACATTTTTCTATTGTGGACCAAAATACTCAGGAGGGAACTTGATCAAGTTCATTGAATTCATCAACACTTTCCTTCCCACTGTCCAGTTCAACTTTCAGTCATCACCTGTCTCCATCCCTTCCTGGGACATCAACATCATCCTAAGGCAGGCTTCCCCATCACTGATCTTTCTCAAAACCAGCAACAGTCGCCCAGTGAATACCTACATGCTTCCTATTGTCATCCCAAGGTATGCATAAAACACACATACCATTCAGCCAGATTGCTACGCGCTCGCTGGTCTATGCTCGACAGACGAAGCTCACCCTTCGTTGCCAAGAGATCGCCAAGCACTTTCAACGTAGGGAGGGTACAGTACCTACACCATCCCAGAATGCCATGGAAAGAGTCAGCAGCATCCCAACGTTAATGGAGACCCTCGAATACAGGCCCCAAACTCCCAAGACGAGGGTTCCCGTTCATCATCACTCACAACCCCTGCAACCCCCTCTACGTCAGTGGCTGCAACAACAGCAACCAGTTTACATGAAAGCAACCAAGATGAAACAAGCCATGCCAGATGTTCCCATAGTAGGAGAAAGTAATTCAAATAGTCTACGTAACATCCTGATGCCTTCATTGCTTCCTCACAAGAACCATCCACTGACAACCCTGAAGCCACAGAGTATTCGAAAACGTGTGTCATCTGAAAGGAGCATGTAGTAGAGACAAGTCAGTTCACAGTGATGTTAGTGGCGAGAATTCACCATTCGCTTGAGATGTCGCAGACAGAAACATCGTTGTACCTGCTCTTACTGCAACTATATGCAAGGAGCTCAAATACGTAGGGAAACAGCAACTCGTCAAACACGCTTTACCTTACATAGTCACACATCCGAGCTATACAGGCACCCACGTCACACATCATTTCAACCATTGCACTACACTCACTCAAGACATGGTTCTATGCAATTGAAAAACAGTTACATAGACAGTGACATAAGAGACCTCAGAGGAAAATCTGGATTCGTAAATTTCAACAAAGCACCCACCAAGGACTGAAACACTGGACTAACTATTAGTGACCGCACCGAGGTTCCCTTGCATTTGATCGTGGGACTCTGTGTTTCCCTTGTTACATACTAAAACAAAGTGAAAACCTGAGAGAGAGAGAGAGGAGAGAGAGTCGGTCAGGAGGAGAGGAGAGAGATATTGAGGAGAGAGAGAGAGACTCAATGGGACTAATGTATTTTAATGTCAATAGCTGTTACAGCGTTATTGGACATGGGGGCGTGAAACTTATTTCCATATAAAGAAACCAATTTCTGAACAAAATTTACAAACTAAGTCAAAATTTTTAGACATCTGTGTACACACTCACACACTCCCAAGTCCCCCCCCCCAACGTTCTAAAGTTGTGTTGGAAACAAAAGGCAAAACACAAAACAACAGCATCTCGTTAAAACCATTACCATTGATTGTTCACAGAATCAATGACCACCAGGACACCGAAAAAAAAAATGTTTTACAAGATGTACTTAATTTGGAAGTGACTTTTTTTCTGATTTTACTAGCTTCGGCAATATAAATTGCTAAGGTTTTGATCAGTGATTTCGTTTTCAAGTGTCATGTATGTGAAGAAGATTGCAATTTGGACAATAGTGCACTGAACAAAGCTTAATTTCCGCGAATTTGTCGGTAAGCATCACATTGGTTATAAAAAGTGATTTCTCTTCCGTGGCGTTTGCTTTGCAGATGGACAAGTCTTTACTGTTTGTTGTATCAAGCATAAACCAGTTTTTGTTGGCAAAAAGACATAATGGTTATTGTTTCGAAATCTTGCCAGTGCGCTTCTGATGCCATCTATCTGTTACCACCGATAAAATACTTTTCAGGTTGCAGGTTACTGTTATAATGAAAGGTACCAATCTGTATTTTTCATTTTCCTTCCATGGAGTGTGCCAGTTAGTTGAAACATTACAGATCAATCTGTCTTTAAATTCTGAGTTAAAAAACAATTTTTCGTTTCCTACTTCTTGGCTCTTAGCCTGACAATGCCAAACCCATTTCAGTTAACAGTTTTTTCCTTACATGGATACCAGTTAACTTTCCATTCTCATTGCTGTTGTAACAACATTTGTAGCCTGTTTACAATAAACCTTGTGTTAGGTAAGTTTTATAAGTTCTCAACCAGTATTTGATAATTTTATATAGGTATGTATATATGGGGATACCTTCCAGTTTCCGCATAAACCATTTTGTTAGATAGAATGTAAGGGTACACTTGAAAAGCTTGATTGCAAATGTATGGACTCTTTCTTTTTCGTTGTTGACCCAGACCCCACACACCTCTGCTGGCATATGTTAATATGGGTGTTATCTGTGTGTCGGAAAGGTTTCCATGAAAATCGATGGTTCAACTGAATTCGAATTTTCTCAATGTTCTAAGTATTTCACATCATCCCTCTCTTTCCTTTTCTATACATCAATTTCTGTCAAAAACCTGCATTTAAGACTGAGCTTGGTTGTGAATATTAGACCTAGGTATTTAGAACTGTTTGTCACTTTTACTTCTGTGTTACCGTTCCACCATTTTTCGTGTCTAGAATGATGACCCCCATTCTCTAATTCTATATTTGTTTTTTCCTGATTAAACAACTAATTGCAACGATCTGGCTTCTCCTTTTAATGTGTCAACTGGTTTTGTTAAAACCCAATTATCGTATCAGAAGCAAACAACATCATCTTCCATAAAACTAACATCAGGAAGATTTCATTTGATCTGGTATCATTTGATACCGTGTCTGCTCGTTTGTGATCTCTATCGCTATTCGTTGATGAAAATGAGAAAAGCTGAGGGCTTAGCTAGTTCCCTTGCTTTTTTCTCCACAGCGGACAGTCAAGAGTACAATCTGATTAATTTACCCTTATCACGTACGCAAGCCATACAGAATGTACACCTCCTCTAAGTGGCCTTTATACATTTTTCCGTTTTGCATTTTTTTCTCAATATATTCCAAAGAATGTTCCTGTCATCTGATCGCTGCTTTTCTAAAGTTCAACAAAGGCTACAATATACTTTAGCATTTCGGCGTAGGATTCTTATGTGACAAGTGGTATTAAAGTAAAGATGTGTATCTATCGTGCTATGTCTTTCCTAAAAACTGCTTGTTTTCTTTTTGTATTGTTTCTCATTTTTACATTTGTCAGTCGTTTGTTTAAAATATTTGTGTGTGTGTGTGTGTGTGTGTGTGTGTGAGAGAGAGAGAGAGAGAGAGAGAGAGAGAGGAGGTGGAGAGAGAGACAGAGAGTGGAGAGAGATGAGAAGTGAGGACTGGGAGAGGAAGAGGAGAGAGAGAGAGAGGAGAGAGAGGGCGTCAGTATATGGTGGGGGGGTGGGGAGTGACAATAATAATAACAATAATTACTACAGGTTGGTGTGTGACTTGCATCACTTGGTGATGACATACTGTCTGACGCAAGTTTTCTTTTAGCTCGATGATGGATGTCACTCCACATTTTGACGTGACTACACAGTCTGTCGTCCTTGAGAAGAGCAGCCGCTCGAAAATATTGGATTTTATTTGTTTACATTGCTTGTTTGCCTTTTACTTCAATTGTGTCTCTGTATAGTTATGAGAAAAAGGCACTGCATCGTTTCGATTCGAGCATGTAAGTACTTTTCAATCAGCTTTTCTCCTGTGGTCCATAACAATGTTTTCTTCTCATAAAACGTTGGTCTCCTCGCATCCTTACCTGGATCCAGCGTTATGGCCCCCCCACCATTATATCAGGCATCAAGGCTGTTGGTGAAAGCTGGTCGTTTCGACAGCCATGTCAAATTCTGATTGAGTGCATCAATCGCAAAATAATACCTAAAAGGATGATGTTAAGGTTTGCAAGACGCTTTGCCAAGTCAGAATACCTTGTACACTCCATCAACAAACACATCCGCACCGCATAATGTGAAAACTTCTGCAGTATTAGAAATACCTACCAAGAACAACTCCTTCACAAGTAGAGTTCTGACTTAGCGTCAATGTCCCGAAATTTCCAAACTACAAACTACAGTGATTTGCGCACTTCTACAAAAAAAACAACAACTCCTCGGTCAACACTTCAAAAAGAATATCTCAAAAAAGAAGAAAAAGAAACTCGAGAAGATCTCACAAGAATGTTAAATGTGCTCGGACATTAAACAGTGACCAAACGGCAATGTAGAAGATTCAAAAACGCAGGACAGACTCAAACCAACACAACAGGTAACTGCTTGAACCAGAATCGCCTCCAAATGGGGTAATATATTTGTCAAAGCATGATCTGGACACCAGCACAGAATGAAGTATTAGCTTGGACCCATATTCTGTCAAACCTAGCGAACGGCCCCCCCACCCGCACAGGTCCACCAACCAACTTAAAATAGACGGCAGGGAAGGATGGCCGGAAAGTTAGACTCAGAGAGCTCTTTGCTGATGTTGAAAGACAGTCCTGTACCCAAATTTTATAAGAAGATCGGGATGCAGCCACCCGTCGGAAGAGACAGAGCTCTGGATACGTACTGTGCCACCCTTAGAAAACCTGAATGACACATACCGCAGTTCTGGACAACAGAGGGACACCTTGAGGCAAAATCTACGAGCAGTCTACATCTGTACGGCAGTAGTTCCCAGCAGGAACATTAATCAGCAGAGCTGACAAAGGTGGTGATGTTGTGTCAGAAACACGAATAATACATCATGAGGCCAAAGACTACTAATAACAACCAGTTGCATTACAAGCAGCTCCCAAATGATTCCTACAGCCAAATAGGCAGAGATTTCTAAACGAGTTAGGTAGTAACATCTCCACAGCACGGCCACATGATGACAACACAATGCGATGGGGCGCTAGTGGAGTAAAGGGCTTGCAGGGATCTCTTCACAGTTCTACCACTTGCCAAAAATACACAAGACTCTGCAGATTCCTCCAGGTAGACCCCTATCGTGTCGGAGTAAATGGCCCAACTGAAATCTCTCAAACGGTTGATTCTGGCTTCAGGATATCGTAACCACCTCCCAAGTCTCGTTAGGGGGACAACTCATATGTTAAAAACGCTACGCTGATGGAATAGGCTCATGGGCCTTTCAACAGTGGCACTTGTCGTTTACCTATGATGTTGTTAGCCTCTAGACGACATCCCACATGGAGACATGGAAAACGCCTTCAGGTACTTTTTACAGTCCCATCTGCTGACAAGACCCCCCAATGAAAGAGTCTTGAAGTGTGAGTCTCTTTTTAAAAAAATCAACGTGTTCCACTTTGAGGAATCATCTATAAACAACAATTCGGGACAGCAATGGGTAACCCTATGGCACACCGTGGCCAAACATCTTCATGTAGGATGGTTAGCGGACAGCCTGCCTTCACTCAGAGCCCCATCATCGTCGACAGCTGCTTATGGAAACGGTGCCATAGATGACATTTTTTTTTATTGTGGACCAAAACTCTGGAGGAACTTGATCAGTTCATTGTAATTTCATCAAACCTTTCCATCCACTGTCCAGTTTCAACTATCAGTCATCACCTGTCTCCATACCCTTCATGGACATCAACAAAATCATCCTCATGAAGGCGGGCTTCCTCCATACAGATCTTTTCTCAAAACAACAAGACGCCATGCATAACCTACATGCTTTCCTCTTGTTCATCCCAAGGTATGCAAAAACATACATACCATTCAGCCAGATGTACGCGCTCGGCAGGTTTTGCTCGACAGACGAAAGCCTTCACCTTCGCTGCCAAGAGATCGCCAAGCATTTAACGCTAGGGGGAGGGTACATTTACCTAAACCATCAGAAAGCCTTGGAAAGAGTCGCAGCTCCCACGTATAGAGACCCTCGAATACAGGCCCCAAACTTCCCAAGAAGAGGTCCGTTCATCATCACTCCACAACCTGACAACCCCCCTCTACGTCAGTTGGTGCACAACAGCATACCAGCTTTACATGAAAGCAACAAGATGGAAAACAAGCCATGCAGAGCTCCCCATAGTGGAGAAAGAATTCAAATAGTTACGAAACTCAGATGCCTTCCATGCTTCCTCCACAAGACACCATCCAATGACAAACCCTGAATGCCACAGATGTATTCGAAAACGCTGTGTCATCTCGTAAGGAGATGTCAGTAGTGACATGTCTGTTCACCAGTTGATGTTAGTGGCGTAGAAATTCACCATTCGCATGAGATGTCCTGCTGCACAAGAAACATCGTTGTACCTGCTCTACTCTTTTACGTACATAGGTCACACACATCCGAGCAATACAGGCCTCCACGTCACACATCATTTCAACATGCTCAACCACTCACTTTCAAGACATGCGTTGTATGCCAATTGAAAAACAGTACATAGCAGTGACATGCATTGAGACCTCAGGGAAAAATTCTGGATTGTAAACTACAAACAAAAGCTCCCAACAAGGCTGAAACACACATGGGATAACTATTAGTGACACGCACGAGTTCTTGCATTTGATTAGTGACTCAGTTGTTCCTCTGGTAAAACTACATAGTGAAAACCTGAGTGAGAATGAGAGAGAGAGTGGAGAAGGGAGAGATGAGAGAGGAGAGGAGAGACGAGATGAGAGAGATGAGACAGAGAGGAGAGAGGAAGAGAGAGAGAGAGGGAAGAGACGAGAAGGAGAGAAGAGAGAGATGGAGGTGTGAGGAGAGAGAGAGGAGGGCCGGCAGTATATTGGTGGGTAGGAGAGAAGAGTGACCAAAATAATAACAACTTTTGACGTGACTTTACACAGTCTGTCGTCATTGAAAAAGAAGCAGCGCTCGAAATAATTGGAATTATATTTGTTTACATTGCTTGTTGCCTTTTACTTCATTTGTCTCTCTCTCTCTCTCTCTCTCTCTCTCTCTCTCGCTCTATAATATATATATAATATATATATATATTTGGTGTGTGTTATGTGTGTGTGTGTGGTGTGTGTTGTTGTGTGATGTGTGTGTGTGTTTGTGTGTATCGTGTGTGTGTGTGTGTGTTTGTGTGTTAGTGGGTGTGTGTGTGTGTGTGTGTGTTTGTGAGCGAGTGAGAGGAGGAGAGAAGAGTAGAGAGGAGGAGGAGAGTGAGAGAGTGAGAGAGACCGAGGGAGAGACGAGAGAGAGAGAACTAACGTACATGGTTTGAACCTAACGAATTCTTTAAGCACCGTCCATAACCTTCACACCGAAAGGTTTCTGCCAAAGCCCACAAAAGGTCCCATACACGAGGCTCATCTTACAGAGACCAGAACGCGGCCAGTTCCAGACAACCATAACTGAGAAATTGCCTCAACTCAGGCGACAGTAACGGTCTGCTGGCATCACTCGTGCTGCAGGTTCCAACTGTGGCCGTCTGTAGGAGCGCCGTTTTGGTATTGAAACGCCGTCTTTGGTATTAGTTACCAAAACGGCGTTTTCAATACCAAAAACGGCGTTCTTAGGTCCCGGCCGTTCGTTCGTTTTGGTATGAACACCAAACGGCGGGACGTTTAAAACGCTGTTTGTTATTGGGCGCCGTTTTGGTATTGCCAATACCAAAAAACGGCGCCCATACCAAAACGGCGCGTCTCGTACCCGCCGTTTTGGTATCCTGACCGGCCCTTAAAGGACCTGTTTTCGTGCAATCTGGTTCACATCCAATCTCTGCTTCCTCATTTGTCGATACGAAAACTTATCAGCAGTGCTCTTTTAACATCACTCATGCGACGGAAAAGCAATTATTGAGTTTTGAACCAGATGCCCCCGAAAACAGGGTCTTTTATGGACGGTCAGGATACCAAAAGGCGGGGTACGAGATGCGCCGTTTTGTGGAATTGGGCGCCGCTTTTGGTATTTGCATACCAAAACGGCGCCCAGTACAAAAACGGCGTCTTACGTCCGCGTTTTGGTGCTTCAATACAAAACGGCGGGACCTAAGACGCCGTATTGGTATTGAAACGCGTTTTGGTATGCCAATACCAAAACGCCGGTTTTCAATACCAAAACGGTAGCTCTTCACCGTCCTCTCTGGAGCAAACAGATGGCAGCCAGTGAGTGTTACAGCAGGACACACCACACACCACGTCGTCTTGATGTTATTGTTCCCCTGGATATTGCTGATTGTTATGACACTGTGGTGGCTCGGCGAGACGAAAAAAACAAACTAAACAAAAAACAAAAAATGACAGCAATTAGAGTTGCGGTGTCAGCTTCCTGTCCTTTTATTACAAAACTGGCTGACTGTGGATCCCCATCTGTACTAAGGGGGAAATGTGTGGGATGAGTAACACTGAAAATGAATAGAACACGAGTGGGGAATGATTGAGACACAAAAAGAGTGAGAGAGAGGAGGAGCAGAGGAGAGAATGAGTAGAGAAGAGAGAGACAGAGGACAGAGAGAAGAGAGAGACGGTGAGAGAGGAGAGGACTGGAGAGGAGAGGAAGAGCGAGAGAGAGAGACAGATGTCAGGCTCGCTAAGACTGAACTAACTAGGGGGGACAGTCAGACTTACAGACCCTAAATCACCTAACGCACCAACTCAATTAAGCAGTCAAACCAGATGAAACTGTTCACACATGTATAATTACACTCAAACGACGACACCGGGTGTCCATCAATTTACGAAATATTCCACTTACTACCCACAAAATCACTTCTCTTTTTTTTCCCCCAAAAAAACTCAATGCTAGTCAAACCAACTTACCCCCTTCCGTCACACAGATTTCTAGTCGCACACCCCCCCTGCACAACAACTAACACAAGGTCATGAAATTAAATTAACAACTAACTTAATTCGGGTCAATTTCCCAATGTGCCCAGCCTGGTGCGATGCATCGCTACCATGCAATACAACCCCACGACCGATAGAACCCTTGGCTTTGGCCCAACAGGACCATGGAATCCAGAGACTTACTCAACAAATTCACTTACCTGGCTCATTACACAAGCCAGCGACGACCAGGGAGATGTACTACGAACACATTGACAGACCATATCAACAAATATAGAATGCCCAGAAATACATTTTGCAAACAGTGACTGACCAATCACTGATATAAAATGCCTCACATAACTACTAACAATTCTGCAATGTTCACACACTTTCAAGATTAATTAAACCGGGTCCACATTCCAAACAATGGGCACTTAAAGCACGCAATAACCATTTAATAAACCTGTAAAGGGTTGTATGAGTACTCGACAGAAGGGCCCAACCAAGTTGTCCTAAGGTAAAAACTGTTTGATTAATTGTTTTCTTGCACACACAAAGACAATGTCTTGAAAACCTGTTGCAGCCTGCAACATACACAAGTAATGTCTAATTAGCAACGACTAAACAGAATGCAATGATATTACTAAATAAATTTAAAGCCACTAAGGATTTCTGCTAGTGTCTTTCACACATCTGGGTAGTCCGCTACTAGACTGATGAACGAATGACTCATTTCCTTGATCCTGAATATTAATGTTCAGTGCTGTTTCCTTTTAAACAGCCCTGTGTGGGTCGTCAAGTTCACATGTACCACTCGACTGCACAGCAATGGAATGTGTTGCCCACATGCTCTGTCATCCTCGCACAGGATCCCGTCATCAGCTAAGGCTGGATTACAGGCACAATAAGGCAGGGATTACAGGGAGATTTCTTGAACCAACACGTGTACCGGCCCAAACTCCGAGATCGGGATTTGTCCAGCGCCCCAAGGCCATCCAGACACGGACGTTACAGCACCAAACAACCAAGCACCCAGTCTTCACCACCAAAGGTTTCTGGTACACGGTTACCGGTTAACACAAAACGCAGTACCAAAGTCTCATCCACAGGGTCTCGGGAACAAGGTTACAGTTTGCAACAAGTAACTCAGCAACCAATGTCTTCATCCCACCAGGGTCTCGGGAACACCGGTTACGTTTCAACAGAACTCAGCAAACCAAGTCATCTTCCCCACAGTGGCTCGGGAACAACTGGTTACTGTTCAAACACAAAACGCAGCAACCACGTCTTCCCAAAATACAGTTACGACAGTCCTTTACTGTACTGCCAACAGCGAGAAGAATACAATTACACAGAACCACAGAATCAGTCCTCTCCAGAATCAAGGCAGACTAGCTAGTCCTTAGCCGAACCCCGAACACAAGGTTCTAAAAAGGGTTCACAGGACTTACAACAAAGAATCAACAACACACAAACGTCAGAGCTTCCACTCTGAAACCAGCTGCAAAAGACACGGAGCGACAGTTCGCCTAACCCCTGCATGGTTCATAGTCAAACTTGCTGTGTTTGGATATTCAAGAGTAGGTTAACTACGATTGGGCAAACTCACAGTGAGTTGATTGCATGGACCAATTCCCCACTTCCCGGAAAACACTAACATGTTCAAGATACTCCTACCCTCTCCCAAGCTGTGCTGTCACACAGATATTCCACTGTAGCACACACACGATTGCGACGTGAGCGGAAATGTTTCTCCGGCTCAACATTAGCTCATATAGAGGGAATCTTGTCTCTATTGCGAAACCACGCAGTTCACCACTGACCATGGATACATGTTCAGTCCGCGCATGCCACAAGTTCAAAACATGAGTCGCCCTCCACTGGATCTATCTGTAATATTCATGTACGGCTAAGTAGCAATGTCAGTGACCCTGACTACCCCCCTTCCAAGATTGAACTATACGTTCAATTTAACCAACGGTGTAAACAAATGCTTTTCCAACCACAGGTATGCTAGTAAAACATAATCTCAGTACCTCCACAATTCAACCCTGCCTACTGAGGTAGTCAGCTGCGCCATTTGATCACCAGGGATAAGCCTCAACCTTTGAACTGGTAGGGCTGCCAGCTGTAGTGCCCCCACCGTTGTGTATCCCTTCCATTTGTCGTCTTGACCACGAACGAATACTTGCAGGGAGAGTGATCCACTGTATTTACAAACTTTGTACGTCAGGTACTGCGCAAACTTATTCACTCACCACACCAGTGCTAGCAGTTTTTCTTCCATAGGTGGGCAGTCTTTCTCGGCAGGCACAGAGATTTCTTGCGAGTACACCCTCTGTTCCTGGAGTGGATGGCCCTGATCCCTGTCTCAGATTGCACTCCTACTTGTTGAATGGTTTTCCTGTGACAGGGTGATTCTCACTTGGGGCACTGGTGGCACTCCACCTTTGTCTACAGTCTTTTGACATTTCAGGCATGATCGGCAGTACTGAGCCTCTTCATTGCACATTCCAGGCCTGTAGAAGTCCTGCAGCACTCTAGCTTTTTGTTTCGTTTAGTCCCCATGTGTACTGCCAAGGTTACATCCATGAGCCATCTTCCTGACCTCAAGCCTTCATTATGCTTGGGAACACACCTTGGGTCTTGTCAGTCTAATGTGGCGTGAGTGTACGTCCTCACCAAGGTCCATCCTGGTCTCAAAAGTCACCCAGCAATGACTGACGAGCTCGTACACAATTCTCTGCGGCCGCCGAGGGTTGCATCCAACGTGGGTTTTCCTCCAGATCTTCTTGAGCTCTTGAAGTTCCACCCCAATGACTTGCCTTTGTGACAGGCAATCCTTGTTGGTTCTCGCTGCCTCTTGGCCTGGCTCGTGTTATGACCCCCCCCCAAGGCCAAATTTCATTTGCTGTAGGATTCGCGTAAGACTGGTACTTTCTGCGGTGCATCTTCCCACTCATTAGATGCCCAATTCCTATTAGGACTTGATCACAGGGTTTCTTAAACACTAGTACAACAATTTTGCCCTCCACGAACGTTGACGTATACATGCACTTGGACCCAGGTACCTTGTACGAAGTGCCACTCTCATCCATCTTCAAATCCACACCTCCAATGTAGTCTTCGGCGTCAAACAGTGCTTCAGCCACTAACAGTATATGTAGCTCCAGTGTCTCTTAGACCTCTCAACTTCGGCCATTCACGGTTACTATGCACCTGTGGGGTGTAATGCTCGCGCGCACGTCATGCAGTGGGACGGTGGGCTCTCTTGCCTCGAGGTCTCTAACTCGGCCCCTGCCAGTACTCTAGCCACGATGCGGTTTGTTGCCTTCCCACTTGTGGATCCCTTTGTACCAAGCCTTCTTTGTGGACTCGACGCACTCAGGTGCTTTGTCGCGCACACACAACACGTCAATCCCCCTCGACTTAGTTCAATGAATGTGGTGTTACACCGCCCTCTCCTGGGACGGTCTACTTCCCTTTGGGCGCTGTCAATGTTGGTTTGCTTCTGGGCATGCGATTGCCCCTACTATTGCCCTGATGGCAGGACATCGCTGAGCTCGTTCTCTCGTGCCACCTCCCGCATCGCTCTCTGGCCTCTGCCAGGTGTGAGGTTGCAGTGCCAAGCCACTTCCTTCTGCATCACTTCAGTGATGATTCCTTCACTTTGATAAATATCCAGCAGAGAGCTGGTGTATAGGCGCTCCTGAAGGAAATAAAATCTAATACATCAGTAGGCTTACTTTGATCCTTGTCAGCTGATTCACACCACCTGGGAGAAACAGCTAAGCCTGTCCAGATCTGCTCAAATGTTTCAGCCACCTTCTTTTCCATCCTTCTGAACTTTTGACGGTAGGCGTCTGGTCAAGGCGAAAATACCTGAGCAAGGCAGCTTTTACTTCTGCGTGACCTCCAACCTTATCTGCAGTTATAGTTGAGGACTGCTACCGAGCCTTCCTTGAAGCAGAGCCACTAACTGACATGCCCATGCAGTTGGATGCCAACACACAGCTTGGCTACCTGCTCAAATTGCTGTAGTTATTCGTCTAATCCTCATGTACTCTTTCATTCAGCGGCTGCTTGATGTGCTTCCTATCGGCCTTTCTCTTTGCTCTTAGCGTCCCTACTTCTCCTCCACCCTTCTCTCTCTCTTTATTTGCTCTCGTCTTCCTTCTGATCCTGTCCCTCAGCGCTGAGCTTCCTCTTTGATAGCTGCTCGCGCTATCTATCCAGCCGCTGCTGACTCCACCTCACGCTTGTAATTAACTTCCTCGAGCTTGCAGGCGCAATCTTCTCCTTGGCCTCGCGCTTAAGAGCAACTCTTCCTCCTTGGCCTCACGCTCTCTATACCAGCCGCTGCTGCTCCACCTCACGCTTGAGCCGCAATTCTTCCTCTTGCGGCCTCCTCCTTCTCAAAAAGCCTCACGCCTGAGGCCCTCCTCTTTTTCCTGAGGCATCTCGCTTGAGACGTAACTCCTCTCTGCCTCCTGCTCTCTTCCCTGCGCATTCTCGCTTGAGGACGTAACTCCTCTTCCCTGGGCCTCCTGCTCTCTTTCCTGCCGGGCACCTCGTCCAGGACGACGGGCCTACATAGTCCGTAACTCCCCTCCTGTAACCCATGCTTCGACCTAACCGTACCATATTTGTCAGGCCAGGTGTCCTGTGTTGCTCGCCAGACATAACCTCCTTCACTGAACCTACCTGCATGCCTCCTTAACACCGGAGACGTTGCGCAGGAAGTTGACTTCATGAGCCCTTGGCCAGTGTGAACGCATAACTTACGGTCACTCGGGGTGGGCGACATTACTGAACTGGATAAGACTAGTAACCGTTCTGCAGTGCTTGAACCAGAACTACAAAGTAGAAGATACACTATTTTATGGTTTTAGGATCTGCACCACGGTACCTAATGAAATGGTACGGAACTAACCGATATTAATCTAACATGCCAAAGATACCACAACACATGGCGCTCATATAATCCCATCTCTATGATGTGGAGTCAACAATACATCAAAAAGTCCACCTTTCACATAGGAAACTAACTCGGCAAGATCCCGCAACACCGAGAACAAAACCGCACTCACGCTGGGACTGTCAAAAATACCATAAGACTGGCCCTATTGCCATCAGCTGACATCAATTGTCAAATCCAAACAAATGATCAAACCAAACTTAGCCCCTATGGCCAGACTCCAACCCCCATCTGTTCGAACCAATTAACCACCACGAAATGGGGTATTAAAATGAAATAGCTGTAGGTTACCACAACAAATGGCCCGACACAAAATAACTATAGTTTTCTACAAAAATAGCTGAAAATATAATAATTTGAGTTATTTCACTATCGTGTCCCATGACAAAACAAACATTACAGACTAAGCCAAATCACTTCCGACACATAAAACGGCAATATGCAGGTCTTACACGCCTGCAGTGCTCGTTGTCTATGCCTCCACCCTTTACTAGGCACGCACCCTCCCACCTACCACCGTCTTTCTGAGTTCCTAATGTTTACAATCAGAGTGTGTCTGTATGCTTGCCTGAAGGTCTCTTACAACATCCCTGTAACCAACCATCACTATTTTAATCTACTTACCCTAAGGGTACCCGCATCTCCACCATATGATCGGTCGCTAGACCTGAACTAACTAGGGAGGGACAGACAGACTTACAGACCTACAATACCTAACGCCCCAACTCATCTTAAGCGCAGTCCAAACTGATGAACAGTTCACCACATATATAATTTCACTCAAACCACGACACCGGGGCCTAACATGAATTTTCCACTTACTACCACACAATACACTTTCTCTCAAACTCAAAATTAACCACTTAACACCATTCGCAACACAGATTTCTAGTCGCACTCCCCCCTGCACAACCAAACTAACACTAGGTCATGAAATTAATTATCAATATCTTATTGCGGGTCAATCCAATGTGCACAGCTGGTGCGATGCATCGCTAACATGCAATACAACCCACACGAACCGATAACACCTTGGCTATTGGCCCAACAGGGACACTGTGACTCCGAGACTTATCAACAATTCAACTTACGGCTCCATACACAGCCAGCGTCCAGGGAATGAACTCAGACACAATGACAGAACAAACACCATGTATAGAATGCCCAGAACTACAATTTTGCAACCCCCCCCCCCCCCCCCCCCCCCATTGCAGACCAATCACTGATATAAAAATGCACAAAAACTACAACTATTCTGCTATGTTCACACACTATCAAGATTAATTAATCCGGGATCATCATTCAACAACTGGGCACTTAAAGCAGCATAACCAATTAATAATCCAGTAATGGGTTTGCTATGAAGTACTTGCCACAGAATGGCCCAACCAAGTTGTCCAAAAGGTAAAAATGTTGATTATTTGTTTCTTGCACCACACAAAAGACAATGTCTTGAAAACTGTGCAGCCTGCAACTACAAAAGTAATGACTATTAGCAACGACTAATCTAGCTATGCAATGATATTACTAAAGAAATTAAAGCCACTAAGGATTTCTGCTAGTGTCTTTCACACACTGGGTGTCTGCTCCACGGACTGATGAAACGATGACTCATTTCCTTGATCCTGGAAATAATGTTCAATGCTGTTACCTTTAAACAGCCCTGTTTTGTCGTCACGTTCAATGTACCACTCGGACTGTCACTGCAATAGGAAAGAGTTTGCCCACGCTCTCGTCACTCCTCGCACAGGGAGCCCGTCATCAGCTAAGGCAGGATTTACAGGGCACCAGCTAAGGCAGGTTTACAGGGAGATATCTGAACCAACACTGTGTCCAGGCCAACTCCGAGATGGTTGTCCAGCGACACCAGGCCATTTCCCAGACAGGCAGGTTACAGCAACCAACCTCAGCACCCAAGTCTTCCACCACCGAGAGTTTCAGGTACACGGTACAGTTCAACACAAAACGCAGCAACCAGTCTTCTCCCACCAGGGGTCTCGGGACCGGTTACAGTCTCAACATGAACTCAGCAACCAAAGTCTTTCATCCCACCAGGTTTGGGACACCGGTTACAGTTCAACAAAAACTTCAGCAACATGTTTTATCCACCAGGGTCTCGGGAACACGGTTACAGTTCAACACAAAGCGCAACCACACGTCTTCACAAAAATACAGTAACGGACAGTCCTTCTACTGTACTTCCAACAGCGATGAGAAATTACAAATTACACAGGAACACAGAATCAGTCCTCTCCAAACTCAAGGCAGCTCGCTAATCCTTAAGCCGACCCGAAACACAAGGTTCCTAAAAGGGTTTTACAGGACTTACAACATAGAATCAACACACACAACGTCCAGAGACTTCACTCTGAAAACAGCTGAAAAACACTGAGGACAGTTCGCCTAACCCCCAGCTGCTTCATAGTCAACTTGGCTGTGATTGGATAATTTAAACGTAAGGTTAAACTACGATTGTGCAACTCCAGTGAGGATGGATGCATGACCCATTTCCCCACTTCCACGGAAAACAATAACAAGTTCAAGATACCTCCTACCCTCTCCCAAGCTGTGCTGTTCCCAGATATCCACTGATGCACATCACACGGATGCGACGTGAGCGCATGTTCGCCGGATCCCCTTAGACATATAGAGGAAATCTTGACTCTAATGCGAACACGCAAGATACACTGACATGGAACATGATCAGTCCGCGCATGCACAAGTTCAAACAGGAGTCGCCTCCACTGGATCTATCTGTAACATACATGTACGGGCTCAAGTAGCAATGTCAGTGACCCTGACAACAGACAGACAGACAGACAGACAGAGAGAGGAGAGAGAGAGAGAGAGAGAGCTGAGAGGAGAGAGAAGAGAGAGAGAGGAGAGAGAGAGACCATATAGTGAGGATTGAATGAGAGTGGTGGCGAGAGACGATGACAATAATCCAGCCCCTCGCATCCATCGCGGCCTCCTCCATGGGAAAGAAAGCAAACCAGACCAGAAACGGCGTGACGGCGTGATGCTGTCAGCTGAAATGCTTCAGAAATCGTCTGGCTACATCAGTTCACCCTTCCTCTCCACCTTAACCCTCTCTCTCCTGTCTACGTCTCCACTCCACTCATCAGCGTGTCTGTGAAGCCGACTGGCAGCAAACTATTCAATCTCAATTCATAATCCCCACCCCTCCAATCTTCACCCTTGTGTTGGAAGTTATGCAGCAATACATTTTGTTTCTCTCTCTCTCTCTCTCTCTCTCTCTCTCTCTCTCTCTCTCTCTCTCTCTCTCTCTCTCTCACACACACACACACACACACACACACAACACACACACACACACACACACACACACACCACACACACACACAAACGCACGCTTCAATTTCAATTTTGAATTGCTGTCAAACCAAACAGGGTTTTTTGTGTGTGAAGAATGACCAAGGCTACAGGAGGAACAGATATACAAAAAGGACACGGGAATGCTGGTGAAATTAGGACAGAAGTAAATGTGCAAGGGTTTTACAGGAAATTGATACGAAGAGAGAGAGAGGGAGAGAGAGAGAGATGAGGAGAGAGAGAGAGAATGAGGAGAGAGTAGAGAGGAGAGAGAGAGTACTCTGAAGAAGCTAATATTTAGTGTCGAAACAGACGTACATCTGTCAAGGTCCTAAGCCAATGTCAGATTAATGCTGATTGCAGATGAACTACTCATTCCAAAGAGTAATAGAGCTACGCGTCTTTCGAAGCTATTTCTTTAGGGATATGTCAGACGGTAAACTACCCATGGCGAAATGCCAAATGTTTAACCCTTTGCACTCCATCAGCAATGTGTCAGACAGTCCTTCGAATGAGACTATAAACCGAGGTTCCGTATGTGAACGCACGCATAACATCTTGCACACACGTAAAATCCCATCACCAACTTTCGCAAGGAGAAGGTCAGTTTGGCCGTTGGCATGGATAACACTTTACACATAGCATGCACCCTGCGTGAGAAATGGAAAGAATGAAGGAAGTAAGGAAATTGAGTGAACGATATTGAACGATATTGTCTGGATGACACGGGAAACGACTGAATGAAGCGACACCTGGCAGCTCTTCAGTCGGCACTACCAGGTAGCAGCCCGTTGTGTAAAGAGTGTGGATTGTTAAAGCGCTTAGAGCTTGGTCAGAACGATTATCAGCGACATCTGTCCGCTTTAGCTTTTAATGGGTTTTTTTTTCATGTCTTTAAAATTGCGCTCACT
>CM031606.1:74149607-74164607 GCA_018398815.1 Conus ventricosus
TTCCTCTCCTCTCTCTCTCTCTCTCTCTCTCTCACTCCTTCCGAAACTGAAAAGATATGAAAAGTCTGCACAATAATGATTGCAGTTGAAAATGAACCTCCTTTTCTCTTCACATGGAAAGGTTATGACGAAGTCCTCCAAAATGTAAATTATTTCAAGCGCCATGTGTACGCAGTCAAAAGAGCCATCCGATATTATATCGCTTTACAATGAGGAGGACCACATAAAAATATCTAGCTAAGTTTTTTTTTTTTTTTTTGCTGTCCCACTCTCTGCGCCACCTCAGAGGCAGTGCACCCACGCCGCTCATTCCGACACCCCGTCCACAGCCACAGCCCGGTCGGCCCCGCCGCAGCCCCGGCGCCGGCAATCCACAGGAAGCAGTCAATGTCAAGTCGTCAAGAGGCAACCCACCGGAGGAGACACTGCACTGCTGCCGAGTCACTTCGGTGGTGTTCAGTGGCGCCTGTTCTGATCTAACATACGCAGGACACCACCTACTAAGCCCCCTACTGACGACAATAATTGCTTAGTCGCGGAGCCGGCGTGAGTGAGCTCTCCCTCCGGAGGGCGCCACCACGTCCGTCCAACGACAGCCCCCATGGACTCGCCGAACCGGTGACCTCGACAGAACCAAACCAAGGTCGCAGACATGGAGAGGACATCGAAATTGAGGTCACCATGAGAGCAGGGCATGAAGGGTGTCACAGTTTGTCACGAGGCCTACGACGTTCGACCCACCTAGGGTGGCGGAATTACTTATTTGTTTATTTGTCGTTGCTGTTGTCGTGTATCCGTCCCTTAGGGTGGCTTGTGGTGCAGTTGCACCTTGGTTTGGTTCAGCTCAACTTCGGTTTGCTTTCTCTCTCTCTCTCTCTAATTCCACCGCCCGTGCTATTCATCCTGCAAGTTCACGGTGTGCCGGTACCTTTCTCTCGAACTTTCTGTCTATCGGCCTCTCGCCTGTCTTTTTACCTGTCGCACGTGCTTCGTTCCTTTTAGTTTGAAGTATGCTCACTCTGTGACGCAGCATGGCATGTTGGCCGCCATTGCTGAGGGAGGTTAGCTCTTCACTCGAGCGGAAGATGTCTCTGGGGCGCCTGCTCCAGTCCGGGTTCTTTACCTTATCATCGAGAGTACAGTCAGTACTTTCAATTCCTGCAGTCGGCCTGTAGGAGAGGGACATCATCACTTCTTCGGTTTCCGCATCTTCGCCTCTGTCCTCTCGACTGGACAGAGGGTAGAGAGAGTCCTTTGACCCGCCTCTTCGGGTCACCCACGGGTAGCTGGTAAGCATCAGTTTCGTGGTCTGTTTGTTTTGATTTGTTGTTGTTAGCCGGCTTAGTCTTCGCTTTTGCGCAATTTTCTTTTGTTTTCGAAATTGTAAGAGAAATATTGTGTGAGACCTTTTCTCTGGTTAATTCAATCTTTAACCTGGCCATTCTAAATTATTTCCAAAAATTCTTTCTCCTGTTTATGTATCTGGTGATGCGGTAGTCGGTGGGGAAGGGAGAGAACCTGGTGATTCAGGGTTGGAACTGCTTGGTCTCGCTCGTCCGCCCCTGTCACATTCGCCGGACTTTTATCCTTCGGCCACCGTCTGTTTGTGTGTGCAAGGAGAACGAGTTTTATGTTCACGAGCGTGCGTACGCATGATTTGTCGTTCGGATGCGTGTTGGAGATTTGTGTTATTTTGAAATGTGTTTATAAAATGTGACAGTTATGCCATTGAATTAATTATTTGCAAATGTGGTGGCAGTTATTAAGCGATGGTCGCTGTGTTGATTTATTTCCTAAGGAAGGAAAACGTTAAGCGTGAGTGAGAGAAGGGTGAAGATAATTCATATTTGTTTTATAACCTGTTGATTTAATGCAGTCTTTTACCTGCATCGTGTGAGAAGACTTGATTCAATGGGTGTACTGTGTGCGTTTAATACACTTCCCCTCGCCCATCATGCGAGTGGCTGATAAGACTTGACAGCAATGGTCAGACGGTACTGACGGCAGGGTTCCAGTACCCTTCTTCCTTCCTCCTTCCTTCTTCTTTCCTCCTCTCCGACTCTCCTCCCAGTTACGTCCTCCCCCCCTCCCGGGGCTTCACCTGGAGCACGGACTGGATGGTGCCACGTGCTGGTCGAGGCCACGTTCTGGCTGAGACCACGGACGGGATGGTGCCACGCGCTGGTCGAGGCCACGCCCTGGTCGGGACCGTGGACTGCTAGAAGAGCCCGCCGTCTTGACTGGCCGGCCTGGACCCCGTCCAGGACCTCCAGTAACAGCTACTTCCCCCCCCCCCCCCCCCCCCCCCCTCGGGACACGCTCTTCACTGCCCGCTTGGGAGTCGAGGGTGTCGGCTTTGGGCGACTCCCTGCGAGAACCAGCCCGGCTCGGAGCACCTAGTGCGACAGGGTGCTCCCTGCGGACTTGACAGGGGCAGGGATGTGGACGCACTCCATGGTGTGAGAAAGGATTGATACTGGAAATATTTCTTTATAATTGTGTATATGTCATATGTGCTGGAATGCTGTAATTGTGATCGTGTACGTCGTATGGCGAAATATTTATTTATAATCGTGCATGTTGTGGGTGTGGGAGTGCTTGATTGTGATTGTGCATGTTGTGTGCGTTGGAGTGCTTGATCGTGATTGTGCATGTTGTGTGCGTTGGAGTGCTTGATCGTGATTGTGCATGTTGTGTGCGTTGGAAGTGCTTTATTGTGATCGTGCATGGTGCGTGTGTTGGAATGTTTATTTTGCTGGTGTGAATAAATGGGGTGTTGTATCGTAATCTTTATTGTGTGGTCTCTGCGGAGCGTGTGAGGTCAGTCACTCCCTTCACTCCACCTAGACCGATCCTGTCAGGGCAGACCTCCAGGGGTCGGTCGTGACAATTGTGGGGGCTCGTCCGGGATGTGAAGGGCTCTGGGCTGTCTCTCTCTCGTTTCGCAGAGTACCTGTTTAGTTTTGTCTATTTTGTATATGTTTTAGTCAGTTTGTCGTGTTTGTTCGTGGTGGTTGGCTGGGTGACACTAGTGTGAAGGGAGTCTTTTTGGTGGCCTGAGGGAACATCCGGCGTGACTCGGGGTCGAGGTGAGACCGAGGGGAGTCGACCGCGTCCAGACCTCCTTCCGCCGGGTACCTCACGCAGGTACGGCCGTAAGTCTTGCCCTTCTGTTGCCGCTCAGTCTTCCATTCCTGTTTTGTATTTAGCCAATTCTTGTTTTTTTTTTTTCTCTACCGGTTGTTGAGTACAGGGGGTTGTATCGGACGCTAGGTTTTTTTTTTTTTCCCTCCCGGATTTCGTCTGCTAGGTTTTTGTTTTGTTTTTTTTCCGGCCAGCCCCACCGCACTGTTGCTCGTGCTGTAGAGCGCGGTGTTGCCAGAGTGGGGGCAGCCGGACATAGTTTTTTGTTTCGTTTTTTTTTTCGGTGAGCCCCACCGCACTGTTGCTCGTGCTGTAGAGCGCGGTGTTGCCAGAGTGGGAGCAGCCGGAACTTGTCCGCACACACGCACACACACACATACACACATATACACACGCCCCCTAAAATATTGTTTGTTTTTTTTTTTCTCTAGTGGAATTGTTTTTCCCCTGTATTTGGAAAACTGTAGGATATTGTTGTCATGGCGACGTCCGGCGCTGGTGGTGTGGCGACGCGTGCGTCGAAGAAGAAGGGTATTCAAAATGTTACTGTAGTCCCTACTATTAGTACCAGTACTTCGACTACGGTAACTTCTACCTATTCCAGTGCTGTAGCAGGTAGTCCAGTGAGTACTTTTACCACCTCTTCGCTGGGGGGTCTCCCTGTCGAGACCCCGACTGCACTTCCGCTCGGAAGCGTCAGAGTATAGCGAAGCAACTGTGGGCTTCTGTTGAGTCGCAGAGACCGAAACCTTCTCCTCTCCAGGCTTCCCCTCGTAAGGGGCATGCCCCAGAAGACTTTCCTTATGGGAAAGTCGAGACCCAAGGGACGGGTCAGACGGATCATCCTCCCGTGTCGGGAGTGGTGAACCCCGCCCAGGACATCACTTCCGTCCTGATGTTTCTAGAGCGACAGCGACGGGAGATGAGGCCCAACGTAGGGAAGAGGTTGCTAGGCAGGAAGCTCTTCGTAGGGAAGAGGCAGTCAGGCAGAAGCTCACCGTAGGGAAGAGCGTAGAGAGGAGGCCGCTAGACAGGAGGCTCTGCGCAGAAAGGAGACTGACAGACAGGAGATTATGCATAGGGAGGAGGCTATGCTGCGCAGAGAAGAGGCTGCCCGACAGGAGGCCCTTCGTAAGGAAGAGGCTGCTCAGCGTAGGGAAGAGGCTGCCAGACAGGAGGCTCAGCGTAGAGAGGAGGCTGCCAGACAGGAGGCTCAGCGTAGAGAGGAGGCTGCCAGACAGGAGGATCAGCGTAGGGAAGAGGCTGATCAGCGTAGGGAGGAGGCTGCCCTCCGTAGGAAGAACTAGACAGGATGGAGGCTCTGCGTAGGGAGAGATGGAACAACTTCTTTCGCGGCCTCCCGCTTCTGTAAACCAGGGGGTTAATCACCAGGCAGGTGATAGAGTTAGAGGCCCAAAGTTAAAGCTTCCAGAGTTCAGACCTAGTGAGGACATTGACATGTTCTTAGAGCATTTTGACAAGGTTGCTTGTTCATACCAATTGTCTGAGGAACAAAAGGCTATGCACCTCTTTTCTGGATTATCTGGTGCTGCAAGGAGTGTGTGCTCACTCTAAATGAAGGCGCGTCTTATGCAGACATGCAGTTGGCTCTGCGTAAGCGTTCCCACCTTACCCCAGAGACGTACAGGAGGAAGTTCAGGTCCATGAAGAAGAATAATGACGAGACCTTCGTGCAGTTTGGTGATAGGCTGCGCAAGACGCTAGGGTACTGGCGTCAGTTAGCTAAGTTGGAGCTGGAGGATCTGATCCTCATTGAACAGCTCACCAACACTGTGTCCCCAGAGTTGAGGATCCGGATAGGCGAGACAGCACCTCAGGATTTCGCGGCTGCGATTCACACAGCTGAGGTGTTTGCTGAAGCTCGCAGGGCTTATGGGCATCGCCCAGATACGGAGAGGAAGCCCTCCACAGGAATTTAATAGCAATAAGGGCCGACAACTGCTAGCGGTCTAATAAGGCAGGCAGTCCATCGGGGACCTCAGCACCTCGATTTTGTTTTCTTTGTGGTCGTCCTGGCCACATCAGGAAAGATTGCCCTAGAGCTGCTGGTAGTCATGGGGCTAGTCCCTTTCCAGCATCCTCGTGCCTCGGCTAACGTGGGGTCCATCCAAGCTTCTGGTGGTACAGAGTGCCCTGTGTTTCTTTCTGTTGTTGGTTCATCCTTGGTCGACACCATCAGGGATTCGGGAGCATCAACACTCTTTGTGATAAGGATTTAGTTTCCCCTAAGGCCCGGCGGGGCGCCAGTTACGATGTGTGCGGGTTGGAGGCTGGTTTTACCTCCACCCGTCCTTCAGTACTCGTCTCTATCTCCACCCCCTACTATCTGTGGCGAAGTATGGGCCATCGCGGTGGAGCGACCTCTGTATTCCCTTATCGTAGGGAATACGATCACCTTCGCAGACGGACGCAGTCAGTCCGTGTCTACGGATTTGCCCGTACAGGCGTGTGTGGGAGTCACCACACGCGCCAAAGCTAAGAAGCAGGAACAGGAATTGCGCCCTGTTCTACAGCCGATCTCTGACGAGGTTCTTGCAAAGGCCGATCCTGCTTCCCATCGCTCGTCTTCAGGCCAAGGACTGGGATGTCCAACGCCTGCGACAACTGGTAGGTCGTCCTGCTCAGTCTGCCCGACATGCCAAGGTGAGCTTCAAGCTCCACAAGGGGATCCTCTTTAGGTGTCCACTCAGGCAGATCGTGTGGCCAAACAGCTTGTTGTTCCCCAAAGCTTGAGAGAGTCTGTTCTCCGGCAGGCCCACGATTCCCCCATGGCAGGTCATATGGGCTCCAAGCGGACTCTCGAGCGAGTCAGACAGGACTTCTTTTGGCCAGGAATGAACTCACAGGTTAGGCAGTACTGCCGCAGTTGCGATACCTGCCAACGGACAACGCCTAAGGGTCGCTTGAAGCGTGTTCCCCTAGGGTCAGTGCCACGGGTTGGGGAGGCATTCAGCAAGGTTGGGGTCGACCTGGTGAGACCCATTAATCCCCCATCCGATCGCGGTCACCGCTACACTTCGGTAGTGGTAGAATCTGCGAGTCGATACCCAGAGGCTGTCCTGCTTAGGACTATCGATGCCCCTACTGTTGCTGAGTCTCTCAGCAGATTTGGACGCGCACTGGCGTGCCCAAGAAGAAGTACGGCCGGAAGTTTGTACTGGAGAGCGATCATCATCCTCTCCAGTGCTGGACCGGATCCGGCCAGTCAGGTCGTCGACTCATGAGTTAGGCAGTGGAACTGCAGAGTCATGCGTTCACTTTCCGTCATATCAAGGGTTCCTGTAATACGGATGCTGACTATCTTAGCCGAGCTCCGTAGTCAGCACGTTGGAAAGTCAGTCAGAGGGACACCTCCCCTCAACCAGGTTATATCCCCTTTTGGTCTTTGTATCAGGTGTAGTGACAGTTTCACTTCAGTGAGGTTAACGGTAGTGAATCACCAATGGTTCGGATTGTTACTTTCATGGTTGGAAGGTTTGCTTAGTTGTTTGATAAATGTAGTATTATGTATTTCCCCCGTGATTCTAACGTGGAATGTTTGTATTGGATTCATCGTACTCTGTCGATCACAGAGAGTTTGGGTTCGGTCCCATTGTTGTGAAGTTGCACATGCGACAAGGTTCAAAGGAGCACTGTAATCTCAGAGAAACAGATGCTTTTAGAAGGGGGTTTGTCACGAGTTTGTCACGAGGCCTACGACGTTCGACCCACCTAGGGTGGCGGAATTACTTATTTTGTTTATTGTCGTTGCTGTTTGTCGTGTATCCGTCCCTTAGGGTGGCTTGTGGTGCAGTTGCACCTTGGTTTGGTTTCAGCTCAACTTCGGTTTGCTTTCTCTCTCTCTCTCTCTAATTCCACCGCCCGTGCTATTCATCCTGCAAGTTCACGGGTGGCCGGTACCTTTCTCTCGAACTTTCTGTCTATCGGCCTCTCGCCTGTCTTTTTACCTGTCGCACGTGCTTCGTTCCTTTTAGTTTGAAGTATGCTCACTCTGTGACGCAGCATGGCATGTTGGCCGCCATTGCTGAGGGAGGTTAGCTCTTCACTCGAGCGGAAGATGTCTCTGGGGGCGCCTGCTCCAGTCCGGTTCTTTACCTTATCATCGAGAGTACAGTCAGTACTTTCAATTCCTGCAGTCGGCCTGTAGGAGAGGGACATCATCACTTCTTCGGTTTCCGCATCTTCGCCTCTGTCCTCTCGACTGGACAGAGGTAGAGAGAGTCCTTTGACCCGCCTCTTCGGGGTCACCCACGGGTAGCTGGTAAGCATCAGTTTCGTGGTCTGTTTGTTTGATTTGTTGTTGTTAGCCGGCTTAGTCTTCGCTTTTGCGCAATTTTCTTTGTTTTCGAAATTGTAAGAGAAATATTGTGTGAGACCTTTTCTCTGGTTAATTCAATCTTTAACCTGGCCATTCTAAATTATTTCCAAAATTCTTTCTCCTGTTTATGTATCTGGTGATGCGGTAGTCGGTGGGGAAGGGAGAGAACCTGGTGATTCAGGGTTGGAACTTGCTTGGTCTCGCTCGTCCGCCCCTGTCACATTCGCCGACTTTTATCCTTCGGCCACCGTCTGTTTGTGTGTGCAAGGAGAACGAGTTTTATGTTCACGAGCGTGCGTACGCATGATTTGTCGTTCGGATGCGTGGTTGGAGATTTGTGTTATTTTGAAATGTGTTTATAAAATGTGACAGTTATGCCATTGAATTATTATTTGCAAATGTGGTGCAGTTATTAAGCGATGGTCGCTGTGTTGATTTATTTCCTAAGGAAGGAAAACGTTAAGCGTGAGTGAGAGAAGGGTGAAGATAATTCATATTTGTTTTATAACCTGTTATTTAATGCAGTCTTTTACCTGCATCGTGTGAGAAGACTTGATTCAATGGGTGTACTGTGTGCGTTTAATACACTTCCCCTCGCCCATCATGCGAGTGGCTGATAAGACTTGACAGCAATGGTCAGACGGTACTGACGGCAGGGTTCCAGTACCCTTCTTCCTTCCTCCTTCCTTCTTCTTTTCCTCCTCTCCGACTCTCCTCCCAGTTACGTCCTCCCCCCTCCCGGGGGCTTCACCTGGAGCACGGACTGGATGGTGCCACGTGCTGGTCGAGGCCACGTTCTGGCTGAGACCACGGACGGGATGGTGCCACGCGCTGGTCGAGGCCACGCCCTGGTCGGGACCGTGGACTGCTAGAAGAGCCCCCCGTCTTGACTGGCCGGCCTGGACCCCCGTCCAGGACCTCCAGTAACAGCTACGTTCCCCCCCCCCCCCCCCCCCCCCCCCCCTCGGGACACGCTCTTCACTGCCCGCTTGGGAGTCGAGGTGTCGGCTTTGGGCGACTCCCTGCGAGAACCAGCCCGGCTCGGAGCACCTAGTGCGACAGGGTGCTCCCTGCGGACTTGACAGGGCAGGATGTGGACGCACTCCATGGTGTGAGAAAGGATTGATACTGGAAATATTTCTTTATAATTGTGTATATGTCATAATGTGCTGGAATGCTGTAATTGTGATCGTGTACGTCGTATGGCGAAATATTTATTTATAATCGTGCATGTTGTGGGTGTGGAGTGCTTGATTGTGATTGTGCATGTTGTGTGCGTTGGAGTGCTTGATCGTGATTGTGCATGTTGTGTGCGTTGGAGATGCTTGATCGTGATTGTGCATGTTGTGTGCGTTGGAGTGCTTTATTGTGATCGTGCATGGTGCGTGTGTTGGAATGTTTATTTTGCTGGTGTGAATAAATGGGTGTTGTATCGTAATCTTTATTGTGTGGTCTCTTGCGGAGCGTATGAGGTCATCACTCCCTTCACTCCCACCTAGACCGATCCTGTCAGGGCAGACCTCCAGGGGTCGGTCGTGACAAAGGGCCACAGAATTTGAGACTTTTTTTTTTATGCTGATCGATGAGAAAGAGGATGATTAAGATGATGCTACGGATTTCCGTTTCGATCTGAGACTACATGACAGGGCTGTACTCTACGCTTCCTTTCATAATATATCCCGGCGTCAACCAGGCCCGAGAGATACAGGCACCTGCAGTGTTGGTCATGAAATTTGAGCAACACTCTCAGAAACGCATCCATTAAGTGGATGAAACTCGACTGTGTGGTCCCAGTCTTCCCAACTGAGTCCGCAGCAAACTCAACTCTGGGTAGGAGCCGGTCGGGGCAGAAAAAACCCACATGACTTCTGATGGGATTCGAACCCACGACCTCCCAGCCGGGAGTCCGCGACGTTAACCACTTCGCCACGGCGGCTGGTATATCTAGCTAAGTTTGTTGCTGAATCCTATACAGACAATTCAACATTTCACCTTAGTAAACAAAGATTTCTATCTATGCCTTGTCTAGGACTAATCTTGGCAGATCCCAAAATGACAATTAGTATTCTCGCGCTCGGCAGCGTTCTAGTCTGACTTACACTGAGGATAGTGAGCATGTCCATTGATTTCATTTTGTTTGTTGTTGGGTTTTTTTTTGTGGATCAATATCGGCACATGAATGAAAGTTTGTACCGTTTGGTTGCTGATTTCACAGTCCTTGATGTAATATTGGTCTCTTCATAATGTGTACGAGACAGTGTACTGACTCCATGACATAAGAGCGCTAGGCTGTTGTCATTAAAGGTTGTTGTCGTTCTCTCTCTCTCGCTCTCTCTCTCTCTCTCTCTCTCTCTCTCTCTCTCTCTGTTCTTGTCCTTTATCTAGAAAGAAATGAGAATAACACACACACACAAACATACATGCGCGCGCAAGCACGCATGCACGCACGCACGCACGACGCACGCACGCACGTAAACACGCAGACACACACACACACACACACCCTCCCCCCCACACACACACACATACACACACATGCGCGCATCATCCGCGCACTCACATACATACACACGCACATGCACACACACACGCACATACATGCTTGTAGCAACGTTCACAAACCCCTTACCCCTTTCAAACAACACCCTACCTGCCTGTTCATGTCAACCAAAATATCCAACAGCGAGCAGCTGAACGTTTCGGCATCAGGGCAAATGTATTAACCAATTCCAATGCCACGACAGCATCGTTTTGATTGTTTTCAATTTTGTTTCATCGTAATTTGAGCAAACGTTTCACACTCCCTTACCAACCAGAACGTCTCACACTCCCTTACCAACCAGAACATCTCACACTCCCTTAGCAACCAGAACGTCTCACACTCCCTTACCAACCAGAACGTCTCACACTCCCTTACCAACCAACCTGAGAACGATCGGGGGGGGGGAACAAATGGATACTGTCCTTTGGATACACAATGTTCATTGTGGATGGTGGTCATAGTCTCAGTACCTGGTAGCCAGATTACCAAAAAAAAAAAACGACAGATATGTCAAATTGTATCAAGAAAAAGCGCTGTGTCTTTCTAGAAGTGAAAGAGAGAAAGAAAAAAAAGTGCACGACCAGTAAAGAAAGATGAAAATCAAAAGGAGACATGAAAAGAGTGACAGAAACGAGAAATCACTAGGACAGAATTCGAAACGGGGTTGGGGATACGTACTACTTATTCTTCCAGACCCTTGACATTTCCAGAAGCGGATAATTGAAGTGCAATGGAAATGCATCGCTTCATCACTTCAACAGCTCAGAGCGGGAGACAGCAGTGGAAGTGGGGGAGGGGGGGGGGGAGGAGGGCAGGGGGGACGGGCTCCTCCTTGTCAACTCAACATAAAAAACTGATGGCTAGGACGAAGGGAAGGAAGGTAGGGTAGGGGAGGGGGGGGGAGAGGAGGGTGGCGGGCACAGGTATGGTTGGACGATTTCTAAATCAGGTCAGCTGACAACATTACGCAAATTTTGAACTCGTTTGCTTTAGTGGCCATCGAGGGAGGTTGCCGTGGGCGTAGAGGTCTTGATTCTTATAGTCATCTCCCCCCCCCCCCCCCCCCACCCCCCCACACACACACACTCCCCCATCCTCCTATTTTCAGATCGAGCTATGCTTTCTCTGTCTGTCTGTTTGTCTGTCTGTCCGTCCGTCTGTCTGTCTGTCTGTCTGTCTCTCTCTCTCTCTCTCTCTCTCTCTCTCTCTCTCTCTCTCTCCTCTCTCTCTCTCTCTCTCTCTCTCTCTCTCTCTCTCTCTCTCTGCCTTTGTTGTACTCCAGTCAACCACCACTGATATTCAGACATTTCATTCGTTTCAGAATTAATAATCCACCCAGTCGCCTCTCATTCACACAGGGTCATATTCCAGCCAGTCACTATCAAAAGTGGGACAGGAAGCTGACACCACAACCCTGGATTTGCTTTAGGGTTTTCCTCGTCGCCCCTGGCAACCTAGCAAACATGACCAATCCGCATTGTCAGGTGAGCAGTGTGTGGAAGGATGTGTCTGCTTCCAGCACACACTGGCCATTACTTTCTCCAGAGTAGATGGCCAAAATTAGAACCTGCAGCACGTATGACGGAAGCTGGCGTCACTGTTTTCTCTGGTTGAGCGCTTCTCGGTCATTGAAGCTGGAACTTGACTGCGTTCTGGTTTCTATTGATCAGCCAGTCGTCTAGGTGACCTTTAGTGGGCATCACAGAGTCTTTTCTGTAGGTGAAGGTCCTGGACGGATACTTAAGAATTCATTTGTTCAGACCATGTATATTAAATCTCTGTCTCTCTCTAACTCTCTCTCTCACACACACACACACACACACACACACACACATACACACACACACACACACACACACACACACACACACACACACACACACACACACACACACACACACACACACTCACACACACACACAGGCATTAGAGATACAAGCAACACGCAGTGAAGTAAATTCAGTGCAAATACACAGTCTGCCCTTTTACCAGTACTGTTTTCACCTGTTTTTGTGACTGTTGGTATTCCAATACTGCTCATATCGCAGGTGATTGCCTTTGAACTTTCTCAATGCTCTACTGATCCTTTTTTTTTTTAATTCACATATGGTTCACAATGGCTGGAGCAAACTAATTCTCTTCATTCTGTCTTTTTCTTTCATGTCACAGATGAGAGAGCCTTTGTTTGCAGAGAGAGAGAGAGAGAGAGAGAGAGAGAGAGAGAGAGAGAGAGAGAGAGAGAGAGCGAGCTAGGGGTTGAAGATGTAGTGTGTGTATGGTTACCCTTGTCAATCGAATCAAAACGATCCATTTGCATTGCTGGGTGACCAAAGTAAAAACCAAAAAAAAAGACGTGTGTTGCAGCCCTATTGGTCACATTGCCTATAACAGATAGAATGAGATCTGATTAGCACAGAGAACTTAAGATGACGTCATCCAACCAAACATAATGCAGTGGTCCATGCTGCTCGACCGTTCCACCCCCATCCCCACCCATCTCATTCTGTTTAGGTCTCCCCCATCCCCACCCATCTCATTCTGTTTAGGTCTGGCGTTGCGAAACATCCCGCACTAACATGAGCGTGGAGTATGGTGTTTCCTTCGTTTCAATTCTGCTATACTTTTGTAGGAAGTAGGTTCCATGGCTATTTTACACGTGAGGTCATTTTCATAAAACCAAAAGTTAATACTTATGTCAGAGACCTCTGGCAGGAGGATTGGAATACACAGACGGATAACAAACTCTTTCAGATCCGTCCAAACCTTAATGAGTTCCTCTCATCCACGTCTGGCGGTCGCAAAGAAGAAACGGTTCTGTGCCGGCTGCACACCGGCCATTCGTATTTTACCCATTCATACCTTTTAAAGAGTGAAGAGGCCCCGTGGTGCATTCCATGTCATGTACCACTCACAACGAAACATATTCTTTTAGAATGTTGGGAATTGCATGATGTGAGACACAAACGTTTTACAGCAGATTCCATGAAAACCTTGTTCAGAGATGTTCCGCCTGATGCGATCTTTGAACTCTTGAAAGAGATTAACATTTTTCATCTGATCTGAGATTTTGTAGTGGAAAGATTTTTTTTTCTCAAAATTTCGGGTACGTTTTCAGAAGATGTATTTTAAAGAGTTGTGTGAATTAATGATTTGTGTTGATTTTAACGTGGTGACAGCCCTGATATGACCCTTTGCGGTCGGCTGGGCTATAAGCAACATTACCTTACCTTACCTATTTCACACCGTGTTCTAGCCTTGTCAACCACAGTTTGTGCTTTTTGGAAATGGACCGAGGTGCTGTTCTTAGACATGTGATTATACATCACTTGACAGTCAAATAGAGGGTGAGACAGGGGGCAGACCATGTTTTTAACATGCGGATGAGTTTCTGTCAGACCGATCTATGACACACCTGAAAAGAAACAGCATTGAAATACGCATTGCTGTAAATTGTAATGTCTCTCTGGAATGAGAGTTTCACGTATTATTTGACATAGAATACTATGACAGACGTCTGTTGCCAATATACACTGGACATTAGTCGCTTTAGAGAAACCGCCCCCGTCCCTATCATCCCGTTTTTTTTCTGACTTGTGAGTTGATTTTAACGTGGTGACAGCCCTGATATGGCCCTTTGCGGTCGGCTGGGCTGTAAGCAACATTACCTTACCTTACCCCATCATCCCTTCTCCTCCCCCCTCCCCCTTTCTTCCCGGCACCTTTAACAGAAACAGCCGTTCAGTTTCTTGCTGTCCATTCATCCCTCAATGAAGCCAGAATGACCTGGAGTCCTTATCTCTATCGATCAGCTGATTGATCATCACTCGGAACACAGAAAAACCTGGAGGGCTGAGTTCTGATTCATACAAACATCTCTCTCTCTCTCTCAACCTCTCTCTCTCTCTCTCTCTCTCTCTCTCCTCTCTCTCTCTCTCTCTCTCTCTCTCCTCTCTCTCTCTCTCTCTCTGTCTCTCTGTCTCTGTCTCTCTCTCTGTCTCTCTGTCTCTGTCTCTCTCTCTGTCTCTCTCTCTCCTCCCTCTCTATCCCTCCGTCTCTCTCTCTCTCTCTCTCTCTCTCTCTCTCTCTCTCTCTCTCTCTCTCTCTCTCTCTCCAATCATTTTCCACTCATATTTAAGTCATTTCAGAGTGATTTCATTCACCCTGTCCCTCCTTCATGCACACAGGATCACAGTCTTTTTCTATGGAAAGGTCAGAAGCTGACGCCACCATTCTGGATTTGCTTCCAGTTTTTTCCACGTTGCCTCTGGCAACCCAGCTGACATGGCCAGTCAGCATTGTCAGGTGAACAGTACGGGGAAGGACGGTGTCTGCTGTGACACACACTGGCCATTAGTTGCTCCAGAGAGGACGGCCACAACGGGAACCTGCAGCACGTGTGGCGGAAGCTGGCGTGACTGTTTTCTCTGGTTGAGCGCTTTTTCGGTCTCTGAAGCTGGAACTTGACTGTGTCCTGGCATCTATTGATCAGCCGTTTGCATTAGGGGACCTTTCGTTAGCTTAACTGAAACCTTTCGGTTGGTGAAGGTCATGGCTGGATGTATAGGAATTAATCAATTCAGACACATTAGTTCTCTCTCTCTGTCTCTCTGTCTCTGTCTCTGTCTCTCTCTCTCTCTCTCTCTTTTCTTTCTTTCTCTTTCTCTCTCTCTCCTCTCTCTCTCTCTCTCTCTCTCTCCTCTCTCTCTCTCTCTCTCTCTAATACAAAAGAGACACAAGCAACACAGCGACAGTGAAGTAAAGGTCAGTGCAAATTGTACAGTCTGCCCCAACTTGTTTTGCTTTGACCTGGTGCTGTGGTTGCTGCTCTATCTAATGCTACCAACATTTGCAGATAATTTCCTTTGAACTGTCTGAAAAAAATCTGTCGATCTATTATTGCTATATCCACAAATGGCCTACAAATTATCTTTGTCGTTTTATTTCACGTCACAGATGCGAGAGAGACAATGACAAT
>CM031606.1:74173011-74175511 GCA_018398815.1 Conus ventricosus
GCTCTCTACACTGCCCAAACACTATTTTTTTTTTCTACACGACCAACACAACGTTTAGCATATTCCATGGGGTAGTAACACACCTTTCTACTTGGTCAAAATTGCAAAGGGACTGTTTGGGTTCTTTTTCCAAGTTAACAAAAAATAAATCAAACCCTAGCATCGCAACTCTCTGTCTGCTGCTGCCCATCTGTCTGCCATCGTGTTGGGGTGGGTTGTGTTGTGTGGTGTGTGTTGTGGTTGCTTTGTGTGTGCATGTGTTTGTGCTTGTGTGTGTGTTGTGTGTGTGTGTGTGTGTGTTTTGTGTGTGTGTGGGTGTGTGGTGTGGTGTTTTCAATTTAATGTCTATAACGTAGTGATTTAGACAACAACAAAAAATAATAAACAAGGTAGAAAAGGATGGAGGGGTGGGGGGGGGGGGGGATAGACAGGCAACGAAGGAGATAAAGAGATAGAGAAACAGGGAGATAGAAAAATATGAAGAAGTATAAATGGAAAACGGAAGAAGGAGAAAAAGGAGGATCAGAATGGAGCCGGAAGAAAAAATGTTAACATGAATAAAAATTGCAACCTATAACATAACTAGAATAACATTTTAAAACATCAAATGAACGCTGAAGGTAACAGGATAATAACATTTAAACGTGAAAAATAGAATCATTAAAGGAATCTAAAAAATGGTACTCCGAACAAGTCCTAAAACAATGTCACAGATCAAAAGGGTTTTACTAAAACCTCCTTCAGAGACTTTTCCGAAAAAGAAGGCAGATATGTTTCATTTTTCTACAGTGGAAAAGTATAATGTTCATTAGAAATTTTCCCCACCACAAACACATGTGATGTTGGAAGTGAATTTCGTCTTAAAAGCATAAGTTTGAATCTATAAGCAAGGAAGTTAAAAGCCTTAAGTTAGACAATTGACCATACTTAGATATAAAAACATCTTCAAACTCGTTTGGTGGTCAGCAGTGATGAGTGGCCAACATCTTGTTTCTTTCTAAAATGCTTCCAGCAAGCATTCTGCAGTAGGCTATACCCTTCTTTCAGAGATAATGGGATTTTCAAATTATATGCTTCATTTGTATAATCTGCAGAGTTTTTAGCTAATTTATCTACCGATTCATTGAAATGTATTCCACTGTGAAGGCACCCAAAGAAAGGTAAATTACTACCTCTTTAGAATAAGGAAATGCACCAAATGATTAATCTCAAAAATCAAATCTTGTCTCACACTAGAATTGAATTGCTTAAGGCATACAACACTGATTTTGAATCTACACAAAAAAGAATCTGAGTCACTGTTTTTCGGAAAATCAAGCAAATAACGCAAAGCCATAAGAATAGCAGTTAATTCAGCTGTAAATATAGATCTGTCCTTTCCAATATAAAAACCTCTTTTGACCTTTAAGGGGGGGATAGTGAAAGCAGCACCAGCTTACGTGATTTTCTAGAACTGAACCATCGGTATAAACTTTGAGATGATTTGGATAAATTGAGAAATAAATGCTCATTCGCAACTGTGCCAATAAATTTATATTCTCATTTTTCTTGCATCGGTATAATTAATGTCAAAATGTCCTTTTTGTAATTCCCAGAGAGGATAGCACTACATGGATTACTACATTTTACCATATCGTCTAATTCTATTCCTGATGTTGAAAAGTATCTAGAGTTTCAGTTTTTTATTGTTTTATAGACATGATATGTTTATTGGCTCGTTTGGGAAGTCAACATCTGATCTTAAGCCAATTTCATTTTCAACATTGTTTTCACGTAAAGAGCCTTTTAAACAAATATTTAGCGATGGCAAGCTGGCGGCATTCATTTAAAGGAAGTACTCCTACCTCTCTATATGTCGCTATTGTTGATGTATGGAAAGGAACCCCCAAGGCCAATCGAAAAGCTTTACAATCCACGCTTGTAATTTGTTTAATAAATATTTGGAGGCGTGAAAAAACTTCTTGACCATACGTAAGCCTAGACGAACAAGACTTATCGCTAGATGTTTTAGTACTCTGACATCTTGGCTCCAGTATTGCTTACTGATAACTTTTAAAAAATTTAAAAGTTTTTCTTGCTTTAGATAACAAGTATTCAATGTGATAATTCCAGTTTAATTTAGAAGTAATATGAACCCCCCAAAACTTTAACCCTTTGTTTAATTCCAAAATATCAGACCCAATATGGAGGATGGTAAATTGGGTGGATCAGCACCATTGTTAAATAAAACCAAATGAGTTTTCTCAGTTGATAGAGTTAGTCCATTTCAAACAAGTAGTTATTTAATTTATCTAATTCCATTGATAAGCTTTCTATAGTAATTTATATCTCTTTTGGTGACTTCTTTTTCATGGACACATTCATCCACATGCAAATATCATCTGCATATTGTACTAAGTTGACATTTTTTGACAAACATTGAGTAGGTCATGAAGTAATATATTAAAAAGATGGGCGCTATACCGAGCCTGTGGAATACCCATTGTAGGCAGCGTGTAGT
>CM031606.1:74180511-74183011 GCA_018398815.1 Conus ventricosus
ACATGAGAAGATCAGTGGTTTCTCGTTCTTCGTTTTCACTGTCCTAAATGTAATTTGTTTTCGCCTGAAGAAGACCCAAGAGGTTGAAATGCATTGTGTCTTGTCCTGTATTCTGTTTGTCTGTGTCCTTATCATATTGTATTAAAATTGTGATGTAGATATGCCGCGCTCTAACCTGCTATTTGATTGCAAATTAGCACAGCCACATGTCAAAGAACAACACCTTGGTTCATGTGTGAAAGGAGATAATGTGTTTTGCCCAACTAGAACACGTTGTGAGATGAGTTCATGCGCTAAACAGCTGTGAAACCTATTTCCTATAAAAGTATGTCAAACAGGTAACAAAGGAAACACCATGCAGCACGCTCATTATTGAGCACGAAACGTTTCGCAACTCCAAATCTAAGCGGAATGAGATGGGTGGGGTGGATATAGGGTGGTGGGGAGATGTCGAGCAGCATAGACCACTGAGTTATATTTGGCTGAATGACGAAGTCTCAAGTTCCCTATGCTAATCAAATCTCGTTCTATCTGTTTAGGCAGTGTGTCCAGTAAAGCTGCAACACGCGTCTTTTTTCCTTTGGTCACCAAGGGCTACGAGACAAACACTGGCACTAAAACACTGAACACTGTAATTCCCCCTCCCTCCTCTCTCTGTGTGCCAACGATGCTCTCTCGTTTGTGACGTAAAAAGAAAAAGACATATACCAAAGAAATGTTTTGCTCCGGCCATTGTGAACCATATGCGAATACAAATGGATCAGCAGAGTATTAACAAAGTTTAAAGGCATCAACCTGCAAAGTGGGAGCATAGCATTGTAGTACCAGCAGCAACTGACAACAGGTTAAAAAAAACAACTGTAGAGGGCTGATTGTATTTGCATCTGACATTTACTTCACTGTCTCTGTGTTGCTTGCATCTTATATATTATATATATATATATATATATATAATATATATATATATATATATATATATATTTATATATATGCGGTCCTGGCTAATCTGAACACATCTGCTCCTATTAAGCCTCCCAGGTACGTCGAGTCCAGGGACCTTGCTTCCATCGACCTTGACATCTTCCGAGCTGACCTGCTGTCCTCCCTTCAATCTGTACCTTCACTGTCTGCGGAGCAATTCCATGGCCTACTTCAAGATGTCCTTGATCACCATGCCCCAGTACTTAGACGCAAGATTTCCAGCCGTCCACCCTCACCCTGGTTCCCAGCAGTTGGCCCTGAAGTTCTTGATGCTAAACGTGTTAGACGTAGGGCCGAAAGGCAGTGGCTAAAGACAAACCTCGAGATTCACAAACAAATTTTTGCGAATTTGCTAGTAATGCTGTGAATGAAATTGTTCAAAAAGCAAAATCAGCCTTCTACAATGCTAAAAATTAGCATGCACAACAACCAAGCAATTGTTTAAGGTCACTGATACACTCATGGGGAGAACAAAATCATCTCCCCTCCTTCATCTGTCTGTCCCTCTGACATTCCACAGAAATTTTGTGACTTTTTCACTAGCAAAATTAGACTTATCCGTGAAAGTCTGGATGCTCAGTCAGTATCTGAACCTGATATTCCATACAACTCTTTTTCCGGCATTTCATTGACTGACTTTGAACCTGTGACAGTTGCTGTTGTCAAAGAAGTCATCGACAAGACTGTTATCAAAACATGTGTACTGGATCCTCTTCCATCTATTTATTATCTGCATGCATGATGTTTTGTTGCCATATATCACTAGTGTGGTAAATGAATCTCTCACTTCTGGTTGTTTCCCACCTGCACTGAAAGCTGCTGTTGTCCGACCTCTTTTGAAGAAACCCTCTCTTGACCCTGAAAACCTAAAAAATTATCGACTGTCTCCAACTTGTCTTTTCTTTCAAAGATAATTGAAAAGATAGCACTTCTCCAACTCCAAAACCACCTTGACCAAAACAACTTGCTCTATTCGTTGCAGTCCGCCTATCGCACTGGACACAGTACAGAAACTGCTCCTGCTGAAAATAATAAACGATCTCTCTCTGCTCTGGATAATGGTCAGGTTTCACTGCTTTCTCTTCTTGACTTGTCCGCTGCCTTTGATACCATTGATCACTCCACCCTCCTCACTAGACTTCAACATACTTTTGGCATCTCTTCTCACGCTTTGGCATGGTTTTATTCTTACCTTTCTGGTCGAACCCAAATTGTCTCTGTCAATGGTTTTTCTTCAAGCTCTGCTGACTTGAATTATGGTGTTCCCCAAGGCTCTGTCCTTGGTCCCATTCTGTTTGTTCTATATACCCAACCCATCTCTGACATTGTAGCCCATCATGACATTTCACACCACTGCTTCTCTGATGACAATCAAATCTACATTTCTGGTGACATCTCTCTCCTCTCCTCCATCATTGATCGCTCACAGCTCTGCATCTCTGACAAAGGCATGGATGACTTGCAACAAACTTCAGTTAAACAATGACAAAACTGAACTGATCTTCATTCTCCCAAAACG
>CM031606.1:74193011-74210511 GCA_018398815.1 Conus ventricosus
AAGCGCTCAACCAGAGAAAACAGTCACGCCAGCTTCCGCCACACGTGCTGCAGGTTCCCGTTGTGGCCGTCCTCTCTGGAGCAACTAATGGCCAGTGTGCGTCACAGCAGACACACGTCCTTCCCGTACTGTTCACCTGACAATGCTGACTGGCCATGTCAGCTGGGTTGCCAGAGGCAACGTGGAAAAAACTGGAAGCAAATCCAGAATGGTGGCGTCAGCTTTCTGACCTTTCCATAGAAAAAGACTGTGATCCTGTGTGCATGAGAGGAGGGACAGGGTGAATGAATCACTCTGAAATGACTTAAATATGAGTGGAAAATGATTGGAGAGAGAGAGAGAGAGAGAGAGAGAGAGAGAGAGAGAGAAGAGAGAGAGAGAGAGGACGGAGGGATAGAGAGAGAGGAGGAGAGAGAGAGAGAGAGAGAGAGAGAGAGAGAGAGAGATACAGAGATACAGAGAGAGAGAGAGAGAGAGAGAAGAGAGAGAGAGAGAGAGAGAGAGAGGAGAGAGAGAGAGAGGAGAGAGAGAGGTTGAGAGAGAGAGAGATGTTTGTATGAATCAGAACTCAGCCCTCCAGGTTTTTCTGTGTTCGAGTGATGATCAATCAGCTGATCGATAGAGATAAGGACTCCAGGTCATTCTGGCTTCAATGAGGGATGAATGGACAGCAAGAAACTGAACGGCTGTTTCTGTTAAAGGTGCCGGGAAGAAAGGGGGAGGGGGGAGGAGAAGGGATGATGGGGTAAGGTAAGGTAATGTTGCTTACAGCCAGCCGACCGCAAAGGGCCATATCAGGGCTGTCACCACGTTAAAATCAACTCACAAGTCAGAAAAAAAACGGGATGATAGGGACGGGGCGGTTTCTCTAAAGCGACCAATGTCCAGTGTATATTGGCAACAGACGTCTGTCATAGTATTCTATGTCAAATAATACGTGAAACTCTCATTCAGAGAGACTGTCAACCTCGGGTGATGTCAGTGGAGGAAGGACTGGCGCACAGCCCAAACACACTCACAGCTTGCTTACAATCTCATTCATATATTTATGCATTCGTACATCAAGCCACTAGTAAAGTCTATAACTTTACTACACATGATCATAGAACGAAACATCAATGCATATGGAATCAAACAAAAATAAAACATTCTCTCTTTCCTTGAACTTCACAAATCATTTATCTAATCATCATTAACTAAACCCGGTATAAATAGATTTCTACTTTACCTGGCCAGGTGATCTTAACTATTCACGAAACACTGTCTCTTTTTCTTTTCCTTTTTTTTTCTTTTCACTGTCACTTTCACAACACGACACAACTGCTGGCACTGGTGTTGGTCTGCTTGCACTGGTCAGGCTAGACTGCTGGCACTGGCAGTGGTCTGTGGTTCTGCTTGACGAAGTGACGCTGCCAGGTATGAGGTCGAACCCCGGTTCAGATGGAACAGTGACTATCAACATCGATTGTTCTCCTTTCTTTCTTCCTGCATTAACGCATTGCACTCTCTCTCTCTCTTCTAGTCTGCCCTATCAAAGGGACATGGTTGCTTTTTTTTTTCCTTTTCTTTTCTTTCTTTTTCTCTTCTTTAGTTAAACTCTCTCTCCCCACATTCTCTTTGTCCTTCCTCTGCAGACTATTCGTGCAAAATTCCCTCAACTTGGGTTTCCCTTTCTCTCCCCCTCTCACTCCCCCTTTTTGCCCCTCTCCCTGCAAAGCCCCACCAAAACCCCCTCTCTCTCTCCCCCCCTTTCGTTCTCCCCCCTTCTCTCACTCAGCATCCCTTTATTCTAACTCCGTGCCCGGGGGGGTCCCTTGGCATTTTTTTTTTCCACCTCGTACCCGAAGTTATCTCCTCTAATTCCATTGGATATTCAAACATGACATCACGCCAACCCCTTATGTTTGGGGTGGTCAATTGGTCATTTAAATGTTTAGCTTGATTTCACCCCCCCCACATACTCCCTTTCCCTCTCCCTTTCGGCGACGTCGTAAATTGGCTAGATGATTGGGTAGGCACCCGACTTGACCAGACCTATCGAGACCGTCGGCGCTACGCAACTGTCTGCTGTTTTCCTCGCTTGCTTAATTGGCGGGAGAGAGCATGGACGTTTCGTGGCCCCAGAATTTTGGTTGGGCTTATGCCAACCAACTGGGCTGGCGACGGCCACGCTTTTGTTGGTTTTTTTTTGACCTGACAATTTCCCCTGCAAAGACTATCACCCATTGTCCAAAACACGGTACAAAAAAAAAAAACAAAACCAAATTTGCTAAAAACACAGCTACACGTGAAAATTAAAAATCCAAAACCGGTTTAAAAATTTGGAAAAAAGGGGGGGGGGGTTTTTGGGGTTTGGTTTTTGCCCATTTTAAAACGCCTTGGGCCCCTTTGAAAACCCCCCTACCTGCGGATTTCCCATATCTTCTTTTCACAATTTTTTGAAAACCCAAAATTAAAAATGTCACGCCCATGAACTTCACTAGGAACCCTCCTTATTGGAAAAATAAGCATACTACACAAGCGACTGTAGCCCCAAGAAAACTACATTCACAAAAAAAGTCTCCAAAAAAAATATGAAAATCTCACACAAAAAAATATGAACCATAGCCAACTGGGAATAAACCCATACCCAATCAACATAACTTAAAACACTTATTATAAACAAAGCACCCCGGATATCTGATTCCTCTGAGTTGCAGCTTGCTGGGATAGCCTTAAATATGCTCCGACATTCTGTCGACCTGGAATGTACTGCACTCGGTACCTGTAGGGCTGCGTCCATTCCCCAACGCAAAACCCCTGCTGTTTTTCAGCTGTGCCTCCTGCAGGAAAATTTGAGGGGTTGTGATCTGTCTCTTCACGAACTCTTTCCCATCAAAGTTTTTTGTGAAATTTGCACGGCCCACCGACAGCTTAAACATCCTTTTCTCTACAGTTGCTACCCTTCTTCACACTTTGTAAACTCCTGCTGATACCTCACGGGAACTCGCCCCTTCATCTCCTGCAACAATACCGCACCTATCCCACCCCCTGATCCATCTGTCCGCAACAAAAAGGGTTTTGACAATCTGTTTTAAGAGGGGGGAGGGGAAACCTATCTTTCCAGCAGTCCAGTGCTTGCTCTGCAGGTTGACCAACCGACATCCCGGTTTCCCTCCCTTGACCAATCCGAGGGGACTCTGTTTGCTGCGAAATTTGAAAAAAAACCCCTATAGAAACCCAAAAAAAACCTAGCAGACCCCTGACTTCGTTTGGTCTTTGGTCTCTCTGAATTCATCTTTCCACCTTTCCCCTTTTGGTTCTTTGTGTCGCCTCCGAAAAAAAAACCTAGGAACTCCAACTGTTGCCCTTCAACAGTGACAATCCCTGTATACTCTTCTGGAAACTTGGGCAACAAATCTCCCTTCTTCGGGGGTTTTTTCCCCCATCAATGTTTGCTGCTGCGCCTAGTGCTGAGGTCCGCTGAAAAATATTTTGGGGGTTTTGAGGGAAAAGTTTTTTTTCCCCTTTAAATCAATTCGGTATCCCGACCGACCTTTCATGGGTAAATGGTCCCCCCCCAATGTCACGCTTTTGTGGCCCGGGGAAGCAGTCCCAGGTTGTTCTCCCCCCTTGAGGGATTGTTTCCTCACCTTTTGTCAATTGTTCTTTGCCCGACCTAGTTTCTGCAAATTTTCCCTTTTTGAAACCCTTTACAGGTCTCATAGTGCCCCCCTTTTGGAACAGGGCGGTTGGGGCCCCCAATCAGACAATAGCCACTCTCCTGAAGGGTGTGTCAAAAAAGGGGGGGATGTTTAAAGGCGCCTTCCCTTTTCACCCCTCTGGGCTGACCTTGACCACGTCCATGACATGCAAACGTTGATGTCTCCCATGCCCCTGGCCAATGAAAGTCATCAAAATTTGGGTTTCAGCTGTTTTGTGGTGCCGAGATAAACCCCCATGACGCCGTGACCCACTGACAGGCAGTGTCACGATAACCTGCTGGTACCCAACTGAGTGGGTCACCTTCCTTTTCCCTTGGTGAACACCGGGACAAAAGCCCGCCTTTCACAAAATTTTGTCACACCCCCTTAACCACCCGTTTTTCCCACCCTTTCCAATCCCCAAAACTTTTGAGGGAAAGGGGCTTGTTCCCGCCTGCCCTAAACTCATAGGGGCACTCATGCCTGACTTCCTTGCCGGAACGACTAAAAGGTTTATCAAATTTTCTCCTTCTTGTCGTGTTTGAACGGGTCCCCCCAGCAGTAAAAACTAGGATCCCCTGGGTCCCTTTCCCGGGGGAAATTTCCAATGATCAAAACATAAGGGGGTTTTCCATCACCAACGCAAAACTTTGCCCGAGAAGTAAAGGGGGTATGTACTTCTTCTTAGCACTGGAAACTCCCCCACATGCATCGATTAGAGTACGGTCTGGATTTTCCCTGTCAAAACCCCCTTTCCGACCAGCGTTGTTCTAAAACACCATGAACAACCGTGTCTCGTAACACTTTCACCCTTGCTGGCAACCACCCCCCCTTTCAAAGGTAAACAACCATCAGCCCAGTGCCCCCCATCCCTGCATGACTGCTGTCCAGTGCTAGCCATAGGCCCGCACTCCACCTCTTCGAGAATCCCTTTTTGGTCCACGGCAGGGCGTTTCCCCGGGGACCCTTATGCTTCTTTTCAAGGTTGCCTTTTTGGAACCTCATGCGACAATCCCTCGCCATGTCCCTTCTTTGCAAATGAAACACCTAAGTCCCTTTTTCCCTTTTCCCTTTTGCCCCCCACTGGGTTTTCAGCTTTTCAGAAAACTCTCCTAGTCTCCTTGACTCTTTTCCCTGTGCCCAGCACCTGTTTCTCCGCACCTTCGTGCCCCAAAAGTCCCCCTAAACACCTCTGCGAAATTTAAAATCCCCTGCTGTCTCTGGCTGTCCTCTTTCAAATTAGGGTTTAAATCGGGCCCCAACTGACAAAAACTGTTCCTTTATACCAGCTCTTTTAAATTTGCGAAACCTTTTTCGTACCGCCACTCTAACCCCTTCTCAAAAAGTGATCTAAAGGGCACCAAAAATGAGTGTACGTCTCACCTGCTTGAATTTACTGAACGAAATTTTTTTCCTAACCCCCCCTCTGTGAGGTCAAATCCTTTCATCAACGATTTCCTTCCAGCGCCCAAAACGATGTTGTTCTGCTGGTAACGCAGTGAAAAATTTTGTTAGCCTTCCGTCAGTAAACGCGACAAAATACTGCCCATCTTTGAAAGGGCCCAACCCCGATGGTCGCAAACGTTTCGAAAGACTGATGATGCATCAAACGAATCGGGTTCCTTTTAGAAATTTGGGGAAAATTTGGTCGGGGGGGGGTACTGCCACGGTCACTGGGGAACTGAAACTACCATCCCGGTGGTCTCCCTTGTATTCCCCTTTCTTAAATTAAATTTAACCTTTAATCTTTCCTTTTTCCTGCTTCATTCTTTCTGTTTTCTGGTTCCCTTTTTCTTTCTTTTCCTGCTTCTCTTTCGTTTCCCCCCTAGCCTGATTACATTTGCCCGAATCCTAATCTTTCGTTTCTTGCGTTTCGTTAGCCATTTTTTCTGCCCCCGGCGTCTTTTTCACTCGCTAAATCCCTTTTCCCCTTTGCGGTTTTCACGAATGCTCGCAACTCTTTTCCCCAAAAGCCAAATCACGAGCACGCTCCGAGTTGTTCAATAGGGGTGTTTTTCTTTCCCCCATTGTATCTCTTTCTTTTTTTTTTTTTTTTGAACAAGATTTTATTACACGACAGCAAAAAGGTGGTTACCGACCGAGTGATAATAGACAACCTATGAAGATATATTAGTTGGGACAACGTAATTAGTTTTTATAAGCGCCTCGCCCGACCCCAACTATGAGAGCGGAAATTTTAGGCAACTGTGCGAAATAAAATCCTGGGGTGAAATGCCAAGCCTAGTATTAACTTCTTGGAAGCAAAGCCCAAACCTAGGGTTTTAAATATCTTGGGAACTACAGTAAGACAACCCCCTTTTCTTAGGGTTACAATCTTGGGAAACCACCCCCTTCCTCTCAGAATTGAACAATTATATAAATGGGCCGAAATTTTCCCGGCAGGCTCGCCCAAAAAATTGTCACCCCCGGGGGATGCAGGGAGGAAGGGCTCGCCAGCCCAAAAAACTCACGCTTGCTTACAAACTCATTCTTTTTCATGATTTCCATCAAACCCCAGTAATCTATAATTTATCACTGACATAGAACGAAACTCAAAGCTAGGAATCCCAAAAAAAAAATAAAAAATTCCTCTTTTCCTTTAACTTCCAAAATCATTTCTAAATCTCTTAACAACCCGGGGATAAAAAGATTTCTACTTTACCGCCCGGTGATCTTAACTTTCACGAATCCTGTCTTTTTTCTTTTCCTTTTTTTTTCTTTTCACTGTCACTTTCACAACACGACACAACTGCTGGCACTGGTGTTGGTCTGCTTGCACTGGTCAGGCTAGACTGCTGGCACTGGCAGTGGTCTGTGGTTCTGCTTGACGAAGTGACGCTGCCAGGTATGAGGTCGAACCCCCGGTTCAGATGGAACAGTGACTATCAACATCGATCTGTTCTCCTTTCTTTCTTCCTGCATTAACGCATTGCACTCTCTCTCTCTCTTCTAGTCTGCCCTATCAAATGGACATGGTTGCTTTTCTTTTCCTTTTCTTTTCTTTCTTTTTCTTCATTAGTTAGCAACTCTCTCTCTCCACATCTCTCTTTAGTCCTTCCTCTGCAGACTATCTCGTGCTAATCCCTCTCCTTGGTTCTCTTCTCTCCTCCTCTCATCTCTCTCTCTGCCCTCTCTCCTGCAGAGCTTCCACTCAGAACCCCTCTCTCTCTCCCTGTTCGTTCTCCCCCTTCTCTCACTCACGCATTACCTTATCATCTAACTCCGTGTCCAGGGGCGAGTACCATTGGTCAGTATTTTTCCCACCTCGTACCCGAAGTTATCTCCTCTAATTCCATTGGATATTCAAATCATGACAGTCACGCCTACATGCCTTACTCTCTGTGGTGGTCAATTGGTCATTTAATTGATTAGCTTGATTTCACCCCCCACCACATACTACCTTCTCCCTCTCCCTTTCCGGCAACGTCGTAAATTGGCTAGATGAGTCTGGTAGGCGCCCAGACGTCTGACCAGACCTATCGAGACCTGTCGGTCAGCTACTCAGACTGTCTGCTGTCTCCTCGCTGTGCTTAATTGGCTGGATGAGACGCATGGAGCCGTCTTCGTGGCGCCCAGAATATTTGAGTTAGGGCTTATGTCCAACCAACTCGACTGGCGACGGACCACGACTTTGCTTGTGTTTATTTTTGACCGTGACAGAGACATTACAATTTACAGCAATGCGTATTTCAATGCTGTTTCTTTTCAGGTGTGTCATAGATCGGTCTGACAGAAACTCATCCGCATGTTAAAAACATGGTCTGCCCCCTGTCTCACCCTCTATTTGACTGTCGGTCTGCCCCCTGTCTCACCCTCTATTTGACTGTCGGTCTGCCCCTGTCTCACCCTCTATTTGACTGTCGGTCTGCCCCCTGTCTCACCCTCTATTTGACTGTCGGTCTGCCCCCTGTCTCACCCTCTATTTGACTGTCGGTCTGCCCCCTGTCTCACCCTCTATTTGACTGTCGGTCTGCCCCCTGTCTCACCCTCTATTTGACTGTCGGTCTGCCCCCCGTCTCACCCTCTATTTGACTGTCGGTCTGCCGCCTGTCTCACCCTCTATTTGACTGTGGGTCTGCCCCCTGTCTCACCCTCTATTTGACTGTCGGTCTGCCCCCTGTCTCACCCTCTATTTGACTGTCGGTCTGCCCCCTGTCTCACCCTCTATTTGACTGTCGGTCTGCCCCCTGTCTCACCCTCTATTTGACTGTCAAGTGATACATAGTCACATGTCTAAGAACAGCACCTCGGTCCATTTCCAAAAAGCACAAACTGTGGTTGACAAGTCGACTAGAACACGGTGTGAAATAGGTAAGTAAGGTAATGTTGCTTATAGCCCAGCCGACCGCAAAGGGTCATATCAGGGCTGTCACCACGTTAAAATCAACACAAATCATTAATTCACACAACTCTTTAAAATACATCTTCTGAAAACGTACCCGAAATTTTGAGAAAAAAAAATCTTTCCACTACAAAATCTCAGATCAGATGAAAAATGTTAATCTCTTTCAAGAGTTCAAAGATCGCATCAGGCGGAACATCTCTGAACAAGTTTTCATGGAATCTGCTGTAAAAACGTTTGTGTCTCACATCATGCAATTCCCAACATTCTAAAAGAATATGTTTCGTTGTGAGTGGTACATGACATGGAATGCACCACGGGGCCTCTTCACTCTTTAAAAGGTATGAATGGTTAAAATACGAATGGCCGGTGTGCAGCCGGCACAGAACCGTTTCTTCTTTGCGACCGCCAGACGTGGATGAGAGGAACTCTTTAGGTTTGGACGGTCTGAAAGAGTTTGTTATCCGTCTGTGTATTCCAATCCTCCTGCCAGAGGTCTCTGACATAAGTATTAACTTTTGGTTTTATAAAAATGACCTCACGTGTAAAATAGCCATGGAACCTACTTCCTACAAAAGTATAGCAGAATTGAAACGAAGGAAACACCATACTCCACGCTCATGTTAGTGCGGGATGTTTCGCAACGCCAGACCTAAACAGATGAGATGGGTGGGGATGGGGGAGACCTAAACAGAATGAGATGGGTGGGGATGGGGGACCTAAACAGAATGAGATGGGTGGGGATGGGGGTGACCTAAACAGAATGAGATGGGTGGGGATGGGGGTGGAAGGGTGGAGCAGCATGGACCACTGCAATTATGTTTGGTTGGATGACGTCATCTTAAGTTCTCTGTGCTAATCAAATCTCATTCTATCTGTTATAGGCAATGTGACCAATAGGGCTGCAACACACGTCTTTGTTTTTGGTTTGTTTTTACTTTGCTCACCCAGCAATGCAAATGGATCGTTTTGATTCGATTGACAAGGGTAACCATACACACACTACATCTTCAACCCCTAGCTCGCTCTCTCTCTCTTCTCTCTCCATCTCTCTCTCTCTCTCTCTTCTCTCTCTCTCCTCTCTCTCCCCTCTCTCTCTGTGCAAACAAAGGCTCTCTCATCTGTGACATGAAAGAAAAAGACAGAATGAAGAGAATTAGTTTGCTCCAGCCATTGTGAACCATATGTGAATTAAAAAAAAAAGGATCAGTAGAGCATTGAGAAAGTTCAAAGGCAATCACCTGCGATATGAGCAGTATTGGAATACCAACAGTCACAAAAACAGGTGAAAACAGTACTGGTAAAAGGGCAGACTGTGTATTTGCACTGAATTTACTTCACTGCGTGTTGCTTGTATCTCTAATGCCTGTGTGTGTGTGAGTGTGTGTGTGTGTTGTGTGTGTGTGTGTGTGTGTGTGTGTGTGTGTGTGTGTGTGTGTGTGTGTGTGTGTGTGTGTGTATGTGTGTGTGTGTGTGTGTGTGTGGGAGAGAGAGAGAGTTAGAGAGAGACAGAGATTTAATATACATGGTCTGAACAAATGAATTCTAAGTATCCGTCCAGGACCTTCACCTACAGAAAGACTCTGGTGATGCCCACTAAAGGTCACCTAGACGACTGGCTGATCAATAGAAACCAGAACGCAGTCAAGTTCCAGCTTCAATGACCGAGAAGCGCTCAACCAGAGAAAACAGTGACGCCAGCTTCCGTCATACGTGCTGCAGGTTCTAATTTTGGCCATCTACTCTGGGAAAAGTAATGGCCAGTGTGTGCTGAAGCAGACACATCCTTCCACACACTGCTCACCTGACAATGCGGATTGGTCATGTTTGCTAGGTTGCCAGGGGCGACGAGGAAAAACCCCTAAAGCAAAATCCCGGGTTGTGGTGTCAGCTTCCTGTCCACTTTTGATAGTGACTGGCTGGAATATGCCCTGTGTGAATGAGAGGCGACTGGGTGGATTATTAATTCTGAAATGAACGAAATGTCTGAATATCAGTGGTGGTTGACTGGAGTACAACAAAGGAAGAGAGAGAGAGAGAGAGAGAGAAAAGAGAGAGAGGGGGAGAGACAGACAGACAGACAGACAGACAGACAGATGGACAGACAGACAAACAGACAGACAGAGAAAGCATAGCTCGATCTGAAAATAGGAGGATGGGGGAGTGTGGGGGGGGGGGGGGGGGTGGGGGGGGGTGGGGGGGGGGGGGGGGGGGGGAGGGGTGGGGATGACTATAAGAATCAAGACCTCTACGCCCACGGCAACCTCCCTCGATGGCCACTAAAGCAAACGAGTTCAAAATTTGCGTAATGTTGTCAGCTGACCTGAAATTTTGAAATCGTCCAACCATACCTGTGCCCGCCCCCTCCTCCCCCCCCCCCTCCCTTACCCTACCTTCCTTCCCTTCGTCCTAGCCATCAGTTTTTTTATGTTGAGTTGACAAGGAGGAGCCCGTCCCCCTGCCCTCCTCCCCCCCCCCCTCCCCCACTTCCACTGCTGTCTCCCGCTCTGAGCTGTTGAAGTGATGAAGCGATGCATTTCATTGCACTTCAATAATCCGCTTCTGGAAATGTCAAGGGTCTGGAAGAATAAGTAGTACGTATCCCCAACCCCGTTTCGAATTCTGTCCTAGTGATTTCTCGTTTCTGTCACTCTTTTCATGTCTCCTTTTGATTTTCATCTTTCTTTACTGGTCGTGCACTTTTTTTTTCTTTCTCTCTTTCACTTCTAGAAAGACACAGCGCTTTTTCTTGATACAATTTATGACATATCTGTCGTTTTTTTTTTTTGGTAATCTGGCTACCCGGTACTGAGACTGTGACCACCATCAACAATCAACATTGTGTATCCAAAGGACAGTGTCCATTTGCCCCCTCCCCCCCCAGATCGTGCTCAGGTTGGTTGGTAAGGGAGTGTGAGACGTTCTGGTTGGTAAGGGAGTGTGACACGTTCTGGTTGGTAAGGGAGTGTGACACGTTCTGGTTGGTACGGGAGTGTGAGACGTTCTGGTTGGTAAGGGAGTGTGACACGTTCTGGTTGGTAAGGGAGTGTGAGAAATTCTGGTTGGTAAGGGGGTGTGAGAAATTCTGGTTGGTAAGGGAGTGTGAGACGCTCTGGTTGGTAAGGGAGTGTGACACGTTCTGGGTTTGGGAAGGAGTGTGAGAAATTCTGGTGGTAAGGGAGTGTGTGACGTTCTGGTTGGTAAGGGAGTGTGAGACGTTCTGGTTGGTAAGGGAGTGTGAGAAATTCTGGTTGGTAAGGGAGTGTGAGAAATTCTGGTTGGTAAGGGAGTGTAGAAATTCTGGTTGGTAAGGAAGTGTGAGACGCTCTGGTTGGTAAGGGAGTGTGAGACGTTCTGGTTGGTAAAGGAGTGTGAGACGTTCTGGTTGGTAAGGGAGTGTGAGACGCTCTTGGTTGGTAAGGGAGTGTGAGACGTCCTGGTTGGTAAGGCCGTGTGACACGTTCTGGTTGGTAAGGGAGTGTGAGAAAATCTGGTTGGTAAGGGAGTGTGAGAAATTCCTGGTTGGTAAGGGAGTGTGAGACGTTCTGGTTGGTAAGGGAGTGTGAAACGTTCTGGTTGGTAAGGGAGTGTGTGACGTTCTGGTTGGTAAAGGAGTGTGAGACGTTCTGGTTGGTAAGGGAGTGTGAGACGTTCTGGTTGGTAAGGGAATGTGAGAAGTTCTGATTGGTAAGGGAGTGTGAGATATTCTGGTTGGTAAGGGAGTGTGAGATATTCTGGTTGGTAAGGGAGTGTGAGACGTTCTGGTTGGTAAGGGAGTGTGAGACGTTCTGGTTGGTAAGGAGTGTGGAGACGTTCTGGTTGGTAAGGGAGTGTGAGAGGTTCTGGTTGGTAAGGGAGTGTGAGAAATTCTGGTTGGTAAGGGAGTGTGAGAGGTTCTGGTTGGTAAGGGAGTGTGAGACGTTCTGGTTGGTAAGGGAGTGTGAGAAGTTCTGGTTGGTAAGGGAGTGTGAGAAGTTCTGGTTGGTAAGGAAGTGTGACACGTTCTGGTTGGTAAGGGAGTGTGACACGTTCTGGTTGGTAAGGAGTGTGAGAAATTCTGGTTGGTAAGGGAGTGTGAGAAATTCTGGTTGGTAAGGGAGTGTGAGACCTTCTGGTTGGTAAGGGAGTGTGAGACGCTCTGGTTGGTAAGGGAGTGTGACACGTTCTGGTTGGTAAGGGAGTGTGAGACGCTCTTGGTTGGTAAGGCCGTGTGACACGTTCTGGTTGGTAAAAGGAGTGTGACACGTTCTGGTTGGTAAGGGAGTGTGAGACGTCCTGGTTGGTCAGGCCGTGTGACACGTTCTGGTTGGTAAGGGAGTGTGAGAAAATCTGGCTGGTAAGGGAGTGTGAGACGCTCTGGTTGGTAAGGGAGTTTGAGAAATTCTGGTTGGTAAGGGAGTGTGAGACGCTCTGGTTGGTAAGGGAGTGTGAGACGTTCTGGTTGGTAAGGGAGTGTGACACGTTCTGGTTGGTAAGGGAGTGTGAGACGTCCTGGTTGGTCAGGCCGTGTGACACGTTCTGGTTAGTAAGGGAGTGTGACACGTTCTGGTTGGTAAGGGAGTGTGAGAAATTCCTGGTTGGTAGGGGAGTGTGAGAAATTCCTGGTTGGTAAGGGAGTGTGAGACCTTCTGGTTGGTAAGGGAGTGTGAGACGTTCTGGTTGGTAGGGGAGTGTGAGACGTTTTGGTTGGTAAGGGAGTGTGACACGTTCTGGTTGGTAAGGGAGCGTGACACGTTCTGGTTGGTAAGGGAGTGTGACACGTTCTGGTTGGTAAGGGAGTGTCAGACGTTCTAATTGGTAAGAGAGTGTGACACGTTCTGGTTGGTAAGGGAGTGTGAGACGTTCTGGTTGGTAAGGGAGTGTGAGACGCTCTGGTTGGTAAGGGAGTGTGCCCACGTTCTGGTTGGTAAGGGAGTGTGTGACGTTCTGGTTGGTAAAGGAGTGTGAGACGTTCTGGTTGGTAAGGGAGTGTGAGACGTTCTGGTTGGTAAGGGAGTGTGAGAAATTCTTGGTTGGTAAGGGAGTGTGAGATGTTCTGGTTGGTAAGGGTGTGTGACACGTTCTGGTTGCTAAGGGAGTGTGACACGTTGTGGCTGGTAAGGGAGTGTGACACGTTCTGGTTGGTAAGGGAGTGTGACACGTTCTGGTTGGTAAGGGAGTGTGACACGTTCTGGTTGGTAAGGGAGTGTGACACGTTCTGTTTGGTAAGGGAGTGTGAAACGTTCTGTTTGGTAAGGGAGTGTGACACGTTCTGTTGGTAAGGGAGTGTGTGACGTTCTGGTTGCTAAGTGAGTGTGAAACGTTCTGGTTGCTAAGTGAGTGTGAAACGTTTGCTCAAATTACGATCAAACAAAATTGAAAACAATCAAAACGATGTTGTCGTGGCATTGGAATTGGTTAAAACATTTGCCCTGATGCCGAAACGTTCAGCTGCTTGCTGTTGAATGTTTTTTTGTTGACATGAACAGGCAGGTAGGGGTGTTGTTTGAAAGGGGTAAGGGGTTTGTGAACGTTGCTACAAGCGTGTATGTGCGAGTGTGTGCATGTGCGTGTGTAAGTATGCGAGTGCGCGGATGCGCGCATGTGTGTGTGTGTATGTGTGTGTGTGTATGTGTGTGTGTGTGTGTGTGTGTGTATGTGTGTGTGTGTGTGTGGTGTGTGTGTGTGTGTGTGTGTGTGTGTTTGTGTGGGGGTTGTGTGTGTCTGCGTGTTTGCGTGCGTGCGTGCATCGTGCGTGCGTGCTTGCGCGCGCATGTATGTTTGTGTGTGTGTGTGTTATTCTCATTTCTTTCTTTGATAAAGGACAAGAACAGAGAGAGAGAGAGAGAGAGAGAGGAGGGAGAGAGAGAGAGAGAGAGAGAGAGAGAGAGAGAGATAAGATAAGAATAAGATAATGTTGCTTATAGCCCAGCCGACCGCAAAGGGCCACATCAGGGCTGTCACCACGTTAAAATCAACTCACCAGTAATTTAAAAAAAAAAAAAAAAAATTCACACATCTCGTTAAATGACATCGTCTACAAACGCACCAGAAACTTTGTTAAAAATCTTTCTGCCGAAAAAATCTTAAATCATGAAAAATGTTAATCTCTCTCAAAAACTCAAGGATATGTTTGTGTCTCACATCGTGCAAGCCCCAACACTCAAAAGAACATGTTTCATTGTGAGTGGCGCATGGACAGGGAAAATGCACCACGGAGCTTCTTCACTCTTTAAAAGGTAAGAATGGGTAAAATACGAATGGCCGGTGTGCAGCCGGCACAGAACCGTTTTCCTCTTTACGACCACCTGACGTAGATGGGAGGAAGTCCTTAAGGTTTGGGACGGATCTGAAAGAGTTTGTTATTCGTCTGTGGGGTTCCAATCCTCCTGCCAGAGGTCTCTCACATAATCGTTAATTTTGGGTTTCACATCTGAGCAGGGGATATAAGTGTTGGACAGTTTCTCTCTTGTGGCGTTTTTTGGCTAAAACGATCAACCATTTCGTTCTCGCCGATGCCACATGACCGGAACCCAAGCAAGAGTAATGTTGTAACCGTCCGCCTTCAACTTGCTAAAAAGTTCAAAAAAAAGTAAAGTTCTGGATGCTGAAGGTTGCGGACAGCTATGGCCTCCAAAGCTGACAGCGAAATCCGACAGAACCAGAAAGTCCCTCTTTGAAGAAGTGAGATTATTTTTCAAAGCCAGAACCAGAGCAGTAAGTTCAGCAGAATTTGACAGAAGCATCTGAATGGATATGTTCCAACAGTATCTGAGAAGGAGCCCCAGGGCAGTAGGCTGCACAGGCCACTCCATCTTCAGACTTGGAACCGTCAGTGAAAACTTTTTGACGGGATGGGAATTTCGAACAGAGCTCAGCATACAATGCCTTGTACGCTAGAGAGCTGGTAGACTCTTTACGAAAAGCTGCAAGATCGAAACGAATCTCTGGTGTGAAAAATGTCCACGGAGGTTGATCCGGAAACTTGGAAAAATCCGACACAACCCCTAGGTCTAGACCTGCATTCCGCACGTGAGGCCGCATACGAAGACCAAACGGCAGAATACATTTCGGGTTGTTTTCAAACTTACTTTGGAACGGAGGGTCAAAGACACAGTCATAGGCAGGATTCTGCGGTTCTGAGAACAGTCGGATATAATAATTCAAAGACAGTTTCAGCCTGCGTTGGACAATGAAGGTTCACCCGCCTCTGCGTACAGGCTGTACACAGGGGTGGTGCGGAACGCTCCAAGACAGAGACGAAGCCCTTGAATGGTGGATAGGGTCCAAGAGTTTGAGGTAAGACGATCTTGCGGAGCCGTAGACAGCACAAACCGTAGTCCAGTTTTGGAACGGACCAAGGCTCTGTAGAGGTGCAGCAAAGTTTTCTTATCAGCGCCCCAGTCGGTGTGCGCTACGACCCGCAGAATATTCAGTGCTTTCTGGCAAGCAGTTTTGAGGTGTTTGATGTGGCTGAGAAAGTTAAGTTTCTGGTCAAAAATGACTCCCAGAAATTTGGCCTCTTTAACAGCTGGAATGGAGATTTCCCTACTTGAAGTTCGGGATCTGGGAAAAACTGACGGAAATTGGAAGTGAATACACTGCGTCTTTGTTGGAGAAAAGGGTGAAACCGTTTTCATCCGCCCCATCGATGGACTTATCTACGCAAAGCTGGAGCCTTCGCTGGACACTCGGTACAGGCTTCCAGTTGCGTAGACAGCGAAATCATCCACAAACAATGAGCAGTCTGAACCCTGCTGAACTGATTGAACAATGTTGTTGATTTAATACTAAAGAGGGCAGGAGACAGTATGCTCCCCTGTGAACACCCAACTCTGCTCGTGGACATCAGAGAGAGTGGTGCCAACCCGGACCTGAAACTGTCGTTCTGCCAAAAAATTTTGAATAAAAAGCGGAAGATGACCTCGAAAACCCAGATCGTGGAGATCATGAAGTATCCCCGACTTCAGGAAGTATCGTAGGCCTTCTCCAGTCAAAGAAAATTGCCACTGAATGCTGTCTGTTCAGAAAAGCGTTCCGAAGTGTAGATTCCAGACGAATAAATGGTCAACAGTAGTCCGATGTTTGCGGAAACCACACTGTTCTTTCGCAAAAGGCCATCGGTTTCCCGTTTTTCACATGAGCCTAGCATTGACCATTTTCTCATCAATTTACAGACACAGCTGGTCAAAGCTATGGGAGGGTAATTTGAGGGATTAGAAAGATCTTTTCCAGGTTTGGGGATGGGAATAATGAGGGCTTTTCGCCAAGAGGGTGGAAAAAAAACCTGTAGTCACACATGGTTGTAGACCTGTAGCAGTATGTTCAGACCTTCTAGCGAAATGTTTCAAGAGTTGATAATGGATTTCATCTAGACCTGGAGAGGAATCGCTGCAAGAGAGTAAGGCAGATTTCAGTTCGTTTAACGTGAAAGGAAGATGTAGTCTTCCATGTTGTCTGACGAAAAGTTGCAGGTGATTTTTCTTTAAGGGCTTTGTTTTTGACAAAAGTGGCTGATTTGTTAGAAGAGGAGGAATTCTTTTCAATGGTTGAAGCAAGCAGATTAGCAACTGCTTTCTTGTCTGTTATTAAAGAGTCAGCAAACTTGAGATGGTTCACAGTGGGACAGGTGTTCTTCCCTTTGATTTTCTTAAATGATGTTCCACACTTTCTTCTTAGAAGTTTTCGATGTCAGCCTGGAGCAGAAACTTCTCCAGGACCGACATTTACTGATTTTAAAAGTGTGTCTCGATTTGGCAGGGAGTTTCTGATGGGCTCGAGCGTTGGGACCCGAAGGTCGATTGGTATACCCGACGCTGAGCCCGTTTTCGAACTTTGGAAATTTGTTGGCAGTCCGAATCGAACCAGGTGTTTTTTGGCATTTGGAGTTTGTCGGAAGACACTGGAATACAGGTTTTAGCACATTTGATCATAGTGTTAGTCAGAGATTCTGCTGGGTCCGGACTCTGAAGAAAATCAGTGTCCTGGAATTCTTTAGAAATAGTGGCTGCAAATAAATCCCAGTTTGCTTTCTTGTAATTTAGATGTGAGAGACAGAGACGTGTTCAGTTATTACGGGTTGTAGAAGGACAGGGAAATGGTCACTTCCGTGCAGATCGTCATGGACAGACCACTCATAGTCCAGGACCAGCGAGGGGTCACAAATCGACAAATCTAAAACACGAAAGTGAACCTGTGGAAGAGTGGAGGTAAGTTGCAGATCCGTCGTTCAGACAACACAAATCCAAATCCGAAAGGACATCCTCAATTAGCAGACCTCTGGATGACGTATTGACACTACCCCAAAGAGGATTGTGACCGTTAAGTCACCCAACAGCAAAAAAGGTCGAGGAAGTTCTTCTATCAGACTGACAAGGTCCTGACGACAAACCGGGAGAGAAGGTGGGAGATAAAGGGAACAGATTGTCACAGTCTTGTGGAGAGTGACTCTCGCAGCTACAGCCTGAAGGGGTAGACAGAGCGACAGGACTAAACA
>CM031606.1:74225753-74245753 GCA_018398815.1 Conus ventricosus
ACCCCGTCTTTGTCGTGAATGTAAAAAAAGTAGCCTCGCGTCTGCGTTAGCGCTTTATGGTCACAGACTAAAGTGTTAAACCACTAACTGTGGATGTGCATTCTTGACACACACGTGTCGGGCAGAATGGGATGGGGCAAGATGAAAGCAATCCAAAGAGAAATACTGTATTTGCTTGCACTTAGATCTCCACTAAGACAGTCAGTCAGGATCGTCTTGCTGGGGCCAGGACTCAAGCTCTGGACCCGATGAACATGGATTTTTTTTTTTTTTTAATGTGTCGTATCTTTCACCGTCAACCACGCGAGGGAAGGGGGTGAATGGAAACCGTCCTAATACTCCAGTCTGTAGGTGTGTGGTGTGTGTGTGTGTGTGTGTGTGTGTGTGTGTGTGTGTGTGTGTTGCTGTCTCAACCTCTGTGCCACCTCAGTGACTGCACCCACGCCGCTCATTCCCACACCCCGTCCACAGCCACAGCCCGGTCGGTCCCGCCGCAGCCCCGCACCGGCAATCCACGCGGAGCAGTCAATGTCAAGTCGTCAAGAAGCAACCCACCGGAGGAGACACTGCACTGCTGCCGAGTCACTTCGGTGGTGTTCAGTGGCGCCTGTTCTGATCCGACATACGCAGGACACCACCTACTAAGCCCCCCACTTACGACAATGATTGTTTAGTCGCGGAGCCCGCGTGAGTGAGCCAACCAGACGAGGGAAGGGGTGAATGGAAACCGTCCTAATACCCAGGCTGCGCTGTAGATTTCTACACTGTAGTTCTACAGTGACGGCACAATTGTCTTTAATTGTGAAAACCGTAGTTGCTTCGGCAGTTGCCCAGTAACATGTTACGAGACTAGAGAAAGCCTTTTGTCTGTGTTTGTTTGACGACTGCGGGATTGCCAGCGCAAAGACTCGTTTCCTTGTCCATGTACGCTTAATGAGGTGCTCAACATCAAAGGTGCAGTAATTGAGAGAGCACCCACAGAGATAGACTGACAATGTATGTACACGTGTTCCGACTGACATGTATGCGTGTTTTGATTCACCCGTCCCATCCTCACTTATCCTCTTCTCTTTATTATCTCCCTCTAAATTGCGAAGTTATTGTATCCCTCGAGCACTGTGCGGAGGGGGTGGGGTGGGGGGGGTGTGTCTTTAACCCAAGTGTAGTGTACGAGTATGCGTGTCTGTGTGTTAAAGTGTGTTTGAGCGCGCGCGCGTGCGTGTGTGTGTGTGTGCGCGCGCCACGTACGTGTGTTTTGTGTGTGTGGTGTGTGTGTGTTTATGAGTGTGTTGTGTGTGTGTGTTGGGGTGTGTGTGTGTTATAGTGTGTGTGTGTGTGTGTGTGTGTGTGTGTTTTATAGGATGGAGCATGGTTTTATGATTAAAAAAAAGGAAGGGAAAGGGAGAAGATGATGCGCAGTGGGAGGTGTGTGGGGGTCACCTGGGCAGTATATTTTTTCTCTGTCTCTATTTTTGTTTGTGTCTGTCTACCTGTCGTCTGTCTGTCTGTCTGTCTATCTCTCTCTCTCTCTCTTGATTTATTTGACGTAGTCTCTAGATCGCACTATCTTTGAACTCTTCAGCTATGCAGTGGACTTTCCGTAAGGGCCTTAATGGAAGGAATTCTCTTTAAGGGCTAAATCTGATATAAACATGGAGAAAATGCACTTGAAAAACAACTCTGTATAGGGAAGGAGCCTTTTCCAGAGGGTCTTTGTTGAGAGGTTTCACTGTGGTTTTCTTTGTCTTTTCTTCGTTCTTCTCGCTTCAGATCCTCACATTCAGCAGTGGGGAGCCCATCGGCTGTTTTTTGTTGTGTTTTTTTTTTTCAAAAGATGATATGGGATGAATGATGCGTGCACGATTCTGACGCACACGTTCACGCACGGGACCTGAGTGTAGCCTCAAACAGGGACTGCCGCAGGAGGCTGGAGTGGGCACAGAAATTAACCCCGAAAAGGACATCTCCTCCGGCATGGCCGTCTTGAATGATAAGCGAACTGGAGACATTTGAACAAGAATCGGACGCCTTACTGAACCCCACTAAAAGCCAGCCAAGCCCCCCGCCCCCCCCCCCTCCCCCCCCCCCCCTCCCCTTCTTCCCTCTTCTTCCTTCTACCGAACCCTCCACCCCCCCCCCCCCCCCCAACCCCTCCATTTCCTGTCCACCACTGCATTTATCTAACGTCCGCTTTATGATCATGCTCCGTATCTGTCCCTTGAGCATCTTGGCGGGGTTCTTCCTTCTCATGCTGTAATATCAGCATTTCTCCTTCATTTCTAATTCAGCATCTTGCTCCAGCTACGTACAGGCGGTTCGGTCTCTTGCTCCCTCCAGGGGCGGATCAGTATCTTGCACCCACAGGAGGTGGATTTGGATCTTCCTCCCCCCCATCAGGGACAGAGTAGCACGTCCGGGTGATAAGAGAGAGGCCCCCCCCCCCCCCCCCCCAATTCCATCGGCCCCTAGTCCACCCCTGAGGGCTTGCAAGCTCGCCATTTTGAGCCAGTTGCAACGTGTCCATTTATTGTTTATGTTCTAGGTGAACTGTGGTTTATGGGGTTTTTTTGTGTTTTTTTTGTCTTTTTTTTTTCTCAGTGTCTGATGGCAATAAAGTGAGTGGAAGATCTGGCGTCCTTGGCTTTTTGCGATATGATGGCGCTTCGAAAAGGTGTAGATTAACTGGAATGGGTGTCTGTTACCTGGAGGATTAAAATTTTAATTGTTTATCTATTAATATTTTTTTCATTTCGTTTTTGATGATTTTTTTTTCGATTACTTAGTTTGTTGTTCTTTTTTTCTTTTTTTTTTTTTGGTGTTACCATGGATGTCTCTGGCCCAGATAATTGCGGCCTCCGAGGTCAGCAGAACCGAAGAGGCTGTAGTAGCTGGACCCCGAAATGTCGTCACTCCGGATCGTACCCTCACAAACACCTATAACCCCTCCTTTCTGTGTCCTCCCAATCCCCCCCAATCCGCAGAGGGACTGCCCGGAGGGCCAGCTCTCCCAGGAGAAGTTCAAGGAGGTGTACGCCCAGTTCTTCCCTGGAGGCAACCCGGAGGAGTTCTGTCGCCACGTGTTCCGCTCCTTCGACAAGGACGGCAGCGGCTCCATCGAGTTCAAGGAGTTTCTCCTGGCCATCAACATCACCTCCAATAAGGTCAGTGGATATTTTTTTCACCTACATGTTGATGATGTGCTTTCTTGGTCTCACGTAACTGGCTCAAAACGGTACTAAAGGATGTCTCCGAAGTAACTCAACAGCAGTGCAGTGTCTCCTCAGGGAGTTTCCTCATTGCGGCGTGGACTGCCGATGCTGGAATATTGCGACAGGACGAGATTGGGTGTGGCTATGTATACGGGTGGACGGAATAAGAGCTTTGGCAATAATGCCATGGAAGAGGCGCAGAAGATGAAAGGGAACAAGTAACAAAAACAGATAGTAAGAAAAATGAAGAAGATTGTATCTGTGTTATCTCATCTCTGCATGCACACAAAAAGCGACCCTCAAATGCTTTAAACCCTTCCATTGCTATCTGAATGCATGGACACGAACACACGCGCCAAATCCATTACCCCCGCCCCACACTCTCACGTCTCCCTCCTCTCTCTCTCTCTCTCTCTCTCTCTCTCTCTCTCTCTCTCTCTCTCTCTCTCTCTCTCTCTTTCTCTCTCTCTCTCTCTCTCTCTCTCTCTCTCTCTCTCTCTCTCTCTCTCTCATCTCCAAATCTATCCAAGATTGTCAAACCGCTATATTGCCTACACAAAAACAGAATTGGTTTTCAGTCTTTGGGTGTTAGTAGTAACACAATCGACGATGACCTGTCTTGATCAAAACATTTAGAAATTGAGTTCGGAAGTCTTGCCATAAATCTACATCAATTCAGGAGGGGAAAAAAGAGATTTTCTTTAATTATCGCGTCAGGAAAGTCTTTTTTATCATTCAACTAATTATTGACTAGGCCTCCACATTCTAGGATTGAGCTAGAATATAATTATTTTCTTAAACAGGTAATTTATAAAAGGGCTGTCAGAGTTACAACTGACAATCCTCTTTATCTCGCTCTGATTACAAACAATCAGATATAATTATATCCTTCAGTCAGTACCAAATGTGTTTAACAAGAAGAGATCTTGATTTTAAAACATTCAGTCGCTATGCTCCCTTCTATCTAAGATATATATTTAAACAGTAAACAAGTGGGGTATGTTTTGCTCCCATAAGGAAACCTAACACAGAGTAACTTTTATTCAAGACTGGCACAGCCTTTTAAACTTGAATAAAGTCAGACAAATACATAGACGAACAATCTAATAGTGGGGGAAAAACAAGCGCAGGCCAACAACTGAACTGTCCCCATAGTAATGACCTGGCAAAGATTTGGACTTAAGGAGGGGAGGGGAGAGGGAGTTTGAAGATGGAGAAACTGGGAACATGAAACTAAAAAAAATATTAAAAAAAAATTGTTACAGATATGAAAACTCTTCACTAGCTGCATAAGGGAACCATCGCAATCCCTTTTGAAGGCAGATATATTTGTATTGCCTGCTCCGAGGCCTTTCGCCCGCTGGGTCGGATAGTCCCGACCCAGCGGGCGAAAGGCCTTGGAGCAGGCAATACAAATATATCTGCCTTCAAAAGGGATTGCGATGGTTCCCTTATGCAGCTAGTGAAGAGTTTTCATATCTGTAACATTTTTTTGTTTTTTTGTTTTTGTTTCATGTTCCCAGTTTCTCCATCTTCAAACTCCCCTCTCCCCTCCCCTCCTTAAGTCCAAATCTTTGCCAGGTCATTACTATGGGGACAGTTCAGTTGTTGGCCTGCGCTTGTTTTTTCACCCACTATTAGATTGTTCGTCTTTGTATTTGTCTGACTTTATTCAAGTTTAAAAGGCTGTGCCAGTCTTGAATAAAAGTTACTCTGTGTTAGGTTTCCTTATGGGAGCAAAACATACCCCACTTGTTTACTGTTTATCGTTTACTGTTCCCTACCTCATTTCATTTCCTAAGATATATATTTAGTTGTAATGATCATCGACACACATATTTGAAATACATATCCCTTTTCCAACATCAATTATGAGCAGATTAAAGCCGTGCATATTCTGGATGTTGGCTGCGGAATCATATCCCAGAAAACCTTTTTAAAAAAAAACAAAAGGTTAATAAATTCCCGTCTAGTTTTCACACCTACTTGATGAATCTGTCAGATCTAATACTGCTTTATCCTGAAATGTACAGATAGAGAAGAAAAGAAAAAAAAAAGAAGAAAAAAGAAAACGGGGAAAAAAATCTCAGAGTGATGTAATACTCTGTTGTCTCATTTTCCCAGAGCTGCCCTTTTTTTCACTCTAAATTCTTCCCTTCCCCAGGTTCCTCTTCAATTCCCGCCCACCCCACACTCCTCCCCGCTCCCTCTTTTTGTCTGTCTGCCTGCCTTGCTTGTGCATTTACATTTCTTCTGTTGAATACAGATCTACTGACAGTGTAGACTTTTGTTACTTCTTTTCTTTCTTGGCCCCGAAGAGCTCGATGCAAAAAAAAAAAAGCAGTTATGTATATATTCCATTGCTCGCTGTAAATCAAATTCGTTCATTCTCTCTGTCTGTCTGTCTCTTCGTCTTCTCTCTCTCTCTCCTCTCTCTCTCTCTCTCCTCTCTCTCTCTCTCTCTCTCTCTCTCTCTCTCTCTCCTGCCTGTCTGTCTGTCTCTCTCTCTGTCTGTCGTCTCTCTCTCTCTCTCTCTCTCTCTCCTCTCTCTCTCTCCTCTCTCTCTCTCTCTCTCTCCTCTCTCTCTGTCTGCCTGTCTGTCTCTCTGTCTGTATGTCCTCTCTCTTTCTCTCTCTCTCTCTCTCTCTCTCTCTCTCTCCTCTCTCTCTCTCTCTCTCTCTTGGAAAATGTCAGCATGTTGGTGTCTGTTGTTTGCTTTGATTTTGTTTAGCTGTGCTTTGTTCATTATCACACACTATTTGGGATTTCACCCCCCTTCAAATGGGCTATGGCCTTATTGAATGAAAACCCGTTTCCGTTTCCCTCTCTCTCTCTCTCTCTCTCTCTCTCTCTCTCTCTCTCTCTCTCCTCTCTCTCTCTCTCTCTCTCTTAACGACAGGTTGTAAACAGTTGCACAAACCACACACCTACAAACATTCCAAATATCTGTACACTTGTTCCATGAACTGAGATCTTTTTAATATATTTATGCATCCCATCATAAACAACTTTGCACATTGAAAATGGCTTACCACACACACACACACACACACACACACACCACACACACAACCACAACACACACACACATCAATGAATGAAATTTCAAGCCACAAATGCATCTTCCGAAAAGAAAATGGCGAAAAGATTATTTCAGAGGACTGAATAGTCTTTCATTTCAAAAGAAAACAAAATTGTTTGGAAAATCTTTTCTTTTTTTTTCAATCTGACGATGCATTTGATGAAAACTCGTTAAGATTTGTTTGTTTTGAGGGTCGTGTCAATGTGGGTGTGTGGGCGATTCGCGGCGTGGGAATAGAGGTTTGAGATGGGGGCTTGTGATTCTTAATCTCAGTAATTACTTTAAATCGATACATGTATAATACAACTTTTTTTTCGAGTCCTGGTAACTTCATTTCAATAAATACTTTGTTATTTCTAGAGAGCCAAAGTTGTTGTTTTGAAAATGTTAAACACTTCATTTGAAAACCATGAAACGTTGTGACAAATTGTGACATGATGGATTCCATCCATTCCTGAAGGGTGACCCCAAAGACAAGCTGAACTGGGCCTTTGACATGTACGACATCGACGGCAATGGCACCATCGACAAGAGCGAGATGGAGAGCATCATCAAGGTCAGATCTGGTTTTTCTTCCATTTGATATGCTGATAGTCTGGATGCTGTTCCTGTCACTTTCGTACTTGCTGTTGTCACTTTGCTCAAACACTTGTTCCCTTTCTGTTTGTAGTAATTTCAGTCTTGGTCGTAGTGGTAGTAGCAGCAGTAGTTTTACTTTCAGTTTACGTCTTTCCACAAAATTACTTGATGTTAGACGCGGTGTGTGTGTGTGTGTGTGTGTGTGTGTGTGGTGTGTGTGTGTGTGTGTGTGTGTTGATCTGAAAATGGGATATTGTAGACAAGCTCATATAAATCAACGTCATCAACCTCAGATTTTGTAGACAAGATTTCATAGAAGGCATGAACTTCATGAGGAATATCCTTTTGATTGACTTGATGGATTGTATTTCTTTCTTTCTGCATACGCAGGCTGATACTCCTGCGGACACTGCCTGTATAAACAGGCAATGGAGATTTGTGTGTATGACCGTTTTTTTTCCCTCCATTAAGGCAGCCATACTCCATCTTCGGGAAGGTGCATGCTGTGTGTAACATGTCATCCATACCAACGGCCAAACTGGCCTTCTCTTCCGAAAGTTGGTGATGGGATTTTACGTGTGTGCAAGATGTCGTGCGTGCGTTCACGCACGGAACCTCGGTTTATAGTCTCATTCGAAGGACTGTATGGGTAATGGAGTCAGAACCAATGTTAACTCCGAGGGAAAAATCCCTCTGTACTGAAATTCGAACCCACAACCCCAGGATCACGAGTCCGGCGCTCTACCAACTGAGCTATTCCGGCCCCTGATGGATTGTATAACACAGACATCGACTCTACCCAGAATGGTCCTTGAAATATGGACTGCGCCAAACCGATAAGATATGTCAAAGTCATTAATCTATGTAACCTACTGTTTCAGCAGGTCGACTTTCCCCTATGTCCTTTTTTTCCCTACGTTCTACTGTTAGTGGTGGTATCATAAAAGCAGCCCGTGTAGTTTGTAAGTCAGCAATTTTAAGATGGTTGAAATATCTTTGCATTTTCATTTACTCATTTGACCATGGTAACAATTAAGTTTTTCCTACCTCATCAGTATGATCAGGATCGAGCTTCGCCCTGTTTCTTTCACAATATAGTGTGTGTGTTGTGTGTGTGTGTGTGTGTGTGTGTGTTGTGTGTGTGTGTGTGGTGCGTGCGTGTGCGTGCGTGCGCGTGCGTGCGTGCGTGTGAAAGAGAGAGAGAGCGCTCATTCTAAACATGTGATAAAAGTCTAAACCCATCAGTTTACAACATTGCCTGAATACCAAGAGAAAGGCTCTATGAAACCCTAATAACTTCCGGAACCGTTCGTGGAGATCTATAAACAGCTGTCCGATAGGGGGGACAAATGAGGTAGGGAACAGTAAACGATAAACATAAACAAGTGGGGTATGTTTTGCTCCCATAAGGAAACCTAACACATTTCCGATTTTGCTTTGATTAAATTGAGGTTATTTGTATTTGTTTCTGTGTGTTTGTCTTTTGATCTCCCTTGCATCTTTGGGTGGATCCTCAGGCGTAGGCTCAAAGACTGTCCCCTACATTTTATATTATTTGCATAATGTCTTTAGTTTTACAGCAACTTTTTTCCTCCCCACACTTTCGTTTGGTTGCATTTACTACTCTTCGCTGGCTGCTTTGGGGGTGCTATTGGATTCTTTTTTGCACCCATGGTGGTGAGAACACCACAGTATTATGGACTGTGGTGTGTCTCTATTTGACGCCGGGAGCGCAGACACAACCAGCCGTGTCTCCCTGATGAGTCCCGACCCAGCGGGCGAAAGGCCTCGGAGCAGGCAATACAAATATATCTGCCTTCAAAAGGGATTGCGATGGTTCCCTTGCAGCTAGTGAAGAGTTTTCATATCTGTAACATTTTTTTTTTTTTTTTTTAGTTTCATGTACCCAGTTTCTCCATCTTCAAACTCCCCTCTCCCCTCCCCTCCGTAAGTCCAAATCTTTTCCAGGTCATTAATATGAAGACAGTTCAGTTGTTGGCCTGCGCTTGTTTTTCCCCCACTATTAGATTGTTCGTCTATGTATTTGTCTGACTTTATTCAAGTTTAAAAGGCTGTGCCAGTCTTGAATAAAAGTTACTCTGTGTTAGGTTTTCTTATGGGAGCAAAACATACCCCACTTGTTTACTGTTTATCGTTTACTGTTCCCTACCTCATTTCATTTCCGATTTAGCATGTCTTAGTTTGTTGTTTTCTTATTGTTGACGTTTTTAGTCTTGTAATGTTTTAATTTGTTAGGTACTTCGTTCAGTTTTTAGCTGACCTGCAGCGGTGAGGTGACCTTTGTGGTCGGCCTGACCATATAAACAGCATGAGCTGACCTAAGCGACAGCTACATCATTTGCTTCTCATCATTTTAACCCAAAACTAAGGATGTACTACCGTTCAACTAGAGTAGATCTAGAACGAAATCTTAGAAATCGCATTCACCTGTGAATTATTAGCAGCATGATGAAAGATGAAATCCCTGGTCGCAGTGGGAGGTCCTCGTTGTGATCTCCGCTGGTGGAAGACAAAATGGCTTCAAGCTCAATCATGTAGCACTCTTCGCGCAACGAGTATGGCCCTCCCCAACACAAGAAGTATATTCCCAGGATTCCACAAATCATGTTTAGATACGGCGGTATTAAGTCTACGTGTCCGATCGAGCGAATCCCCCCCCCCCCCCCCCCTCCCCCCCCCCAGCTCTCTGACCATCTTCTGTTTTTATCTGTGGCAGTTTTATGCAGCCTCGGCTAACAGCGTCTCGTTCTTTTACCGCGTTGGCGCGTCATACAAAAAGCGATGTGCCAAGACAGAAAAAGAAACCCAGAAAGAAAGAAATCCACCGCTGGTTCGATTTGTGTTGGCCAGCTTCCCAGTTTTTGACGTGGGGGAGATTAGTTCACAGGTCAGCCCCCCCCCCCCCCCCCCCCCCCCCCCCCCCCTCCAGCGTTCGTAAATTAAGATCTGGGTGATAGATTTAGCCGTTCCGGTCCGCTCCTCTAGGACTTCTTCGGTGGTTTATAACGCTTTGGACAAATAGCAAACTCTGGCTTTTCTTTTTTTCCTTTTTTTGTGGCTGCAGGCCGTGCAAGCAAACAGGAAAGCTGTGAAGAGCTTGTTTGTGCGGATCTACAGATTCAGACCTGCAAGAACAGAGCAGCTACATTCTAAAGCATGCTGACACGCAAAACCACGCGACATGTCTGTACACTTACGGACGGAAGATCTAAGCGCGCGCGCGCTCGCGCGCACGCACACACACACACACACACACACCACACACACAACACACACACACACACACACACACACACACACACGCACACTGGGGGGGGGAGAGGGGAAGGAGGGAAAGGGGGTGTAGGAAGGATAGAGGGGAGGGGAGGGAGAGAGAGAGAGAGAGAGAGAGAGAGAGAGAGAATGGGAAGAGAGAGAGTGGGATGGAGAGAGGGAGGTGTGATGAGAGAGAGAGAGAGGGGGGGGGATGGGAAGAGAGAGAGAGAGAGAACCACTTGAATCAGCAAGGCATTCAGGACAGTGCAAACCTGGGATCCGTGATCCGGATCAGCACTTCGGAGCTTTACCAAAACTTCACTCCGGAAAGCGCAGACCTCTGCTCAGGTCAGACAGATCTTGGGTCCGCCATTGATCCGGATCTGCACTTCGGAGCTTTACCAAAACTTCACTCCGGAAAGCGCAGACCTCTGCTCAGGTCAGACTGATCTTGGGTCCGCCATTGATCAGGATCAGCAACAAGGCTTCAATTATTCGTCCTTACACCAGTCTGTCTTAACACCGCACAGTCCAGCCCAACGGATCCTGGATCCCATTTAATCCAGGTCCACTACGTGAAACAGCACCAAAATTTATCGGATACTTCCTCAGGTCACGTGTCATCTTTCAACAAAATTTTGTTGAAAACGATTCAGTAATTTTTTACGTCATTCTGTTGACAGACTAACAAACAAACAAAATATTGCAGATGAAAAAAAAGCATATTAATACTCTCGGTGGAGGGAATGAACGTGTTGTCTTCAATATCAGACTGATTGGTTGGTGAACTTCAAAATTCGGCGTGGAATAGTGTAAAGCAGGCCACGTTTGGCATTCTGTTTTCTTCTTCATGCGAGTCGCTCGCTCTCTCCGCTGCTCTGCCTCGCCTTACTGCCACTGACTGTTGCTGTCGGGATGGCGTTCAGTCTCAATTGTTCAGTACAATAATTGTTTTGTGAAATATGAGGTGAGGCTGCTGAATATATAAACCACTTAAACCAAGGTTGTTCAGTGTTGTATTAATGTATGACGATAACGGTGAAATATGTTGTTTTCCGTATACAACTGAAATAAGAAACGAAACATAGTACATCAGAGTTTGTTTTGATTCGTGTTATTGACAAGTTTGAACCAACAAATTAATATTCTACTCTTAGCTTAAATTTGCAATGGAAATTGTTCCAGGTCATGATATGTAATGAAGTTTGGTGTGGTTATATTAAATGTTAGTATTATCTCAGGGAAACGAAACTATAACTTTGATGAGAAATCAGTCATACCAAGGCACCATATCTCCCATCCATAGAGTAACATCGGAACAACCGTTCTATGAAAAAGTTCTGCTTTAATGTCGAACAGTAACTATTTTTTGTACAGTTTTTTTTTTTAACAGACTAAACAAAGCTCTTAATTCTTTGCTGTGAATTCATTGTTATAATTGAAGTAAATGTCTGAATATGGAAAATCAGAGACAGTTTTGATATCATTCTCATTGTAATAGAATTTCTCGTTTTTTACCTTTTGAGAAGGCAACGATTTTTGTTTAAGCCATGTTGATCCTCGGATCCCAGTTTTCACTGCAACTAGACATTGCATTTAACACGGTTCGCACCTGTTCTACGGATTCTGCATAAACAGCTGCGTCATCTGTGTGCAACAGCAAAAACATTTTTAGCATAACATGCTTTCCAGGGCTAAGGTACTAAGTCCACCCATTCCCGCGAATAGACATAACTCCAGGTCATTCAGTTTACACAGCAAATAACAAAGTTGACAGTTTCTTTCCCAGGCGAACGCCTGTCAAGCGCTGAAAACAAATCTGAACACTGCGGCCCTCTTCCCCCGGTAATCTAACAAATGATCAGGCTTTTTCATACATGTCTACTATCACAAAAGGAGAAAGGTTGAGACTTCGGGAGTAAAATGTTTAGATTCCGGGGGGAAAAGGGGTTGGGTTGAGATTCCTGGTGAAGCGGGTTAAGAGTCCATGGGAAAGGGGCTGCGACTTCAGGGTAAGGGTTAGGAGTATAAGGAAAAAGGTTGAGAGTCCAAAAAAAGGGGTTGAGGGAACATGGGGAAAGGGAGGAGTGTGAGAGCAAGGGGTTGGATGTCCAGTGGAAAGGGGCTGAGAGACCATGGGAAGGGAGGAGTGTGAGAGCAAGGAGCTGGGTGTCCGGTGGAAAGGGGTTGAGAGACCATGGGAAAGGAGGAGTGTGAGGGCAAGGGGCTGGATGTCCAGTGGAAAGGGGTTGAGAGACCATGGGAAGGGAGGAGTGTGAGAGCAAGGGCTGGATTCCAGTGGAAAGGGGCTGAGAGACCATGGGAAGGGAGGAGTATGAGGGCAAGGGGTGGATGTCCAGTGGAAAGGGGCTGAGAGACCATGGGAAGGGAGGAGTGTGAGGGCAAGGGGCTGGATGTCCAGTGAAAAGGGGCTGAGAGACCATGGAAGGGAGGAGTGTGAGGGCAAGGGCTGATGTCCAGTGGAAAGGGGCTGAGAGACCATGGGAAGGGAGGAGTATGAGGGCAAGGGGCTGGATGTCCAGTGGAAAGGGGCTGAGAGACCATGGAAGGAGGAGTATGAGGCAAGGGCTGGATGTCCAGTGGAAAGGGGCTGAGAGACCATGGAAGGGAGGAGTGTGAGGGCAAGGGGCTGGATGTCCAGTGGAAAGGGGCTGAGAGACCATGGGAAGGAGGAGTATGAGGGCAAGGGGCTGGATGTCCAGTGGAAAGGGGCTGAGAGACCATGGGAAGGGAGAGTGTGAGGGCAAGGGCTGGATGTCCAGTGGAAAGGGGCTGAGAGACCATGGAAGGAGGAGTATGAGGGCAAGGGGCTGGATGTCCAGTGGAAAGGGGCTGAAGACCATGGGAAGGGAGGAGTATGAGGGCAAGGGGCTGGATGTCCAGTGGAAAGGGGCTGAGAGACATGGGAAGGAGGAGTTGAGGGCAAGGGCTGATTCCAGTGACAGGGTTGAGAGACCATGGAGGGAGAGTATGAGGCAGGGGCTGGATGTCCAGTGGAAAGGGGCTGAGAGACCATGGGAAGGGAGGAGTATGAGGGCAAGGGGCTGGATGTCCAGTGGAAAGGGCTGAGAGACCATGGGAAGGGAGGAGTATGAGGGCAAGGGGCTGGATGTCCAGTGGACAGGGTTGAGAGACCAGGAGCACAGGTTGAGGGAAAAGGGATCGGAGATCCGGGAGAAAGGGATGTGCATTCTATTTTTCGGATCGGTTCTTCGTCAGCTATGCGAACAGAATGAGCTGTAGGCTTCATTTGGTGGCCACAGGACGACACGTAAGAATGGCACTGTCGCCAGTTTCACAGCTGCCAGTCCTCTGGGATCTTACTGGTATTTTTTTTTCTATGGTGAAAATCATTCCTGAGATCTCGTGTAGAGTTTTAAAGAAATCCGGAATTTCAAAATGTTGTTGACAATTGTAGGGTTTTGGGAGTCTTTTTTTTTTTTTTTAGATTAGGCTGTAGAGTATTTCACAAAACATATGATGTTATGGGAATGTCGGCAGATACCTGTAGTGGAAAATGCATTTTTCCTTTTAAAACTCACGTTCCTTACTTGAAGTGGTTGTGACTGGATGGGGGGGGGGGTGTTGGTTGTTAAAAAATGCTTTCAGCCAAAAGCCAGATTACCCCCTCTTTTAACCACATTCTGTCCCCATCATCCATGGATTCCCAAACTTTGATTCCAGACGATTGGCAGCTGTCTTGTTTAGCATTGAAGTCACTGCGCTCCAGCTAAAGGAATAAAGAAAAGAAGAGAGGGATGGGAGATGGGGAATTGGGAAGGGGATGGGGGAGGGGAAGACTAAAGCACTGTTCCCTTTGTCCGCTTCCGGCATATATCTATTTTTGTCTTCAGGGGAAAAAAAAAAGAAAACTTTACCTTTCTTTCACTCTTTAACGCCTCCCCCCCCCCCCCCCCCCCTCCTCTCCACCTTCTCTCCTCTCCCTCCTTCCGCCCCCTCCCCAACTTCTCTCTCGTCGAGGAAAAAAAAATCTAAAAATGATAGCCAAACTAATCAACAACTTTGCAGACTATCATTCTGGAACCGTTACGTTCAGCAATGGAGGAGGAGGAGAAGAGGAAAAGAAGAAGAAGAAGAAGAACAAGAGAGCGAAGTACATGTTCGGAATGTCCGACGTACCGCGAGTGCAACAGCAGTGTACAAAGTCATTATTGTCAGAAAACAGTGGAGGTACTACATGCAATTTATTGAACAGCCCCTTCCTCCTTCTCACACCTCCACACGTAAACACACACACACACGCACGCACGTACGCACGCACGCACGTACATACACACACACACACACACACACACACACACACACACACACACACACACACACACACACACACGTACATACACACACACATACACACACACACACACACACACACACTCACACGCTACACACTCACACCGTACACACACACACACACACACACACACACACACACACACACACACACACACACACACACACACACACACACACACACACACACACACACACACACACACACACACACACACACACACACACACAGATTATAGGAAATTAAGATTGTCAGGAAGACAATGGACCTGTCACATGTAATTTATTGAACATCTCCCATTCTCGCATCACTCAGTTACGAGCGCGCGCACGCACACACACACACACACATACACACACACACACACACACACCACACACACACACACCACAACACACACACACACACACACTCACACACACACACGCACATGCACACACACGCGCGCGAGCGCACGTACACACACACACACACACACACACACACACACACACACACACACACACACACACACACACACTGCCCTCACCACACACACACCCCACCCCCCCCCTCACCCATACACACCACACAAACACACACACACACACACACACACACACACACACACACACACACACACAGAGATGCGCGCACGCGCACATTCTCTCTCTCTCTCTCTCTCTCTCTCTCTCTCTCTCTCTCTCTCTCTCTCTCTCTCTCTCTCTCTCTCTTCGTTTATTGCAGTCGTGTATCAGGTTTTCGTGCTGGCATCGCGTAGTGTTTCGTCACATTCTTTTCTCTTAGGGCGGTAGGCTCCCAAGGGGAAAAAAAGGAAAAGTAAAGAAACAGAGAAAAGAAAACATTGAAAAAACAAATAAAAAGAAATGAAAGAAACACATGAAGAAACCGCTAGATAGAATATGACTGATGCCAACAAATAATAAAGGTGTCGGAAACCAAGATAGAAATGACAAGGATGGAAGGAAATAAAAGGCAAGAAGCAGAGAAAGAATGAAAAATGAAATATACGAAGAAAGGATGAAAGAAAGAAACAACAAACGTCTAAAGAACGGAAGCACAAAGATGAAGAAAACTCAGACAAATAAAGGATAAAGAAGGACACAACAATTAAATAAAGGACGAAGAAAGACAAAAGTTCAACAAATAAAGATTAAGAAGAACAAACAAATAAAGGATAACAGAAAGAGAGATATGAAACGAACAAACTATGGGTGAGAGTAACATCGAAAGATGAAAGGGACAAATAAAAAAGACGAAGAAAACGACCACAACAATTGTATAACCTGAAAAGAAGAAATAATGAAAGAATCAACGAAAGGTGCAAAGGATTTAGAAAAAGCAACATAAAAAAGAAAAAAAATTCAACAAAATGCAAAGCATATATACGTACTCTCGGTTTATCTTGAATACAAGTACTTTGTGAGATATTCCACAAAGAAGAAAAACCGTTTTGGGCCGTTATAGCCGTTAGTAACGGGTATCTGGTAAAATAAAACATCGGACATCATCCGTGACCCATAATGAACACACGTGCAAATTTTCAGAAAGATCGACCCAGAAGTTTTGTCTGGAGCGAGTGGAACACATTTTGACCACGGACAGACACACAGACAGACAGACACACAGACAGCATTTCTTCGTTCCCCATTGTAAAGTACTCCCTGTTCTATAAAGACTGGGCGTACAAAAAGGATGAAAAAAACGTCGAAAGAAACCAACAGTTATAAGATGAAAGAAACAATGAAAAGGCAGAAAATAAAACGACAATCAAATAAAGCAGGAAAGAAACAGTAAAAGACTGAACGATAAAAGGCACAGAAAGAAAGAAAAAAGATAAAGAATAGAAGAAACGACGAAAATACAAAGATGAAAGAAAGAAAAACGAATAATGATGACGAAAACAAAACAAGAAACATGTGAATGAAAGATCAAACAACAACAACAACAAAGAAAGGAATATACAAGATAAACAACTTAAGGATGAACGAATGAAGAAATAAGCAAACGAAGGATGAAAGAAACCGCAGCAAAAGATAAAAGATGAAGAAAGCATGAAAGAAGGAAGCAGGATTAAAACAAGATGCAAAGCATATAAACGTACTCCCAGTTTATCTGGAATACAAGTACTTTCTGAGATATTCCATAAAGAAGAAAAACCGTTTTGGGCCATTATAGCCGTTAATAACGGCTATTTTGGTAAATTGGGCATCATCCGTGACCCATAATAAACATACGTACAAATTTTCAGAAAGATCGGCCCAGAAGTTTAGTTTTGAGCACGGAAATACACACACAGACAGACAGACACACGGATAGCATTTCTTCGTTCCCATTGTAAAGTACTTCCTGTTCTATAAAAACTGGGAATACCAAAAAAAAAAAAAAAAAAAAAAAAAAAAAAAAAAGGAAAGACACCCTGAAAAAGTGTTGCGAGAGGGAAGTGACGAATCAAAGAACAAATAAGCGCACTATGAACATCTCTTTTTTCCCTAAATTAATAGAAAGTAAACGAAGAAGGGAAAGGGAAATAAGAATTAAAGAAATCATTACGATATTTTTGTTGTTGTTTTAAAGGAGAAAAGGGTAATGGAATACATTTATTTAAAAAAAAAACATAAAATAAAATAAGCTATAACGAATAAATGAGAGGCGTCGAAGTGAAAGAAAGGTTAAAAAAAGAATTGAAAGGGAAGGTGGAGGAGGGAGAGAATGAAAAAAAAATACAGGCATTAAGAAGAAAAGGAAGAGGAAAAACATATCAATAAACACGCCAAACCAAGCACGGAACAACTATTATCCAATATGAAAATACAAACCAGACAATTGCATTATCAACCGATCTTTCCCAGACATAATAAATAACACATAAAACTGCACACAATCGGTTTTCAGAGAGAGAAAGAAAGAAAGAAAGAGAGAGAGAGAGAAGGGGAGTGATCATGATGTCTCCATCCAAGGGGAAAAAGATTTAACGATGTTGGGAATAAAGGTGATGGCAGTTCAGATTTCCAAAATGGAAAGAAATTGTAACCAAAAAAAAACGATCAAAGAGGATGAACGAGACAAAAAGGCTGTAGCAGACCTGGCTTCAAATTATAAGAGAAGAAACAAAACAGAGAAAAACAGAGGAAGAGATGCAGGAAAGATGGGAAGGAAAGAAATAAACTACTTTCTAGCCCCTCCAATATTTGAAACAAAAAATAATGTGGACGACAGGGTATGGTGCGCTTTCCCGAGTCTCACCTCCCCTCCGCCCTTCCTACCGCTTTTAAAGGAATTTCGAAGATTAGAGACCACTACCACCACCTCCACCCTGGAAAATAAGAACCTCTCACCCCACCTTCCCGATGAAAATTCGTCCTCGCACTCCCCCTCCCGCCAAACTCGCGCGCGCACACGCACACCACACACACACACACACACACACACACACACACACACACACACACACACACACAAGGAGAGAGAGATAGAGACGACAGACAAGCAGGCAGGCAGGCACAGAGAGAGACAGAACTTTTATGAAAATTTGGAGATGAGGTCCATTCCCCTTTGCCCAACCCGCCCCACCCCGCCCCCACTTTTTTTTCTTTTTTTTTTAAAAAAAGTACTACTACACGTAGGTTCAAAATGCCCGCCTCACTCCCTCACTGTCCCATTCTTTGCGAATTATCTTCCGACGCCGCTGCATGTACGGTACTAGGAAAATAGAGATACATGATATAAAGATAATGTTATCTGACCTTTGGCCCTAACACACAACATTCCACACAACATTCAAGTCGAAAAGGAATTTTAAACGACAAGAAGTTAAGACTAAGTTTCTTACACTCTCTCTCTCTCTCTCTCTCTCTCTCTCTCTCTCTCTCTCTCTCTCTCTCTCTCTCTCTCTGTGGGTGTGTTTGTGGGTGTGGGTGTGAAGTAACGTGTTTACATTTGCAAGATATGTGTTGAACAAGTGACTGGCCAATTTTTGTCAACCCCACAATTTGTAAAACAGAAAAGCGCTTTGCACCAGGTGCCTCAGCTAATACTACAGACGGGGATGACAGCATCATAGGAGAACAGTGAGAAGAGGATTGGAAGGACATTTGTAGGGATGGGGGGTGGGGATGGGTTCAGAAATATTCAGATTTACTGCCCACCTAGTTTCAGTGACCAGTGCTTGGTCTTGTTTAGCCGTACTTGTCGGTGCTTTTTTTTAATCAATTCATACACCTCTCCATTGTGTCCTGCAGGAACGGATAATGTTCTGTTTCATTGTGTTTTTGAATTGTTTATTTGGTGTATTTTCATGTTCGTTTTGTTTTTGTTAGATGAGCTGACATGAAAAAAAAAACTATTTTCATGTTGGCTTCTTTCATCATGAGTTAACGCAAGAACCTCGTATCAACTAACAAAATATGAACAGTATATAATCTTGCGTTTTCCACAAGAATTTAGTTGAATATGCAACAGTCTGTTTTCTGTAACGTGTGAAGAAAATAGCAGGACTGACTGCGTGGTTCTGTATACATAGTAGTTCACATCCAGCATCCTCAGTATGTCTCACAAGCAGTTTCCTGGGGAAAGGGAGCAATGGGAACAAAGAAATGCTGTCTGTGTGTCTGTCTGTCTGTGTGTCCATCCGTGGTCAAAATGTGTTCCACTCACTCCAGACAATTATAGTACAGGGAGTACTTTACAATGGGAACGAAGAAATGCTGTCTGTGTGTCTGTCTGTCTGTGTGTCCGTCCGTGGTCAAAATGTGTTCCACTCACTCCAGACAATTATAGTGCAGGGAGTACTTTACAATGGGAACGAAGAAATGCTGTCTGTGTGGCTGGCTGTCTGTGTGTCCGTATGCGGTCAAAATGTGTTCCACTCGCTCCAGACAAAACGTCTGGGCCGATCTTTCTGAAAATTTGTAGGCATGCTCATTATGGGTCACGGATGATACCCGATGTTTTATTTTACCAGAATAGCCGTTACTAACGGCTATAAATCATAATTTTAAACAATCAAGTCCGATAAGGGAAATAACCACCGCACTGTCGAGTGTTTTCTTCCGCTAAATGGAAATTGTCTCCCTTGTCTGTCACTGTACTGCGAGTACGTTTATATGCTTTGCATCTTTTTCTTTCTTTTTTTTAAATCCTGCTCGGTGACAAACTTGAAGGGACTCGCTGCGGTCGGCTAGTCTGTAATAAAACTGAAAACAAAACGCGTCCCTCCTGTCCCATTCGCCATCAATCATTCAGCATGTCAGGTAAAGCACGTGCTACTCGTCATGCGCGACCGATTATTGTGATTTCCACAGGGGAAGCGAGGTGGAGGCGTCTGTGGTGCATTCCCGTCTTGTGGCGTGGTGATCCATCCTTCAGTGTTGTGTTGACCTGGTGACCGCCGACGAGTGAGAGCTCCACGTGGAATGTAGACCAATCAGGGCAATTTCTGTGAATGGTATATACTTAGGGTTATCGTTGCTGACCTATGATGGAAAGGTGGCAAGGGTGTCATGACGGGACTCTAAAT
>CM031606.1:74248253-74273186 GCA_018398815.1 Conus ventricosus
CTCATTCATATATCATGCATTCGTCACATCAAACCACTAGTAAAGTCTATAACTTTACTACACATGATCATAGAACGAAACATCAATGCATATGGAATCAAATGAAATAAAACATCTCTCTTTCCTGAACTTCACAAATCATTTATCTAAAACATCATTAACTAACCCGGGTATAAACAGATTTCTACTTTACCTGGCCAGGTGATCTTAACTATTCACGAATCACTGTCTTTCTTTTCTTTTTTTTTCTGTTCACTGTCACTTTCTCAACACGTCACGACTGCCGGATGGTGGTCGGTTGATGGCGCCTGGTTCAGGTGAGAATGTTGGCGTTGGTCTGTGGTTCTGCTTGGCGAAAGTGACGCTGCAGTATGGGGTCGAACCACACGGTTAGGGTAGAACAGTGACTATCAACATCGATCTGATTCTCCTTCTTCCTTCCTGCATTACGCATTGCACTCTCTATCTCTCTTCTTCTAGTCTGCTCTTATCAAATGGAATGGTGGCTTTTCTTTTCTCTTTTTTTCTTTTCTTTCTTTTTTCTTCATAAATTAGCAACTCTCTCTCTCTTTCACCATCTCTCTCAGTCCTTCTCTCTGCAGACTATCTCATGCTAATCTCTCAACTTGGTTCTCTTCTTCCTCCCCTATCTCTCTCTCTCTCTGGCCCTTCTCTCTGCAGGAGCTCAATTCAGAACCTCTCTTTCTCCCTCTCTCTCTGGTTCGTTCGTCCCTCATTCTCTCCTCTCTTCATCTCTCTGCCTTTTCCTCGTGCAGAGGACTACACCTAAACTCCTCATCTCTCTGCTCTGTTGTTCTCCATCTCCTGCTTCCTGTAGGCGAGAGCCTACTCTCCCCGAACTTCCCCTCTCTCTCTCTCTGTCTGTTCGTTTTTTCCTCCTCCTTCTCTCCCTCACCACATTCCCTTTATGCTCTAACCCCGTGTCAAGGGCCAGTACTTTGGTCTGTATTTTTACCGCCCTGACATCCCGAAGTTATCCCCTCGAATTCCATTGGATAGTTCAAATCATGGACAGTCCGTTTACACGCCCTTACTATCTGTGGTGGTCATGTGGTCATTTAATGTGATTAGTTGATTTCACCCCACCACACATTTACCTTCTCCCTCTCCCTTTCCTGCTTTTAAACTGCGACGTCGACCTAACAATGACGTTGGGTCTCCACAAATTGGCCGGATAAGGCTGGCCCAGGCACTGAGGTCCGTCTGGGCAGGACTTGAGGCGTCGGTCAAAGCGATTAGTCGTTTGGCGAGGAAGATCGTCTCTGTGGAGCCTCTCCCTATGCTGAATTGGCCGGACCACCTATGGCCCAGTCTTTCTGAGCCTAGAATGTTTGTGTTTGGACTATATGTCCAGTTGGAGTGGACCGACGACGGACCAAATGCGGTTGTGTTGAATTTTGACCGTGACAATTTCCCCCTTGCAAAGACTATGACACCGATTGTCTCAAAACAACGGTACAAAAAGACAAAAACCGAATTTGCTGACACACAGCTACACGCGCAAAGTTTAAAAAAAATTACTTTACAACAAGGTTTATAAGTTATAAAATATATCATTTAGTGAATACCACTCAATGAGTTATCATTGACGGTGCGCTTTGCGTTATTATCGACTCATTTATTACGACCTCTGTGCGCACCTAGCTATTCCCCTACTGCGGATTTGCCTACATCTTCTCTTCACAATTCCTATGAAAAAGCAAATATAGTATGATCACGATCTGACACTTCACTGTGGAATCTCCGTCCTCACTTATTGCAAAATTAAGGCATCACTACACAAGCGACTGTATGTCAAGCATAACTACTTCCCACATGAAGGTCTCACATGAAATTATGAAACAAGTCTCACACAAATAAAAAAATATGAAACATAGCCAATGGTAATGAACCCATATCAATCAACATAATGTGATCAACACATATTATCAAACTAACGCACCCCGGTTATGACTGACTTCACTGAGTTGCAGCTTGCTAGACTACGCGACTTAAATAGTCAGCTCGACATTCTGTCGTACTGGGATTGTACTGCACTCGGTACTGTAGGGCTGCAGTGCCATTGCCCAACGCAGAACCCTGCTGATTTTCAGCTGTGCCCTTGCAGGAATTTGAGTTGGTTGGTGATCGGTTCTCTAATCACGAACTCTTTCCCATACAAGTATTTGTGGAACTTTGACGGCCCACACGACAGACCTAAACACTCCATCTCCACCGTTGCGTACCCGTCTTCACACTTGTCAACTTCCTGCTAGCATATCTCACAGGAAACTCGACCCCTTCATTGGCTTCCTGTAACAATGCTGCACCTATCCCTCCACCTGATGAATCTGTCCGCAAACATAAATGGTTTTGGACATATCTGCGTTGGCTTCAAGATGGGACCGGGAAACTAGGGTGTCTTTCCTAACTCCGTCTGCAGATGCTTGCTCTGCAGCGTCTGGACCACTCGACCCCTGCGGGTTCCCTGCTTGACCCAAACACTGAGATGGACTCGTGATTGCAGCAAAGTTTGGGAGACAAACTCCCTATAGAAAACCCAATAAAACCTAGCAGACTTTCTTGACTTCTGTTTTGGTCTTTGGTCTCTCTGAAATTCATCATCTTCTCCACCTTTCCCTCTTTTCTGGCTTCTTTGTGTCGCTCAACATCAAAACCTAGGAAACTCCTACTTGTCTGCCCTTCATACAGAGGACACAATCCCTGTATGGACTCTTCTGGGAAACTTAGGGCAACGATATCTCCCCTTCTTCTGCTTGGGGTCTCCTTACTCATCAATGATTGCTGCTGGGCCTATGTGCTGAGTCTCACGCTGAATATATTGCGAGAGAAAAATGATTGGAAAAGTTTTGGTTTTCCCATTCACATCAATTCGGGTATCCCGACGGACCTTTTCAGTGATGGTGTTCATGGGCACTTTTCCAATGCATCAGCAGGCTTGTTGTGAACCGTGGGAAGCAGAGTACCAGGACTTGATCTCCGCCTTGAGGGATTGTTCCTCACCTTCCTGCCATATTGCTTCTTCTGGAACGACCCTAGCCTTCTGCAAACTTTCCATTGCAAATTTACAGGTCTCATACCTGTGCCCACCTTGGGAACTGGCGGATTGGGGCCGATCAGATCAATAGCAACCCTCCTGTACGGTGTGTCTAATTTAAGGGGTTGTTAAGAGGCGCCTTCCTCTTCACCCCTCTGGTGGCTGACCTTTGGACACACGTCACATGACATGAAGAAACGCGTGATGTCTGCCATTGTCCTGGCCAATGAAGTCATCAAAGATTCGGTACAGCTGTTTTGCTGGTGCCGAGATGGACCCGCCATGGAAGCGACTCGTGACACTGACATGACTGTTGTCACGATAACCTGCTGGTACCTCTAAACTGAGTGGTCACCTTACCTGTTTCCCCTTTGGTGAACAACTCGGTACAACAGCCGCCTTTCACAAAATTTCTGTCTCACCTCCTCTAACCTCCTGGTTCTCTCTCCACCTCTTGCCACGCCCAAGACTTCACGAGCGAAGGTCTTGTGTCCTGCGCTGCCCTAAACGCATCAGGCGACACGTCTATGCCCGATTCCTTTCCTGGAACAATAACGGGTTTAACAACCTTTTTCCTCCTTCTTGCTCCGTGTTTGACGCTTACCCTGTAGCAGTCAACAACTCAGGATCCCCTGGATCCCTTGCACCTGGATTATTTCAATGATCAGATCGTGAAGGGGTTTCTCATCATCAACGCAGACAACTTCGCACTGAGAAGTAAGGTACGTCCTACTTCTATTTAGCATCAGGAAAACTCCCTCACCGTGCATCGATTAGGTACAGGTCTGGATTGCCCTGTCAAATCCCCTTTATCGACAGCGTTGTTCGTAATACCGCATGAAACCACCAGTGTTCTCGTAACACTTCTCACCTCTGGATGGCCAATCCACCCTTTTCCACTGGTAACGAAACCCTCAGGCTAGTGCCCTCATCCCTGGGACACTGATGCTGTCCAGTGCTAGCCATAAGCTGCACTCAACCCTCTTCAGACTGAAGCCCTTTTGGTTTCACTGCAGGTCGTTTCCTTGACGACCCTTTATCCACTTTGCCAAGGCTGCTGCTTCGGAAACCGCATGCGACAATCCCTCGCCACATGTCCCTTCTTGTGAACAATGAAACACTAATGTCCCTTTGCCTTCCTTCTGCCCCACCACTGGGTTTGCAGACTTTGCAGAAAACTCCCTAGTCTCCTTGCACTCTTTCTCACCTGGGCCTAGCACCTGTTTTTCTCTGCACTTTAGTGCCAAAGTGCCCTCTCTATACACCTCTGCGAACTTCAGAACTCCTGCTGTCTCTGGCTGTCTCTTTTCTAATGTTGGTTAACCAGGGCCGCAACCTGACAAATTATGTTCTTTCATAACTAGCTCTTTCTACTCAGCGACTCCTTTTTCGTTCCGCTCCACTCTAACCATTCTCAAATAGAGATCCAAACGTTGCACCAAACTGAGTGTACCTCTCACCTGCGTGTAATTTAGCGGAAACGAAATTTCTTCCTGAACCCTCTCTGTGAGGTCAAAGCCTTCATTTAAAGATCCTCACAGCACCGAAATCAGACTTGTTGTTCTGATGGTTAACGCAGTGAAAATATGCAATGGCCTTACCCGTCAGTAACCGTCCCCGCCCCCCCCCCCCAAAATGACTGCCCACTCTTCTGGAGGCCAAACCCTGATGGTTGCAAACGTATTCGAACGCGACTGATGCTATGCATCATCGAATCCGTTAAATTTCGGTCCCTTTGAGAATTTTGGCAACTTGGGTCGGGGGGCATAGCTGCGCACAGAGTCACTGGAAGTGAGCTACATCATCGGTGGCCTCCCTCTGCATTCTCACTTTCTCTATCTCTAATTGGACCTTTATCTTTCTGTCTCTGCGTTTCGCTAGGCTGAATCTTAATCTTTCTGTTTCTGCGTTTGCTTTCATTTCTTTCTGTTTCCTGCTCTTCTTTAGCTTTTCCGCTCTGCTATTTCAATTGGACGCGGCGTTCTTCCGCACGTTCATCTCTTTCCATCTCTTTTGCTGGTTTTCAACGAATGCTCGCAACTCATCTCCTGAGTAACACTGAATCATCGAGCGACGCTCACGAGTTGTATCAATAGGGGTGTTCTTTTCTTCCGCCATTGTTTCTCTTTCTTTTTTTTTTAGAACAAGATTTTATACTACGCAGCCAAAAAAAATGGTGGTTACGGGCACGAGTGAGTAATAGCACAATCTATGAATGATAATATTAGCTTGGACCAAGTTAATTTATTAGAGTTTTTATAAGACGCCATGCGCCTGAACCCAACTATTGAGAGCGAATTATAGGTAATCTGTGCGAAATGAGTACTCTGGGGGCTGAAATGCCAAGCCTAGTATTAACTATCTGGGAAGCAATGCCAAGCCTAGTATTTAACTATCTTGGACATACAGTAAGACAACCCCTTGTCTGTTGGATTACAATCCTGAGTCCCACCCAGCGTCTCTCGAGAAGTTGGAACAATTATAAATAAATGGGGACCAGAATATCCTGGCAAGCTCGCCAATAAATTGTCAACCTCGGTGTTAATGGTCATTGGAGGAAGGAATAGCGCAACAGCCCAAACACACTCACAGCTTGCTTACGATCTCATTTTTTTTTTCATTTTCATGCATTCGTCACATCAAACACTAGTAAAGTCTATAACTGTACTACAATGATCATAGAAGAAAACATCAATTGCATATGGAATCAAATGAAATAAATAACATTCTCTCTTTCCTGAACTTCACAAAATCATTTATCTAAAACATCATTAATCTAACCCGGGTAAAAACAGTTTTACTTTACTGGCAGGTGATCTTAACTATTCACGAATCACTGTCTTTTCTTTTCTTTTCTTTTTCTTTTCACTGCTCACTTTCACAACACGACACGACTGCCCGGCACTGGTGGTTTGTGGGTCTGATGGCGCCTGGTCAGGTGAGGATGTTGCGTGGTCTGTCGGTTCTGCTTGGCGATAGTGACGCTGCCAGGTCATGTGGTTCGAACCCGGTTAGGGTAGAACAGTGGACTATCAACACGATCATGTTTCCTTTCTACCTCCTGCATTAGAACGCATTGCACTCTCTCTCTCTCTCTTCTAGTCTGCTCTTATCAAATGGACATGGTTGCTTTTCTTTTCTCTTTTTCTTTTCTTTCTTTTCTTCTTCATAAATTAGCAACTCTCTCTCTCTGTCCACATCTCTCCTCAGATCCTTCACTCTTGCAGACTATCTCATGCTATCTCTCAACTTGGGTCTCTTCTCTCCTCCCCTCATCTCTCTCTTCTCTGCCCTTCTCTCCTCAAGAGCTCACTAGAACCTCTCTTCTCCCTCTCTCTCTGTTCGTTCTTCACCTCATTCTCTCCTCTCTTCATCTCTCTTGCCTTTTCCCTGTGCAGAGTCTACACTAAAAAACTCCTCCTCATCTCTCGATGTCACTGTCGTGTCTCTCTCCCTGCCTTCTGTAGGCGAGAGCCTACTCTCCCGAACTTCCCCTCTCTCTCTCTCTGTCTGTTGTTTTTTTCCTCCCTCCCTTCTCTCTCCTCACACATTCTTTATGCTCAATCCCCGTGTCCAGGGCCAGTACCATTGGTCCAGAATTTTTACGCCCTGACACCGAAGTTATCCCCCTCTTATTCCATTGGGATGTTCAAATTTTGACAGTCCGTCTACCACGCCTTTACTCTCTGTGGTGGTCAATGGTCATTTAATTGTTTAGCTAGATTTACCCCCACCACACACTACCTTCTCCCTTTCCCTTCTGCTTTAACATGCGACGTCCGCTAACAATGACGTTGGTTCACAAATTGGCAGGATAAGTCGGCTGGCCCAGGCACTGAGGTCCGTCTGGGCAGACATCGAAGGCGTCGGTCAAAAGCGCTTAGTCGTCTGGGCGGGACGAACGTCTCTGTGGAAGCCTCTCCCCTATGCTTATAATTGGCGGACCCGACCTATGAGCCCCGTCTTTTTACGGCCTAGATTGTTTGAGTTTGGACTTATGTCCAGTTGAGTTGGCGAGAATGACCACACTTTCGGTTTGTGTTGATTTTGACCGTGACACACACACACACACACAACCAACACACACACCACACACCTGCCGGCTCGCTACCCCCCCCACCTCTCTTATCTCTCGCTCTCTCTCTCTCTCTTACACACACACACACAACACTCACATACACACACACAGGCGTGCACACACACACACACACAAAAACACGCTTGCGCGCACACGCGGGCGCGCGCGCGCACGCACGCACACACGCAAAGTCACTGGGAGAAACATGCCTGTGTTCCACGGCTATTTTGGAAATAACACAGATGTCACTTCTAGTTCTATCAACCCCTGTCTCCCCCCCCCCCCCCCCCCCCCCCCCCACCACCACCACCATTGAAGCAGGAGAGAAATCTCAGTTAACCGAGTATGTTCAGCTTTCAGTAGACAGTGGGATAAGTGGGTTACATGGCACAACGTGTGGTGCTTCTAAGAACAAAACTGCATTGACAGAAAATAAACAAAGGAGAAATATACTAGATACTCCAAAGAACGCTCTGTAGTCTTCGAGTTCTTTGGGAAGACAATTCTTCACTATTTTATACAAGTGGACCAGTCAGCGGCAGCCGTTTCACTGTGAGAGGAGCTCATCCGGTCGTTTTTTTTGCCTCCTACCTGCCGGCGCATGAGAAGTAATGAAGGGGAGTAACTATGGAATCTTGCTGTGAGCGTTTAGTAGGATGCGCATGCATTATATCAGATTTATTATTTCTCTTTCTGTATCTAGAGCGGCTGTCTTTTAGTTTACGGTCTACTGTATGGCTTGTCGGTTGCTGGTCATATACTTCGGATTAGTGGAATTTCCCCAAGTGCTTCTCTCTCTCTTTCTCTCTCTCTCTCTCTTTCTCTCTCTCTCTCTCTCTCTCTCTCTCTCTCTCTCTCTCTCTCTCTCACCCATGGCTGTTTCCAAGCCTTCGTAATATCAACCGCAGTGATGAATATTGTTGGAGGTACTTATGATCAGTTTTAGATTCTTAAAGCACTGGGAACCGTACAGTATCATATCGGGTGTGCTGCTGCTGTGGATGACAGATGTAAAGAGAATGCTAAGAAAGGTGCTTGATTGGACAGCGGTCGCTAACAACAACAGCCACAACAGTAATTATGATAATGACAATGATTATATGATCATAATGTCAGTGGTGATAATAACAATGATGGTATGATAATAATAATTTGAGGTAAATGATAAAAATACAAAAGAAGATGACAATAGTGGTAATAATGATGATAATGATGAGATCGATGGCGATAACAATGATGACGATGTCCACGACAGCGATAATGACAATAATGACGTAGATGCAGATGACATTAATGACGGTGGCAACGGTAACGACGGCTAAGAACGACTTTTCGTGTTTCAGGCCATCTACAACATGCTGGGCAACGCTCTGACGGCGGTGAACGTGGACACGCCCAAGGAGCGCACCATCAAGATCTTCAGCAAGATGGACACCAACAACGACGGCGTGCTGACCAAGGAGGAGTTCACCCAGGGCTGCATCAACGACCAGTGTCTTTACCAGATGCTCACTGCCGACACGGAAGGCCCCAAATAAAGGAGGCAAGGCTCCGTCCGCTGTGGACAAGGCGTTGCTGTAGACAGGCTGGTGAAGGCTTTGATGGTGGAGGACCTGGTCGCCATCCTCGGTAACCCCGGAGGCCTTGCGGGCCCTCGGTTTGAGGTTGATTCTCTGCTTTGCTGAGCAGGGGAGTGACTCGCTCGTACTGCTAGGTCGGCTGCGGCTGGCGATGTGAGCGCATCAAAGGCTTGTGTATGTGTGTGTGGCGAAAGGATTCCGATCTGCCTAGTCGTATGAATTGGCTGTTCGTGAGCGGTGGTGTGCTGGGTCTCCACGAGGTGGGAATTGTTGGGCACTTTTTTTTTGCTGGTGGTGCAGGTGGTATTGTTTGACTTCTTCTTCGCCTTAACGTTCAACAAGACCGTCACCAGTTGAGTGATCGACCAGAACCGCCCAGTGACCTGTCATGTAGATAGACTGACGATCCACGATGTTGAACAGTGACATGAGGTCTGTCGGAGAGTTCTCTGAATTGCTGCTGTTGATGTGCTGTTGACATATCCCTCAATACCCATCACGCTTGTGCCCATACAAAAAAAGTGTCATTCTGGAGACGTTGTGGAGATCCTTTCATTACATGACTCAGCCGTGTTCTGCCACATCTTCAGAAGAACACCCCCCCCCCCCCCCCCCCCCCTTCCCATCCGATTCGCATACTTTCGGAACAGAGAAAATGGCGTCCAGTCGCTAGAAACCTCTCTGGAAGAAATGCATTGACTTCAATTCTGCGACAACGATGCTGGAAACCCGGAGCCATTTCTGGATAGTAGCTCGCGTTTGGGTAAAATATGTCCACGTTGTCGAGGTTTGAGATGATGGATCTGTTTTCAGTCCACGGACTGTGGATGAAGAAGTGGAAAGGTTCTAAGAAAGAGGAGGAGGGGAGGAGAAACCGTTGTCTTGGAGGGTACCTTGTCTGCTGCCACCATTCCCACACTGTGATGATTGGTACTGCTCTGTGACAACAGCGGCTTTTCGTGTTTGTTGTAGGCTCGGTATACGCCATTATTCCCTCCGGTGCGCATAGAGTTCTTCCAGTCTAGAGACCAGCTGTAAGGAAACGCATGATCTAGACGTCATCAGTGTATCTGGGGAATATACGCGAAGCACCGCGTGGGTATGACGTTTTCTTTGATTTAAACTACTTTGGGGTTTTTTTTTTTCGAATGTTCAGTCTGTCAGTGTGCATCTCATAAGTAAATCAATAAGTAATTAACAGAAGAAACTTCATAGTTAGAATTCGGAGCTACCTTGGAAAAGGGATTTTGAACAGGTCAGCTGAACAAATCCAAACGGTGTCATATGCATACGTATCTCACGTGCTGTCTAGTATGATAGCTGATAGTTCTGGCACATCGTGGTAGTTACTGGCATGATACTCTAGCAAATGGAAGGTTTGTGTGTGTGGAGATATGGGTGGGGTTGAGCACTGGTGCGTGGGAAGGGGAGGTGGAGGGAGGGAGGTCTCTTGTCATGCATGAGGATCAGTCACTGTGACCCGGTGAGATAGCATCAGAATCCCATGCCCGCTCGTCTTACGTTTGGTGCCAGAATGGGCGCCTGACTCGGTGTGGAAGGTCACCAGTGCGAAAAGGCCTTTTGAACTGAGAGCGGTCATGTGCTTTGATGGAAACGGTTTGCCAAACCTTTATTGTTTTTACGCCAGTGTTCCTGATTAATTGTCTGGGAGGGGAAAATTGCCAGAGAGGTGTATAGTTGATAGTCTTCACAGAGTCATGACCGAAGGAAAACCACAGACAATGAATAGAAGGGAAACAAGGACAGTTGAGCGTATCACCATAATCAGCCCCGTTTGATGGAAGCGATTGTTATGGCAGGTATGTTTCATGAATCAGCTATTCGTTTCCTTGTTATTAGTAAGGCCAAAGTGATCCCTCTGTTTTCTGAGCAATACCTTGTGCGTGCGCTCATGAATTAGATTGACCGTTTTCATCAATATCAACCTTCTGCTTGAATGTCAGAGTCGATAGCGAAGATGAAACTTTCTTCACGCGAAAACAATTATGGCATATTCTTACCGTTTCCTTACCGTTATCATCAAGAAAAATAATCTTAATTATAAACTTTGAAACAGAATGTAATGGCCGCGTGTTTGAACCAAAGTTCATCTCATGTGGATGAATTGCTTGATTCCCACAACAGTTATGCCCATGTCTTACAAAACTTTTACAGTCAGTATCTTATCAACGTCACAGTCTCTCAGCCGGTATGACATGTGCTGGAGGAAGAGGGTGTGAAAGTAAATTAAATCCGTCGTATTAAACTACTTTTTTCTTGAGTATTATGTATTCGGAAACTGCATGTTATAAACCTAATCTGCTGCAATTTATAGTGCTGCGTCCTGTCTTATTAACTTTGGTTTCTCTTTTCCGCCCACACCACCCATCCCCCTTGTTTTCCTCCCATTTTATTTCTTTTCCTTCTCTTACCTGTATGAATGGTTGGTTGTTTTGGAGAACCTGCCATGGATGTAAGTACAAACTGTTGTAGTGGTAACTATGTTTGGGGAGTAAATTGTTGAAAATGTTTTGTACGCAAGGTTTGTACATGGAATCACGCATGCGCGCCCATGCATGTATACGCTCGCGTGCATGCACTCATACAACGCGCATGCACGCACGCACACACACACGAACAAACGCATGCAGGCACAACACACACACACACACACGCACACGCACGACACACACACACACACACACACACACACACACACACACACACACACACACACACACACACCGTGATGACCACCCATGAAACAGCTAGCCGTTCTTCTGTAATGTAAACTTCCACACCAAGAAAACCTGCGGTTTACGGTAAAACCAGAACAAAAGCTCTTTACCTTTTGCTACTTTTCCCTCTCCGAAAGAACTCTTATTTCACGTTTACAAATAGCGGGCTGGATAAAGGTAGATGCACAGATAGGCAGGCAGCCTGCTAGACAGACAGATAGACAGACATTGGGTGGTGGTCGGAGTGCAAGTAATCTTGAGGAGACGATAAACCAAGATTCCTAGCAGTCATCGCCCTGTCAAAGAAACCGCGGATAGCAAGGGAGCGTACTCTGACAGCATTCCGTTAAAGAATCCAGTTTCCTAGGAACACAAAACTAGGGCTTTACCCATAATCCAAGAGAAGGTAACTCCTAGGAACACAAAACTAGGGCTTTACCCATAATCCAAGAGAAAGTAACTCTAGGAACTCAAAACTAGGGCTTTACCCAAAATCCAAGAGAAGGTAACTCCTAGGAACTCAAAAACTAGGGCTTTACCCATAACCCAGAGAAGGTAATCCTAGGAACTCATAAACTAGGGCATGCACCATGGCGTCCAGCCTCTCGCGGAAGATTCAGCCGATGTCACGTGAGTAAACGTGTTGTGACAGACGCAGAAGAAATACATTGTGATGCGTCTTGCTAGCACGTTTCGTCGTGCTGTCGTTCTTATGCCAATTCTGTTTGATGAGAAAAGCCAAGACGTGTCAAACCGTAGGAGCCGGTACCTTTCTGCGGGTTATGGTAGCTGCATTTTTATGCTGAAGATTCATCCATGTTTCTTAATATGTAGCACCGATGGTAGTGGTGGTTAGTCACGAAATACACAGCAATTTAAACAGTGAACACAAATAATGAGAACGTGAAGAGGTTAAGGGTGAAGGAAGTAGAGGGGGGGGGGGGGGGGGGGATAGCGAGAAGTAGTAAGGGGATTGGTGGAAAGTTGTAAAATAGTGTAAAATAGAAGAAGTGAAGTCGGGGGAAAACAGAGCAAGGGGACGGGGGGAGTAGTGAGTATAAGGGAGAGATGCAGTGAAAAAGTGAAAGTTAGAAGAAATGAAGAAGAAAGAATAAAAGACGTAAATAGAGAAATAACCAAACAAATTAGAAAAAAAAAAATTAACTACTAGACTAAGTGCTGAAAAGCTGGCGGCTGGGAACACAAGTAGTGACTCGCATCAGAATAATGGAAACGTTAGTTTCAAAGTGAGATGACCGTGGGCGGAAATTGAAACAACCCTATAAGAAACATTTCTATGCCGCACGAACGAAAGAAACAAAGAAATGACCAGACCAGCACGACGCGTTTTGACCTGTAAGGGCTTGTTCACGCAAGACAAACAATATTCAAGACAATGAAAACGAACAACGAACGATCACGTATCTCAGCAAACTGGACGCAAACTGGATGTGGGAAAGTTGGAAAAGGGGACAAATTAGGGGAAGACAGTGCTGCGAACTGGACTTAGAAAGCCCATCAATCCCGTGTAACCATTCCCACCAAAATCCTTGGTCCACCAGTTTGTGAGACGTGTTTTTACAGTGAACTGTTATTGTTGAGGTGCTGTATCCCATCGTGTTCATCTCTTAAAATCAGTCTCTCTCTCTCTCTCTCTCTCTCTCTCTCTCTCTCTCTCTCTCTCTCTCTCTCTTTTCTTCTTTTTCTTTTTTTTTTTTTAGCACATGGACACAGTCTAAGCGGTGTCAGTGGAGGGAGGGGAGGAGGGGGGGGGGGGGGAGCATTTAAACCAAGTTTTGTTTCTTATTAATGAAAGCCTTCTGTGAGCCTTAGAACTCCGAGAAATGAAACGCAAATAAGCATCCATGGGAGAATTACCTGAATTGACGATGTTCGGAAATCTGCAAGGGAAGTAATCTGTGTCAGAGCTCACGTTCAATTAGAGTGACCCCGCCGTTTTCCTGGGACAGATGCCACTGGTGGAACGGCCAAAGCAGTGTTGCTCCATTAGACAGCTTAACACTTTGATTGGAGAGAAAACGCCAAACTACGGGGTGTGAAACGGTACGCCTCTAAATCAGTCAGTATCCAGTCCTGGTGTTCGCTGCTAATTAAATACCTGAGTCTCTAGATCAATTTGCTTTACCCATAATCCAAGAGAAGGTAACTCTGCAACGGAAAGATGGACATTATCTTCCCTTTTTTTAATTTTTTTTTTTTTACGAGAACAGGTCTATCAATTTCATTGCTGCTGTGGAGTTGTAGCCTGCCGTTGCTATATCCCTTTAGTGTGATTTGCATCTCTCTCTCTCTCTCTCTCTCTCTCTCTCTCTCTCTCTCTCTCTCTCTCTCTCTCTCTCTCATAGCACGCTCTATAAGCATGCAAAATCTGTGGGTTAGTTTGAATGCTTGTTTGACAGTTGTTCTTGTGGGAACTGTTTAATTTTGTTTGGGTTTTGTTTTTTGTTGTTGTTTGGTCTCCTATACGGTATTATTTGATTTCCCCATACGTTGAATGCTTGGTTTCTCTATTGTACAATATTTATTCTTTTGTTGCAATGAGGTTAAGTGCGGGAACAAAGAGCAGATGGAAGGAGAACTATTGCGATGTCTTCTTAAATGTGTTATTACTCAAACAGAGGCGTGAGCAGTTTAAAGACAATATTCCAACGGCAAACATAATTTGTGTGTTATACATGAATAAAACCAAATTTTCTCTCTCTCTCTCTCTCTCTCTCTCTCCTCTCTCTCTCTCTCTCTCTCTCTCTCTCTCTCTCTCCACCACTTATGCACACACATGCACGCACGCACACACACACACACACACACACACACACACACAACACACACACACACACACATAATAATATATATATATATATATATATGAATCAAACACTTGTGTGGTGTGTATGAACACACAACACACACTACAAACACACAACACACACACACACACACACACACACACACACACACAGAGGATGTTTGATGTCATTTGAAGTTGTTTGTATGTGAGGGTTTTTTTTCTTACGTCTTTCAGCGCACATTTGGTGAGAGATTACGGGAGCTAGGCATTCCATCGATGATCAGTGTTGGGGTTCACGACACATCTCTGATGATCAGTTGTTGGGGTTCACGACACATCTCTGATGATCAGTGTTGGGGTTCACGACACATCTCTGATGATCAGTGTTGGAATCCACGACACATCGCTGATGATCATGTTGGGGTTCACGACACATCTCTGATGGTCAGTGTTGGAGTGCACGACACATCAGATGATCAGTGTTGGGGTGCACGACACATCTCTGATGATCAGTGTTGAGTCGCACGACACATCTCTGATGATCAGTGTTGGAGTGCACGACACATCTCTGATGATCAGTGTTGAGGTCCACGACACATCTCTGATGATCAGTGTTGAGGTCCACGACACATCGCTGATGATCATGTTGGGGTGCACGACACATCGCTGATGATCATGTTGGGGTGCACGACACATCGCTGATGATCATGTTGAGGTCCACGACACATCGCTGATGATCATGTTGGGGTGCACGACACATCTCTGATGATCAGTGTTGAGGTCCACGACACATCGCTGATGATCAGTGTTGAGGTCCACGACACATCGCTGATGATCATGTTGAGGTCCACTACACATCTCTGATGATCAGTGTTGAGATCCACGACACATCGCTGATGATCAGTGTTGAGGTCCACGACACATCTCTGATGATCAGTGTTGAGGTCCACGACACATCGCTGATGATCAGTGTTGAGGTCCACGACACATCGCTGATGATCAGTGTTGAGGTCCACGACACATCTCTGATGATCAGTGTTGAGGTCCACGACACATCTCTGATGATCAGTGTTGAGGTCCACGACACATCGCTGATGATCATGTTAGGGTGCACGACACATCGCTGATGATCATGTTGAGGTCCACGACACATCGCTGATGATCATGTTGGGGTGCACGACACATCGCTGATGATCATGTTGGGGTGCACGACACATCTCTGATGATCAGTGTAGGGGTCCACGACACATCTCTGATGATCAGTGTTGAGGTCCACGACACATCTCTGATGATCAGTGTTGAGGTCCACGACACATCGCTGATGATCAGTGTTTGAGGTCCACGACACATCGCTGATGATCATGTTGGGGTCCACGACACATCGCTGATGATCATGTTGGGGTGCACGACACATCGCTGATGATCAGTGTTGGGGTCCACGACACATCGCTGATGATCATGTTGGGGTCCACGACACATCGCTGATGATCAGTGTTGGGGTGCACGACACATCTCTGATGATCAGTGTTGGGGTCCATGACACATCTGATGATCAGTGTTGGAGTACACGACACATCTCTGATGACCAGTGTTCGGGTGCACGACACATCTCTGATTTTGGAGACACCCAACATTCACTGAAACTGCCGTTTTGGACGATTTTGAGTTTATGGAGTTGTCTTTTACCGTGGGTTTTTTTTTTCAAATCATAGTAAGATAGGACGGTTCTTCCATGGGAACGGGCCTAAAAGTATCCCTGTGTAGTCGGCTAGTAATTATCCTGCAACTGGAACAGTAGGCTGAACATCTCACAGATGTGGTGGAGTCAGTCTTGTACCGTCTCAGTGACGCCTATTATGAATATGCTAATGGAGGTGGCTTGTGTTCTTTTTGTATGTTTGGTTGGTTGCTTGCTTGCTTGTTCGTTCTGCTGCTTGACACTCTGGTGCATTTAGACTGGTGGGGAAAGCTCCCGCCCTTCACCTGAAGAGTATCTGCTGTCAGTGACTTTCAAACCGGGAATCGCTGACAACACGGACCGGTTAAGTCATTAAGTCTGTAAACCTTCTTGACTGTAGTATACGTAAAATTCGGTTTGTTTGGTGAGACACCATGGACTAATAAGGTATATGACAGAAAACAAAAAAGAAAGATGTGAAATAAAGAAAATAGCAATAACTACAGCAGCAACGACAACAGTAACAACAACAACAACAGCATCAACAACATCAATAATAATGATAATGATTATAATGATGATGATGATGATGACGATGATACGAAGAAGAGAGGGGGGAGCGGGGGGAGGGGAGAAGAAAAAAAAAGGAAACAGCCGTGAAAATGGTATGAAGTTAGTTGATGTATGCGTGGTTTTGTTCAGGATCATATAAAGTCAACGACAAACAAAATTGAAGCATCATCTTTTTCACAGTTTTCAACATATCTCTCTCCTCAGTTACAAATACGGGGAAGTGCTAAACAAATCCAATCAACAGCTCGGAAAACGTCCTCCTTTCAGACGAGAGCCACAGGGAGCGAGTGATAATGGTCCATTAGACAGATCGAAAGATGGTGAAGGAAACCCAGGGGACGCAAAACAAACCTCAAACTAGACTGTATCTTGGTGCAGGGAACGTGCATTCCAAATCACGACAGCCGATTCATTGACTGCAGAAGGTTGCAGACACACGGCGTGCCCCAGTTGTTTAGTACTCGCATACCGTCTTTGCCTGTGAGAGAAGTGATTCTGATCTTCCCACAAAATAAAACCAGCAGTGGTGCTTGCTTTCCAAGGTTGCTTCTGTCTGTCTGTCTGTCCTCTCTCTCTCTCTCTCTCTCTCTCTCTCTCCTCTCTCCTCTCGTCTCTCCTCCTCTCTCTCTCTCTCTCCTCTCTCTGCCGACGCTTTCTTTCATTTTTTTTGAAGAATCTCTCTCTCTCTCTCTCTCTCTCTCTCTCTCTCTCCTCTCTCCTCTCTCTCTCTCTCTCTCTCTGCCGACGTTTTTTTTTCTTTGAAGAATCTAAATGCAAGTTTGTTTAAATGAATACCAACTGTATTCACATGCATTAATCAATACCTAACGTTTGAAAAATAATTAATAGGTTAATTTTTTTTGTATATTGTCTGAACTCGATCCATTATGTGTGATACGTCTCTGCGATATTTCAGAAAGTTTGAAGAAGAAAAAAGAAAGAAAGTTCGGCGTCGAAGATCAGCATGCTTTCTTTTTTCTAACTGGACAGATTCTTTCTAACTGGACAGATTCTCTCTCTCTCTCTCTCTCTCTCTCTCTCTCTCTCTCTCCTCACTCTCTCTCCTCTCTCTCTCTCTCTCTCTCTCTGTGTGTGTGTGGTGTGTGTGTGTGCATGCGTGTGTGTGTGTAATGTGCGCGCTCGCGTCTGTGTGTATGTATGTGTGAGTGAGTGTATGTGTATTGTGTGTGTGCGCCGCGAGGTGAGGGCCGAAGAGGTTCCACAGCGCAGAGGAATTAGTGGCATGACAAGATGTCCTGAATTGTAGCCTATCGATCATCAACACATATATCTGCATGAAAAGATGTCCTGAATTGTAGCCTATCGATCATCAACACAGGTATCGGCATGACAAGATGTCCTGAATTGTAGCCTATCGATCACCTACACAGGTATCGGCATGACAAGATGTCCTGAATTGTAGCCTATCGATCATCTACACAGGTATCGGCATGACAAGATGTCCTGAATTGTAGCCTATCGATCATCTGCACAGGTATCGGCGACCGATGACCTGACAGTGTTCCATGTTCGGATACCCACGTCCAGACAGTGACCGTTTCATTTGTCTCGTATCTTTGTCTTCAGTTTGGCTGTTAAGTCAGAAAAAGCACGATTAACAACCACAATAGAGACCTATCACCACTCACAAAACAAAAACCCGGACACTAATGTTGAAGCTTCAACTAATTCCGGCCCAGCGCTGAACAACGCACAGCAAATCTGTAAGAAACAGTTGGAGAGAGGAGGTCAACAGTAAACCGCACAAAAACACCGCTGGAAACGGTTTGTTGTTTGATTTTGTTAGGACACGAAACTGTGTAAGGGAGGTAAACTAATGGAAATACTGAATGCCCAGAAAATGTTAATTTAAAGATTGTTTCCCTAAGACTTACGTGCAAGGCGTGGCGCGCGCCCGCATACAACACAGCTGCGGCGCAGCACACAAACACAAACACAGCGCACCGCAACACAGCGACACACACACACACACACACAAGCACACAGCTTCTCACACGACACCACCTGATTCAAACAGCATGTCCATTGCATTGGACGCCCTCAGTTCACCAACAGATCAATGCAGCAGCAGTCTGTAGCAGGCAATCCATAGTTAAGTTTACTATCTAGCACAGCCCGTATTTACTGTGATTTTGCCATAACTGAGAGAGAAGTTAACAACCAACAGTCTCCAATATCCGGGTTCGTCTTACCAGGCAAATGAGACAATGTGCCCGAATACTTTCATGTATAAAAAAATAAAAAAAAAAAAAAAAAAAGGTCCAGGCTACAGGTTCGACGCATGAAAACCAAAGTCGAGCATGATTACGCAGAATGTGTGAACATCCCAAAGAGCAAAACTAATGGGCATCAGCCAGTTCAGGCAATATCACTATGAACCGAAGGGAAAATCTTTCTCGCATGGGGCAAGGTGCCCGTACCGATGGAAAAAAAATACTTGGTGTTCGCCCCCAAAGGGTGGGATCCCAGCGTGGGTGTGGTGAACACGCCCCAATGATCTGGGACGCAAACCAAAAAGCAAAACAAAAAGAAGACCTGGACGAGTTTTTGGGTCGACTGGGAAACGCAATGGATCGTGCCCAGAGATGAAAGTTGGTCTTGAATTACCAGGCCAAAGAACATCCGCGACATGCTCAAGAAGTCTTCATGGGTCCAAAGCGGTTCTCACCCAAAGGGCACACAACTGATTGGGCAAATTGGGGGGAAGGGCATTGCAATGGGCTTGCAATTTCCCCCTACTGTTTGGCTGGCAAAACTCATCTTTAAAGCACAACAAAAACCGAGACAAACAGACCTTTGGGGACGGGGTACAAGATGCCTCCCCTCAAGCCTTCATGGGGACACTACGTGATTTCATCCAGAGAAGACGAACACGTCTGTGCGAGAGGCTGGACGACATAGTTGCCTCCCCAGAATGAGTTCAAGCCAAAAAAATCACGGAGTCTCTCCTAGGAAAAGGGAAAAGGGCCAAACTGTGGGGCTTTGGTTCCAACCGGCCCTTCCAAAATCAAGAAAAACCATCAAAGCTTTGGGAAAATGTATGAGTACGCTGAAAGCCAAAAGACAAAGAAACCAAGAATGGCGAAGAAGGCTTGGAGACCATTGACCCTGGGGGGGCTCCCGGGGAAAAACAAGATTGGTTCTGCATTCTGCTGAACCAAAGCTCCCATGGCCCTGATGTAAGACATCGCACCAGCACAGTGGGGGCAAGGAAGCCAAAACAACAAGTTCACAGAAAGGCTGGTGCCCACCTGTCTGACTGACATCCGCTGTACTTCGCCCAACAAAACCAAACAACACTAAACCCCCGGGGGAAACAAAACGGGGAAAATCAACTTCAAAGCATGCTGGGGGACTCCGGGGGCAAGGGGAGAAGCAATCAACCCCCCGCAAGACAGGGAGAAAAGGGAAAACAAAAGGCATGGTTCGCAAAAGAAAGTTCAAGTCAAAAAATAACAGGACCACCCGACCAACAGACAAGGCTGGGGGGGACCAAAAATGAATGGTGGTCAAAGGCCAAAGGAAAAGCCAAAAAAGACATGATGATTCAGGGGAAAAAAAAAGAAAGACCAAAAAAAACTCCAAAAAAGTCCCCCAGAGCCGCAAGGGGAAAAGGGCAACGTGGGGGAAGCGCTCCAAGAAGTCTAACTTGGAAAGCATTTTCACAGGCCCTCCGGATCACTTTTATTTTCAGATCGCAAGACCTTTTTGCCCTCAAATGCAAACCTGGTGAAGTGGGGGAAAAAGACGATCCCATTCCCCCTCCAAAAAACAACCCGTGGGGCAGTTTTTAAGCTCAGTAAAGTGCCCCGGTCAAGGGAAAGGACACAGGGGACAACCAAGTGCCAAAGAAATTGCAAGTAGCTGGGCTATACCAAAACCCCCAAAAGGAAATCGACTCCAAAAGCACTCGCAACATTCCCACGGAGGAGGGAGCAAATCAGGCCCAAAAACAACAGTGCCCCTCGAAACAGCAGCAAAATTGCTGATGGGGGGAGGACTGGGGTGCACTGCAACCCCAGAATGGAAGAGTCACCCAGAGTATCACAAGGTGGCAGAGACCAACATAGAGTCCCCCTAACAAACCCAAACATGACTGATCGACCACGTGCCATATGAGAAAAAAGAATGGGGCAGCCAACACAAGACGAAAAGTTGCTGATCTGGGAAAAACCCGAGGGAGAAGGTATCAGGTCAAAGCCTCACTGCAAAATTGGCAGGGGTTTGTAAAACGCTGCATCAGCCTCATGAAACAGCCTCATTGCGGGAAAAAAACCCAAACCCTGAAAGCAAGGGAAAAGCGGGGAGAGGGTTTCAAGCGTTGGTCAAAGGGGGAACAAAAGTGAAATTCAAAGGCTTAAAATTTCCCCACAAATATCAGGTGTCCCCCTGGCTCATGGTTAAAGGGGAGTCATAAGTAAAAATGGCTGTCCAAGGGTCAGGGTTCGAACCCCATGGCCATCCCCAAATGGGGAAAAAAAAGGGGGCAGCGAGGGGCATCGGAGTCGGAACCCGGGGTGGCCCCAACCCCCCTAGAGGTCAGAGATAAGGGCCGAAACACTTGTTGAAGGGGCTTTCTTCGAGCTCTCTGCTGCCCCGCTTCCACGGTTTCTTTCTATAGCCTATCGATCTCTACAGGTATCGGGAAGACAAGATGTCTGAATTTTAGCCATCGAAACACTGCACGGTTCTGCGGGCCGATGACATACAGGTTCAGTTTTGTGATACCCCGTCAGACAGTGACCCTTTTTTTTGTCCGTCTTGTCCATTTTGGGCTGTTGGGAGAAAAACACTATAACACCCAAAAAAAAGCCCTATCCCCCTCACAAAACAAAAACCCCGGACACATAATTTTTTAACTTCAAACTAATTTTTGCCCGGGGAACGCACGCATTATTAGAAACAGGTTGGGGGGGAGGGGGGCACGAACCCACACAAAACCCCTGGAAACGGGTTTTTGTTGTTTTTTTTTTGTTCAGGAAACGAAACTTGTGTAAGGGAGGTAACTAATGGTTACTGAATCCGAAAATGTTAATTTATGATTGTTTCCCTTAGACTTACGTGCATGCGTGCGCGGGGCCCGCATACACACACGCGCGCGCACACACACCACAAAAAACGCGCACGCACACACACACACACACACACACACACACACACACACACTCACACACACACACACACTGAGTCAAACAGCATGTCCATTGCAGGGACCCCCCCTCATTTTCCTACAACAGATCAATGCAGCAGCAAGTCTTAGCAGTCAGTCCATAGTTAAGTTTACAGTATCTAGCACAGCCCGGTATTTACTGTGATTTGCCTAACTGAGAGGAAAGTTTAAACAACCCAGTCTCCTATCCGGGTTCTCTTTCGGGCAAATGAGACGAATGTTGTCAAATTTTTTTCAATGTTTAAAAAAAAAAAAAAAAAAAAAAAAAAAAAAAAAGGCCAAAAAGGGGTTCGCCCATTCATATTTTGGGTTTAAAATGTATTATTATTTGCTCCAAAGTCGAGGAATCTACCGTAAGATTGATTCTTTATTGTGAAAAGAGAAAAAATATTTTAAGATTTTAAACTGCAATTAAAATGTGGCTTTTTTTTAAACACAAAGGGGAGCGAGAGAAAATTGTTCGAAACAGACGAGGGATCTTGCGTTTTTTAAAGACCGACTGTAAAAGGGCACAGAAGCTGAGGAGTGTTTGAACTCCAAAAGGGCTCGCCTCGACAATTTTAGGCTTGAGCTCACAAAGGAAATCTTCCCGCATTAAAACATGACTCTTCCTTTCAAGTGTGCTATGAATAATAACATCCTTTGACCTCATAGAGTCTTTTATTTTTGATTTCAGGGAGGATATACCCATTCATGTGTTTCTCGTACTGATGCTAACTGGCTGAATCCACGTCGATTGATGAAGATGTTTTGTCATATCACATGAGCAATACTGAGGGCGAGATTCCACTGTTTGTTTGGTTGATTGGGGTTAATTTTTTCCCAGTGCGTGCGGCATAGCCCTTGGAAATATCACGGAACTTTCATGCAAAAACCCAACGGAATATCAGCAACCGGGCACCCAGAAACGAAAAAGCGAAAACAGAAATCAATGTTCCTGTTTGCCCAACCATTCGCCTACCCCCACCCCACCCGCGCCCCGCCCCCTTCTCACCACCATTCCACTACCCCAGCAGAAATAACTGAGTGGAAAAAATAAGTAGGTAAAAGAACAAATAAATGAAAATGAAAAAAAATAATGATCTTGACCTTACACCCCCCCCCCCCCCCCCCCCCCCCCCCCCCCCCCCCCCCCCCCACCTACCAAAACAGAAATGTGTCGTGAAAGTCAGACATTCATGCAAGTGTAAAACGTCTAAAGCCTTAGCTGACTTAAAACATTGTGTGATGAATATCATCGTTAGATTATCATTACATGATTATTACCATTATTACTGTTATGACTACATTGTCACTGTTATCATTGTCTGTTCATTCTTTGTCCTTTTCAGCCCCAAAGCGGCGCCCGATGTCACTTGAAAGTGAAAGTTCGCCCTTTCATTTCTTATGGCAAAAACTGTTTTGTATAACCACAAATAAAATGGGCATATCACTTTTAGATCAAACTATCCAAGAGATATGAATGTGTCTGTGCTGTATCTGTGCTATCGGTCTGTGTATTCCATGCAGTAGGGGCCTGGTAGAGATCTTATTTCACTTCTTTTTTTCTGTATGCCGAAATCGCTGAATCAGATTAAAAGGTGCATGATTTTTTAAACCTACGCGGTGGTGTGTGTGTGGCGTGTGTTTGTGGTGAGTGCGTTTTTGCGTCGCGTGTGTGTGTTTGAGAAAAGAGAGAGAGAGAGAGAGAGAGAGAGAGAGAGAGAGAAAAGACTGTGAATGAGTGACCCGTTTCTGTGTGTGTGTGTGTGTGGGGTGTGTGTGTGTGTGTGTGAAGAGAGAAGAGAGAGAGAGAAGAGCCTAACTTGAAAATGGACGGCAAGATGACCAAACAAAACATCTCACTTCATCAGGTAAACTCTCTCCCTCTGTAAACATATTGAGTTACATCTATGTCAAAAATAAATGTGATCAATCAAGCACAGAAAACTCAAAACAAATTCTTGGAATCTTATAAAAAAATTTCCCAATCTAAATCAACAATTTTTAACATATTTTCGGCCAGTATATTCGTCGTCGACGCGTGTTTGTGTGTACGTGTGCGCACACCGCTTGTGTGCAAGTGTGTGTGCGTGGGGGTTCTTTCCCAACGGGGAGCAGCGAAGGTTGAGCAACTCCATCTCAATCAGGGCGGGTCCTGTAGTGTCAGCCTAATTTTGGCCACATTCAACTGAGAAATTTGGGGATATTTCAAAACCTCGTGATGATGGCACAACGTAGTGTGCTTACGAACCACCACAAAACACAACAGCCACAGTTACGTAATATCACTGTAAACCCACACGCATCTCACTTTCCACATTACGCCTTCTAATTCATGACAAAAACCCACCAATCAACATGCACAAACCCAAGTCTTTGGGTGACTTTAGACTGGTTTGTTCTTATTACTGGAAATTTTAGGTTTCTTCTCCGTTCTCCGGGATGTGTATTACTGAATTGACGAGGAAATAAACCCCTATCTATTGAGTCTCTGTTGAGACCTGCCGGTTTTTATTGTTTTGTCGTAGCGATGCCGATCTTCACTGTGTAAGGCAGCGTCGTCTTTTTCCCTTCTTTCTTTGAGTGTCCACCTTCATCGAGTTGAAGTTTCTGACACTTTTGTGTGAAATAAACCGTTTTTTTAATCCCGCCATTAAGGCAGCCCTACTCTAATTTCGGGAAGGTGCATGCTATTGTAACATGTCTTTCCATACCAAAGGGCCAAACGGCCTTCCTTTCCGAAAATTGGTGATGGGATTTACGTGTGTACAAGATGTGCGTGCGTTTCACACACGGAACCTCGGTTTTTTGTCCATTCGAAGGACTGTATGGGGAAGGGGAGTCAAAACCCAAATGTTAACTCTGAGGGAAAAATCCCCCTTTGACCGAAATTCGAACCCGTAACCTCAGGATCACGAGTCCGGCGCTCTACCAACTGACTATTCCGGCCCCAAGTAAAGAACAAGATTTTGGATGGGTTTTTAAAGAAGATGTATTTTAAAAAATTTGTGTGAATTGCGTCTGTATGGAGCTTAGCAAATTCGGTTTGTTTCGTATATTTTAGTTTGCTGGCTAACGAAAATCACCCTGCCAGCTCGGGTTTTGGTATATTAAATGGTTACAATGAAAAGTCACCAGCTTATTGTATTTTCCTATTTCGTTTTCAACGTGGGCATCAATACAAAATTGCAGCATGAAGACGAGACTTCGTGCAAAGAAAAGCGGGGCCCATGAGGTGAAGAATTC
>CM031606.1:74273286-74298286 GCA_018398815.1 Conus ventricosus
AAGTCGCTGACCGGTGCAGCAGTCCAGCTTGACGGTGCAAGCAGACCAACACCAGTGCCGGCAGTTGTGTCTTTGTTGTGAAAGTGACAGTGAAAAGAAAAAGAAAAGAAAAGAAAAGACAGTGATTCGTGAATAGTTAAGATCACCTGGCCAGGTAAAGTAGAAATCTGTTTATACCCGGGTTAGTTAATGATGTTTTAGGTAAATGATTTTGTGAAGTTCAGGAAAGAGAGAATGTTTTATTTTGTTTGATTCCATATGCATTGATGTTTCGTTCTATGAACATGTGTAGTAAAGTTATAGACTTTACTAGTGGTTTGATGTGACGAATGCATGATATATGAATGAGATCGTAAGCAAGCTGTGAGTGTGTTTGGGCTGTGCGCTAGTCCTTCCTCCACTGACATCACCCGAGGTTGACACTCAGTCTTTATCAGATGTCATCATTAAATGCTTGCGTGCAGCTGAAATTCAGATGGTTAATATTTGAACTGATTTTTTTGGGTGCAGAACTAATCATATGTTAAGAACTCGCATTTTCGTTCAAAATATCTTTAACTAAGAATGCGTTCTTATTTGTACAATTTTTGAAGCAAAAATTAGTATTGTTTATTCCAAAATTGTTGTTGTAAAAAAAAAAAGAAAAAAAAAGGTTCCACTGTACGTTCTTTTCCATCCTTCAAACCTACGGAATGGCAAAAAGCATCAGAAGCTGAAAAGACATCCTTCTAAAAGCGGTTACAGTTGCTAACAACGTATCTTTTCGAACCAAATCAGTTCAGAAATTTTGCTTTAGGGCATAATGTTTCAAGCATCGTCTTCCATTTAGGATTCCCCCCCCCCTCTTTTTTTTTTTCCATCCACGGACATTTTAATGCCTGTATGTAAGATTCCACATGAGGTATACCAATTCCTCCTTGTTCTATATTCTGTGCTGAAAATGTTTTTTTTTTCTCATCTGTTTTTTATTCTTAATTTTATTTTTGTGCTATACAAACTGGAAGCACATGTTTCGCAGCATTTCAGTGTCATTGTCTTAGTGGGTTTGGAAGCAGATTCCGCAAGTAACTAGCTTTGAAAGTATTAGTGACGTTAGTATTGCTCTTTTACCCGAACGAGTGCGTGTTCTTTTTTTCTTTTTCTTTTTCTTTTTCTTTTTAACCAAATCTTAAACAGAATCGTAAGTTTAGTAGTCTTGTCTGTAGTGTTAATTTCACTTAACTTTGATAAGTCATTTGAAAACCATAGACCTAGGCATACTACCTTCCTTTGCCCCCTCCTCTCCCCCCTCCCTCCTTTTTTTTCCCTTTCAACCCCCCCCCCCTTTTTTCTACCCCCTACCCCCTCTCCCCTTTCCCTTCTTCTCCCTCACCTCCTCCGTCCTTGTTCCTTTTCTATCGTCCTCTGAAGGGCTCCTTCCCCCTTTCGTTCCTTCTCTTTACTTTCCTTCTTACTTCCTTTCTCTCTACTTTCGACCTCTACTATTCTCCTCTCTCACCCCCCCCACCCTCCTCTCCCTAGCCCTCCCTCATACTTCCACCCTTCCTTTAGGCCCCTCTTTTTGTCCTCTCTTTATGTCTCTCCTTCTTTCCAGCCGGCCCTCCCCTTTCCCCTCCCCCCCCCTCCTTTTTCTTCCCCTTTAAAATTTTTTTTTTGTCTTTCTGTATATAAATAAATAAATAAATAAATAAATATTTAATAAAGAAAAATATAAAAACCAAACAGAACTGAGCAAATATATCTGGAAACTTAAAGACGCAAAAACAAGCTACAATATATCCTGGAAAATCATAAAAAGAGCATCACCATACAGCAATGTTTCAAAAAGGTGCAACCTATGTTTAACTGAAAAATGGTTAATACTATGCAAACCACACTTAGCAACTTTAAACACCAAAACAGAAATAGTAAACAACTGCAGGCATAAATGGAAATCGTTGTTAGTGAATACACCCAAAACAAAAACCTGAAAGCCCCCAAAAACACGTGAAGCCAACCCGCACGTGCAAACAACCGCAAACGGGAGCCCACACGCTATATAACATCGGCGGTGGGCAAACCAAAAACCATCCTGATGACAGCGCAACGCGCTCGAAACAAATTTGTAGATTCTATTTTAAAAAACCTATTTTAACAAATGTTGCTCCCCAAGGGGTCGAGCACTATCAAAATCTTTTTGGGTATTTTAACCACACTAACCTATATATATATTATATATATATATATATATATATATATATATATATATATATATATATATATAACCAAAGAGCCTAAAATGATTTTAAAAGTGCTCGACCCCTTGGGCTCGACCCTTGAAGGCATTTTGCCGAAAATTTCTTGTCCTGTTTTGTGTCGTTTTAGCCTTCCTTTTTAACATCATTGACAGATATATATATATATATATATATATATATATATATATATATATATATTTAAAATGCCTAAAACAATTTTTTTAAGTGCTCAACCCCTTGGGGAGCAACATTAGTTAAAACAAGTTAAAAGAGGAATCTTAAAACTATCTACAAATTTGTTTCGAGCGTGTTGCGTGCGTGTGTGTGTGTGGTTTTGCCCGCGGGCAAGTGCTTTTTTTTTTTTTTTTTTTCCCGTGTGTGTGTGGGGGTGAGCCTTGCAGCTCTTAGCTGCGTCTGGCTAGTGGGTTTTTTCTCGGGGTTCTCCCGTTTTCCCTCTCACCCCTTGGTGCTTGGGTAGGGCAACCTACCCTTGGGTCAGACTTGGGTCGGATGCTTTAGGCGGCTGACCCCCTTCTCTCCCCCCCCCCTCCTCTTGTCATTTAAAATGCTTTTTCGAGTATATTGTATCTTATTTATTGTGCTTTCTCTTGTTCATTTCATTCATATGCAACACACCCACTACATACCATCACACCCTCCCCCTCCACTCACTCTCCTTCCCCTCCTCTTCTCTCTCTCATTCTCCACTCTTCCTCTACTTCCATTCTCTCTCTGTCTCTCCCCTCTCTTTCTCCCCTCCCCCCCCTCTCTCCCTCTCTCCTTTTCCTCCTCCTCACTTTACTCTCCCCTCTTTCCTCGTGCCTATTCCTTGAACTCTACTCACCCTCTCTTCCACTGTCCCTCTGTCTACTTCATTCACCACTTTGGCTTCACAAGGGGAGTATTGTGCATGTTTATGTCTGTATTTTTTTGTCGCTGAGGAAGGCATTTTGCCGAAAATTTCTTGTCCTGTTTTGTGTCGTGCATTAAATCGTCGTTACTTCACACTTTGTTTTGTGTGCTCTTCTGCTTTTTTGTCGTGTTTCAGTAACGCCGCAGTTTGTTTCATTTGCCAGATGATAGAGGTTTTTTTTTTTTTTTTTTTTTTTTCAAAATTAAGTTTGAGTTCTGAGATTTTTTTCAAAGTCGCCAAGCGCTCTTAACAATCGTTTGTATGAATTCCTAAATCCGTCTAGTGTGAACGTTGTGTCGTCCCCAACCCGATTTACTTGAATCCTGTTTCTGACATTTTAATATCTTTTATATGCTCATCTTATGGAATTTTACAGGCAAGGATTTCGGCACACAAGGTGAACAGGTATAATGATATGGGTCACCTTGGCGACAGTCCCTGTTTATATTGAAAGTTTGTGGTATTTACCGTCTATTTTCACATAAGACTTTATATTATTAGGCGCTGAATATTTTGTGTATTTACTTGTTTGTTTTTGTTTATTAAACAATCTTTTACCATTCTTCTGATGTACTAGACATGTTGCTCAGCCGAACTGTCTTGCGTTTATCCTGTATTTTGTTTCCAAATTTATACATAAACGTGAACGGTCATTTATTATATTGTGTTTAACATTTCTTTTTCACACACACACACACACACACACACACACACACACACACACACACACACACACACACGCATGCATGCACGCACGCACGCACCCACGTACGCACGCACACACGCGCGCACACACACACATGTATTGCAAGCATGCACGCGCAAGAATGCGCGTGTATCATTCCCACCCCTTCCCCTTACTTTCCCCTCTGTCTGTTTGTCTGTCTCTTTTATAAACACACACACACACACACACACACACACAACACACACACACACACACACACAACATATATATATATATATATACGAGAGAGAGAGAGAGAGAGAGAGAGAGAGAGAGAGAGAGAGAGAGAGAGAGAGAGAGCTGGACATCCGCATTTACATGCATACATTATTGCATACATAGCATATCACAAAGCATGTATCAGGAAGTGTGCAATAACGCAGCGTGTATCATATTATAAGATGACAAGAAGAAGACTGCAAGTCATAGAGGAAAATAAATACAAATATTTCATACCACCAACCCGAAGACGATCTCACGTGGTAAACGACGGAAGTGGAAAGGGAGTGTGGAGGGCGGGGGAAAAGTATCGGGGGGGGGGGGGGGGGGGGGGGGGGGGGAGATGAGGGAGGGGGGGCTCAGGAAGGAGGGTTCTATTTTGTTGTTGTTGTTGTTTTTCCTCGTGCACGCAGGCTGATACTCCTGCGGACACTCCTGTATAGACAGGCAAGGATTAATCCCATCTACCCAACAAAGGGAGTGGAGTTTTGTGTGTATGACCGTTTTCTTATCCCGCCATTAAGGCAGCCATACTCCATCTTCGGGGAAGGTGCATGCTATGTGTAACGTGTCATCCATACCAACGGCCAAACTGGCCTTCTCTTCCGAAAGTTGGTGATGGGAGTTTACGTGTGTGCAAGATGTTATGCGTGGGTTCACACACGGAACCTCGGTTTACAGTCTCATTCGAAGGACTGTATGAAAATGGAGTCAGAACCAAGATTAACTCCGTGGGAAAAATCCCCTGTACCGAAACGGCCCCGGGGGAGATTCGAACCCGCAACCCCCGAATCACCAAGATTACTAGTCCGGCGCTCTACCACTGAGCTGTTTCGGCCCTCAGGAGGGAGGGTTGAGGGGGTATGAGGGAAGTGTGTGTGTGTGTGTGTGGGGGGGGGGGGGGGGGGGGGTAGTCGATGAAGGAAGGGAGGAGGGGGGGGGAAGGAAAGCTGACCGGAAGACCGGAAGCTGACGTCACTACCCGGTCTGCTGACGTAACGCCAGAAAGGGACGTCCCCTAGCGGTGGAGAACGATCGGGCTTGAAGGGCAGTCACCACTAAGTGTTGTCTGCCTCGCTGACATCTTGATGAACGACTGGACTTCAAAGTCTAGCCGGTACGGGTGGGGCGGAGGGAGGATGAGGGGGTGGGGGGTGGGGGTGGGATGGGAACCGAAGGGAGATCACTCCATCGTTTCTCGCGGTCGTCTGCCGTCTGGGTCCATAGGGTTTTCGGTGTTGTTGTGGCTTGTCTCGCCTCTGTGCTGAGGTCCCCCACTTCAGGCATTATTTCTTCTTCTTCTTCTTTCTTTGGCTACAACTCCCAAGTTCACCATTGGCCAGATTGGTACCCGGCACCCCCGCCGAGAAGGCCACACGCCACATTAGGATTTCGCACAACATCACCATACAGTTCATGTAAGCTTTTCGAGTCGTAGCATAAAATTGAATTTAAAATGAGTATATCACCCCTACCAATCATTTCACTTGTTTTGGGGGGGATATCTTTCCATGAAATCATCCACAAACTAGAAATACATGAGCTACCCCTTACCCGACATCGCATTTCAGAGTTTCGCACTCACTTGTACCCTATCTTTGCGCCAGATGGTTTCTCCAAAATAACCCATTCCTTGCATTTCAATCTGTCTGCCTGCAACCCCCTGGCAGGTATGTTGATGGGCATATGAAGAAAAGAAGAGAAATCAACTTTCAGACCAACAAAAATTCTCAAAACTACATAATTGTGCTATCTATAAATACTCGAGCCTTAGCAAGCTTGACGCATTCATACCCCGCCCGTGAAAACCCAAACCCGCAAACGGGACCCCACAGGGTATATAACATCGGCGGGGGCCCAAACCAAAAACCCCTGAGGGAAACCCCGCGAAACGCGTAAAACAAATTTTTTTGATTTTTTTTTAAAAAACCTTTTTTTTAAACCAAATGGTTGTCCAAAGGGGGGGTTTCGAAGCCTATAAAAATTCTTTTTGGGTTTTTTAAACCTCATTACCTATTATTATTTATATTTATATATATATTTTTTTAAATTTTAATATATATTTATATATTTATATTTTTAACCCCAAAGACCCTTAAAATGTTTTAAAAGTGCTCGACCCCGGGGGTTCGCCCCCTTAAAGGGCTTTTGCCAAAAATTTCTTTTTCCTGTTTTGTGTCGTTTTACCCTTCCCTTTTAAAAACATCTTTAAAACAGTTTTATATTTTTTTTTTTTATATATTTATATATATATAATATATATTTTAAAATCCCTAAAAAAATTTTTTTTTAAGTGTTAAACCCCTTGGGGGCAACATTAGTTAAAAAAAAAAGGGAAAAAGGGGAAAAATTAAAAAACTATTTAAAAATTTTGGTTTCGAGCGTGTTTGCGGCGTGTTTTGGGGTGTGGGGTTTTGCCCGGGGGAAAGTGTTTTTTTTTTTTTTTTTTTTCCCCTTTTTGTTGGGGGTGGGGGGCCCCTTGCAGCTTTTTGCTGCGTTTGGCTAGGGGGGTTTTTTTTTTCTGGGGGTTCTCCCGTTTTCCCTCTCCCCCCTTGGTGCTTGGGTAGGGAACCTCCCTTTGGGGTTTCGGGATTGGGTGGGAAATGCTTTGGGGCGGCTGCCCCCCCTTCTCTCCCCCCCCCCCCCTCCTTGTCATTTAAAAATGCTTTTTCGGTATATTGTATTTTAAATTATTGTGTTTTTCTCTTTTTCCCATTTCTTTTCTTATGCAAAACCCACTAATACCATCACACCCTCCCCCCCACTCACTCCCCTTTCCCCCTCCTCTTCTCTCTCTCATTCCCCCACTTTCCTCTACTTCCTTTTCTCTGCCCTTTCCCCCCTTTTTTCTCCCCCCCCCCCCTCTTTTTCCCTCTTCCTTTTTCCTCCCCCCTTTTACTCTCCCCTCTTTCCTCGTGCCCAATTCCTTAAAACTCTATCACCTTCTTCCCGCCCTTTGGGTTTACTTCATTCCCCACTTTGGCTTCAAAAGGGGGGGTTTTTGTGCATGTTTATGTTGTATTTTTTTGTCGCTGGGGAAAGGGAAATTTTGCCAAAAAATTTCTTTTTCCTTTTTTGTGTGTGCATTAAATCGTCGTTACTTACACTTTGTTTTGGTGCTCTTTGTTTTTTTTGTCGATGTTTCAGAACGCCGCAGTTTGTTTCATTTCCCAGTGATAGGGGTTTTTTTTTTTTTTTTTTTTTTTTTTTCAAATTAAGTTTGATTTCTGAGATTTTTTTAAAAGTCCCCAAAGCGCTCTTAACAATCGTTTGTTAAATTTTCCTAAATCCTTTCTAGTGTAAAACTTTTGTGGCCCCAAACCGTTTACCTTAACCCTGTTTTCTAAATTTTAATATCTTTTATATGCTCATTTAGGGAATTTTACAGGCAAGGATTTGGGAAAAAAGGGTTTGAACAGGTTTTTAAATGTATGGGTCACCTTGGCGGACAGCCCCTGTTTATTTTAAAATTTTTGTGGTATTTACCGTTTTTTTACTTTAAGGGACTTTATATTATTAGGCCCCTGAATTTTTTGTGTTTTTTACTTGTTTGTTTTTGTTTATTAAACAATCTTTTCCCATTCTTTTTTTTTGGGGTGTACTAGACATTTTTGCTCGCCGAACTGTTTTTCGTTTACCCTGTTAATTTGTTTCCAATTTTAAAATAAAAAAAAACTTTGAACGGTCATTTATTTATTGTGTTTAACATTTTTTTTTTTCAACCACACCCCAAAAACACACACAAACCACACACACACACACCACAAACACACACGCATGCATCCCACGCACGCACGCACCCACGTACGCACGCACACCCGCGCGCACACACCACATGTATTGCAAGCATGAAAGCGCAAGAATGCGCTTTGGTTCATTCCCCCCCCCCCTTATTTTTCCCTCTGTCTGTTTGTCTGTTCTTTTTTTAAAACCACACCCCAACACACACACACACAACCACCCCCCCCACCACCCCAAAACACTTTATATATATATATTATACAGAGAGAGGGGGAGAGGAGAGAGAGGGGAGGAGGGGAGAGGGAGAAAAGAGAGAGAGGGGAGAGAGTGACACCCGCATTTAAAAGCATACATTATTGCATACATGGCATATCACAAAGCTTTGTATCAGGAATTTTGGAAAAAAACGCGGGCGTGTATATTTTTTTGAGGACAAAAGAAGATGAAGTCAAAAAAAAAAATACAAAAATTTCATACCCCAAACCCCAAAGCGATCTCCGTGGAAAACGAGGAAAAGGGGAAAAGGGAGTGGGGGAGGGGGGGGGGGAAAAGTTGGGGGGGGGGGGGGGGGGGGGGGGGGGGAGATGAGGGGGGGGGGGGGGGCCTCAGGAAGGAGGGTTCTTTTTTTTTGTTGTTGTTTTTTTTCCCCTCGTGCACGCAGGCTGAAAATCTGCGGACACTCCTGTATTAAAAAGGCAAGGTTTTAAATTTCCCAATCTCCCCCACAAAGGGAGTGGAAGTTTTGTGTGTATGACGTTTTTTTAAATTCCCGCCATTAAGGGGGCCCTACTCCATTTTGGGGGGAAAAGGTGCAAAAATGTGAAATTTGTCATCCTTTAAAAAACGGCCAAACGGGCCCTTCTTTTCCCGGAAAGTTGGTGATGGGGGTTTACGTGTGGCAAGATGTTATGCGGGGTTCACCCGGAACCTCGGTTTACATTTCTCATTCGAAGGACTGTATGAAAAATGGAGTCAAAAAACAAGTTTTAATTTCCGGGGGAAAAAAACCCCCCCTGTCCGAAACCCCCCGGGGGGGGTTTCCCAACCCGAAAACCCCCAAGAATCCCAAAGGGTTTACTAGCCCGGCCCGCTTAACTGAGCTGTTTCGGCCTAGGGGGAGGGTTGGGGGGGGTATGGGGAAGGTGTGTTGTGTGTGTGGGGGGGGGGGGGGGGGGGGGGGGGTAGTCGAGGGAAAGGGAAAAGGGAGGGGGGGGGGGGAAGGAAAAGCTGTCCGGAAAGGACCGGAAGCGGGACGTAACTCCCCGGGTCTGCTGACGAAAACCGCCGAAAAAGGGACGTCCCTAGGGGTGGGGGAACGATCGGGCTTTAAAGGGGCAGTCACCACAAAGGGTGTTGTCTCCCCTCGGGGACTTTCTTGAAAAACGCGGGGCCTTCCCAAATTTCTAGCGGTACGGGTGGGGGGAGGGAGGATGGGGGGGGTGGGGGGGGGGGTGGGGGGGAACCGAAGGGAATCCCCATCTTTTTCTCGGGGTTTCGTCTCCCGTCTGGGTCCATGGGGGTTTTTCGGTTTTGTTGTGGTTGTTCGCCTCTGTGCTGAGGCCCCCAAACTTCAGGCATTTTTTCTTCTTCTTCTTCTTTCTTTGGCTAAAAACCCCCCAAGTTCACTTTGGCCAGATTGGTCCCCGGGCACCACCCCCAAAAGGCACACGCCAAAATTTTGGATTTCGAAACAACTCCCCATAAGTTCATGAAAGGGCTTTCGGTCGTAGCAAAAATTGAATTTAAAATGATTTATCACCCCTCCCAAATCATTTAAATTGGGTTTTTGGGGGGGTTTTCCCTTTTCCATGAAATCACCCAAAAATTTAAAAAATTACATGAGCTACCCCCTTACCTGACATCGCATTTAGAGTTTCGCACTCACTTTTTCCCCTATTTTTGCGAAGTTTGGTTTCTCCAAAAAAAAACCCCCTTTCCTTGCATTTCAATCTGCCCTCCCTGAAACCCCCTGGAGGTATGTTGTTGGGCATATGGAAAGAAAAAAAGAGAAATAAACTTTCAGACACAAAAAAAATTCTAAAAAACTACTTTAATTGTGCCTATCTAAAAATTTCCGCGCCTTTAAAGCAAGGCCTTGACGTTTTCATTTCCGGTGTGCAGCCAGAAGGTTATTTTTTTCTTCCCATCTATTTGTTTGTTTTTTTTCCTTATGAGGGGAAACGTTTGCAAAGAGCCTTTAAACCCAAATTTTTTTTTTCAAAATTTAAACTTGGTGGCAAGATGGAAGTGGCTTTGGAGGGGCCCATTTTTCAGGAGCGGTTTTCCGTGGCCGGATCTAATTAACGGGCAATTTATCGTTTTTTCGTTGCAATAGGTTTCAAAACCTGCTTCCCCGGGGCAAACAATTTAAAAAGCGTTTTTTTTTTTTTTTTTTTTTTTTTTTTGGAAAACTCACGCATTTGTTTTCTAGAAACTTTTTAAATTTTGTGCTGACTCTGAAGAGGCCCAAAACCATATCTATGATACTTGAAAATTTAAATTTTTCTGTGGGGATTTTTTTTCAATTTGTACCCACAAAAGCTTAAAGGGACCATTAGGGAAATTTGTTTTATGTCAGATAAGCCAACCCCCTTTTTTTTTACATTCTAAAATTTTTTCCTTTTTTTGAGGGGATTTTTTGTCCGTTTCCCTCTTCGAGGGAGGGGGGAGCACAAAATTTGTAAACTTTTTTAAAAGAAGTTGAAGGGGGCGATTTTGGAAAAAAATATCCACATTTGTTTTATATAAAAAAAGAATTTAAATTTTGGTCATTACAGAAAGTTGCTTAATTTTGTGACGACCCCTGACACGGATGTTAAAATAGTGTGTTCTGTTGATGAATTTTAGTTTTCTTTTTCTTCCCCTTCATGCGTCCATTTGTGCCCCATCCCCCAAACCCCTTTTTTTTTTGGGGGTTTTTAGGGATCAGAAAATCTTCGTGTGTGTGTGTTGTGTGTTGGGTGGGTGTGTGCGTGGTGCGTGCGTGGGGTGCGTGGGGGCGGGTGCGTTTTTTGCGTGCGTGCGTGGTGCGTGCGTGCGTGCTGGGCGGGGCCTGTGCGTGGGGTTTGTGTGTGTGTGGGGTGTGTCGTTTATGTTTTGTGTGCTTTGGTGCGGGGCGTGCGTGCGTGCGTGCTTGCGTGCGTGCGTGCGTGCTGTGTGTGTGTGTGTGTGTGTGGGGTTTTGTGTGTGTGTGTGTGTGTGTGTTGTGGTGTGTGGGCGGCGTGCGTGGCGGTGTGTGCGGGGTGGGGTTGCGGGGTTTGCGTTTTGTGTGTGTGTGTGTTTTGTGTGTGTGTGTGTGTTGTGTGTGTGTGTGTGTGTGTGTGTCTGTCGTCTGTGTGTGTGTGTGTGTGTGTGGGGTTTTAGGGTGCAGAGGGAAAAATTTTGGTTTTCCCCCCAAATCCCCCCGGGGGTAGTTTCCCTTTGTGGCGGGGCCCGGGTTGTTTGGAAGATCGTTATCTGCCCCGGTGCAATTTCGGTGGCACTGGTGCCAAAAAAACAATTGCGAGGACCCGGGAAACCGTTTCCTTTTCCGCCCCAAAAGACCTTCAAAAGGAACCGTCATGCTTTTAAAAAGGGAAAAACTAATAAACTCTGGGCTTCCTCGATTTTTAATTTAACCCCCAAACCCCCACACTTCACCCCACGTCCCCACCACCCCCCCACCCACACACACCACCCCCACCACCCCATCACCCATCAAAAACAATCATCATTCCCGTCATCTTTCTTTTCCCAAAATCTTTTTGTTATTGTTCTTGTTATTGATTTATTAACTTTAAGTATTTTATTTACTAGTTTTGGTATTATTGTATTGTTTGTTTTTTCTTTAAACTGGGATGATAATTTTCCCGTACGACATTAAAAAATTTTTTTTTGTTTACAGTTTTAAAAACTTTAATAAAGCTTGGAATAAAAATTATCGCCCTTTTAGGAAAGATTTTCAACTTTTTTTTAGCTTTCATATTTTTTTTTTCCCTTTAAAATATCCCTTTTGGATGTCGTTTTTTTGAGGCGGGGCGTGTTTTAGTGGGGAAATTTTATATTAAATTACACACACAAAACACCAACACCCCACCACCACACAACACACACACACACAACACAACACTCACTGACTGACTGACTGAAACCAGTTTGTCGGGATTAAACCCATGGTTGTACTGACATTTAAGAAAAAAAATTTTATGAATAAATGTAAAACCCCAATTAACACACACAACACAAAACACACCACACACCCCACACACAACACATGCACAAAAACACGCACGCCCCCACGCACACCCCAACACACAACACACACCACACACTCACCACACACACAGACACCCCACCACACACACTACTTAATACCGCACGCTCGCTCGCACGCACGAAACGCAGGAACGCACGCACGCACGCACGCACGCACGCCCGCCCCGCACGCCGCACGCACACACCCCACACACACACAACCCCACACACTCTCTCTCTCTCCCCTCTCTCTCTCTCTCTCTCTCTCTCTCTCTCTCTCTCTCTTTCCCCTTTTCTCTCTTCTTTTTTCTATTTTTTAAATTTTTTGTAATGAATGAAAGGTTTTTTGAAACTGGTTGAAAAGAAAAAAAAAATGAAATAAAATTGAAAACGAAAATTTATGACAACTCCCAAATTGCATTAAAATTATACACTTACCGGGCATGCTCATGCTCTGTCCCTCTTTAAACCCAAAAAAAGGCTTTTCTGTCCATTCACGGCGAACGGCTTTTCAGAGTGTGGGGGAATTTGCTTGAGAAATTTTTCAGGGAGAAAAGATCAAAGACTTCCTTTAAAAAAAAAAAACAAAATTTCCAATTGAAGTTTTGGAACAGAGGGGGGGAAAGGGGGGGGGGAAAAAGGGGGGCCCCAGAAAAAAAATTTCCTGCTTTGAAGAAACGCGGTTCCCCGTTGACGCCCGGCAGGTCGAGCGTTTGACCCCGGCCCTGCCCCAACCCCGACCCCTTTGCTTGTCCTGCATTTTTTCCCACAGTGTGGTAAAGTTGGCTGGTTCCACGTGACGGGGCCGACGCTGCAGTAACGTAGTTTATTGCTGCCGTGACGCAGGGACTGTTTTTGGTACCGAGGAGTTTGACCCTGTTTGCAGTTTGTTTTTTTTTTTTTCCTGGGTTTTTTTATAGAACAGGGGTACTTTCGATGGGAACGAAGAAATGTTTGCCCGTCGTCTGTATGTCTATGGGTAAAAATTTGTATTCCACTCGCTCCAGAAATTTTCTGGGCCCGTTTTGTTTGAAAATTTGTAGGTTTTTTTTTATGGGTCACGGTTGAAATCCCCAAAGTTTTATTTTACCGTTATATCTTTACTAATGGCTATGAGGCCCCAAAACGGTTTTTCTTCTTTAAAGATTATCTCTGAAGTGCTTGCCAAATTTCTTATCTCGGGAAACGAAATACATTAGGGATCATTTTTGATTGTGCCTTTTTTTTGAGAAAAGTTTGTTGTGATTTTTTTTTTTTTACACGCGTTTTTTAAAGAAAAATTTTTAAACTGGGGACGTTTATATGTTTTGCATTTGTTCGTTTTGGCCCTGGACAATGAAGGACTGTTTTTACGGAAAACGAAAAAGAGTCCAGTACTGAGGAATTTCGGCTCTGAAAAATGACATATACTGGTTTTGCCCCGGTGGGGCTGGCCCAAGGGGGGACTCAGAGGGTCCTGCTTTGGTGTTTAACCTGACGTTGGGGTTTGGGGGCGTTGGAAGTTCATGCTTAGCATGACTTGATTTTTCCCTCAAGGGCCTTTCCCACCGGGCGCTTTGTCTCCCAAAATTTTTCCCGGGGCGAAGGGGGGCCCCTTTTCGACCGTCCAAACACGAGTCGTTTTTTTTTTTTGGGGAGTTTTAGATGATGTATTTTTTGAGTTGGGTTAGAAAACCAAAAACCCAAAAGCTCCCCCACCTTTCTCAAAAAATTTTAAAAAGTATTAATAGGGGAACCCCAAAAAAACGTAGACAAACGAATCACAAAAAGAAACGCGACGCTTTTTCGACCTCTAAGGAAATCTTCAGGGAAGATAAAAAAACTTGGGGAAACGAAAAATGAACGAGCAATAAACCTTATTTTTCTTTCACTTCGCGCAAGTTGGGAATTGAATAAAACCCCGGGCTGTCAAAAAGGAGACAAAGGGTGAGTCGAGGTAGTCATGATGATAATTATATTACTGATAGGAATAATGATAATACATCGCAGCCTCTTTTTCATTCAACGCCATCTTTCGCTGAATTTGAATGAAGATAAGTGATGGGTCCCTTTTGCCCCGTGGGTTGGGGGATAGAATAGACCAATGCCCTGCCATGCATTTTGTAAAAGGGGACTAAGGAAAGGGGGACCTCGCCCCCAGGATAAAGGGGGTTTTCTTGGGGTAACAACCCTGCCCGTAAAAAAAAAGGGGGGTTACGAAGGGATCAACACCCAAACCAAAAAAATTCACCCGGGGAAGGAAGGGTTTTCCATCCCGGAGGGGGCTTATGACGCAGTGCAGGTGAAAGCCGAAAGGAAGCTTCCCAAAGGCCCGACTCCCCCTTCCCAACACCCCGGACAACAACGAGAGTAGCCACATGGAACATCAGGAAAGGTTTTTTGAAACAGGAAAAACCAACCCCAAGGGGCGAGGGGGATGAAAAAAATTTCAAGATTTGGGAGTGCTAGGGCTGAGTGAGGGCAAGGTGGCTGCGTTTAGGATAGTGAGATTTCCCTCTGGGGGAACAGTTGCCCGTACTTGGCACCAGAGGATGGAGGCCCCCCCCCCCCCCCCCCCCCCACCACCCCACTCTGAGGGGGGGGCCCTGATGCTGGCCCCCGGAGGCACAAGGGGCACTCATCGTTGGGGAACCCGTCAACTCCCCCAAAAAATCACAGCCCAAGGGTTTTCCCCGAAGAAAAATGACATCAGGGTTTAACATTTATCCCCTGCTTTGCTCCCCCCAATTTATGCGGAAGAAAGGAAGAAAAAGGGGCTTTTACAGCAAAAAACGACAGTTTATAGCAAAAGAGGAGCAAAGGACATAACCATTTCTGATGGGAGAAATTTTTTTCGCCAAAATCGGAACGGACAACAAGGCTACGAGGGCCAATTTTATGGGGCACATGGACTGGGACAGATGAAAGGAATGGTGAGCGTTTTGTAGGGCCTGTGCGCCCTTTAACCCGTGGGGATAGGGGGAAGCATCTTCCCCCCCCACAAGCCCTTTTCCAAAAAGGCCCCTTTGGGATTTCCCCCAACCCCGTAGGAGGAAAAAAGATTGACCACATTTGGGGAAACAGCCCCAAATTCAGGAGATCATGGGGGGGATGTTTCGAGTGTGAGAGGGGCTGAGGGGTCATCAGACAACCCCCTTCTTTTTAAAAACAATGGACTTTGCCTCAAAAGGGTTCGCCAACGCCCAAAAAAACACGTACAAGGGACAAAAGTCGGAATGCTCCGGGAAAAGGGACACACAAGCAGCATTCCAGATCAGCCTTTCAAAAGGTTCCGCCGCTACAAGAGTGATAGAAGACGGGGTTTAGACGGACAACGAGACACAGTGGGAACCCCTCCAAGAAACTCTGGCCTGCAAAAAGTGAAGGGTCCTTTGGGAAAGAAGAAGGCCGCACAAAGAATTTGGGTCTTTGCCGGGCCCCCATCCCCAAGTTGGAAACAAGGAAAAAGAGAAGAAAAAATAGTGAAAAACGAGCCCAACAAGGAGCAGCTAAGGGAAGGAAGAGCACACACAGCGAAAGAGAAATAAAAAAGAGATTAAGAAGGACAAAAGGGGATACTTTGCGACCTGGCCAGGGCCCGGCAGAGGCAGCAGCCGGACAGGGGAATTTGAAAGGGCCTGCACCCGGTGAAAAAAGCTGGGGTAAGTTCCAGCGGGCAGACAAAACCGTGGGGCCCCCCCCGAAACCAACCCAGGAACAGCTGAAAAAGAAAGGACAGAAAACTCCGGGGAGTGCCCGAACCCCCGGGGCCCCCCCCCCTGACCCCACCAGACATCCACCCGCGAGACAGAAAATGGCCCCTCAGCGTGGGCAAAAACCCCAAAGGCAGAGATCAAAAAGGCCATCATGATCTGAAAAATGGGAAGGCTGCAGGGCGGGGGACTTCCGGGGGATACCAGCCCGAAGCCCTCAAAGCCCGAATAGAGACAGCGTCAACATGCTATACAGCTTTCAGAAAAATCTGGGAGGAAAGGGGGAGGTACCCGGGTGTGGAAAAAAGGGGAAACGTCACAAACTGGCCCAAGAAGGGAGAAACCCCAGGGACTGCCCGCAAAATCCGAGGGATCATGCTCCCGTTCCCAAAGCCAGGCAAGGTTTCAACGGGTTCATGGAGGAATGAAAAAAGGCTTTTCGACCCCAGCTCCGGACAGCAGGGAAGGCTTTTTTCCCCGGGGAAAAATATGTGTGGGCCAGTCGCCCGTGGGCATTATATGGAGCAGTCGCTGGAGTGGAAAATCCCCCCCCTACATAACTTCATAGATTTATGAGAAAGGGCCTTTGACAGTGTGGCCAGGGGACATGTGGGGGAAACTGCCGAGGATTACGGAGTTCCCCAGAAGATATCTCCCAAACCGGTTCACCTACCCGGACATGAAACCCGCAAAGGGTTGCCCCGCGGCCACCTGTCCGAAAGTTTTGAGGTTTAAGACCGGGGGGTTCGGCAGGGGTTTCCGTTGGTTCCTCCTTGGGGCATTGGGTGGATCATGAAAAAACCACTACAACAGGCAGAAACAAAACCCTATTCAGTGGACACTCTGGGCGCAGCTCGAGACCTTGACTTTGTGGACGAAAACCCTTGGGCTTGACCAGCCACAGCCCGTGCAGGAAAGACCCCTTTGTTTGGAGGGGCCCCCATCAGCCCGGGGCAGGGCTCAAGGTTTAACAGGAAGAAGGGCGAGCTGATGAAAATCAACACCCTGCCAAACAACCCGTCACAGGGCGGGGGGAGAGCCCAAACAGGGGGTGGGTCTTTGTCTACCTGGGAAACGTGGTTTTTACCAACAGGGAGGCCCCGGACCGAGAGTCACGCCCGAATCGGCAGGGAAAAGGGAGGGTTTCGTCATGCTCAAGAACTTGGGATCGGGGAATTTAAACATAAGAACCAAATTGCCCTCTTCAACTCCAATGGGAAATCAATTTTTGCTCTACGGAAAGGGGGACGTGGCGGGGCAACACAACGATGAAAAAAAGATTCGAATTCTTAAAACCTGTCTGAGGGGGCTCTACAAAAATCGAGGGAGGACAAAGGGCCCCAAACGAAGATCTGTGGGAAACATGGGGGACAGGAAAAGTGGAAGCAGATACTGCGAAGGGGGTGGGGCTGGATTTTGGAGATAGGAAGCCAGATCCAGGGACCACACGCCAAGGGCCCCCGGGCCCGGAACCGAAAAGGGGAAAAAGAAAAAGAGGCCGGCCCCGCAACAGTAAAACTGGGCAGGCTGAAAAACAAAAGGGGCCCAAATGGTGGAATGACCCGAACGGCCCCGAAAAAGAGGGGGCGATGGCGAAGGGTCGTCGTTTGGCCCATGCTCCACCGGGAGCGACGGGCCTTAAAAAAAAAAATGAAATGAGGGGTCGTTCATTTTTTTTTGTCCCGAGTGTTTTGTATCTTTCTTTCTTTCTTTCTTTTATTGGGTTCCCCTTTTTTTCCGTCTTCTTTCTTCCTATCTTTCTTTACCTCTTTTTTCTTTTCTCTTGCTAAACCCCCCATGTGGGCCCCACATGGTTGGGTGGCTGAGCTACCCAAAAAAACATGAAATGACCAATTAGTATTTCCCCGGGGTTGTTTGGTTTGGTTGGGTTTTGGGTTTTTTAACCCTTTTCACCCCTCCAAATCGGTTAAATGACGGTCAGGGGAGGGAAGCCCGTACCCCTGTTCCCCGCAGGTGAGTTAGTGGGCCCCACGTCTTTTCTGCTGGACGTACCTGTGGTTCCTTTTGGCGGTGATCCTTTTGGCCCTGTGTTTCCCCGCCAAATCGCATTTCCCAGGGGGGGAGGGGGAAATCGGCGTTGGTCGACCGTTTTGGCTCTGTCGCCTGTGTGGTTTGGGGTTTGGGGGTCAAAGCAAAACCTCATTTGTGGGGCATGTCAGGGGGTTGGGCCCGGTTGTCGTTTATGTTTTTTTGGGGGTTTTTGGGTTTTTGTTGTGGTTGTTGTTGTTTTTGTTTGTTTAATCTCCCCTCCTTTTCTCTCTCTCTCTCTCTCTCCCCTCTCCCCTTCTTTTCTCTCCTCTTGTGCATTTGTTTCGCTGTGTGTGTGTGTGTGTGTGTGTGTGTGTGGGGGTGTGTGTGTGTGTGTGTGGTGTGTGTGTGTGTGCGTTTGGCGCGCTGCGTGCGTGCGTGGTGTGTGGGTGTGTATGCGTTTATTTTGTGCGGTGTGTGTGTGTGTTTTGTGTGGGGTGTGGGTGTGTGTGTGTGTGTGTGTGCGCGCGTTGGCGCACCGGGTGCCCCGTGTGTGTGTTTTTCTTTCTTTCTTATTGTTATTTTTGTTTTTTTTTTTTGTCATCATCCTAAACTTTATCTCATCATCAAACATCTCATCATATCATCATCATCGTCATCATATCATGATCGTCCATTTTTCATTATTTATATCGTGTGTTTTTCAACATATCTTCATCATCATCATCTTTATCTCATCTTCTATCATCTTTATTTATCAATCAATACCCCTTTTCCCCTTTTTTTTTTCTCTACGGATGTCGTGGCATCAGTAGGGGTTTTGTACTGATGGCCAAGGGTTTCCCTGCATCAAAAAAAATCTGGAAAAAAAGACAGTTGAAAGTTTCAGGGCATACAAGTGTTTGGGGGCAAAGGGGAAAAGGGGGAAAAGGGGGGTTGGGGGTGGTGGTAGGCATAATCTCTCCCATGAGTTTCAGACTACGCAAAGGGGGGTTTGAGAGGGCGGTGTTGAAAAGTTGGAAGTAAGACCCCCGCCCCTTCCCCCCACTCTCCCCCCTCCCCCCCCCTTTTTTTTTTTGGGGGGGGGGGGGGGGGGGGGGGGGTATTTGGGCCCGAAAAAGACGCTTCTTTAAAATTATAGTGTTAAAGTTTGTAGTGTAGTTGTGTTTTAGTTTTGGTTTTGGTGTTGGGGTGGGTTTTGGTGTGGTGTGGTGTGTGGTGTGGTGGGTGGGGGGTGAAGTGTAGTGTAGTGTGGGGTTTTGTGTAGTTTTAGTGTTGTGTAGTGTGGTGTGGTGTGGTGTGGTGTGGTGTGGGGGTGGTGAAGTGTTTGTGTTGTGTAGTGTGTGTTGTGTAGTGTGGTGTGGTTTTGGTGTGGTTGGGGGGTGTGGTGTGGGGAAGTGTAGTGTAGTGTGGGGTTTTAGTGTGGTGTGGGGTAGTGTGGTTTTGGTTTTGGTTTTGGTGTTGGGGTGGTGAAGGTGTGTAGTGTGGGGTAGTGTTTGGTTTTGGGGTAGTGTGTGTGGGGTGGTGAAGTGTAGTGTGGTGTTGTTAGTGTGGGTGGGTTGGGTGGTGTAGTTTTTAGTGTAGTGTAGTTTTTTACTGTAGGGGTAGTGTAGTGTGGTTTTGGTGTAAGGGTGTGGAGTGGAGTGGAGTGTTTTGTGGTGTGAGGGGGGTTGTGTGATTTCGTTTTGGTTTTGATGTTGTGTGGTGTGGGAAGTGTTGTAAAATGCAGTAAGTTGAAGTGTATTATAGTGTAGTTTTGTTGGAAGTATTGTGGAGGGGTATGTGTGGTGGGGGTGTAGTGTAGTGTTTTGTGTTTTGGGGTTAGTGCCGTGCAGTTAGTGTTTGTAGTGTAGTTTAGTTTTGTGTAGGGGTAGTGTGGTGTGGTGTGATTAGTGAAATATAGTGTAATTTTAGTGTTGTGGGGTGTGGTTTAAAGTGTAGTGTAGTGTCGTTTTGGTGTGGTATGGGGGGTAGTATAAATTTTAGTGTGGTTTTTAATGTAGTGTAGTGTAAAGTAGTGTTTTAGTAGTGTAGTGTGGGGTGGGGAAAGTGTTTGTTGTGTTGTGTGGTGTAGTTTATAGATTAGTGGAGTGTAGTGGGAATTAGTGTTGCTTGTGTGGTGTGGTTTAGTGTGGGGTTTTTTTAGTTGGGTTTTGGGTTGTGGTTTAAGCGTTGTGTTGGGGGTGGTGTGGTTAGTGTAGTGTGTGTTAGTGTGGGAAAGTGTAAAATGTTTGTTTTTATTTTCGGTGTAGGTAGTATAGAGTAACAAAAAATACTGCCCCAAATTTGTTTGTCATAAAAAGAATTTTTGTGTGATTTTAAAATTTTTTACCATTTCCGTGGCGAACTCTTCACCTTAGAACAGTGCTAATCATCATCTTTTTTTTCTGTTTTTTTGCCCTGTGAAATTTATTTAAATAATTATTCCCCAAAGATTTTTACGTGACAATTTCAAAAAGCAGCAAAAACCGAAGTTGTGTGCTGTTCTCCGTCCCCAACGGGCAAAATACTAAATACGGAAAAAAGCGGGTTGTGAAAAGAAAATCATTTTTCAAAACAGTATCTTATTTTATTTTAAACCCGTTCTTTTCCCCAAGGCCGGGCCTTTCCCTCCTCCTTTTTCCCCTCCCCCAGCACGCACGCACACACCACAAAACCACAAAACACACCCACACCCTCACCCCCAACCCCACACACACACACACGCACACGCCAAAAAGGGAGGTCGGGGCGAGAAACGGGAAACCCCAGACCTGGAATTCTCTCACTGCTAGGTAAGGGACAGTACCCACCGGGCCCCCTTTTTCAAATACAACAAAAGTAAAAACGTTTGGAAAAAAAAAACCCCCCTTAAAAAAAATATTTTTCAATTTCCCTCGCCCGGCATTAACTTTAAAAAGGGATTTACCCCCCGATACCCCCCCTCCCCCCCTCCCCCGTCGTTTAAAGCAAAACTAAAAAAACAAGAGATGAATAGGGCATTTTGGGCTGACGTCACACATGCTTTGGGCCCTTTGCGTTTACTGTGCCCGGTTAAAAACCCTCTTTTGGGTTTTTTTTTCCCTTTTTTGTGTTTTTATCGAATTAATGAGGTCAATCATTTTTTTTGGGTTTTTTAATTTCCAGCCTTTTTCCCCCCCCCCCCTCCCCCCCGGGGCCGTTTCACGCTCCGGGGGACGGAAAACAGCAAACGTGGCCCAAAACCGGGTTTTGGGTTTGTTAGACGTGCAGGTGATGTAAACAGAATTTTTTGTTGTCAGGTCCCCGGTGGAGAGTTTGGGGTTTTTGTTCTTTTTAGGCATTTCCCTAACCTGTTTGATGTTTTGGGGTTTTCCCGGCGGGGTTTTCCCCCCCCCCCCCCCTCCCCCCCTCTTCCCCCCCCCTTGTCCTTTTGTGTTTTCCCCATTCTCTTTTTTGATCTTTTTTTTGGGTTTTTTTTTGCCTTTGTTTTCGCTCATTCTTCAGTATGTTTCATTTCTTTCGAGGAAAAAAAAATAAATATACTGAATTGCAGGCGTTTATATGCGGTTTAAATTTTTTTTTTTAAAATTTTAACATATTCGCCCAAAAATCTGTTTTTTATTTTTAATTGGGGTAGGTATTTTCTAACTGAAAGAATTTAAAATTCTCCGCGGTTTTCCCCAACCAAAGTCAACCCTAGGGAGCGAAAAAGGAGAAAAAAATGGCAAAAGGGTTTTAAATTTCCCAACATGTCAACCCAAGGTGAGCGAAAAGCAAGGCATTTCTTGGCATGTCAACCCAAGATGAGCCAAAAGCAAGACATTTCCCAACATGTCAACCCAAGGTGAGCGAAAAGCAAGGCATTTCCCTGGCATGTCAACCCAAGATGAGCCAAAAGCAAGGATTTCCCAACATGTCAACCCAAGGTGAGCGAAAAGCAAGGCATTTCACGGCATGTCAACCCAAGATGAGCCAAAAGCAAGGAATTTCCCAACATGTCAACCCAAGGTGAGCGAAAAGCAAGGCATTTCCAACGATGTCAACCCAAGTGACCAAAAGCAAGGCATTTCCCAATGTCAACCCAAGTTTTGTGGTGAACGAAAAGCAAGGCATTTCCGTATGAACCAATGTGGGCGAAACAAGCTTTCCGGTAGTCAACCCAAGGTGAGCGAAAAGCAAGGCATTTCCCAACATGCCAATCCAAGGTGAGCGAAAAGCAAGGCGTTTCCCAACATGTCAACCCAAGATGAGCAAAAAGCAAGGAATTTCCCAACATGTCAACCCAAGGTGAGCGAAAAGCAAGGCATTTCCCGGTATGTCAACCCAAGGTGGGCGAAAAGCAAGGCATTTCCCAACATGTCAACCCAAGGTGAGCAAAAAGCAAGGCATTTCCCAACATGCCAACCCAAGATGAGCAAAAGCAAAGCATTTCCCAACATGTCAACCCAAGGTGAGCGAAAAGCAAGGCATTTCTTGGCATGTCAACCCCAGGTGAGCGAAAAGCAAGGCATTTCCCAACATACCAACCCAAGGTGAGCGAAAAGCAAGGCATTTCCCGGCATGTCAACCCAAGGTGAGCGAAAAGCAAGGCATTTCCCGGCATGTCAACCCAAGGTGAGCGAAAAGCAAGGCATTTCCCGGCATGTCAACCCAAGGTGAGCGAAAAGCAAGGCATTTCCCGGGACAGTTTTGCTGACGACACCCAATTAGCATCTGTATGTAATATCGATGATATCGTATCTGGAATCCAAGAATGTATTACAGATTGAAAGACATGAATGATCAGGAGCAAGCTGCTGCTAAACCATGATTGAACTACTTCTTGTTTGCCCAAAGAAGCTTCTTGTCTAGAATCACTTATGAGGAACAATGCTCTTACTCACTTTGCAGAAAATGTGCGCAGTCCTAGAGTTACTCCTAACAAGAATCTGACCATTCTGCATCACAGCATATACAAAAACATGTAGAGTTGCCTCGCTTGGATTGCGCAGAGCTAATGAATTCCATCATTATTTATCAACCAAGGCAATAGAAACGTTGGTCTGAGCTTTGTTTTCTGTTCAGTTGATTACTGGTTCTTGCTGGTATTCTGAAACACCTGCATGAAACGCTTCAGAGAATTCTGAAAATGCACATCTCCGTTTTTCTTGGCAGTCCAAGCGCCCTCCCCACCCCCGACCCCCCTAGGGTTCCTCTCTCTCCATCTCCTTCCTCCCATTGCTGAGAACTCCCCACACTTCTCTCTCCCTCACAGTCCCTACTGAGAACAACTGGCACCTGCTCTGTGTCTCTGTCTGTCTGTCTGTCTGTCTGTCAGTCAGTCAGTCTGCCTATCTGTCTGTCTCTCTCCCCATTGCTGACAACTCCCCGTACTCCTCTTTCCCTCTCAGCCCCAACTGAGAACCTCTGTCACATCCTCTCTCTCTCTCTCTCTCTCTCTCTCTCTCTCTCTCTCTCTCTCTCTCTCTCTCTCTCTCTCTCTCTCTCTCTCTCTTTCTCTCTCTCTCTCATTTTCTTCTCCATTTCCCACAGAGACAGCACGTCTTCATTTCCAACACACTCGGTCAGACAGAGCGGCTTCTTCCTTGATTTTCACTTACGTCATTTTCCATTGACCGCAGTGTTCTCATCCAGTTCACCTCAATGGCTCGCTGCACGCACCAGCAGGCCAGCAAATGGCTGCTGGAAATGTGGCCGTTATCTGCAGAAGGAAAAAAAAATGTAACCAGGCTTCGATCAGCATGGACGTTCCATTTCTTTTGGTGGTTTGTGTCTCACATGAAATCAACTTTCTCTTGTTGTTTGAGAAAATGAAAAAAAAAAGAAATGTTAAATATGATATGAACACTTGATATAAAGAATCAGTATTTTAAGAGCTAGTGGAAACCGTGTTATTCTCATGGGGTTTGTTATCTTGTTGACAGAGCATTGGGGAAAAAAAAACAAAAACGTTTGGAATCATACAAAGACTTCGTTTGCCATTTTGTTCATTTCTTTTGATCATTTTCCTATTAAAGGCAATCTTCGAAGTCATGTGGACACCTCAGTTCAGCACCTTACAATGTGTGTAACATCAATACATGTAAAATGCCAGACGCATGAATCTATAAGAAAAAAAAGAAAAAAAGAAAAACATAGGACATATCCAACTACCTGAACAAAGAAACTTACACGCTTCTGACGGTATCAGTGCTTTAAACCAGCTCAAATGCAAAACCTGCCTTGATACAGTGCCTAGACCCACTGGCATGTGAGTTCGAGTTCCAGTAGAGCCCATAACTAACATTTTCAGCGCTGGCCGGCTCCTTTTCTCAGCTGCTTGCGCTTTGGACTCAGACAAGAAGAAGAACACTGCACAGTTGAGTTTCATCATTTTACCGGATGTATCCCTGAGAGCGTTGTTGAACTTCCTCAACCACCACTGCAAGTGTCTGTATTTCTCGGGGCTGGGTGATGTGAGGATGCATCATAGGAGGAAGCGTGACCTGCAGCCCTGTCATGTAGTCTCAAAACCAGCATAAAACCACCGTATCATATCCATCAGCCTTGCCCTCGATGATCAGGGTAAAACCATGGCTAAAAACTGACAATGCGCATGGTGGCATTAAAAAGCTGATGGTTGAACACAGATTTGTTTCATACGAACAAAATAAGGATATGAAAATGGGCTAGTCTTATTTACTCTTGTACATTATTTTTGCATTTAGCGCATGACCTTGGACACAAATGTTATATACGAAACCATTCTACACATGTTAGCTATTTTCCGATCAAAGAGTTAATAACATTCCATGAAGGCCTAATTTACAATGTCGATACCTTATCGGAAAAAATCCAAATATACGTCATTTGTATCTATGAATATATGTATATGTAAATTTACATTTCAACAAGAAAGCAACTGTCCTTTTATTACACACGCACACACACAGACACAGACACATGCACACACACACACACATACATACAGAGAGAGAGAGAGAGAGAGAGAGAGAGAGAGAGAGAGAGAGAGAGAGAGAGAGAGAGAGAGAAGAGAGAGAGAGAGAGAGAGATGCATTGAAAATATCGTTGTGCAACATAAACTATGGGAAACAAGTACAGCAAAACGTGGTGTGTAATCTCGTTCTATAACCTTCCACTCCCCTCCCACCTCAAGCCAAGACAAGTAACCAAATCATGGACTCCCTGAAAGAGAGTGCCAGACAGTGAAACTTTGTTGTTTTGAGTCTAGACATTCATAAAATTAGGACAAACAACAACTTTTTACCGTCCTCATCTTGAAATTTAC
>CM031606.1:74303286-74318286 GCA_018398815.1 Conus ventricosus
CCTTTTTAAATTAAGCTTCACACCCCCCAGGGAAAAAGTTTTTTCCAAAAAAGGGGAAAGGAGGGGGGCGTTTTTTTGAAAACAGGAAAAGGGGAAAAAGAGCTAAAACAAGGGCCCAAGGGGCCAAAACAGAAACCCCCCAAACCCTTCCCTGGCCCCAAAAAAGAAAAATTAAAACGAAAACAAAAAAAAATTTTAAAAAAAAAAAACCCAAAACCCCAAAAGAAAAAGAAAAAAAAGGGGAGAAACCGACGGGCAACAGACAGTGGGCCCGGGGGGAAAGCAAAAATTTAAAAAGGGGTTTGAAAGATTGGGGGAGCGGGGGAAAGGGGTTGAAAAATTGGGGGAAAAGGAAAAAAAGGAAATGGAACAAAACCCAGGAGCCAAAAAGGGCGGGTTAAAAACAAACCCCCAAAATTTGAAAAAAAGGCAAAAAGGAAAAAACCCCCCCAAAAACCAAAAAAAAAAATAAAAAAAAAGGAAAAAAAGGGAAATAAAATTTTGGGAAAAACATGGGGAACCCCAAAGGAAAAATTTTCAAATTGGGGGAGGGGGGGGGGAATAAAAACCCAAAAAAGAAACCCAAGACTAAAACAAGGGTTTAAAACCAGCAAAAAGAAACCCCCCCCCCTTTCCCTCCCCCGGGGGAAAAAAAACCTTTCCCAAAAAATGAAAAAAGGGGCCCGGGGAGAAAAAGGGAAAGAAGGGGAAAGGACGCAAGCAGAAGTGGCCACGGGGGAAAAGGGGAGGGGAGAAAGAAAAGGGGAAAGGGGGAGGGGGGGAAAAGGGGAAAGGAGGGGGAAAAGAAAAAGGGGGAGAGGAGGGAGAAGAGGAGGAAAAAAGGAGGGGGGAAAAAGGAAAAGGAGAGGAAAAGGGGGAGGGGAAAAGGTTTGGGGAAAAAAGGAAGGTTAAAAAGGGGAGGAAAAAGGGAGATGGGGGGGACGGGAAGGAGGGGGGAAGAGGGTGGGGGGAAAAAAAGGGAAAAGAAAAAAGGGGTTTAGATTTTGAAAAAACCCCCCCCCCCGGAAGGGGGGGAAAAAAAGGGGGGGGAATAAAGGGAAGGGGGAAAAGGGAGAAGAAAAGTGGAAGGGGGAGGAGAGAGAGAGAGGGGGAGGAGAAGGGGGAAAAGGAGGGAGAGAAGAGAAAAGGGGAGAAGAGGTGAGGGGGGAAGAGACGAGGAGAGAGAGAGAGGAGAGGGGAGAAAGGGGGAAGAGAGAGAGAGAGAGAGAGGGGAGGGAGAGGAAGAGAGAGGGAGAGAGAGAGAGAGAGGGAGGGGGAGAAAAGAGAGAGAGAGAGGGAGAGAGGGAGGGAGAGGAGGAGGGAGGGAGGGAAGAGATGAAAAGGAGGAGGAGAGAGGGGAGAGAGAGGGGGGGGAGAGAGAGTGGGAGGGGACAGGGGAGGGGGGGAGGAGAGGAGAGGGGGGAGGGAGGATGAGAGAGAGTGGGGGGAGAGGGAGAGAGAGAGGGGAGAGAAAAGGGGGAGGAAAGGGAGAGAGAGAGAGAGAGAGGGGGGGAAAAGAGAGAGGGAGAGAGAGGGGGGAGAGAAAAGAGAGGGAGGGGAGAGAGAAGGGGGAGGGGGGAGAGAGAGGAGGGGGAAAAGAGAGGGGAAGTGGGGGAGAGGAGGGGGAGAGAGGGGGGGGGGGAGAGGGGGTGGGAGAGAGAGAGGAGGGAGAGAGAGGGGGAGGAGAGAGGGGGAGGGGGGCGGTGGAAAAGGGGAGAGGGGGGAGGGGAGAGGGAGAGGGGAGAGAGAAAAGGAGAAGGGGAGAGAGAGGGGGGAGAGAGGAGGGGAGAGAGGAGGGAGAGGGAAGAGGAGAGGGGGAGAGAAAAGAGGGGGGAGAGAGAGAGGGCGGAGAGAGAGAGGGAGAGGAGGGGAGAGAGGGGGGGAGATGAGAGAGAGAGGGGAAGGGGAGGAGAGAGAGAGATTTGGGGGAGAGAGAGAGGGGAGGGAGGGAGAAAAAGAGAGAGGGAGAGGGGGAGAGAGAGGAGGAGAGAGAGGGAAAGGGAAGGGGAGAGAGAGGGGGGAGAGAGAGAGAGAAAGGGAGGAGAGAGGGAGAGAGAGAGGGTGAGGGGGAGAAAAGGGGAGAGAGGGAGAGAGGAGGGGGGAGAGGGAGAGAGGAGGGGAAAGGAGGGGAGAGAGTGGGAGGGAAAGGGGGAAGGAAAGAGAGGAGAGAGAGGAGAGAGGGGAAGGGAGGGGAAGAGGGGGAAAGGAGGAGAGAGGGGGAGAGAGCGGGAGAGGGGGAGAAAGAGGGGAGAAAAGAGAGGGGGCGGAGGAAAAGGGGGGAGAGGGAGGAGAGAGAGAGAGGGGGGGAGGGGGAGAGGGGGAGAGAGAGAGGGGGGGTGAGAGAGAAAAAGGGGGAGAAGGTGAAGCGTTTAGAGAGAGAGAGAGAAGGGGAAAAGGGGGAGGAGAGGGAAAAGAAGGAGGAGGGGAGAAAAGGGGATGGAGAGGAGAAGGGGGGAGGGAGGGAGAAGGAGAGAGAGAGGAGAGAGAGGGAGAGGGAGAGATGGGAAAAGGCGAGGGGAGAGGGGGGGAGGGGAGAGAGAGAGGGGGGGGGGCGGAGAGAGAGAGGGGGGAAAAGGGGGAAAAGGGAGGGGGAGGGAGAGAGAGAGAAAAGGGAGAGAGAGAGGGGAAAGGAGAGAGGAGAGAGAGGAGAGAGGGAGAGAAAAGGGGAGAGGGGGGGGAGGGGAGAGAGAGGGGAGGGGAGAGAGAGGGAGGGAGAGAGAGTGGGGGGGTGGGAGAGGAGGGAGAAGAGAGGGGGGAGAGAGGGAGGGATGATGAGGGGGAGAGAGAGGAGGGGGTGGGAGAGGGGGGAAGGGGGGAGAGAGAGAGAGAGAGAGGGGGGGAGGGAGGAGAGAGAGAGAGGAGAGGGGGAAAGAGAGAGCGAAAAAGGAGAGGGAGAGGGGGGAGAGGGGGGGGAGAGAGGGAAGAGAGAGAGGAGGGAGGGGGGGAGGGAGTGAAGGAAGAGAGAGGGGGAGAGAGAGGGGAGAGGGAAAGAGGGGAAAAGAGAGGAGGAGAGAGAGAGGAGAGGTTGAGAGGGAGAAAAGGAGAGAGAGAGAGAGAGGGGAAAGGGCTGATACTCAAAGGAGACGAAGCAACCAACCCAAAACAAGCTTCAAGTCACAGCTGATGTCTTTTAAAAGGATGGCGTTAATAAAACAAAATTTGCATTGCATGTATAAAATTGAAGTGGTTAGGGTTGAGGTGGGTCAAATCAACAAGTTTAAAACACCATCCAATCTTGAGGGATATATCAAGGTTTATTGGATTTGTTCTTTTTTTTCTGTGGCCCCCCAAAAGGGATTTCAGGCCGCCTTTTTTATTGTATTTACACGCCATTAGTTTGTAGTTTTGTGTTATCTCACAAACGAAAAGAACAAAAGGGGGGTTTAAGTAAAACTCCTCTTTTGGGGGAGGTAGAAATCATGGAAAAACGATTTATCACCCTTTTATCGTCCGTTGGGGGATTTGAGAGTTCTTTTAAACAAATTTAATGATGTACACGACATGGACTGGGCAATTAGGGTTTTCATTTAAATTTTTTTTAAAAAAAAAAAAAAATGGGCGAAACCCAAACAATTAAGGGGTTTTGCCCAATGTCTTTCCGAAATTTTTTTTTTTTGTGTTTTAAATCTTCGTGTCTCATCTTGCTCTCTTTCCCCTTTTCCCTTTTCCCCGGGCCCCCCTTGTCCCGAGCCCCCCCCCCATCCAACTGGGCCATATTCCTTGTCTAAAACACAGACACACACACACACACACCACCCCACACACCAGACACAAACACACACACAAAACACCCCAAAAACACACCAAAACAAAACCCCAAAAACACAAAACACCCCAAAAACACTTACCAACCACAACACATCCACACACACCCCACAACAAAAAATACACAATACGGCACCCCACACACACACACACACCCCACACAAAACACACACCACACCACACCCCACACACACACCCCAGACACAAAGACACACACAACACTCAGAGAAAAGACAGACCAGACTTTTGGGAAAAAGAAGGCGAAGCCCCCCGGGAAAAAAGACGCAAACTCACACACACACAAAAAAAACACCACACACACAACACCCCCTCGCGCGCGCCCCAACCCCAACACATCACACCCCAAAACACCCCCACCCCACACACCCCAAAAACCACAACACACACAAAACACACCACAACACAAACAAAATGCAAAGCAAGGGGGCCGAGAAGACTTTCCCCAAAACACTGATATACTTCATGAAAAAAAAAGAGTATTAAGAGTTTTTTTGCAGAGTCACATATTTTTCTCACAGCTGGGAATCTCCCACTTTTCCGCCTAATTTTTTAAAACAACATTGCTGTCCCCCTTTTTGTGCCCCCCAGTGGGAAATTAAATCCCCTCCTGGGTGCCTCACACCAAAAGCCCCCCTAGGGGAGTCCTGTCACAGCCTTGAACCCGACAGGGGCCCCACGGGCAAAAAGGCATTAGGGGCGCCCCGAGCCGGGCCGATTTGGGGGGGACATGCGGGCACTTCAATGGGGTCTAAATTTAAAGCTGCTGTGACTCCAAAGGGTTGAAAAATCAAAGGGGGGTATAGATAGAAAAAACCAGAAAAGATTTTTTTGGATCCCACGTGCAACCCGGAAAAGCTTTTTTTCTTTGAGAGGAAAAAATTGGTTTTAAAACCGTCCCGGGCAGTGTATGGGGAAATGCTTTAGGCATTTTAAGTCTGGTTTTTTAAACCCCCCAAAAAAAAAACGGTTTAAAATTTTTTTATGACTTTTAGGTACCTGTTTTTGTTTTTTTGGGGTTTTTAAAAAGCGAAAATTTTTATGCCGAAAAATGTTTCATGTGGCGAGTTGACACGAAGCGAATTTCCAAAAACCAGAAACTTGGAAAAAGGGGATAAAAAGAGATAGGGCCCCCGGGGGGACACAGGGCGCAGTTCCGGAAAGCCCTATGATTCCCGACGCAGGGGCCCAAAGTGAGAGGGAAAAAGGCCGAGGTTTCCCCGGGCCCCTGCCTTTTCCCAGTTTCCCTCCCAAGGGCGCCGTTTTAAGCAGACGACACTTATTGGTTTCCCGCCCTTTCCCCCTTGCCCCCCCAGGTTTTGGGGATTCAATCAATAAAAACATCAGTGGGCCCTCAGAGACCCCCCCTTTTTTCCTCGCCGGGGGCCCCCTTCCCTCCCCCCCTTTCCCCCCATTAGGTGATGGCTGGGGGGGGGGGGGGGGGGAAAGGGGGGGGGGGGGGGGGGGGATTGTAGACGAGAATTTCTGAACATCTTTTTTATTTTATGAATTGGGGACCTCCGCCGGAAGGTGATGTTTTCAGTTTTGGGGTTGTGGGGCGTTTTTCTGTAAAAAGGATCACATACAAAAATATTTGAAGGGGGGATTTGGAACGGAAAAATGACCCGGAAACCTTTGGGTGTGGCATAAAAAAAAAAAAGGGAGAAATCTTGGAATTTTGATGCGGTTTCCAAAAAAGGGGATTCCGGATCAAAAAAGATTGGTTCCCGGGTTGTTGGACCTAGCAGGCGTTTTTTTTTTCTCCCGTGTGCGCTTCAGTTTTTGTCATTTTTTTGATTTTGTTAATCTGTTTACACCCAAAACCGGGCTCCTGTTTTTTTTTTTTTTTTTTTCATTTTTTTTTTAGTATGACCGGAAAATTTTCTGAACGAATGATTTTTTTTCGTTCAGAAAAAAGCTCTTGACTGAAGGGCGCCCCGCATGGTGTCTTCAGCTTGTCCTTCCTTTTTTTCTACTGGTTTTTTCTTTATCCTGCTTGCGTTAGCTGTTTATTCCCGCCCTTCTTTATTCCCCCCCTGCAATTCGGTCTTCCAGGGTTTTGGGGTTAGCGGGCTTTTCCCGCCCTTCTTTTTACTCTGCAATTCGGTCTTTTTCAGTTCTTGCGTTAGCTGTTTATACCCCCTTCTTTATACTCCCGCAATTTGGTTTTTCTTCAGTTCTTGCGTTAGCTGTCTTATACCCCCCCTTCTTTATACTCTGCAATTTTGGTCTTCTTCAGTTTTTTTGCGTTAAAAGGGCTTATACCCGCCCCTTTTTATACTCTGCCAAATTTTGGGCTTTTCAGTTCTTTCGTTAGCTGTTTATTCCCGCCCTTCTTTATACTTGAATTCCCGGGTTTTTTTCAGTTCTTTTCGTTAGCTGTCTTATACCCCCCCCTTCTTTAAAACCCGCAATTCGGTCTTTTTCAGGTTTTTGGCCGGTTTGCTGTTTATACCCGCCCCTTTTTTATACTCTGAATTCGGTCCCTTTTTCGTTTTTTGGGGTTTTAGCTGTCTTATACCCGCCCCTTTTTATACTCTGTAATTTTGGGTTTTTCTTTTTAGTTCTTGGGGTTAGGCGGTTTATTTTCCCGCCCCTTTTTTATCCCCTGCAAATTTGGTCTTCTTCAGTTTTTTGGGGTTAGCGTCTTATACCCCCTTCTTTATACTCTGCAATTTTTGGTCTTCTTAGTTCTTTTCGTTAGCTGTCTTTTACCCCCCCCTTCTTTATACTCTGCAATTCGGTCCCCTTTGTTCTTGCGTTAAACTGGTTTTTACCCGCCCTTTTTATATCCCGCAATTCGGTTTTTCTTCAGTTCTTGCGTTTTGCTGTTCTTATACCCGCCCTTCCCTTTTTTTACTCGGGAAAATTTGGGTTCTTCAGTTCTTGCGTTAGCTGTCTTTTTAAACCCCCCCTTTTTTTTTACTTTTGAATTTTGGGTTTTTTCTTTGTTCTTGCGTTTGCTGTCTTTACCCCCCCTTCTTTATCCCCTGCAATTCGGTTTTTTTTTATTTTTTTGCGTTGGGTGTCTTTACCCCCCCTTCTTTTTCTTGCAATTCGGTTTCTTAGTTTTTGCGTTAGCGTCTTATACCCCCCCTTTTTTTATAATCGGAAATTTGGTCTTTTAAATTTTGCGTTAAACTGTCTTATACCCGCCCCTTTTTTATAATCTGCAATTTTTGGGCTTTTTCAGTTCTTGCGTTTTGCTGTCTTTTTACCCCCCCTTTCCTTTTTTTTTTTGCAAAATTTTGGTTTTTCTTAGTTTTTGGGGGTTAGCTTTTCTTTTACCCTCCTTCTTTTTACCTGCAATTCGGGGCTTTTGTTTAGGTTTTTGCGTTAGCTGCTTTTTTTCCCCCCCCTTTATACTTTGGGAATTGGTCTTTTTCAGTTCTTGCGTTAGCTGTCTTTTACCCGCCCCTTTTTTATATCTGCAATTTTGGTTTTTTTCAGTTTTTGCGTTAGCTGTCTTTTACCCCTCCCCTTTTTTATACTCGCAATTCGGTCTTCTTTCCCGTTCTTGGGGTTAGTGTCCCTTTTACCCGCCCCTTTTTTTTACTTTTGGGAATTTGGGCTTTTTTCAGTTCTGCGTTAGTGTCTTAACCCTCCCTTCTTTATACTTGTTTAAAATTTGGTCCTTCAGTTCTTGGTTAGCTGTCTTTTTCCCCCCCCTTCTTTATACTCTGCAATTCGGTCTTCTTCAGTTCTTGCGTTAGTGTTTTTACCCCTCCTTCTTTTTTAAATCTGCAAATTTGGTTCTTCTTTTAGTTCTTGCGTTAGCTGTTTATACCCGCCCCCTTTTTTTACTTGCAAATTTGGTCCCTTTTTCGTTTTTTGCGTTAGCTGTCTTATACCCGCCCCTTTTTTTTACTCTGCAATTTTGGTCTTCTTCAGTTTTGCGTTAAACTGTCTTTTCCCGCCCTTCTTTATACTCTGCAAAATTGGTTTCTTCAGTTCTTTCGTTAGCTTTTCTTATACCCGCCCTTTTTTATACTTGCAATTCGGTTTTTTCATTCTTGCGTTAGTGGTTTTATACCCCCCCTTCTTTTATCTGCCCAATTTTGGGTTTTCTTCAGTCTTGCGTTAGCGGGCTTATTCCCCCCCCTTTTTTATACTCTGAATTTGGTTTCTTCAAATTCTTGCGTTAGTTTTCTTATACCCGCCCTTCTTTTACTCTGCAATTGGTCTTCTTTAGTTCTTGGTTAGCTGTCTTTTTAAACCCCCCCTTCTTTATACTTGCCAAATTTGGTCTTCTTTTAGTTCTTGCGTTTGCCCCGTCTTATACCCCCCCCCCTTTTTTATACTCTGCAATTCGGTCTTCTTCAGTTCTTGCGTAGCTGTTTATACCCGCCCTTTTTATCTACAATTCGGTTTTTCTTTTATTTTTTGCGTTAGTGTTTTTATACCCCCCCTTTTTTTTAAACTCGGGAATTCGGTCCCTTTTCCGTTCCCTTTCGTTAGCGTCTTATAAACCCCCCTTCTTTTTTAATCTGCAATTCGGTTTCTTCAGTTCTTTTCGTTAGCTTTTTATACCCGCCCCTTTTTTATAATCTGCAAATTTGGTCTTCTGCAGGTTTTGCGGGTTTGTGTCTTATCCCGCCCCCTTTTTTATTTCTCTTTCCAAATTTGGTCTTTTTTCAGTCTTTGGGTTTGCTGTTTATTTCCCCCCCTTTTTTATACTCTGCAATTCCCCGGGCTTCTTCAGTTTTTTTTCGTTAGTGTCTTTTACCGCCCCCTTTTTTTCTTGCAAATTTGGTCTTCTTCAGTTCTTTGGTTTTGCTGTCCCTTTTACCGCCTTCTTTATACTTTTGCAATTCGGTTTCTTTTAGTTTTTGGTTAGCCGTTTTTATACTCGCCCCTTTTTTATACCTGCAATTTTTGGTCTTCTTCAGTTCTTTCGGTTTGCTGTCTTTTTACCCGCCCTTCTTTTTACTCGCAATTCGGTTTTTCTTTAGTTCTTTCGTTAGGGTCTTTTTTTCCCTCCCTTCTTTATACTTGGGAAAATTTGGGCCCTTTTTCAGTTCTTGTGTTTGTGTTTTACCCTCCCTTCCCCTTTTACTCTCCAAATTTGGTCTTCCCCTGCTTGCATTAGCTGTCTTATACCCGCCTTTTTTATACTCTGCAAACGGTCTTTTTCAGTTCTTGGGGTTTGCTGTTTATACCCCCTTCTTTTACCCCCAATTCGGTCTTCCCCATTGCTTGCATTAGCTTTTTTATACCCCCTTATACTTGCAATTCGGTCTTTTCCCCATGCTTGCATTAGCTGCATTTCCCCCCCTTCTTTTACTCTGCAATTTGGTCTTCTTTCAGTTCTTGCGTTTGTGTCTTATACCCTCCCTTCCTTTTTTATCTCCCAATTCGGTCTTCCTCCCTTTCTTTCTTAGTTTTTCTTAACCCCCTTTTTACTCTGCCCCAAATTTGGTCTTCCTCACTGTTGGATTGCGGGTTTTACCGCCCTTTCCTTTTTACTCTGCAATTCGGTCTTTCCCCACTGCTTCGTTAGCTGGCTTATACCCGCCCTTCCCCTTTTTACTCTCAATCGGTCTTCCTCTTTTCTTGGTTAAACTGGCTTTACCCCCCTTATCTCCCAATTCGGTCTTCCCCTTGCTTGCGGGTTTTTGGGTTTTACCCGCCCTTTTTATCCCAAATTTGGTCTTCCTCGTGCTTTTCGTTAGCTGTCTTACACCCCCCCCCCTTTTACTCTCCAATTTTGGTTTTTCCTCAGTGCTTTTTATTAGCTGTCTTTTTACCCCCCTTTTCCTTTTAATCTGCCCAAAACGTCTTCCCCGTGTTGTACCGGCCTTTATACTCTGCAATTTGGGGCTTCCTCAGGGGTTGTACCCACCGGATTTTCTCTGCAATTCGGTCTTCCTCAGTGTTTTACCGACCGTTTTTCTGCCGGATTTTCTTTTTTACTTTTTCTATGGTCCTTCATCAACGAAATTTATTGGTGTCTGTTACTCGTTCTTCCTTTTTTTCCCCTTTGTTTTGTCTTTCCACAAGGGTTGCTTTTTCTTTTCCAAATTGTTCCTCCCCTTTTTCCCTTTATACTTTTCGTCTTTCCCGCGTTTTTTGTTCGGACTTGGTTTACTTTTTTTTTTAAAAAATTTTTTTTTTCCCCTTTTTTTCTTTTTCTCGGCGCTTGCTTTTTTCCGTTTTTGTATTTTTTTCTTTTTTTATATAAAAACTTTTAAAAAGGGGCCTTCCTTTTTTGCATTGGCCCCTTTTTTATTCTTATCTCTTTTTTTTTTTTCTACCTTTTTTTTCCCGGGCGCTTGCATTTTGCGTCTTCAATTCGTTCTTCCCCTTTGTTTTTTCATTTGTTCTTTTTTCACGCTTTTGGGGGGCCATGGCAAATCGTTCTTCTTTTTAGTCTTTTTTGTTTTCTTCCACGTTTCACTGGCCATGATCAATTCCCCTTCCCCTTAGTCTTTTTTTTGTTCTTCCGCTCGCACTGGCCACGTTCAAATTTGTTCTTCCCCTTTTGTCTTTCATTTGTTCTTCTTCACGCTTGCACTGGCCCCTGTTCAAATTTGTTTTCTTTTAGTCTTTCATTTGTCCTTCCTCCGCGTTTAAAATGGCCTTTTTCAAAACGTTCTTTCTTTTGTCTTTCATTTGTTCTTCCTCCGCGTTTAAACTGGCCTGTTCAAAATCGTTCTTTTCTTTAGTCTTTATTTTTTCTTCCTCCGCGTTTTTAAAAAGGGGCCTTTTTCAAATCGGGTTTTTCTCTTTAGTCTTTCATTTGTTTTCCTTTCCCCGTTCAAAAATGGCCATGTTCTAAGGGTTTTTTCTTTAGTTTTTTCCCTTTGGTTTTTCCTCCCCGGTTCAAAAAAGGGCCCTGTTCAAATCGTTTTTTTTCTTTTTACGGGGGACAGGGGGTTGCAATTCATCAAAGGGTTGAAATCTGGGGGGTATAGACTAGAATACAGAAAGATTTTCTGTATCACACGTGCCAACCTGGAAGCATATTTCTTTGAGAGGAAAATGGTAAAAACCAGTCCTGACAGCTGTATGGGGGAATGCTTTAGTGCATTTTAACGTCTGTTGTTTACATCCCCCAAGAAAGACGTATTTGATGACAATTCAGGTATGTTTTTGTTTTGTGTTTTAAAAGCGATTTCTATGCAGAAAAATGTTGCAATGTGGCGAGCTGACCACGAGCGAACTTCAAACACCAGAAACTTGAAAAGGGCATAGAGAGATAGGCCCCTGGGGAGACACAGGCGCAGTTCCAGGAACAGCCCTATGATTCCCAGACAGCAGACAAAGTGAGAGAAAACGGCCAGAGTGCCCCAGACTCTCGCCTTGTCCCAGTCCATCAAGACGCCGTTGAAGCAGACGACACTTATTGGTGCCTGCCCATGCCTCATTGCCCCGCCAGGTCTGGTATTCAATCAATACACATCAGTGACGTCAGAGACCCCTACCTCCTCGCCGCCTGCCCCTTCCCTCCCCCTTTCACCATAGGTGATGATGGCGGGAGGGGGGGGGGGGGGAGTGGGGGGGGGGGGGGATTTGTAGACGAGACATTCTGAACATCATTTCATCGATGATTGGTGACCTCCGCCAGGAGGTGATGTTTTCAGTCGAGTCTGCTGGTTCGTTTGTCTGTCAGAAGGATCACATACAAAACTATCGAAGTGATTTGAACGAAACTGACCAGAAACGTGGAATGTGGCATCAAGGAAGAAAGGGAGAACTCCTTGAATTCTGATGCGGATCCAAAAAGCGGATTCCGGATCAAACGATTGGATCCATGATTCGTTGGGACCTAGACAGGCGTTTACTCTCTCCCGTGTGCGCTTCAGTTTAGTCATTTATTTGATTTCTGTTAAATCTGTTTATCAACCACACTGTCTCCCTGTTTATTTCATTTTTTTTTTCATTTTCCTTTTAGTATGACCAGACATTTTTGAACGAATGATTGTTTCGTTCAGAACAAGCTCTTGCACTGAAGTCGCCTGCACTGGCTGTCTTCAGCTTGTCCTTCCTTTTGCTCTACTGTTTGTTCTTCATCACTGCTTGCGTTAGCTGTCTTATACCCGCCCTTCTTTATACTCTGCAATTCGGTCTTCTTCAGTTCTTGCGTTAGCTGTCTTATACCCGCCCTTCTTTATACTCTGCAATTCGGTCTTCTTCAGTTCTTGCGTTAGCTGTCTTATACCCGCCCTTCTTTATACTCTGCAATTCGGTCTTCTTCAGTTCTTGCGTTAGCTGTCTTATACCCGCCCTTCTTTATACTCTGCAATTCGGTCTTCTTCAGTTCTTGCGTTAGCTGTCTTATACCCGCCCTTCTTTATACTCTGCAATTCGGTCTTCTTCAGTTCTTGCGTTAGCTGTCTTATACCCGCCCTTCTTTATACTCTGCAATTCGGTCTTCTTCAGTTCTTGCGTTAGCTGTCTTATACCGCCCTTCTTTATACTCTGCAATTCGGTCTTCTTCAGTTCTTGCGTTAGCTGTCTTATACCCGCCCTTCTTTATACTCTGCAATTCGGTCTTCTTCAGTTCTTGCGTTAGCTGTCTTATACCCGCCCTTCTTTATACTCTGTAATTCGGTCTTCTTCAGTTCTTGCGTTAGCTGTCTTATACCGCCCTTCTTTATACTCTGCAATTCGGTTCTTCTTCAGTTCTTGCGTTAGCTGTCTTATACCCGCCCTTCTTTATACTCTGCAATTCGGTCTTCTTCAGTTCTTGCGTTAGCTGTCTTATACCCGCCCTTCTTTATACTCTGCAATTCGGTCTTCTTCAGTTCTTGCGTTAGCTGTCTTATACCCGCCCTTCTTTATACTCTGCAATTCGGTCTTCTTCAGTTCTTGCGTTAGCTGTCTTATACCCGCCCTTCTTTATACTCTGCAATTCGGTCTTCTTCAGTTCTTGCGTTAGCTGTCTTATACCCGCCCTTCTTTATACTCTGCAATTCGGTCTTCTTCAGTTCTTGCGTTAGCTGTCTTATACCCGCCCTTCTTTATACTCTGCAATTCGGTCTTCTTCAGTTCTTGCGTTAGCTGTCTTATACCGCCCTTCTTTATACTCTGCAATTCGGTCTTTTCAGTTCTTGCGTTAGCTGTCTTATACCCGCCCTTCTTTATACTCTGCAATTCGGTCTTCTTCAGTTCTTGCGTTAGCTGTCTTATACCCGCCCTTCTTTATACTCTGCAATTCGGTCTTCTTCAGTTCTTGCGTTAGCTGTCTTATACCCGCCTTCTTTATACTCTGCAATTCGGTCTTCTTCAGTTCTTGCGTTAGCTGTCTTTTACCCTCCCTTCTTTTACTCTGCAATTCGGTCTTCTTCAGTTCTTGCGTTAGCTGTCTTTTACCTCCCTTCTTTATACTCTGCAATTCGGTCTTCTTCAGTTCTTGCGTTAGCTGTCTTATACCCGCCCTTCTTTATACTCTGCAATTCGGTGTTCTTCAGTTCTTGCGTTAGCTGTCTTTTACCCTCCTTCTTTATACTCTGCAATTCGGTCTTCTTCAGTTCTTGCGTTAGCTGTCTTATACCCGCCTTCTTTATACTCTGCAATTCGGTCTTCTTCAGTTCTTGCGTTAGCTGTCTTATACCCTCCTTCTTTATACTCTGCAATTCGGTCTTCTTCAGTTCTTGCGTTAGCTGTCTTTTACCCTCCCTTCTTTATACTCTGCAATTCGGTCTTCTTCAGTTCTTGCGTTAGCTGTCTTTTACCCTCCCTTCTTTATACTCTGCAATTCGGTCTTCTTCAGTTCTTGCGTTAGCTGTCTTATACCCGCCCTTCTTTATACTCTGCAATTCGGTCTTCTTCAGTTCTTGCGTTAGTGTCTTATACCGCCCTTCTTTATACTCTGCAATTCGGTCTTCTTCAGTTCTTGCGTTAGCTGTCTTATACCCGCCTTCTTTATACTCTGCAATTCGGTCTTCTTCAGTTCTTGCGTTAGCTGTCTTATACCCGCCTTCTTTATACTCTGCAATTCGGTCTTCTTCAGTTCTTGCGTTAGCTGTCTTATACCCGCCCTTCTTTATACTCTGCAATTCGGTCTTCTTCAGTTCTTGCGTTAGCTGTCTTATACCCGCCCTTCTTTATACTCTGCAATTCGGTCTTCTTCAGTTCTTGCGTTAGCTGTCTTATACCCGCCCTTCTTTATACTCTGCAATTCGGTCTTCTTCAGTTCTTGCGTTAGCTGTCTTATACCCGCCCTTCTTTATACTCTGCAATTCGGTCTTCTTCAGTTCTTGCGTTAGCTGTCTTATACCCGCCCTTCTTTATACTCTGCAATTCGGTCTTCTTCAGTTCTTGCGTTAGCTGTCTTATACCCGCCCTTCTTTATACTCTACAATTCGGTCTTCTTCAGTTCTTGCGTTAGCTGTCTTATACCCGCCCTTCTTTATACTCTGCAATTCGGTCTTCTTCAGTTCTTGCGTTAGCTGTCTTATACCCGCCCTTCTTTTTTACTCTGCAATTCGGTCTTCTTCAGTTCTTGCGTTAGCTGTCTTATACCCGCCCTTCTTTATACTCTGCAATTCGGTCTTCTTCAGTTCTTGCGTTAGCTGTCTTATACCCGCCCTTCTTTATACTCTGCAATTCGGTCTTCTTCAGTTCTTGCGTTAGCTGTCTTATACCCTCCCTTCTTTATACTCTGCAATTCGGTCTTCTTCAGTTCTTGCGTTAGCTGTCTTATACCCGCCCTTCTTTATACTCTGCAATTCGGTCTTCTTCAGTTCTTGCGTTAGCTGTCTTATACCCGCCCTTCTTTATACTCTGCAATTCGGTCTTCTTCAGTTCTTGCGTTAGCCGTCTTATACTCGCCCTTCTTTATACTCTGCAATTCGGTCTTCTTCAGTTCTTGCGTTAGCTGTCTTATACCCGCCCTTCTTTATACTCTGCAATTCGGTCTTCTTCAGTTCTTGCGTTAGCTGTCTTATACCCTCCCTTCTTTATACTCTGCAATTCGGCCTTCTTCAGTTCTTGTGTTAGCTGTCTTATACCCTCCTTCCTTATACTCTCCAATTCGGTCTTCCTCACTGCTTGCATTAGCTGTCTTATACCCGCCCTTCTTTATACTCTGCAATTCGGTCTTCTTCAGTTCTTGCGTTAGCTGTCTTATACCCTCCCTTCCTTATACTCTCCAATTCGGTCTTCCTCATTGCTTGCATTAGCTGTCTTTACCCGCCTTATACTCTGCAATTCGGTCTTCCTCACTGCTTGCATTAGCTGTCTTATACCCGCCCTTCTTTATACTCTGCAATT
>CM031606.1:74320786-74353286 GCA_018398815.1 Conus ventricosus
GTGGTGGTGGTGGTGATGATGGTGGTGGTAGTGATGGTGGTGGTAGTGATGGATGATGATGATGATGATGTTGATGATGATGATGATGATGATGATGAGAACGAAAACGATATGACAACGGTAATTTTGTGATAATAATGACAATACTGATGCTGACAGTCATCGTGACGGTGATGCTGTTATTGTTGTTGTTCTCGCAGCAGTTGCAGATATTATTGCGGATTTTCCTTCTTGTCCTTGTTTGTTTGTTTTCTTCTTCTTCCACCCACCCTCCTTCTTTCCTCTCCTTCTCATACTTTAGACTCAACGCATTGTTATCTATTAAAACAATAATGTTGAAACAGAAAAAAAAAAATCTTCCGCAAGAGGACAGGTACCGAATATCAGCGATTTAATGACAGCGAAACTGCAAATACGTTAAATCACAAATGAATACTTAAAGGCTGAGTATAAAGTTGCACAGGAGCATTGATTAAAGCAACAATGAACACGTTAACATAGGTTGAGAGTATCATGTACGAGCTCATGAGGAGAAAAACATAAAGAGCACTTCTGAAATAGTTTAAAAAAAAAGTGCGTTAAGATAATTATGTTCATGAGACTTCAGGGCAAAAATGTTAGAGTAAGATTAAAGGTATTATACAAACAAGTCAAGGTGAAACACTCTTCCCTACTCCCCCATACATACAGAACTGTAGAATGGAAAAATAACCACGAATATGACAGTCACTATCCTCTCTCACCTACCTCCACCAAACATCCCCATTTCAACACCCTCCCAAGAAGACACGCACCCACACCAACATACATAATCACACGCACTGAAAGAAGTGAAGTCCACAGACATCAAAGGAATCAGACCAGACAATGTATATGGATTTCTGTCATCTCTTTTTTATTCTGCAAGCATTTTCTTTTCTTCTTCTTCTTCTTTTCTTCTTCTTCTTCTTCTTCTTCTTCTTCTTCTTCTTCTTCTTTGTCACGAGTTTGTCGCGAGGCCTACGACGTTCGACCCACCTAGGGTGGCGGAATTACTTATTTGTTTATTGTCGTTGCTGTTGTCGTGTATCCGTCCCTTAGGGTGGCTTGTGGTGCAGTTGCACCTTGGTGTGGTTCAGCTCAACTTCGGTTTGCTTTCTCTCTCTCTCTCTCTAATTCCACCGCCCGTGCTATTCATCCTGCAAGTTTCACGGGTGGCCGGTACCTTTCTCTCGAACTTTCTATCGGCCTCTCGCCTGTCTTTTTACCTGTCGCACGTGCTTCGTTCCTTTTAGTTTGAAGTATGCTCACTCTGTGACGCAGCATGGCATGTTGGCCGCCATTGCTGAGGGAGGTTAGCTCTTCACTCGAGCGGAAGATGTCTCTGGGGGCGCCTGCTCCAGTCCTGGTTCTTTACCTTATCGTCGAGAGTACAGTCAGTACTTTCAATTCCTGCAGTCGGCCTGTAGGAGAGGGACATCATTTCTTCTGTTTCCGCATCTTCGCCTCTGTCCTCTCGACTGGACAGAGGGTAGAGAGAGTCCTTTGACCCGCCTCTTCGGGGTCACCCACGGGTAGCTGGTAAGCATCAGTTTGTTTGGTCTGTTTGTTTTGATTTGTTGTTGTTAGCCGGCTTAGTCTTCACTTTTTGCGCAATTTTCTTTTGTTTTCGAAATTGTAAGAGAAATATTGTGTGAGACCTTTTCTCTGGTTAATTCCATCTTTAACCTGGCCATTCTAAATTATTTCCAAAATTCTTTCTCCTGTTTATGTATCTGGTGATGCGGTAGTCGGTGGGGAAGGGAGAGAACCTGGTGATTCAGGGTTGGAACTTGCTTGGTCTCGCTCGTCCACCCCTGTCACATTCGCCGGACTTTTATCCTTCGGCCACCGTCTGTTTGTGTGTGCAAGGAGAACGAGTTTTATGTTCACGAGCGTGCGTACGCATGATTTGTCGTTCGGATGCGTGGTTGAAGATTTGTGTTATTTTGAAATGTGTTTATAAAATGTGACAATTATGCCATTGAATTACTATTTGCAAATGTGGTGGCAGTTATTAAGCGATGGTCGTCGTGTTGATTTATTTCCTAAGGAAGGAAAACGTTAAGCGTGAGTGAGAGAAGGGTGAAGATAATTCATATTTGTTTTATAACCTGTTGATTTAATGCAGTCTTTTACCTGCATCGTGTGAGAAGACTTGATTCAATGGGTGTACTGTGTGCGTTTTAATACACTTCCCCTCGCCCATCATGCGAGTGGCTGATAAGACTTGACAGCAATGGTCAGACGGTACTGACGGCAGGTTCCAGTACCCTTCTTCCTTCCTCCTTCCTTCTTCTTTTCCTCCTCTCCGACTCTCCTCCCAGCTACGTCCTCCCCCCTACCGGGGGCTTCACCTGGAGCACGAACTGGACGGTGCACGTGCTGGTCGAGGCCACGTTCTGGCTGAGACCACGGACGGGATGGTGCCACGCGCTGGTCGAGGCCACGCCCTGGTCGGGACCGTGGACTGCTAGGGGAGCCCGCCGTCTCGACTGACCGGCCTGGACCCCCGTCCAGGACCTCCAGTAACAGCTACGTCCCCCCCCCCCCCCCCCGGGACACGCTCTTCACTGCCCGCTTGGGAGTCGAGGGTGTCGGCTTTGGGCGACTCCCTGCGAGAACCAACCCGGCTCGGAGCACCTAGTGCGACAGGGTGCTCCCTGCGGACTTGACAGGGGCAGGGATGTGGACGCACTCCGTGGTGTGAGAAAGGGTCAATACTGGAAATATTTCTTTATAAATTGTGTACGTCGTATGGTGAAATATTTATTTTAATCGTGCATGTTGTGGGTGTGGGAGTGCTTGATTGCGATTGTGCATGTTGTGTGCGTTGGAGTGCTTGATCGTGATTGTGCATGTTGTGTGCGTTGGAGTGCTTGATCGTGATTGTGCATGTTGTGTGCGTTGGAGTGCTTTATTGTGATCGTGCATGGTGCGTGTGTTGGAATGTTTATTTTGCGGGTGTGAATAAATGGGGTGTTGTATCGTAATCTTTATTGTGTGGTCTCTTGCGGAGCGTGTGAGGTCAGTCACTCCCTTCACTCCCACCTAGACCGATCCTGTCAGGGCGGGACCTCCAGGGGTCGGTCGTGACAGTTGTGGGGGCTCGTCCGGGATGTGAAGGGCTCTGGCTGTCTCTCTCTTGTTTCGCAGAGTACCTGTTTAGTTTTGTCTGTTTTGTATATGTTTAGTCAGTTTGTCGTGTTTGTACGTGGGTGGTTGGCTGGTGACTCTAGAGTGAAGGGAGTCTTTTTGGTGGCCTGAGGGAACATCCGGCGTGACTCGGGGGTCGAGGTGAGACCAGGAGGAGTCGACCGCTTCCAGACCTCCTTCCGCCGGGTACCTCACGCAGGTACGGCCGAAAAGTCTTGCCCTTCTGTTGCCGCTTCAGTCTTCCATTCCTGTTTTGTATTTAGCCAATTCTTGTTGTTTTTTTTCTCTACCGGGTTGTTGAGTACAGGGGGTTGTATCGACGCTAGTGTTTTTTTTTTCCTCTCTCCGGATTCCGTCTGCTAGTTTTTTTTTTGTTTTTTTTCCGGCCAGCCCCACCGCACTGTTGCTCGTGCTGTAGAGCGCGGTGTTGCCAGAGTGGGGGCAGCCGGACATAGTTTTTTTTTTTTTTTTTTTTCGGTGAGCCCCACCGCACTGTTGCTCGTGCTGTAGAGCGCGGTGTTGCCAGAGTGGGAGCAGCCGGAACTTGTCCGCACACACGCACACACACACATACACACATATACACACGCCCCTAAAATATTGTTTTTTTTTGCTAGTGGAATTGTCTTTCCCCTGTATTTGAAAACTGTAGGATATTGTGTCCATGGCGACGTCCGGCGCTGGTGGTATGGCGACGCGGGCGTCGAAGAAGAAGGGTATTCAAAATGTTACTGTAGTCCCTACTATTAGTACCAGTACTTCGACTACGGTAACTTCTACCTATTCCAGTGCTGTAGCAGGTAGCCCAGTGAGTACTTTTACTACTCTTCGCTGGGGGGTCTCCCTGTCGAGACCCGACTGGCACTTCCGCTCGGAAGCGTCAGAGTATAGCGAAGCAACTGTGGGCTTCTGTTGAGTCGCAGAGACCGAACCTTCTTCCTCCCCCAGCTTCCCTCGTAAGGGGCATGCCCAGAAGACTTTCCTTATGGGAAAGTCGAGACCCAAGGGACGGGTCAGACGGATCATCCTCCCGTGTCGGGAGTGGTGAACCCGCCCAGGACATCACTTCCGTCCTGATGTTTCTAGAGCGACAGCGACGGGAGGATGAGGCCCAACGTAGGGAAGAGGTTGCTAGGCAGGAAGCTCTTCGTAGGGAAGAGGCAGTTAGGCAGGAAGCTCTTCGTAGGGAAGAGCTAGGTAGGATGGAGGCTCTGCGTAGAGAGGAGACTGACAGACAGGAGATTATGCATAGGGAGGAGGCTGCTCAGCGTAGGGAGGAGGCTGCTAGACAGGAGGCTCAGCATAGGGAGGAGGCTGCTCAGCGTAGGGAGGAGGCTGCTCAGCGTAGGGAGGAGGCTGCTAGACAGGAGGCTCAGCGTGGGGAGGAGGCTGCCCTCCGTCGGGAAGAGTTGGATCAACGTAGAGAGGAGGCTGCCAGACAGAGGCTCTGCGCAGGGAAGAGATGGAAACAACTTCTTTCGCAGGCTCCCGCATCTGTAAACCAGGGGGTTAATCACCAGGCAGGTGATAGAGTTAGAGCCCAAAGTTAAAGCTTCCAGAGTTCAGACCTAGTGAGGACATTGATATGTTCTTAGAGCATTTCGACAAGGTTGCTTGTTCATACCAATTGTCTGAGGAGCAAAAGGCTATGCACCTTTTTTCTGGATTATCTGGTGCTGCAAGGAGTGTGTGCTCACTCTAAATGAAGGTGCGTCTTATGCAGACATGCAGTTGGCTCTGCGTAAGCGTTTCCACCTTACCCCAGAGACCTACAGGAGGAAGTTTAGGTCCATGAAGAAGAATAATGATGAAAACCTTCGTGCAGTTTGGTGATAGGCTGCGCAAGACGCTAGGGTACTGGCGTCAGTTAGCTAAGTTGGAGCTGGAGGATCTGATCCTCATTGAAAAGCTCACCAACACTGTGTCCCCAGAGTTGAGGATCCGGATAGGCGAGACAGCACCTCAGGATTTCGCGGCTGCGATTCACACCGCTGAGGTGTTTGCGGAAGCTCGCAGGGCTTATGGGCATCGCCCAGATACGGAGAGGAAGCCCTCCACAGGATTTAGTGGCAATAAGGCGCCGACAACTGCTAGCGGGTGAACAAGGCAGGCAGTCCATCGGGACCTCAGCACCTCGATTTGTTTTCTTGTGGTCGTCCTGGCCACATCAGGAAAGATTGCCCTAGAGCCGCTGGTAGTCATGGGGCTAGTCCTTTCCAGCATCCTCGTGCCTCGGCTAACGTGGGTTCCATCCAGCTTCTGGTGATCAGAGTGCCCAGTGTTTCTCTCTGTTGTTGGTTCCCCCTTAGTCGACACCATCAGGGATTGGGGAGCATCAACGCTCTTTGTTGAAAAGGGAAATTTGGTTTCCCCTAAGGCCCGGCGGGGCGCCAGTTACGATGTGTGCGGGTTGGAGGCTGGTTTTACCTCCACCCGTCCTTCAGTACTCGTTTCTATCTCCACCCCCTAACTTCTGTGGCGAAGTGTGGGCCATCGCGGTGGAGCGACCTCTGTATTCCCTTATCATAGGGAATTTACTATCACCTTCGCAGACGGACGCAGTCAGTCCGTGTCTAGGGATCTGCCCGTACAGGCGTGTGTGGGAGTCACCACACGCGCCAAAGCTAGGAAGCAGGCACAGGAATTGCGTCCCGTTCTCCAGCCGATCTCTAACGAGGTTCTGGCAAGGGCCGATCCTGCTTAGCATTAACCGTCTTCAGGCCAGGGACCTTGGATGTCCAACGCCTACGAGAATTTGTGGATCGTCCCGCTCAGTCGGCCCGACACGCCAAGGTGAGCTTTAAGCTCCACAAGGGGATCCTCTTTAGGGTTTCCACTCAGGCAGATCGTGTGGCCAAACAGCTTGTGGTTCCCCAAAGCCTGAGAGAGTCTGTCCTCCGGCCAGGCCCACGATTCCCCCATGGCGGGTCTAGGGGCTCCAAGCGGACCTCTCGAGCGAGTTAGGCAGGATTTCTTCTGGCCGGGGATGAACTCACAGGTTAGGCAGTACTGCCGCAGTTGCGTTTGTCTGCCAACGGACAACGCCTAAGGGTCGCTTGAAGCGTGTTCCCCTAGGGTCAGTGCCACGGGTTGGGGAGCCATTCAGCAAGGTTGGGGTCGCCCTGGTGGGACCCATTAATCCCCCATCCGATCGCGGTCACCGCTACACTTCGGTAGTGGTAGAATCTGCGAGTCGATACCCAGAGGCTGTCCCGCTTAGGACTATCGATGCCCCTACTGTTGCTGAATCTCTCAGGCAGATTTGGACGCGCACTGGCGTGCCCAAGAAGAAGTACGGCCGGAAGTTTGTACTGGAGAGCGATCATCATCCCTCCAGTGCTTGGACCGGATCCGGCCAGTCAGTCATCGACTCATGAGTTAGGCAGTGGAACTGCAGAGTCATGCGTTCACTTTCCGTCATATCAAGGGTTCCTGTAATACGGATGCTGACTATCTTAGCCGAGCTCCGTAGTTAGCATATTGGAAAATCAGTCAGAGGGACACCTCCCTCAACCAGGGTTATATCCCTTTTTGGTCTCTGTATCAGGTGTAGTGACAGTGTCACTTCAGTGAGGTTAACGGTAGTGAATCACCAATGGTTCGGATTGTTACTTTCATGGTTGGAAGGTTCGCTTAGTTGTTTTATAAATGTAGTATTATGTATTTCTCGGGGTGATTCTATCGTAGAATGTTTGTATTGGATTTATCGTACTCTGTCGATCACAGAGAGTTGGGTTCGGTCCCATTGTTGTGAAGTTGCACATGCGACAAGGTTCAAAGGAGCCATGTATCTCAAGAGAAACAGATGCTTTTAGAAGGGGGTTTGTCACGAGTTTGTCGCGAGGCCTACGACGTTCGACCCACCTAGGGTGGCGGAATTACTTATTTGTTTATTGTCGTTGCTGTTGTCGTGTATCCGTCCCCTTTGGGTGGCTTGTGGTGCAGTTGCACCTTGGTGTGGTTCAGCTCAACTTCGGTTTGCTTTCTCTCTCTCTCTCTCTAATTCCACCGCCCGTGCTATTCATCCTGCAAGTTCACGGGTGGCCGGTAAACCTTTCTCTCGAACTTTCTGTCTATCGGCCTCTCGCCTGTCTTTTTACCTGTCGCACGTGCTTCGTTCCTTTTAGTTTGAAGTATGCTCACTCTGTGACGCAGCATGGCATGTTGGCCGCCATTGCTGAGGGAGGTTAGCTCTTCACTCGAGCGGAAGATGTCTCTGGGGCGCCTGCTCCAGTCCTGGTTCTTTACCTTATCGTCGAGAGTACAGTCAGTACTTTCAATTCCTGCAGTCGGCCTGTAGGAGAGGACATCATTTCTTCTGTTTCCGCATCTTCGCCTCTGTCCTCTCGACTGGACAGAGGGTAGAGAGAGTCCTTTGACCCGCCTCTTCGGGGTCACCCACGGGTAGCTGGTAAGCATCAGTTTCGTGGTCTGTTTGTTTTGATTTGTTGTTGTTAGCCGGCTTAGTCTTCACTTTTGCGCAATTTTCTTTTGTTTTCGAAATTGTAAGAGAAATATTGTGTGAGACCTTTTCTCTGGTTAATTCCATCTTTAACCTGGCCATTCTAAATTATTTCCAAATTCTTTCTCCTGTTTATGTATCTGGTGATGCGGTAGTCGGTGGGGAAGGGAGAGAACCTGGTGATTCAGGGTTGGAACTTGCTTGGTCTTTGCTTTGTCCACCCCTGTCACATTCGCCGGACTTTTATCCTTCGGCCACCGTCTGTTTGTGTGTGCAAGGAGAACGAGTTTTATGTTCACGAGCGTGCGTACGCATGATTTGTCGTTCGGATGCGTGGTTGAAGATTTGTGTTATTTTGAAAATGTGTTTATAAAAATGTGTCAATTATGCCATTGAATTACTATTTGCAAATGTGGTGGCAGTTATTAAGCGATGGTCGTCGTGTTGATTATTTCCTAAGGAAGGAAAACGTTAAGCGTGAGTGAGAGAAGGGTGAAGATAATTCATATTTGTTTTATAACCTGTTGATTTAATGCAGTCTTTTACCTGCATCGTGTGAGAAGACTTGATTCAATGGGTGTACTGTGTGCGTTTAATCACTTCCCCTCGCCCATCATGCGAGTGGCTGATAAGACTTGACAGCAATGGTCAGACGGTACTGACGGCAGGGTTCCAGTACCCTTCTTCCTTCCTCCTTCCTTCTTCTTTTCCTCCTCTCCGACTCTCCTCCCAGCTACGTCTCCCCCCCCCTCCCGGGGGCTTCACCTGGAGCACGAAATGGACGGTGCCACGTGCTGGTCGAGGCCACGTTTTTGGCTGAGACCACGGACGGGATGGTGCCACGCGCTGGTCGAGGCCACGCCCTGGTCGGACCGTGGACTGCTAGGGGAGCCCGCCGTCTCGACTGACCGGCCTGGACCCCCCTCCAGGACCTCCAGTAACAGCTACGTCCCCCCCCCCCCCCGGGACACGCTCTTCACTGCCCGCTTGGGAGTCGAGGGTGTCGGCTTTGGGCGACTCCCTGCGAGAACCAACCCGGCTCGGAGCACCTAGTGCGACAGGGTGCTCCCTGCGGACTTGACAGGGGCAGGGATGTGGACGCACTCCGTGGTGTGAGAAAGGGTCAATACTGGAAATATTTCTTTATAATTGTGTACGTCGTATGGTGAAAATTTTATTTATAATCGTGCATGTTGTGGGTGTGGGAGTGCTTGATTGCGATTGTGCATGTTGTGTGCGTTGGAGTGCTTGATCGTGATTGTGCATGTTGTGTGCGTTGGAGTGCTTGATCGTGATTGTGCATGTTGTGTGCGTTGGAGTGCTTTATTGTGATCGTGCATGGTGCGTGTGTTGGAATGTTTATTTTGCTGGTGTGAATAAATGGGGTGTTGTATCGTAATCTTTATTGTGTGGTCTCTTGCGGAGCGTTGTGAGGTCAGTCACTCCCTTCACTCCCACCTAGACCGATCCTGTCAGGGCAGACCTCCAGGGGTTCGGTCGTGACATTCTTCTTCTTCTTCTTTTTCTTCTTCTTTTTTCTTCTTCTTCTTCTTTCTTCTTCTTCTTCTTCTTCTTCTTCTTTTTTCTTCTTCTTCTTCTTCTTCTTCTTCTCTTCTTCTTCTTTTTTTTCTTCTTCTTCTTCTTCTTCTTCTTCTTCTTCTTCTTCTTCTTCTTCTTCTTCTATTTTGCTTGTTTTTTTCCCCTTACTTGTCCTTCGTCTTACTTTTCTCCTTGTTCTTCATCTTGCTTTTCTACTTGTCCTTCTTCTTCCTTTTCTTGTCCTTCCTTCCATGTTTCTGCCCCCCACCCCTACCCCTCCATTTCTTACTTCATTGACCTTCCTGTTACTCTTCTATCTACCTCTCTTTTCACTCTTGTACTTTATCCATGTCATGAAATCCGTCTTTTCTCTCATTAAAAAAAAAATCCTTCCTTTTACACTTGTTCTTCCTTTCACTTTTCGTTTCGTTCTTCCTCTTCTACTTATCCTTCCTCTCTCTCTCGTCTATTTGTCCCTCCTCTTATATTCGTCCTTCTTGCTGTTCATTTTGTTCTTCCTCCTTTACGTGTCTGTGCTCCTGTCATTCTTTTTCTTGTCCGTTCTCTTAATTTATGTCCTTCTTCTTCTTCTTCTTCTTCTCTTCTTCTTCTTCTTCTTCTTCTTCTTCTTCTTCTTCTTCTTCCTCTTCGTTTTCTTCTTCGTCTTCGTCTTCTTCTTCCCTTTTTCTTTTCTTCTTCTTCTTCTTCTTCTTCTTTTCCCCTTCCTCTTCTTCTTCTTCTTCTTCTTCTTCTTCTTCTTCTTCTTCTTCTTTCTTCTTCCTCTTCTTTTTCTTCTTCGTCTTCGTCTTCGTCTTCTTCTTCTTCTTCTTCTTCTTCTTCTTTTTCTTCTTCTTCTTCCTCTTCTTTCTTTTTTTCTTCTTCTTCTTCTTCTTCTTCTTCTTCTTCTCCTCCTCCTCCTCCTCCTCCTCCTCCTCCTCCTCCTCCTCCTACTACTACTACTACTACTTCTTCGTCTTCTTCTTTTTTCTTTTTATCCTCCTCCTCCACCTTCTTCTTCTTCTTCTTCTTCTTCTCTTCTTCTTCTTCTTCTTCTTCTTCTTCTTCTTCTTCTTCTTCTCATTCTTCTTCTTCTTCTTCTCATTCTTCTTCTTCTTCTTCTCATTCTTCTTCTTCTTCTTCTTCTTCTTCTCCTTCTCCTTCTTCTCCTCCTTCTTCTTCTTCTTCTTCTTCTTCTTCGTCTTCGTCTTCGTCTTCTTCTTCTTCTTCTTCTTCTCATTATTTCTATCCATCTCTTCTTGCTATCCCGTGTTTACTTTGGCCTTCATCTTTCTATTCTAATTGTCCTTCTTCTTCCTCTTCTACATGTCCCTCATCTAACTCTTTATTTGTCCTTGCTCTTCATTTTTCTACTTGTCCTTCCTCTTCTACTTGTCCATCCTCTTATTCTTCTACTTGTCCATCCTCTTTTTCTTCTACTTGTCCTTCCTCTTATTCTTCTACTTGTCCTTCCTCTTAAATTTCTACTTGTCCTTTCTCTTAAATTTCTACTTGTCCTTTCTCTTAATATTCTACTTGTCCTTCCTCTTAATATTCTACTTGTCCTTCCTCTTAATATTCTACTTGTCCTTTCTCCTAATATTCTACTTGTCCTTCCTCTTAATATTCTACTTGTCCTTCCTCTTAATATTCTACTGGTCCTTCCTCTTAATATTCTACTTGTCCTTCTTCTTAATATTCCAGTTGTCCTTCCTCTTAATATTCTACTTGTCCTTCCTCTTAATATTCTACTTATCCTTCCTCTTAATATTCTACTTGTCCTTTCTCTTAATATTCTACTGGTCCTTCCTCTTAATATTCTACTTGTCCTTCTTCCTACCCTTCGACTTGTCCTTTCTCTTACTGTTTTTTTTTCTATCCTGTATTCATCCTCCTTTCCCTCATGTGTTCGTAGTTGTTGTTGCCACTTTGTCCATGATGTGGTTGTTGCCCTGACTCAGCTACTCAAAGCACTTCCCGAGACCTCCCTGCTCCGAGTGTTTTACAATCCAAGATTAAATGTCAACATGAGGTCCCTCATGCCTGCCATCATTGTGTGTGAAGGCATCTTCTTCAATTAGCCGCCTGTTTGCTTTGTCCAGCCACAATTCAGTAGCTGTCTATTTGTAGCTAACCCCGCTCTGATTAATCTTCAACTGTATCTTCCTTGTTTATGTTCATCAACACTTTTATTACTTTGGAAGTGCACACACACACACACACACACGCACACACGCACGCACGCACGCACGCACGCACACACGCACGCACGCACGCACGCACGCACACACACACACACACACACACACACACACACACACACACACACACACACACACACACACACGCACTAACGTATCGACTCAAACCATCTAATGCCAGATTAGTCCTTGGAAAAGAATATATCACATCTTCACCAAGCTCTCTCTCTCTCTCTCTCTCTCTCTCTCTCTCTCTCTCTCTCTCTCTCTCTCTCTCTCTCTCTCTGTCTGTCGGTCTCTCTCTCTCTCTGTCTGTCGGTCTCTCTCTGTGTCTCTCACACACACACACACTCACACACACACACACACACACACACACACACACACACACACACACACACACACACACACACACACACACACACCACACACACACACACACACACACACACACACACACACACACACACACACACACACACACACACACACACACACACACACACACACACAGACATAAATGGAATGTGTACACACATACTCTTACCTTTTCCTAATTTCTCTCTCCCAACGCACCTAACGTTAAGTGCTGTTTTACTGAGCACTTTCTCAGTAAGAGCGTCATGGAGGAAAGCCAACTAAATTTCCATCGCATCAGCTTCGCCAAGATCAGATCACACATCAAACCACCGGACTTTACTCTGATGGAATGGGATTTTCCAGTCTGGTGGAAACTGGGGGTTTGGGAATAGGGGTGATGGTGGGAGGAGGGAGAGGGAGTAGGGGGAGGGGTGATGGGATGATGGGGGAAGCGGTGGGGGCGGAGTGGGGAGGAAAACTGAAAGGCGGCAGGCAAGGGGTTTAATCCCTCTCAGGAGAGCGGTGAAGTCTCCTACTCTTGGCCTGGCTCCAGACGCTGGAAGATTATTGGGATTCTGTCCAGTAAACAATCCTCGTGCTCCCTTACATCTTTTCAGTGATCTTTTGACATGTGGGTGCAGCGAATATCATGTCTGCTGGTGAGACGTCAGTTACGGGTGCCTCGCCAAGTGTGCCACGGGCAGATTTTCACTCTCGAGATGAATCTGACCAGTTACAATATTCTCTGTATCACATCGTTTTCGCTCAAATAAGAAATGTTTGTCTTGTACAGTTTCCTACTCTCTCTGTAAAGCCAGAGAAGGAACACCATCGGCTTTAGCAACAAACAGCAACAGCAACATCGACAACATCAGCTGCTGCAGCAGGGGTGGAAACGTGTGAACAGTAGCGAGAGCAACAATCGCAACATTGATGATAATTATGATTATATTAAATCAGAAGCACTGGTAATATTACAAGTAAGGTAATTCCACCCTCTGGAAAGACCTATGGGCCTTCTGATTCAGACCATAGTATTCATGTTAGCATCCTGGCTTTACCACCATCATCCTTTCTCTAATCTAAATATATCAACAAGAATATATATACCAGTAGCAGGAATAATAGTACTGGCAGCAAAAGCAAAGGCAGCAGTAATGATAGTTATGATTGTAGTAGGAATGGCAACAGTAGCATCTGCAGCAGCAGTAGTAGTAGAAGTACTTGTGGTAGGTTGGGAAAAAAAGGGGGGGGGGGGGGGGGGCAAAAAATCATCAATGTTAATACAAACTATTTTTGAAGATGCTCAGAAGATTTACAATCAAGAAACAAACAAACAAACAAACAAACAAAAACCAGAACTGAAATCATCAACTGTTCGGTCTACAGGACTAATTACGTCAAACGAAAGACAAAGACGTACAGACAATGACCTATAAAAATATACGTCATTGCCTATACGTATTTATTTGTCTTTCAGTTTGATGTCATCACTCCCGCAGGCAGTCTATGATCGAAACGTTGATGACTTTTGTTCTTTTTTTTTCCTGCTGCAAATCTGAGCATCCTCAAAGATTGTTTGTATTGTTGAGACAGACGATCATCAGTCAAAAATCATTTGTTTCAATGTTAATATTAACTGTGCCCTAAATGGCCGCAACAATAACACTGGTTGCAGGAACAGTCATGTTATGTGGCAGGCTAACTGTTGTAAAGAAAGTACTAGCTAAACTGATTGTGAAGTGTTATGTCAGAGATGTGAGCTCTGAGATCATGACACTTCACATTCTGTATTTTGACATGAGATCCCCTTTCATTTTGAACCCTTCTAACGGAACGTATTCCCTTTCACTTCAAACCCATCTATACGCAAAAAGACGGGACACAGGATCTTTTTGCCATACGAATACAGGCGTGCATTAAAGCGAACGCTTGTTATCAATCATGCTCGTATTTTGTCCCAGAGATAGAAGGACAAGTTAGTATTTTTTTTCTCCAAAGATAAAAAGACGAAGAAGAAGACATGAAAAGAAATTTAAAAATAAACCAACAACATGAAAATAACAAATCATGAATAGATACAAGAACACGTATGGGAAAATGAAGAAAATAAAAACAAAACGTTCGCCCAAGCAAAAGGCCATTACAGATGTGCTTTCATATCCCCACATCGTTCAAAGCCAGGGGCAGATTCACTTTGATTTCTCTGTCCCCTTCGGAAATGAGAAGAGCTGAAAAAGCAACAACTGAGTGGTGGGCAGGAAATGAACTAGCGACATCAAACAAAAATGATAAAACACTAAAGAAAGAGAGAAAGAAAGAAAGAAAGAAAGAAACAAGAAACCCAAACAAACAATTAAACAAACAAACAAACAAACACACACCTCGGTCCCTGTGAGACAGAAAAACTGTGCTGGCAACGATTGGAAAGAAACACATAGAAAAAGACATATACACATTCTAAAAGAAACATTAAAAAAGACAGATAAACTCTTGTTAATATTGTTTTAGATATAAACATTTTATGACGTTATGTTGAATAATTGTATATAATCTATTCAATTGTTTGCCAGGGTTGATTATAATTTTAAAAATAGGAAATAACTTGAAATGCTAAGGGTAGGCTGAAACTGGAGTAAACTGCTCCAGAAGCAATCTAGCTTTGACATCTTTAGTCGGGAATGAAGCCAGTGAATAAACGTAGGCGCTATCAGACTACCAAACTAATGCAACGGATCAACGATGATAGATACGCAAGTGTTTCAACCCCCTTTTTTTTTCTTCTACAAGGACGACAAACAAAAGGGACCAACAACCCTTCCTACCCACCTCCGTCCCCCAAGAGAGAGAGAGAGAGAGAGAGAGAGAGAGAGAGAGAGGAGAGAGAGAGAGAGAGAGAGAGAGAGAGAGAGAGAAGTGCCTTCAAACTATTGAAGCTGGTTCAACCGTCTCCTCTGCCTTACGATCGTTTTGACCTCACGGTAGTTGTCGTCAGGAAGTCTGCTGCCCTCTGCAGTTGGCGGACGGGTCCCCAGAGCTCGGTATCCATGTCAGAGACCAATGGTCAGGAGCACTGAGGGGCCGCGTCCCGGCGTGGACAGGTCTGCAAGACGTTGAGAGGTCTGTTCCTCTGATTGATGTATCTTGGTGTTCTGGGAGTGTTTGTGCAACTCACAACGCTCAGTGCATGCACGTGTGGTGAGCTTCCTCCTCTCCAGCTCTCAGATGCGGTCTTTTGTGGACTGTCATCAGTATGTCTGTTTTCCGATCCGCTGGTTTCTTTTACTCTGTGGACTCTGAATTCTTTTCTCGTCAACAGACGTCTGCGCAGTTCTAGAGTTACTCTTAACCAGAATCTGACCTTTCAGCGTTACATGTCAAACAGGTGTAGAGCTGCTTACCTGGAACCACACAGAGCTAGCTAATCCGTCATTGTTTGTCGATTCAGGCAACAAAAACGTTGGTCAACGCTTTGTGTTTTTTGTACCACTGAACTGCACAGAGCTAGCTAAATCTGTCATCATCTGTCAACCAAGGCAACAAAAACATTGTGGTCTATGCTTCGTTTTTATGTACAACCCGCAACCGCACATAGCCAGCTAAATCTGTCATAATCCGTCAATCAAGGCAACAAAAACGAGTGTGTCTGAGCTGCATTTTCTATACAGTTCATTACTGTAATTCTCTCTGGTTTCCCCAAAACGACCACAGAAAAAGAAACACCCGAAGGTGCTGGGGAGGACCCAGAGAAGCACTGTCTTCACCCGCCTTTTGAGCAGTCCTGTACCACCCTTGGAGGCCTGCGCTGTGTTGACGATGGGTACAGGCACGCGCAGGACACTCCATTAAGATATCAGGGGACATAACTGCTCCTGAACAGAGGTAAATCAGATTACAGGATGCAACTCATAACAGCCTTAAAGTAACATCCCCATGGGTGTACCAGCCCGTATTTCACGACTGCAGAGCCCACCGGCGAAAAACACCACCCTCCAGCTGCCGAGCACACCCCACAGACCCAACCACCCCTGCCCACGGACAGATGAAGACAGTGCCACTCCAGACACAGCCAAGCTTTCGCCATACGGTCTTATGTGCCCTCCAGAGAGAATCCAAAGTTGTAGTCTTTCCCACTGTCAACAGGACTTTCTCTGTGGTCAGTGGGTTTTTCCTCACCGTCACTGGACCTTTCTCCAGGGTCAGCCTAGTTAAGGCAAAGTTAAGGCATGATTGGCTTCAGAGAATTCAGAGCCATGCTTCACACCTCTGGGTTTTTTTTCTTGGCTGTCCAAGCTGACCCCTTAGGACTCCTGTCTCTCTCTGGCTGTCTCTGCCCCGTCTCTCTCTCCCGTTGCTGAGAACTCCCCACGCTCCTCTTTCCTACCCAGCCCCTACTGTGACACCTGGCACTCCTCTCACTCCCGGTCTTTCTTTCTCCACCCCTCCCCCTTTGTCTGTCTGTCTCTCTCTCTCTCTCTGTGTCTGTCTCTTTGTCTATCTGTGGCTATGTCTCCCTGTATCATCCCTATCTGTCTCTGTCTTTCTATATGTCTCACTCTCTCTATCTTTCTCTCTTTGTGTCTCTGTCTCTCGCTCTCTGTGTGTCTTTGGTTCTATCTCTCTGTCTCTCTGTGTGTCTCTGTTTCTCTTTCTCTCTCTCTCTCTCTCTCTCTCTCTCTCTCTCTGACTCTCTCTGTCTTTGTCTCTCTCTCTGTCTCTCTCTGTGTCTATCTATCTATTTATCTGTTTGTCTGTCTGTCTGTCTGTCTGTCTCTCTCTCTCTCTCTCTCTCTCTCTCTCTCTCTCTCTCTCTCTCTCTCTCTCTCTCTCATTTTCTTCTCCATTTCCCACAGAGACAGCACGTCTTCATTTCCAACACACTCGGTCAGACAGAGCGGCTTCTTCCTTGATTTTCACTTACGTCATTTTCCATTGACCGCAGTGTTCTCATCCAGTTCACCTCAATGGCTCGCTGCACGCACCAGCAGGCCAGCAAATGGCTGCTGGAAATGTGGCCGTTATCTGCAGAAGGAAAAAAAATATAACCAGGCTTCGATCAGCATGGACGTTCTATTTCTTTTGGTGAATTGTTTCTCACGTGAAATCAACTTTCTCTCATTTTCTGAGTTAAAAAAAATCCTTTTTAATGCAACATGAATACTTGATGAAGAGAATCAGTATGGACGGAATGAGTGAAAACAGTGTTATTCTCATGGGGGTTTCTTCTTTCGTTGACAGGGTATTGGCAAAAATTTTTGGAATCATAAGCAGACTCCGTTTGTCAGAGTAGGAGACCAGTCAGAACTGATAGCGTTCAGAACAGGGTGAAACGTTCTGTCTGTTATGCGATAGAGACAGAACTGATGAAGTTCTCACGTAAAGAGAACGCTTTTTTCGACCAAATGAATGAGTCAACGGAGAAGCTGGAAGAAGTTGTATCGCTAACATGAAGACATACATTTTTTTTGTTTACACAAGATGTACATAATTATATTAGAGCTTTGTTAGGCGTTTCGTTATTGCTTTGGACATGCTCTGCTCACAGACACATTCACTGATAAGCACACACACACACACACACACACACACACACACACACACACACACACACACACACACACACACACACACACACACACACCATACACGCACGCACGCACGCACGCACGCACGCACACACACATACACTCACGAAGGCACCGCACACGTAAGCACGAACACACACACACACACACACACACACACACACACACACACACACACGCACGCACGCACGCACGCACGCACGCACGCACGCACGCACGCACGCACGCACGCACGCACGCACGCACGCACGCACGCACGCACGCACGCACGCACGCACGCACACACACACACACACACACACACACACACTATGTTGGCATACAAGTGTGGTCAAACTCATCCTGACTGATCTATCTGATTGTCCGTCTGTTTTTCTCTCTCTCTCTCTTCCTTCCCCTCCCTCCTGTCTTTCTCCCTCCCTCCCCTCTCTCTCTCTTTTCTTTTCTCTCTTTCTCTCTCTCTTTCTCCCTCCTCCCCACCCTCTTTCTCTACTCCTCTGCCTATCTCTCTCCCCCTCTGCCTTTCTCCTTCTTCCCCTCTGCCTCCCACCCCCACTCTCTGTCTCTCTGTCTCTGTCTCTGTCTCTGTCTCTCTCTCTCTCTCTCTCTCTCTCTCTCTCTCTCTCTCTCCCCCCCCCCCCTTCCTCCCCCTTGTCTCTCTGGGACATCTTCATTCTCCGCAAATTGAATTTTCGTGAACACCTCCCTTCTAACACCTATGATTCGTTTTTTCCTGACGCTTTGCTGAGAAACGTCGACGAGGTTTCTGTTGAATCAGCCAAGTCATAATGAGGTTAACAATGCACTTCATGTGCACACGCCGTCTGTTGAATTAGCCAAGTCATAACGAGGTTAATAATGCATTTGATGTGCACACGGTCTGTTGAATCAGCCAAGTCATAATGAGGTTGATAATGCACTTGATATGCACACGCTGTGTGTTGAATCAGCCAAGTCATAATGAGGTTGATAATGCACTTGATGTGCACACGCTGTGTGTTGAATCAGCCAAGTCATAATGAGGTTGATAATGCACTTGATATGCACACGCTGTGTGTTGAATCAGCCAAGTCATAATGAGGTTAATAATGCACTTGATGTGCACACGCTGTCTGTTGAATCAGCCAAGTCATAATGAGGTTGATAATGCACTTGATGTGCACACGCTGTCTGTTGAATTAGCCAAGTCATAACGAGGTTAATAATGCACTTGATGTGCACACGCTATCTGGGGGTCTGAAGTGGAATTCTTAGTCTGTTGGCTGGAAGACTTTGTTCTGCACAACACAAATGTGGTTCATTGTGAATGTTGTCTGTCGCACTGTTAAATTACAGCGGGAAACGTGTATGGTGTGAAACAGATCAGCTGATCCAGTTATACAGGGGAGGGGAGCAAGTGGGGGAGGGGGGGGGGGGGGGGGGGGGAGGGGAAGCAGCAGCCGCTACAACCACATCAACCACTTTCTTCCCATGTTTCGCCTTTCTGCTGGTAGCGAAAACGGAAAGTTTACAGAAATTCACAACATTTCCTTGGACGATGTATCAGTCCAAAAAGATGGAATGGTGAACGAAGTCAATTGTGTGCCCAACAAAAGCTAACAAACAACAAAAACCCTTGCTGACAGTTCAGCTAAACTGTGTGTACATGTAAGAGAAGGAAACCGTTCTCGTTTCCGCTTCCGTGGCGAAGACAGCCACTTCTGGTGACGATTCTGTCCTCAATTTTATTACAGTTTTCCTTTTATTATAGAAAACTTGAGCCATGCTGGGAATCTCGATTCAACATTTTTTAAAATCGTTGCATGTAAATATATGAATCTTTGGAAAAAAAAAACCTCAAGTATACAGAAAATATCTAACTGCTTGAACAACTACCTGGGGGCATCCACTAGAGAGTCGAATGGGTCTGGGTATCAGTAAACAGAGAAAGCTATAGCTCGGACGTTTTTCAAGGACAGGTACAAAAAGATACTGCCCCCCCCCCCTCCCCCCCCTCCCCAAACAAACAAATGAAAAATCCTCGGATGATTAATTGAGTAGTAGTATTTGGTTTTATCACTGGTCCTTCGATCTCCTTCAAAGAAGAAGAAAAAGAAGGTAAGGAAGAAGAAGGAGAAGAGAAGCAGGAGGAGGAGGAGGAGGAAGAGGAGGAAGAAGAAGAAGAAGAAAAAGAAAATGATGATGATGATGATGATGATGATGATGATGATAAGGAATGAAGGGGTGTAGACACTCGGCTCTGTGAAGAATAGATGGAAAGTGGGGACAACGAGGGAGAGTCGGAGGGTACATGGAGGGAGGGTGGTGGAGGGGAGGGGGCTGCTCTGAAAACACTGAATTTGCAGCCACTTCTTCTGCTGCAACCTACCAACGCCCAGTTACGAACAGAGCCTGTTGTGGGAAGAGCTCTTTTTCCGTGAGGTTAACTCCCTTTGGTATGACTGCGAAGGGAACTGACGCCCGAAGTGACCTTTCAGATCTGGACACTTTGCTCATTTGAACAGGGAGGTTCAGCGTAGAACTGTGAATTTGAAATGGGGAAAATAATTCTGCCGGTGTAGCGGTGGTGTGTAGCCTGCAGATTTTTGTTCGTCCGTCTCTTGGCATAGTGGGGTTTGGTGGGTGCCGTGAAACAAAACCGTCTAACTCGTTACTTATCTGATCATGTCATAATCTGGGTGGATTAATATGTGGCTCACTTATATGGGATGGATGAACCTTGCTTCACTGGTTAGCTAGTTTATGATGACATAATCTAAATTTCAGAAAGGATTGGACTGAGATGTGTAGCAATGCCAGATCAGAAATACTTTTTCCCCTCAAAAAGGAGAATATTGATTAAATGTTCTGTGATTATAACAGATGCCTTTCACCACAGGAGCTTAAGTTCCAACTCTGTTTAAAACGGACTTCATCTTTCCTGCAGTGAACTTATAAGAAAAGTGTGAAGACAGTCGTCAATGATCATCAAGGGTCTATAGTTAGCTCGAACATGCCGATCGTGGCCCATAACAAGAGCATGAGAGGCTGAGCAAGGTCTGTAGCCAGCCATTACTGCCATGTCCATACAAGGTTTGGCTTCCCCGAGCTGGTTTGGTTTTCTGTATTCTGTGTGCTTCTGTTCGTAAGTTAACTTGAAAACGATGAGGTTAATCTCCATGCACAATAACTTAACATCTTGATGTTCAGAACAGAAATTCTACATCTTCAAGTTCAGAACAGTAACTTTACGTTCGAAAGTTCAGAACGGTAACTTTACTTCTCAAAGTTCAGAGCAGTAACTTTTTTTTTTTTATCTTAACAACGTTACATTTGAAAGTTCAGAACAGTAACTTTACATCTCAAAGTTCACAACAGTAATTTGACATCTCAAAGTTCAGGACAGCAACTTTACATCTCAAAGTTCAGAACCGCAACTTTACATCTCAAAGTTCAGAACCGCAATTTTACATCTCAAAGTTCAGAACCGCAACTTTACATATCAAAGTTCAGAACCGCAACTTTACATCTCAAAGTTCAGAACCGCAACTTTACATATCAAAGTTCAGAACCGCAACTTTACATCTCAAAGTTCAGAACCGCAACTTTACATATCAAAGTTCAGAACAGCAACTTTACATCTCAAAGTTCAGAACCGCAACTTTACATATCAAAGTTCAGAACCGCAACTTTACATCTCAAAGTTCAGAACCGCAACTTTACATATCAAAGTTCAGAACCGCAACTTTACATCTCAAAGTTTAGAACCGCAACTTTACATCTCATAGTTCAGAACCGCAACTTTACATATCAAAGTTCAGAACCGCAACTTTACATCTCAAAGTTTAGAACCGCAACTGTACGTCTTTAAGTTGAGGACAGTAACTTTACACATTAAAGTTCAGAACAGTAAGTTTACATCTCAAGGAAGAAGAAAAAAAAAGTCTCCCACCATCCCACCTGATCACGCTCACTCTCTGTCTGTTTGTCTGTCTGTCTTTCTGTCTCTCTCTCTCTCTCTCTCTCTCTCTCTCTCTCTCTCTCTCTCTCTCTCTCTCTCTCTCTCTCTCACACACACACACACACACACACACACACACACACACACACACACACACACACACACACACACACACACACACACACACACACACACACACACACACACACACACCGGTGAATGCATGAAAACAGTGTAATAAGAACAGATTCTCACCAGCTTTCATCTCCACTGTGCTGCCTACATAAAAAAAAAATAGTGCGGTGTCATATTTCGTGCCCTCCACGCGACATTACTACTACCTTACTGCTGCTTCATATACAGCCACACCTAGGAGAGTCCTTTCACAGCCCAAACACAGACAGACCAATGAGGCAAAAAAACAAAAAACAAAACAACAACAACAACAACAACAAAACGAAACAAAAAACAAACACATGAAAAAGGATGTCTTGAGGTGACTCACTAGAGAGAACGCTGCTGAGTAACTTGAAGGGTGGTGACTCACGGCTTCTGTGACTCGACTTCACGATGGAGTTGAAAGTGGGTGAAAATTATACTAGGCTAACCAAAGAAGATCTTGTTTATCACAAACGCCAACCTGTAAACATATATCTTTGTATGAAGAGTATACATTCTGAGAGAAAAATCTGCAAAAGCTATCCTGACAGCTGTTTATGAAGAACTGTTTTGTACATTGTAATGTCTGTTGTTTATAACCTCTAAGGAATACACATTTGATGAAAAGCCACCTGTTCTGTATTGCATATCAAAACGCGGTTCTTTGCATCTTGTCGAGTGGTCTGGGTTTTTTTTTTCTTTCGCTATCAACGTTATCAGGGGTCAACGATCTGCAGAAAAAACAAACAAAAAAAACACGTCACAAAATGCCGAGCTGACCACGAGCGAACTTAAAACAACAGAACTTGAACAGGGCATAGAGAGATAGGCCCCTGGGGAGACTGAACAGGGCATAGAGAGATTGGCCCCTGGGGAGACTGAACAGGGCATAGAGAGATTGGCCCCTGGGGAGACTGAACAGGGCATAGAGAGATTGGCCCCTGGGGAGACTGAACAGGGCATAGAGAGATTGGCCCCTGGGGAGACTGAACAGGGCATAGAGAGATAGGCCCCTGGGGAGACTGAACAGGGCATAGAGAGATAGGCCCCTGGGGAGACTGAACAGGGCATGGAGAGATAGGCCCCTGGGGAGACTGAACAGGGCATAGAGAGATTGGCCCCTGGGGAGACTGAACAGGGCATGGAGAGATAGGCCCCTGGGGAGACTGAACAGGGCATAGAGAGACATGCCCCTGGGGAGACTGAACAGGGCATAGAGAGACAGGCCCCTGGGGAGACTGAACAGGGCATAGAGACAGGCCCCTGGGGAGACTGAACAGGGCATAGAGAGACAGGCCCCTGGGGAGACTGAACAGGGCATAGAGAGACAGGCCCCTGGGGAGACTGAACAGGGCATAGAGAGACAGGCCCCTGGGGAGACTGAACAGGGCATAGAGAGACAGGCCCCTGGGGAGACTGAACAGGGCATAGAGAGACAGGCCCCTGGGGAGACACAGTCACAGTTCCAGGAACAGCCCTATGATTCCCAGACAGCAGACGAAGTGAGAGAAAACGGCCAGAGTGCCCCAGACTCTTGCCTCTCCCGTCCATCAAGACGCCGTTGAAGCAGACGACACTGATTGGTGCCTGCCCCATGCCTCATTGCCCCGCCAGGTCTGGTGTTCAATCAATACACATCAGTGACGTCAGAGACCCCCCTCCCCCGCCCATCCCGGTCTGCCCCTTCCCTCCCCCTCTTACCAGAGGTGATGACTGAAGAGGAAGATTTGTAGACGAGACATTCTGAACATCATTTCATCGATGATTGGTGACCTCTGCCAGGATGTGGTGTTTTCAGTCGAGTCTGTTGGTTCATTTGTCTGTCAGCAGGATCACGTACAAAACTATCGAAGTGATTTGAACGAAACCTACGTAACATGGAATATAGCCCAAGGAAGAAGTCATTGGATTCCGATGCGGATCCGGATTAAGGGCGGATCCATGATTTATTTGACTCTGGCGGAGGTCCGCGTTCTCCCGAGTGCAATTCTAGTCTGCTCCTCCACTTGATGTCTATTGGTCTATTTATCTATTTATTTACTTACGATGATGATGATGATGATGATGATGATGATGATGATGGTGGTGGTGGTGGTGGTGGTAGCGGTGATACTGCTGCTGCTGCTACTGATAACGACGGCAAAATGACAACGGTGATTTTGTGATGATGATACCGCTTCTGTTTTGCTCTCGCAGCTGTTGCAGATGTTAATGCTGTTTTTCCCTTCTTGTCCTTCTTGTTTTTGGTTTTCTTCTTCTCCCTCTCCTCCTTCGTTTTCCTTCTCTTTTCTCATTGAAGAGTCAAAGCATTATTTGTCTATTGAAACAATATTGTTGAAACAGAAAAGTGTCTTCCGCAACGTGACAGGTAACGAATATCAGCAATTAGACAACAATGAAACTGTAAGCACATCAAATCATAGATGAATACTCTAGGGTGAGGTTAAAGCTGACATGAACATTGAGTTAAATAACAATGAAAACGTTAACATATGTTGAGCGAGTTCATGTGCGGAATGATATAAGTAGCACTTCTAAAACAAAGAACAAAAACAAAAAAAACAAACAAACAAACAAAAATTCAAAACAAAAAAACAAACAAACAAACAAAAAAAACCCGTACTTTAACAATAAGTTTATGAGACTTCAGGACGAACATATTTATTTGTAAGATTAAGAAATTTTTTTTTATAAAAACAAATTCAGATAAAAGAGACCTCCCCTACTCTTCCATAGACTAAAAACAACTGTAAAATGGAAAAAAAATAACCATAAATATCACAGTCACTGCCTTCTCCTCACTTCCCCATTCACCCTCCTCCCCCACCAAGCACCTTCATTCAGACATCCTCCCAAGAGCACCCGGCAGCCACACAGACATTATGTAAGCACACGCCCTGAAAGGAGTCCAAAGGCATCAAACGAATCACATCAGACGATGGATATGGATTCTATTTTCACCTCTTTCTTTTTCCTGGTAGCCGTTTTTTCTCTTCGCCTTCCATTGTGCTTGGTTTCGTCCTTCTACATGTCCTTCCTCTTATTTTCTGCTTGTCCTTTTTTCTTGTTTTCCTACTTGTCCTTTTTTTGGTTCTTCTCAATGTCCTTTCTTTAATTCTTCTGTTTTTACCCCGAAGATGGAGTATGGCTGCCTTAATAGCGGGATAGAAAAAAACAAAACAAAAAAAAAACCGGTCATACACACAAAACTCCACTCCCTTTGTTGGGTAGATGGGATTAATACTTGCCTGTCCGTGTAGGGAGTGTCCGCAGGAGTATCAGCCTGCGCACGCAGAAGAAGATTCGTCTGTTTGTCCTGCCTCTTCCTTTTTTAATTTCATTGGCCTTTCTCTCATTCTTCTAGCTATTTTTTCTTTTGAATCTTCTACTTATCCTTCTGATGACGCTTGTCCCTTCCCTCTCATATTTCTGCTTCTCCTTCCTAATTCTTCCTTTTCCTTTTCGTTTAGTTCTTCCTCTTCTATTTGTTCTACCTCTTACATGTCCACTTGTCACTTCTCTCACATTTGTCTTTCCATTAACTTTTCCATTTCTCTCTCTCTTTTATAGATTATCCTATAATTCTTCTTCGCGTGCATTCTCTTATTTTCAACCCATCCTTCTTCCGCATCTTTGTCTTTTTTTTTACCCTTCTTTCCCCTTAATTACTAAGTCCTGTCTTTAATTGTGCTCCCTCTTCTACCTGTCCTTCCTCTCACTTTTCTACTTGTCCTTCCTATCACTTTTCTACTTGTCCTTCCTATCACTTTTCTAGTTGTCCTTCCTCTTACTTTTCTACTTGTCATTCCTCTTATTTTTCTATTTGTCCTTCCTCTTACTTTTCTACTTGTCATTCCTCTTATTTTTCTATTTGTCCTTCCTCTTACTTTTCTACTTGTCCTTCCTATCACTTTTCTACTTGTCCTTCCTCTCACTTTTCTAGTTGTCCTTCGTCTTACTTTTCTACTTGTCCTTCCTCTTATTTTTCTACTTGTCCTTCCTATCACTTTTCTACTTGTCTTTCCTCTTAATTTTCCACTTGTCCTTCTTCTTAGCTTTCTTCTTGTCCTTCCTCTTACTTTTTTGCTGGTACTTCCTCTTACATTTTACTTATCCTTCCTCTCACTTTTGTACTGGTACTTCCTCTTACTTTTTACTTGCCCTTCCTCTTACTTTTCCACTTGTCCTTCCTCTTACTCTTCTACCCGTCCTTCCTCTTACTTTTCTACTTGTCCTTCTCATTACTTTTCTACTTGTCCTTCCTCTCATTTTTCTATTTGTACTTCCTCTTAATCTTCTACTTGTCCTTCCTCTTACTTTTCTACTTGACTTGTCCTTCCTCTCACTTTTCTACTTGTCCTTCCTCTTACGTTTCTACTTGTCCTTCCTCTCACTTTTCTACTTGTCCTTCCTATCACTTTTCTACTTGTCCTTCCTCTTACCTTTCTACTTGTCCTTCCTCTTACTTTTCCACTTGTCCTTCCTCTTACTCTTCTACCCGTCCTTCCTCTTACTTTTCTACTTGTCCTTCCTCATTACTTTTCTACTTGTCCTTCCTCTCATTTTTCTATTTGTACTTCCTCTTAATCTTCTACTTGTCCTTCCTCTTACTTTTCTACTTGACTTGTCCTTCCTCTCACTTTTCTACTTGTCCTTCCTCTTACCTTTCTACTTGTCCTTCCTCTCACTTTTCTACTTGTCCTTCCTATCACTTTTTTACTTGTCCTTCCTCTTACTTTTCTACTTGTCCTTTCTCTCACTTTTCTACTTGTCCTTCCTCTTACTTTTCTACTTGTCCTTCCTCTTACTTTTCTACTTGTCCTTCCTCATTACTTTTCTACTTGTCCTTCGTCTCACTTTTCTACTTGTCCTTCCTCTTACTTTTCTACTTGTCCTTCCTCATTACTTTTCTACTTGTCCTTCCTGTCACTTTTCTACTTGTACTTTCTCTTACTTTTTACTTGTCCTTCCTCTCACTTTTCTACTTGTCCTTCCTCTTACTTTTCTACTTGTCCCTCCTCATTACTTTTCTACTTGTCCCTCGTCTCACCTTTCTACTTGTCCTTCCTCTCTCACTTTTCTACTTGTCCTTCCTATCACTTTTCTACTTGTCCTTCCTCTTACTTTTCCACTTGTCCTTCCTCTCTCACTTTTCTACTTGTCCTTCCTATCACTTTTCTACTTGTCTTTCCTCTCACTTTTCTACTTGTCCTTCCTCTCTCACTTTTCTACTTGTCCTTCCTCTCACTTTTCTACTTGTCCATCCTCTCACTTTTCTACTTGTCCTTCCTCTCACTTTTCTACTTGTCCTTCCTCTTACTTTTCTACTTGTCCATCCTTTCACTTTTCTACTTGTCCTTCCTCTCACTTTTTTACTTGTCCTTCCTCTCACTTTTCTACTTGTCCTTCCTATCTCACTTTTCTACTTGTCCATCCTTTCACTTTTCTACTTGTCCATCCTCTCACTTTTCTACTTGTCCTTCCTCTCACTTTTCTACTTGTCCATCCTATCTCACTTTTCTACTTGTCCTTCCTCTCACTTTTCTACTTGTCCCTCCTCTTACTTTTCTACTTGTCCTTCCTCTCACTTTTCTCACTTGTCCTTCCTCTCACTTTTCTACTTGTCCTTCCTCTTACTTTTCTACTTGTCCTTCGTCTCACTTTTCTACTTGTCCTTCCTCTTACTTTTCTACTTGTCCTTCCTCATTACTTTTCTATTTGTCCTTCCTCTCACTTTTCTACTTGTCCTTCCTCTCACTTTTCTACTTGTCCTTCCTCTCTCACTTTTCTACTTGTCCTTCCTCTCACTTTCCTACTTGTCCTTCCTCTCACTTTCCTACTTGTCCTTACTGTTACTTTTCTACTTGTCCTTCCTCTCACTTTTCTGCTTGTCCTTCCTCTCTCACTTCTCTACTTGTCCTTCCTGTTACTTTTCTACTTGTCCTTCCTATCACTTTTCTACTTGTCCTTCGTCTCACTTTTCTACTTGTCCTTCCTATCACTTTTCTACTTGTCCTTCGTCTCACTTTTCTACTTGTCCTTCCTCTCACTTTTCTACTTGTCCTTCCTCTCACTTTTCTACTTGTCCTTCCTCTCTCACTTTTCTACTTGTCCTTCCTCTCTCACTTTCCTACTTGTCCTTACTGTTACTTTTCTCCTTGTCATTCCTCTTACTTTTCTACTTGTCCTTCATCTCACTTTTCTACTTGTCCTTCCTTTTACTTTTCTACTTCTCCTTCCTATCACTTTCCTACTTGTCCTTACTGTTACTTTTCTACTTGTCCTTCCTCTCACTTTTCTACTTGTCCTTCCTCTTACTTTTCTACTCGTCCTTCCTCTTACTTTTCTACTTGTCCTTCCTATTACCTTTCCACCAGTCCTTCCTTTTACTCTTTTGCTTGTCTTTCTTTCACTCTAGTGACTCTCCTTTTCCCCACACCTTTTCGGTAGTCCCGTGTTCATTGCAGTTGTTGTCACTATGTTCATGTTGTGGTTGTTGTCACTATGTTCATGTTGTGGTTGTTGTCACTATGTTCATGTCGTGGTTGTTGCCCTGGCCCAGCTGCTCAAAGCATTTCCCGGCAGCTCATAGCTCCCGAGTGTTTAACGATGCAAGACTGATCGTCAAAATTAAGTCCCTCGTGCCTATAATCAGTAAATATCAAGGCATCTTATTCGGTGTAATCTTGAATCTCCTGTCTCTCTGTCCTTCCACTCTTCAGTGTGTCTCTATTTGTGGCAACCAGCTTCAATTAATTTTCCTGTGTACCTTCCTCATTTATGTTCATGAACACTTTTATTACTTCGCGCACATGCGCACACATACAAACACAAGCGTGCGCGGGTTCGAACGCACTTTCTCTCTCTCTCTCTCTCTCTCTCTCTCTCTCTCTCTCTCTCTCTCTCTCTCTCTCTCTCTCTCTCTCTCTCTCTCTCTCTCTCTCACACACACACACACACACACACACACACACACACACACACACACACACACACACACACACACACACAACACACACCAGCACACACACACGCACACACACACTCGCGCACACACAAACACACACAACGCACGCCAGCACACACACACACACACACACACACACACACACACACACACACCACACACACACACACACAACGCACGCCAGCACACACACACACACACACACACACACACACACACACACACACACACACACACACACACACACACACACACACACACACACACACACACACACACACACATGAACATTGACTAAAAGGATTAAATGGCAAATTAACCCTAAGATGTAAAAGTGATCATCATGTCTTCACCAAGTTCTCTCTCTCTCTCTCTCTCTCTCTCTCTCTCTCTCTCTCTCTCTCTCTCTCTCTTCTCTCTCTCTCTCTCTCTCTCTCTCTCTGAGACAGACAATGTTGACACACAAACCTTTCCCTTCCCAGTAATCCCTGCCTCCTAAACGCATCTGACGTTAATTGCTTTTTACTTGGCACTTTCTTGGAAAGAGCGTTACAGAGAAAAGCCGCCAAAGTTTCCCTCGCCACGATCAGGTAACGCATCAAATCCCTGGACCTACCGTGGTGGAATCAGGTTTTCCACTCTGCTGGAAACCAGAGTTTTTGGGAAGCGGGTTGGTGGTAATGGGGTGAGGGAGGAAGCAAGGGGACAGGGGGTGGGGGGTGGGGGTGGGGATGGTGATAGGGAAGAGGTGGGGGCGGAGTGGGGAGGAAAACTGAAAGGCGGCAGGCAAGGAGATTATCCCTCTCAGGAGAGGGGTGAAGTCTCCTACTTTTGGCGTGGCTCCAGACGCTGGAAGATTATTGGGATTCTGTCCAGTAAACCACCCTCGTGTTCCCTGCTGCATCTTTCAGTGATCTGCTGACATCTTAGTGCAAAGAAAATCATGTCTGCTTGTGGGATGTTAGGCAAGGGTGCCTCTCCAAGTTTGCCATGGTCAGATTTCCACCTTAAGATGAATCTGGCCATGTAAAGTATTATCTGTAACACACAGTTTTCGCTCAAACCTAAAAGAGTTCTTCTCATCCACCTCCGGTGGTTGCAAATATGAAACGGTTCTATGCCGGCTGCATACTTTTGTGAAATCAAGAAACATTCAAGGTTTGACCAGCAAACGATAAGAAATGGCGGCTAAAGCAGTTGTGCAAAACACCACTTCAGAGAAAGTATGGGCTTTTGGTCCAATATAGATGTAAGAAATAAAATACATTAATTTTTGTGACTTCAAAGACGTATGCATATAATAATTATATAGGTTCCGAGGCATTCACATTTTACAGTTTACGCGAAATAATCAAGTTTCGTCAATCAAGGGAAGTAAGGGGGAAGGTAACACTCGAACAAAACATTTCGTCTGCTAGGGGTCACCAAGAGATATGTGCACATTGTAGCACCTAGCTATACTATGATAGTATGAAAAAAAACACAATGGTATATCAGCAATAAGCAATATTCATCTCTCTAGAAAGACCTATGGGCATCTGATTAGGACGATGAGATTCACGATAGTAGTCTGACGTTATCACAATCGTCCTTTTTATCTGATGTGAATATTTCAGGAAAAATATCAGTATCAGGAATAGTAGCAGCATCAGCAACAGCGATAGTTGTGATTGTAGCAGGAATGGCAATACTAACATCTCCAGCAGCAGTAGTAGTAGAAGTAGTTGCAACGTAGGTCAGGAAGGAAGGGAACTATAAAGATTATCAATATCAGTAACATAGTCACGATGAAGGTAGTTGTGACCTAAGTAGTCACAACACCAACACTAGTTATAGGAATAGTCACATTATGTAGTAACTGTTGTAAAAAAAAAATACTAGCTGATCTGACTGTCAAGTGTTATGCCAGAGCTTGCTTGCTCTGATATCATGATACTCCACACTGCAATTTGAAATAATCTTGCTGCAAAACTGGTCTCCCTTCATTTTAAACTTTTCTTACAGAACGTATTCCCTTTCATTTCAAACTCATGTATAGACAAAAAGACGGAACACAGGATCTGTTTGTCGTACGGGTACAGACCTGCATCACAGCAAACGCTGGTTATCAGTCACACTCATGTTTTTCCTCAGAGTTCGTATGCTTTCTCCAGAGATTAAAAAAAAACCGGAAAAACCTACAAAGAACACATGCAGAGACGTCCCAAAACAACGCAACAAACAATGACTAATGAACAGACACAAGAACAAGCAAAGGAAAAGGAAGAAAACAAAAGCAGAACGTTCAGATAAGAGAAAGGCCATAAACGATCTGCTTTCATGTTCCCACATCATTCAAAGTCAGGGGCAGATTCACTTTGATTTCTGTGTCGCCTTCGGAAATGAGAAGAGCTGAAAAAGCAACAACTGAGTGGTGGGCAGGAAATAAACTAGCGACATCAAACAAAATTATAAAGTACAAACGAACCAAAATAAAAACCACCCACCCACCCATGAAAAACTCCCCAAACACACCAAAACAAAGAACAACTGTGTCGGCAACTTATAAAAGAAACATTCAGAAAAAGACGGATAAACTGTAGTTAACACAGTTTTAGCTATAAACGTTTTAGGACAGTTTGTCGAATACTTGTGTTTAATATGTTCAGTTGTTTGCAAGAGCTGATGGTAGTTTATCAAAAAAAAGGAAACAACATGACATGTCAAAGGCAGTTTGAAGTTGGGGGTGATTGCTCCAGTTTCAACCTAGCTTTGACATTTTCAGTCAGGAATTGAAGCCAGAGAGAGAGAGTTATCAGGCTGCCGATATGAACAGAACGGAACGATACAGAAACAACGCGTTTTGACCTTTTTGTCTTCTTCAAGCATGACAAACGAAAGCGACCGACAACTCTCCCTTCCCAACTCCAACCGCACCCCCCACCCCCTTAAAAATATCGAGAAATAACTTCTAAATGTAAAAACTGTTTAAACTCTTCCTCCGCCTTACGATCGTTTTGACCTCACGGTAGTTGTCGTCAGGAAGTCTGCTGCCCTCTGCAGTTGGCGGACGGGTCCCCAGAGCTCAGTATCCATGTCAGAGTCCAATGGTCAGGAGCACTGAGGGCCGGGTCCTGGCGTGGACAGGTCTGCGAGACGTTGGGTGTATCTGAGTATGTTAGCGGTGTGCGTTCCATTCACAACACTGACCATTGTGGTGAAGCTCCTGGCGTCCACCTCGCTGGTGCGATCGCTCTGTCGACTGTCAACACCATGTCTGGTTTTTCAGTTCGTCTGTGTTTCTCTTTCAACTCTAAACCCTGTTGCTTGTCAAGAGACTCCCGGGGATAATGACAGGAAAGAGATTCTCAATCCAAAGTGGAATTGTGGTCAACGAATGGGTTGTGATGTATGCAAAAAGAATGGTGGATCCATCTCTGCTGGGGATGAAGGATGACATAGTTCTGACAAATCGATATGATGAAAGTACGTGTGGCTTACCATGAAAAAGGATGAAGAACTCCAAATTTGTAGATTCAGACACTCTCATCGTTAAATGTTTCGCAAAATCAAAGAAAATTGTTGTAAGTTTGAGTGTAGGAATTTTTCTTAACCATTTTTTTTATTGTGTCGATTGTTGAGAAAAAAAAAACAGGGAGAAATTTACATTTCTACCACTATCTAAGAAAGGCGATCAAAACAATGTAAATATTTATAAGGTATTTGTTTATGTGCATAACCAGAAACTTGTTTGGTTTTATTATTAACTGCAATTAACCCACGATACGCGCTAAAAAAAAATCGCAAAATCGTATTTCAAAATACGATGCTAAAACTTTTGTCTTGAAACAATGTCAATACGAAAAGTAATGATTTCAAGAACAAACTGATCTAGTTTGTTTCTATCAAGTCATTGTGGTAATTGTCAGTGGAAACATTGGTGCATATTGATTTAGAAAGTCATTGATCACACACACACACACACACACACACACCACACACACACACACACACACACACACACACACACACACACACACACACACACACACACACACACGCACGCACGCACGCACGCACACACATACACACATACACACGTACACACAGACACACACACACACACCAAACAGGCAG
>CM031606.1:74358286-74368286 GCA_018398815.1 Conus ventricosus
ACAACAACAACAAAAAGTGAAGTTGACGCCACGTAATGGGGGAAACCGGAAGCTGACGTCACTGCCCTCTAGTGGTGGAGCAGGAGGGTGGGGGTGGGGTGGGGGGGCTGGCGGGCTGTGAGTCAGGAGGCTGACACCAATAAGTGTCGTCTGCTTCTCTGACATCGTGATGAATGGCTGACCCCAGAGTCTGGGTCACCCTGGCAGTTTTCTGTGTCGTCTGCCGTCTGGAACCCTGGAGTTTTCATGGTATCTGTTCTCGCCTTGCTTCCGTCGTTTCGCGGTTATATTTGTGATAGGACAACATTTTTGTCATTGGAGGTGGTGTCGGTGTGACATTGGAGCTGCCACAGTCAGAAACAGGGCGTAACTATGATGGCAATGCCACCTGCTTTCAATGGTTCTGTTGTGCCTGAGTTTTTCTTTTGTTGATAAATGATTTAATTTGGGCTTTCCCCAAAATGAGTCTTTTATGGTGAAGAAAACAAAACAGTAAAAAACCGTTATGTATGGTAAAATATCGGGACAGAACCGAACGCTGTCAAATAACGTTGCTCTCACACAACGACATGACCGAACGTTGACAAATCACACTGCTGTCAAGGTATAGTTTGTCCATGGAAACAAGGGATAATGTGTGACTGAACAATGACTAGTCCAGTTGTGTGTTATTCCCCCACACATGAGCGTGATTTCATCTTAAGATAATTCTGCTTGACGTCACTCGTTCGTGTCTTGTCCGTTACGTGATGTTTTTCACTCCTTCTCCTTTCCCTTGAGGAGAGAGAAAGAGCTGCCGATCAACTGTTTGTCTTGTCAGGTGTTATTATCATTCCTTTCAAGAAATGTTCTGTTTCATGATCACTTCGTCGGGCCTTCCTTCCGTTGGCTTCCTTCCATTTTTGCTTTAAAAGCAGTTCATATTCCTGGTTTTTCTGCCATTGTTCTCGGTTTGTTTTTTCTTGCGCGTTTGCTTATTCATCACAGTTCATGGGACTGATTATAATTATCATCTGTGGACGTAGAAAGATGTATGATCTCCAGTTCTTTATTTTCATTACTGTCTGGACTGCTTTGCTTACATGTTTTAAAACTGGGACCACCGTAAGTAAAACGAGCATCTACATTTCACTGGGAAGGACTGCTGCTCTTATATTTGGCTTGTAACTTTATTTAGCAGGTGCAACAAGCAGTGAGGCGTATATTTTCAACAGACCTGAAACGTGGTGTTCCTCTATTGGAAAATCTTGTACCGTGGTGGAAGGTTGAGTCATTTCCATGTTCACAGACAGTTAGAAGGATAAATAGGACATTTTTTAAAACTTAGGTACAGCAGATACAGTGGCTGCGGGGGCAGTGAAGACAGCATGCGGTTTTGCTTGTTAGAACTACATCAGCAGCTGCGGTCTGATAGGACTCGGGTTTGAGTTCCACCAAAGTGGGAGTCAGAATAGCTGAGTTGGTAGAGCGCCGGACTCGTAATCTTGGTGATCCTGGGGTTGCGGGTTCGAATCTCAGCCGGGCCGTTTCGGTACAGGGGGATTTTTCCTCGGAGTTGACATTGGTTCTGACTCCATTTCCCATACAGTCCTTCGAATGAGACTATAAACCGAGTTCCGTGTGTGAACGCACGCATAACATCTTGCACACACGTAAAATCCCGTCACCAACTTTCGGAAGAGTAGGCCAGTTTGGCCGTTGGTATGGATGACACGTTACACATAGCATACACCCTGTGTGAGAAATGGAAAGAATGAAGGAAGTAAGGAAATTGAGTGAACGATATGGAACGATACTGACTGGATGACACGGGAAACGATTGAATGATGCGCCAGCTGGCAGCTCTTCAGTCGGCACTACCCAGGTAGGCAGCCCGTTGTGTAAACGAGTGTGGGTTGTAAAGCGCTTTGAGTTTGGTCTCTAGCCGAGAATAGGCGCTATACACGTATTCATTATTATTATTATTATTATCATTATGATGATTATTATTATCTATTCTGTTTCTGGGTCTTTGTATTACCTCGGCTGTCTCCTACCCAGAGCTGTGCGTGTGCCATGGGCTGGAGTGGGAAGTCTGGAGCCGTCCGTCTTCACGAATGCGTCTCTGAAAGTATTGAGCCTTCGTGGACCACCACTGCAGTTGCCTGTATCTCTCGGGCCTGGTGGACACTGGGATGCACGGTGAAAGGATGCACACGGGACCACCACTGCAGTTGTCTGTATCTCTCGGGCCTGGTGGACACTGGGATGCACGGTGAAAGGATGCACACGGGACCACCACTGCAGTTGTCTGTATCTCTCGGGCCTGGTGGACACTGGGATGCACGGTGAAAGGATGCACACGGTCCAGCTCTTTCTTTTCCCCCTCACACCAGTATGGAGACCCACGCAGCATCTTCAACGCTTCGTTCTCACCAAGGTCCGGTTGTGTGACCCTTCATGCTTCATGCGCCGCTCTGATACTGGGGCTGCCTCATACTGGGCCCTTCCAATAACAGACGCAAGCGATCGAGCACGTGTCGACTGAGATAAGGCTTTGAATCTCTCAGGGACCCCAGTGCATTACTGCAGACATGTGCGCTGGTGGCTGCGTATAGGTGGGGTGATGCAAGTGTGTAAATGGGAGAGTCCACAGATGTGAGCGTGTAGGCGCGCGCAGGCGCGCAGGCGCGCAGGCGCGCGCGAGTGTGTGTGTGTGTGTGTGTGTGTGTGTGTGTGTGTGTGTGTGTGTGTGTGTGTGTGTGTGTGAGTGTGTGTGTGTGTGTGTTTTGTGTGTGTGTGTGTGTGTGTGTGTGTTGTTATTGTTGTTCTTGTTCTTGTTACTATGTCATCTTCCGGATATTCAATTTACACAAAGAATCAAAAGCGCGCATACATACAGACGTGCTTACATACACGCGTAAACACACACACACACACACACACCACGCACGCACGCACGCACGCACGCACGCACGCACGCACGCACGCACGCACGCACGCACGCACGCACGCAACGCACACACACACACACACACACACACACCTTCGTAATCCCTAGTTTACAAATTCAAAAGTTATTTTATCTTGGTAACAACTTATCATATACAGTGCAGAACTATTTGCTATATTGAAGTCCTTGGATTTCATACTAACTTTTCCTACAAACAACAGTCAACTTTTAATATGTGCTGATTCGAAAGCAGGGCTTCTTTCGATAAAGTCTCCTAATTCACGCATACGCCAAGATATGATAATTGAAATAAATCATTTAATACACTTTCTTTCAATCAAAGGAATTACTGTGACTTTTTGCTGGGTGCCTTCTCACTGCGGCATATATGGAAACGAAAGAGTAGATCGAGCTGCAAAACAAGCAGCCCAAAATAGTAATGATGCTGTTTCCGTAAATGTTCCATTAGATTTAACAGAATGCTATTCAATTATTAACAGAAAATCTCACGAAAATGCTAAAATCTTATTGTTAAATACAGATGTACAGTATAGTCGTAATTGTTTTAATCAACATGGCAGAGACAACAAAACCAGACCACCCAAGCATTTTATTTGCTCATCTAGAGAGATTGAGAGTCTTATTCATAGACTTCGTTTAAACTCAATCAAAACAAAATACTGTAACAATGTCAGATGTATGTGCGGAGAATCCTTAAGTGTCAATCATATATTGACACGTTGTTCAAAAACAAAAGACATTTTTAAGAAATTGGGTATTGACGGTTTCACTGATGGATCGACTCCTTTGTCCTTATCTAGCATACTTAACAATTATTCTGTTCTTCAATCTGTATGTAAAGGTTTATTGCATAGTTCACTGAGTATTTATTTGTAAAATTGTTAATTTATTGATTTGATAATTCAATTGTCCATTGTTACTAGTTTATCTATTCATTTATATAATTAGGATCAAGGTGGGGTACATGACAATACGTAGGACAAAAGGGATACATTTTTATTCCATTTTTTTGTAAACCTTGTTACAGACATATCCACTTATTCTCATTCACTCACAAACTCACTATTCAATTTTTGTTAACCTTATTACAGACACATCCACTTATTCTCATTCACTCTCAAACTCGCTATTCAAATTTTTGTTAATCTTATTATAGACACACCCGCTTACTCTCATTCACCCACAAACTCACTATTGTCTGAATCACTTTCAGTGGAAGGACACTAAATTGAAGAACACACACACACACGCTTGTACACACACATGCATGCGCTCACACGCACACACATGTGTCGTCTGCTTCACTGACATCCTGATGAATGGATAAACGTCAGGTCTGAGGCACTTTCGTCGTGTTCTCTTCGTCTGCTGCCTGCACCCCTACAAATTTCATGGTCACCTTTCTAGTTTTGCTTCCTCATTTATATCTATTGTAGCGAAACATTTCTGCATGAAAGATTGCTCTATGTGAAACTGGTGACGTGCTTCCCATGGAGAGCGTGTCATGATAATTCCTCACTAATGTTCCTTTACAAAAGACAAAATAATGAACAGCTAAGAACGCATCAATCATAAACAGTAGAATTGCCTGGTAACTAAAAGTGAAATATAACAGGAGCTTTCAGATTTCGTTCGTTCAAACCATCAGCTCCCACTGGAGCAACGGCCATCAACAACAATCCGCCAGCACGCCCTGTCCTGGGCTGCCCTTTCCAGTTCTCTTCAGGCGTATCCCGCTCTCTTCCTCTCAGCATCCATGACTGGTCGTCAAGAGAGTTGTCAGCACTGCAGCTTCCGGTTGGCTTTCATTGCAGTCCCTCATAGGTCCTCCTGTAGAAGGCTCCGTCGCTCCAAGAAGAGTTTGCTGGGTTGTTGTTGTTGTTGTTGACGTTTCTGTAGCTACATAGATTTAAGGACAAGGTGAGGAACCTAACCTCACGCTTGCCCTGGCTCCCCATTTATCCGGGCCTGCCACCGGCCATACCGGGCATGCTATGCCTACCAGGCATGGGCTGGCTTAGCTTTCAGATTTGAAAAGCATTTAAATATAATGGACAACTGAGTGTTGCGACAAAAGTATTATGTTTTCAAATAATTTCCACATGAACATGGCAGTGTTTGCTGACAAGCCTAAAAGTTGATATGAATTCACAGCAAAGAAGAAAAGTGTGAATATCACAAGTTATCAACCGTGAACGCTCACGTGGAATTCTGCAAACCAAAACAAAATATGACCGCAAGGGAATATGAGACCCAGCGTCACTAATGGTTTCTCCATTTTGCTATTTGTTTTCTTTTTGTGAACACGAAAGCATTTTGCTCTCATGAGGCGTTTGATAATGACAGGATGGAAAATGAAGGTTTCCTTTTCAAATTACAAATTTCATCAAGCCTGAATTGTGGTTTCTGGGATTGATTGATTTTAATATGTTTACGCTACAGCACTTTGCTAGGGATTGAGGTTAAGTTTGACGGTTTTTTTTTTCTCTCCAAGCGTCACCATCTTGGTAGGGTAGTGACTAACGTTACAGATATGTATGCCTACCACAAGGCTTAAGTTTTGCTAATGTTGCATGCGAAAGAAATTGAACAGCTATTGCTGGGTGTTATTTTGAATTTGATGAGTCAGTTGCATAGACTTTTCTTTTTGTACAAACGCTTTTGTATCCCATATAAAAAAAAAAAGAACGCCAGGAGTTGTTAGTGTTGTGACTGGCCTCCGATTTTATACAAGTTTTACAATATGTCATAATATTGGTTATAATCGTGTTGTTTGTCTGCATGTGGATGCTTTTACGCATGCTTACCACTGCACTAAAAATCGTACTTGTCAACATTAACAGTAAACATCAAACATCATGACATGAACAATCATTCTACTCAGCCCGCCGATATGGTTCCTTCTGATAAATTCTTAAAAAGAAAAAAAAAGCAGTTGCATATCATGTCAGAAGAGTCGTATCTCATCGTTAAAAGTGATAGCAGAAGGGTGACTTGATGAGAAAAAAGCACCGTGCTCATACTTTCTTCCTTTACTTGCTTTAGACAATGGGCCCATGACAATCATCATGTTTGGGCCTAATGTTATACACAGCCATCTGCTGGAAAGACCAGGATTTGAAGACTGGGGGGGGGGGGGGGGGGGGGGGGGGGGGGGGTAAGGGAAGAAGCAAGAAAGACGTTGTTGCTTGACTTAGTGTGCCAGCAATGAAGACGTCATGACTTATGAGAGAGACAGAAAGAGGGACGAGAGAGAGAGAGAGAGAGAGAGAGAGAGAGAGAGAGAGAGAGATGAGAGAGAGAGAGAGAGAGAAAACACACACACACACACACACACACACACACACACACACACACCACACACACACACACTTGCACACACACACTTGCACACACACACACACACACACACACACACCACACACACACACACACACACACACACACACACACACACACACAAACTCTCTCTGTCTGTCTGTCTTCCCCCCCCTCTCTCTGTCTCTTCTCTCATTTTCTACGCCAGGAGACATGTCTGCATAGCCTATTGTCTAAAGCAGACAATCATTTTTACTGACATACTTAATTAAAATCATATTCCATGGGCCAGCTTTTCTCGGGGCGTTGCTTTCCATGAGCAGTGTGTCTGATGGTCCATTCACTGCGTCCGGTCACCCACGGTATGTGCGGTGAACACGCTGGCTGAGGATGAGATGGGGCAGCAGTTCCTTCCCTTGTCCACCCATCTCTCTCCTTCTCTTTGTTCCCTCTCTCTCTCCTGCGTGTTTCTTTCCGTCGTCTTTCTCTCTGTCTCTCTCCCTCCCCCACCCCTTATCTAGCTCTCTCCATCCACCCTCTGTCTCTCGCCTTCTCTCTCTCTCTCTCTCTCTCTCTCTCTCTTCTCTCTCTCTCTCTCTCTCTCTTCTCCCATCCTCACCCTTCTTTCAGCATGGCAATCTGCTATTGATCCTGATCTTGCCTGAATAAGGATGGTCATTTCACGACTATTGCTCTTGGAAACAACAGTCTGACATTGTGCGAGGAAAATTTGCCGACCGTTGATTATTGTAGCCTGTGAAGAGTCCAAACACAGGCGTTTGGAATATATCGGTGACTGTGAGCTTCAATGAACAGTGAACAACGTTCATCTCCCTTCACCTGTCTTGGAGTATGGAGAATGAAAAAAAAAAAAAGGGAAATCACTCTCAATATGAATTTGAAACAAAGACTAAACAGTCAGACAAACATTTCTGTTTTAACGTCTACATAGACGAGTAGGCCTACAGAGGACTAACTGTGAAAAGCACGGCGAGAGGATCAGATAAATAACATTATGAATGATGACACGCATACAAACGTTTACTCCTACAAGTAAATGGTAACAGAAGAAAAATATATTCAACACATGAATAAGTAATGAAATAAAGATATAGCTGAATAGAGAAAAGTGAAGCTGGCGCCACGTCATTGCGAAACACCGGAAGCTGACGTCACTGCCCTCTACCGGCGGAGCAGGGGGAGGGGGGGGGGGGAGGGAGCTGGCGGGCAGAGAGTCAGGGGGCAGAAGACACCAGTAAGTGTCGTCTGCTTCCCTGACATCGTGATGAATGGCTGACCCCAGAGTCTGGGTCACCCTGGCAGTTTTCTGTGTCGTCTGCCGTCTGGAACCCTGGAGTTTTCATGGTGTCTGTTCTCGCCTTGCTTCCGTCGTTTCGCGGTTATATTTGTGATAGGACAACATTTTTTGTCATAGGAGGTGGTGTCGGTGTGACATTGGAGCTGCCACAGTCAGAAACAGGGTTGTAACTATAATGGTAATGCTTCCCTAAGTATTCTATCTGCTGAGTGTTTGTGTTTATTTATGTATAACTTGATCAGGGCTTTTCCCAAATTAATGAGTCTTTCACGGTGAAGGAAACAAAACAGTGAATCGCTGCGTATCTAATAAAAAAACAAACAACAACACGAAAAGAATCGAATGTTGGATAGAACCATCGCTGTAAATTTGGATTGTCCACAGAAGCAAAAGACTTCATGTGCGACTGACTGCTCCGCCAGTAGAGGGCAGTGACGTCAGTTTCCGGCGTTTCCACGCCAGTTTCACTTTTCTCTGGGACTTGTCCAGCACTAAGCTTAGTTTCTTCCCGCATGAGCGTGATCTCATCTTGTCTCACTTCTGCTTGACATCACTCCGTTCATGCCCTGGCCCCGCCGCCATGTGTTTTCCTCAGCCCCTTCTCCTGTCCCTCGTGGTTACGGACAGAGCGGTAGACCCGCTGTTTGTCTTGTCGTCAGGTGTTATTATCGTTATTATTCCCTCAGAGGACATCTTGTCTGTTCAGGATTCGTTCTTCTGATCACATCCTCCTTCTTTGGCTTCCTTCTTTCTTTTATTTTTTTCAGTAATGATATTTTATAATCCCAGTTTTTTTTTATGCAGCTGTTTTCTGTGTGTGTGTGTGTGTGTGTGTGTGTGTGTGTGTGTGTGTGTGTGTGTGTGTGTGTGTGTATTTAATGTTGAACAAGATATATATATATAGTGCCCTCAGCACTTGTGTCTTAGAGGATATCTTTTTATATTTTCTACTTTTCACAAGAAAATGTAGCTTGTTTTGCTCTTTCATGATTTTCTTTTGCTTCGTAGATGGCACCTTTGGTTGGTTTTTTGAAAACTCAACAAACATACTACGGTATTGCACACCAGCCTTTTCTGGGATTGCATTCTTCTTAAAACTGAAAAGGCAGAGGAGTCAAATTACCACTTTCCGCGGTCACTGAGGAGAAACAACCAAGTTTCGAAATATCGGTATATGACCAGGAGTTATATGTTAGTGAGTTTTCCCTCCCTATTGGAGGATGTCTGTCCCCTTGGAGAATATAAGCTTGCTGAAGGCTCATTTTGAGAAGCATTTATTTTATTTTTCCCCATTCAACCACTCAAGCACTACTGTTAGTTAGGCAGAATCATCTACCACTACAGCTATGAATGCGTATCTTCCCCCTATTTCTTTAATCTAAGACATAAGAGCAAGATTTGTTTATAATTCAATATTTCTTGCAGTCATTGCAACACCAAGCTGCTCTGTAAGTTGCTGGAATGGTGCTCGGTACTTATCCTTGGAATTTATTAGTTTGTTGTATATATATAATATATATATATATATATATATATATATATATATATATCCGTGTCTACCTCTCTCTCTCATTCTCTCTCTCTCTATTTCTGTCTCTCTCCTTCATTGCAGCAAGCTGCGAGGTGCATATTCTCAACAGACCAGAAACGGCACAGTGTTCATCTATCCGAAAGTCTAGTACAGTGGCATTTCCATGTTCACAGAAAGTTAGAAAAATATCATTTACCCAAACGCAGAAAGAGTAAACATGGTTGTAATAGCGACAGCCACATAAAAAAAAAAAACATTGACAACTGTGTGTCTACATAAAACATGTCATAAACGAGAGACCAGGTTTTTTCCCCAACTTGCTCGAGGCATGGACCTCATTTATCATTCCACTTCGAATGACAGGGTGGAGAGGACGGTATCACACTGCAGACTGACCAGCTGGCCGGGTGTGGTGGTCAGCTGGCCGGGTGTGGTGGTCAGCTGGCGGGTGTGGTGGTCAGTTGGCCGGGTGTGGTGATCAGCTGGCGGGTGTGGTGATCAGCTGGCTGGGTGTGGTGGTCAGTTGGCCGGGTGTGGTGGTCAGCTGGCCGGGTGTGGTGGTCAGCTGGCCGGGTGTGGTGATCAGCTGGCCGGGTGTGGTGGTCAGCTGACCGGGTGTGGTGATCAGCTGGCCGGGTGTGGTGGTCAGCTGGCCGGGTGTGGTGGTCAGCTGGCCGGGTGTGGTGGTCAGCTGGCCGGGTGTGGTGACCAGCTGGCCGGGTGTGGTGGTCAGCTGGCCGGGTGTGGTGATCAGCTGGCCGGGTGTGGTGACCAGCTGGCCGGGTGTGGTGACCAGCTGGCCGGGTGTGGTGACCAGCTGGCCGGGTGTGGTGACCAGCTGGCGGGTGTGGTGACCAGCTGGCTGGGTGTGGTGATCAGC
>CM031606.1:74370786-74378286 GCA_018398815.1 Conus ventricosus
GTCTCATAACTTGCACACAAACTCAGGTCCTATGCAGAATGAAGATGGTTTCCAAAGCGACGAGATCCAGCGAGCACCTGCCGCACACACGCACATGGAATGAGCACCACCACAATACGTCACAACTGGCACTGCACATCCAACTCTTCAGGCCACAGACAGACAGAACTCCCCCTACCCGTCTACCTCGACCAGCCCTAACCAGCCCTTTTTAAAACTTTTTTCTTCTTCCTGGAGACAACCCTGTTGTTTCGCGAATTTTTATGTTTGTCACAGATTTGTGAAGAAGACATTGGTCGAAAATTCACTTGCTTTTTTCAAAAATATATTATACAGTAAACAAGCCTTACATTACACTTTGGCTTCATGTAGTAATTTGCATTTGAGCTCAAATTAAGTTCCACAGAGCGCGGCACTACGTGAGAGCTGGTTCATGTATATTGTTCAACATGCCCTGAACCAGGAGGTCACCGATGGCTAAAACTACGGGAGAAGTTGAAATAGGGAAGGGCTTCATGGAGAGACGAAGCAGACGCCCGACCTGGGGTTTACACCAATGCGCTAAGAAAGCAAGGAACCGTTAATGGGAGATGATATCAGGATCCCTATCTGGGCTCTCTTTGGTGAAATGATGAGTCTGTGTGCAGTTCTTAGTTGATGGACGGGGGGCAAGCATGGGGCCAGTTCCTTGGGACCCCATCACGGAACGCAGTCAACCGTTCTTTATGGACGGGCCAAAGCAGTCTGGGGAGGAGATCTTTTACCGGTATTTTTCCCATACTTTTGATCTCCAGCCTATCTCCTGCACTCTCTGATTTACTCCTCCTTCGCCCCCCCCCCCCCCCACCCCCAAGCCGCCTCCGCATCCCTCATCGGCCCCCCCCCCCCCCCCCCCCCCCCCCCCACTTTCCCTGTTTTCACAGTAACGCATGCCGGATCAATGCGCTGGAACGACATGACATCAGAATCGTGGATCCGACGAGAAGTGACACTCAACACATGTTGTCATCAAAGATCCAGCGCAGTTGTGGAGCGGAGAAAAGATGGTCGTTTGAATGCTTTTTCAATGTCCATTCTTTTAAGGAGCTTGGTAAGGTTCGGGATGTTTTGTGTTATGAAAAATTATTAACCACAGTCTGTGGCGTACAGTTAGTTGTATATCTTAAAAACAAAAGCCATTAAAACGTCAGTTTGAGCTTTTTAGAAAAGATTAAACTTAGGGACAGATGTTGTTTTGAAAGAAATATAATCCAAATGCTTGTCAATAGAATGCTCGAAGTAATGTCGTTGTCAGTTATCATGGATATGGAGAGACAATATGACTTCGAAATGCAGATAATTAAAACACTAATTCGTGTCAACCGTATACATGGAAGGTGTGTTGTGTGTGTTCCACGGCTTCCTTACTTGCCTACACCTGTCTGCCTTTACACCTGTCTGCCTTTATACCTGTCTGCCTTTACACCTGTCTGCCTTTATACCTGTCTGCCTTTACACCTGTCTGCCTTTACACCTGTCTGCCTTTATACCTGTCTGCCATATCCGTTGTGGACTATATGGTCGTTAAAGCTGAATGTAGCTGACTAACTGAAAAAAAAGACAGTTGACGCATGTTCAAGAGCGCTTACAGCAAACATTACTTGTCACTGTGTACACTGGTAAATACAATTACAAACAGGTTTTTTTTTTTTAAACCTTTGAAACAGACTTCTTTGTCCAAGTGTGATAAGACGTTATTGAGGTGCGTTTCATAACAGGGGTACAACTTCGGAGGGCGGTGCCTCCACTGAACAAGGTTTCTGGAGTTGTTTTGAACACATCAAGATCCACGGCTCTTACAAAGGCGTCTTGGGGCAGATGTCAGCTCCGCCGATTTCCCAAATGACCTGTCCGGACCGCTCTTCTCCACATGTCCGGACCGCTCTTCTCCACATGTCCGGACCGCTCTTCTCCACATGTCCGGACCGCTCTTCTCCACATTAGTCGACAATGCTTTGGACTGGGACCACATGGCTGAGTTTCAGTCACTTAATGGCTGTGTGTCTAAAATTTCGTGGCCAGCACTGCAGATGCACTTCGTCGGTCAGGCTGACTCCGGGACATACGATAACAGAAACGTTGAGCAGTCATGCCGTTCCGTCTCAGACCGGAAAGGAAATCCATGGCAACATCTTCAGAGTTGAACTTCATCTTTGACAAAAATCTTTCGTGATCCTTTATGCCCTGCTCCAAAGGTGACGATGTCCTTTGCTTATCTACACCTGCAGTAAGCAAGCTGTCAAAGCCCGGGTGTCGGCAACGTTGTGGGGACCGTCGCTGTCGACGTGGTGGAGTCCTTCGGAGTTTGATGAGAGCAGGTACTATGAAAACAACGGAAATGACTCAGACAAAGTGCAGTGTCTCCTCAGATGGGTTGTTTTTATAGTGACCTGATAGTTGTATCTCCATAAGGACCGCCGCTGATGAAGCTGCAACAGGATGACGCTATGTGTGCCTGTGTGTGCTGAAGCCGGGGATAGCGGGGTGGGAGTTTTGCCAATCACAGGACGTGGCAGACAGGGGCAAACAACCCAATCGATCCCCACCCACCCTGCCTGGCTGGCTGGAAGGGGAAGGAGGCGGAGGAGACCAGGGGGTACGCCTGAAAAAGAGTTAACTGCTGACATGGCCCATCCTGGAACCGTCTGGTCTCTCCACACAGCACGGCTGATTGCGTGCAGCGAGAAGGCCCTCCGTCACAAGGGGTCACTGGCTTCCCGTCCACAGCGAGTTGGCGGGAAAATCGATGATTCCGTTGGTGAAATAGTGTAAATTAGTACCCGAAAAAGAATTTGCTTTGGCTGCTGACGTCGTTTCCTTGGAAGCGAGTGTGGGCAGCAGTGTGATGCGATGGCTTCAGAATGTCTGGCGGAATAGGATGGCTTTTCATGTTCGGACTTAGAAATTTGTAACGAAAATGGGAATAAACGATGTTCGGTGACGTAGTTGTCATTGCTGTTCCAAGACAGTTTTTGTTTTCATGGGGTATGGTGATGGATGCTTCTAATTCCACAGCCGTGTATTCTGAGTCTTACGCTACAAGGTAAGACAGGTTGTGATCAGTCCAGCCCTTTACGTGAGGTGGAGGGTTGGCCCAGTGTTGAAATGCTTGTCCCCAAAACGACGGCATAAAATGAAAGATCACGGGCTCCTAGTTCGAATTCCACAGGAGATGGATGTGTGTGTGTGTGTGTGTGTGTGTGTGTGTGTGTGTGCGTGTGCGTGTGTGTGTGTGTGTATGTGTGTGTGTGTGTGTGTGTGTGTGTGTGTGTGTGTGTGTGTGTGTGTGTGTGCAAATAGGGTGTACTTCTGTCAGAAAGTAACATGTAGAAACCACAAACTCAACTTTCAGGTTGAAAACACTACGACCCTAACGCTCAAGTCACTGTCAGCCGACTTCTCTCTCTCAAACATAGGACATATACTTGTTTATTAAAGATGCTGCTACACAACAAAGAATCTCCCCCTTTTTTATATGAGAAAATGGATTCAAAAAGACTGGAGATGCCTTTTCAGTTGATTCCATTACCTGGATGGCCGTTGCATTGAAAAAAAATCAAGGCAACCATGTGTGGGCATCAATATATGGAGCTGATGCTGCAGTCCCACCACACAGCCTGCTATAGAGATAGCATCATCGGCAGACAACAATAAAAACATTTTGACACCTCCAGGGATTGGTTGCAAACCATTTCTTCCTCGTCTTAACAACTCTACAGCAAACTCACTAATGCAAAAGAATGGAAACCATTTGCAGCTTAGTAGGAAACCTTGTTTAACGAATCATGTGAAACTGTCTCATGGATGCTTCCTAGTGTCCCTGGATAAGTATATAGGTTTCTGGATTCTGGATTCAACATTAGAAAAGTAGTTAAAGACCCAGAATCAAAACTTACTTGGAGAATATTTCGACAGGGTCGCCCTGTCTTCATCAGCTCACTGTTGCTGTTGTGGCAGCAAGGCCTGGTGGGGCGACTACAATCTACAATCAGATCCTGACAACCGTTCACCCCACACAACAGTCGCCCCACCAGCCTCGCTGCCACAACAGCAACAGTGAGCTGATGAAGACAGGGCGACCCTGTCGAAATATTCTCCAAGTAAGTTTTGATTCTAAGTCTTTAACTACTTTTCCAATGTGTCCTGGATGTTTTCTGATACATAAAAGTACCTCATTGATGTTTCCTGTTGCATGAAAATGCCTCATGGATGTTTCCTGTTACATGAAAATGCCTCATGGATGTTTCCTGATACATGAAAATGCCTCATGGATGTTTCCTGTTACATGAAAATGCCTCATGGATGTTTCCTGTTACATGAAAGTGCCTCATGGATGTTTCCTGTTACATGAAATTGTCTCATGGATGTTTCCTGTTACATGAAATTGTCTCATAGATGTGGCGTGGTATGTGAAATTGCCTAATTTATGTCCTGCACAACATCAGTTCAGTATAACCAAGACAACCATGAAGTAAAAATGTAAAAGGAATTTACCAAAATCATGAACACTTTAATGTCCTATAGGGAGTTCTTCATTTTCTTCGTTACTCCTTGGATTATATAATGTGTTATGTCATTGATCTTTGCTCTTCACATCCTGTTCTGGTATTGAAATCACCACAGAAAATTACATGTGCGCATTTTCTATCTAAATAAACACTGTAAGAATGCCGTTTTTCATATCCGAATAATTATTTTTACCATCATGGGAACATAGCCTGTAATTTTATACATTTTTATCAATGTCAGATAAACTCTTCTCAAGTTTCAAAAGAATTAACATATCACACACTACTTCAATTTGTTTTACCAGCTGAGAAAAATACCTTACAAGCAATGATACGATTTTTGCAATTAATAAAACTCCATCACTATTTCTACCTATTACAGCCAGTTTTCTGCTAGGAAAAGAATTTTGCCTATTCGTGAAAAGTGTCGCTGAATTCTAAAACCTGATGAATAAACTTTTCAGTAAATCACGTGGACTGGAAAGCGCACTCATAAATCAAGACGCGTTATTTGATTTACTGGACAGGTTTCAAGATAGTAATTAAAGAACCATGTTTCATTCCTCTGATTGTGCCTGTCCCAGCTGATTCTGAACGCTGCGTACGCCTGTCACGGTCACTAACCATGCTTCGTGTGTTGCCCGTCTCTCTGACAGGTAAAATGTAAACCCAGTTTTCAGTCTCCCTCTATCTTGGCTGCAACCATGCCGCCTCTCTCCCTTCCAGCCTGCTGTTCCTCCCTCACTCCAGGAAAGTGCTTGCATCCCTCTTCTATCACCCCTTGCTTCCCTGTCATCACTGTCAGCCTTGCGCTTGTTAGCTAGTTGATTTTTAGGAACCTCAGACTTCGCGGATTCCTCTCCACAGGAACCGCAGGCTTCGCGGATTCCTCTCCACAGGAACCGCAGGCTTCGCGGATTCCTCTCCACAGGAACCGCAGGCTTCGCGGATTCCTCTCCACAGGAACCGCAGGCTTCGCGGATTCCTCTCCACAGATACCGCAGGCTTCGCGGATTCCTCTCCACAGGAACCGCAGGCTTCGCGGATTCCTCTCCACAGATACTGCAGGCTTCGCGGATTCCCCCCCACAGGAACCGCAGGCTTCGCGGATTCCTCTCCACAGGAACCGCAGGCTTCGCGGATTCCTCTCCACAGGAACCGCAGGCTTCGCGGATTCCTCTCCACAGGAACCGCAGGCTTCGCGGATTCCTCTCCACAGGAACCGCAGGCTTCGCGGATTCCTCTCCACAGGAACCGCAGGCTTCGCGGATTCCTCTCCACAGGAACCGCAGGCTTCGCGGATTCCTCTCCACAGGAACCGCAGGCTTCGCGGATTCCTCTCCACCATCAAAAGGTGTGCTGACCTCTGTGATGGCCTTGACCCGGCTGCTGATCAGCTGTGGTGTTGTTACTGCTTTCCGCCTCCTGCCTGCCCTGTCTGCCCATGGACCTGAGGATCTGTTGGTTAAAGTGCCGTTATCATCAGCTGCCCTTCCCACGGTACACTCCACACTGGCTGCAATAATTCACGGCCGGACGCCCCACATAATGTCACGTCACCTACACCTCGGTCAAATGTCCCGTCCACACTGAGCAGGGCCCCACATTGCCGTGGCGAAGAATAAAGACTGACTTGTCGAGCTGAACGCGGAAGAGCCACAAGTGTGTGTGTGTGTGTGTGTGTGTGTGTGTGTGTGTGTGTGTGTGTGTGTGTGTGTGTGTGTGTGTGTGTTTGTGTGTGTGTGTGTGTGTGTGTGTGTGTGTGTGTGTGTTTAAAGTGAAAGAACGATGGAACAATACCAACCTAGACGGCAAAAGTCCTACAGCCTGAAGGTCATCGCTTGCAGTGAAGGTCACCTTATTATCTGCTCCACGACGTTCTGGAAGACGGAACCTAACTCTCTCCCTCCGCCACTACAACTTTCACTGAACCGAATCAGATACCCCTTTACTGCTGGATGAACCAGACAGGATTTTCAAGCAGTTAAACATCCACCCGACGAGTCACCACCCCACTGTCAGGTCTGCAGCCGAACGCGCTAACCCAGAGAGCGGGGCGGCCTGCACCACTCCACTAGCACATCAGGCAGAACGCTCTGACCCAGACATGCTCTTTCCCTTCCGGTCACTCACTGCCTTCCCAGTCTTTGTCATCAGCCTCACACCAGGGACCAGAATCAGCAAAGGCAAAGGCAGGCTTACGGTTCTGTCGCGTCATTTCCGTCACGTCATCTCTCATTGGGCAAGCGGTTCATGTTTCATTACTTCTCATTGGATCGCAGCACGCACCGACAGACGCTGGAAATGGTGGTCCATCATGCGTCCATTAGCTTCAGCCCAGGCCCCGGACAAAGCTGAATTAGCTGGAGCACGGGAATCAATGCTGCTTTTGCCGTGGTCCCTCAAGACAGCTAGCGGCGTCCTGCAGATCTCCTGGGCCATGGAGCCCATTCCTTTGATACACAATATTCAAACATGAAAAAACAACAACAAATTATTGATATTTAATGAAGGCGAACAATTAAACAACGGTGAAAAAGGAGGAAGGAAGGGGATGGGTGATGCAGGAAGGGGGGAGAAGGGGAGAACGAAGGCAGAAGCAGTTGGTGGATGGAAGGAAAGGGGTGGGGTGAGGTGGGGTGGGGTGGGGTGGGGGTGGGAAGAGGCGGTGGAGAAAACGGAGATTGTGGTACAGCCCCAGTATGACAACAAGTGGGGGCAGAAGCTGGGTGAGGGGCAAACGGAAGGGGGAGAGGGGCGGGGGGTGAGGGGGGGTGAGGAAGAGTGTGACGGGGTGGGGGGATGGGGGTGGGGAGGGTCATGACGCTTGATCTTCATTGAAAGTAATTTTAGCCCACCTGCTCACACAGATTTACCGAGGGTCGCTGTTTGCAAGGCATGACAGTCCCTACAAAGTGCACAGCATCATCTGGGTTCAAATCAACAACATTCT
>CM031606.1:74383286-74388286 GCA_018398815.1 Conus ventricosus
GAAGAAACCCTCGCATAAATGCGTGAGTGGGAATTTCCTTCTATTTGAGGATTAAAAAAAAAATTCTTTATCGTCGAAATTGATTTCTTATCCTTTTCAAATGCAAATCTCAAATGCCAGAGAGAGAGAGAGAGAGAGAGAGAGAGAGAGAGGAGAGAGAGAGAGAGAGAGAGAAGTCGAGGCCTGACAGAAATAGAAAGAAAGAGATAAATGAAGAAAAAAAAAAAGATTGCGCGGGTGCGGTGAAGATGAAACGCAAGGTCGAAGAGAGGGAGGGGGCGGTGGGGTGGGGGTGGGGGGGGGGGGGGTGCGAGTGGGAGGGGGAAGGAGGGCGGAAAACAGGGAATGGGAAGAAGAAGGTTGGTAGGGAAGGGGGGGGGGGGGCGGGGAGAATAATGTGCAAAGACAGAAGCGACGAGGGGAGAAAGAGTTAAAAGAGGGTGGATTAAGGAAAAACAAAAAGTTGAACGAAAAGGAGATAGTGGAGAGTATGACGGGGGAGGGGTGGCGGTGGGGGGTGGGGAGGGGAGGGGAGGGGAGGGGAGGGGAAGGCAGAACGGTTGGAAGAAGAGAGAGTGAGAGAGAGAGTGAACGTCAAGTATGAAAAGAAACAAAGACAGACGGAAATCAATAGAAAAGAAGAACTGTGTGAGAGAGAGAGAGAGAGAGAGAGAGAGAGAGAGAGAGAGATAGGGAGAGAGAGAGAGAGAGGAGAGAGAGAGAGAGAGAGAGAGAGAGAGAGGGATTGATTAACACATAGAAGGCGATATTGGGATGCAGTTTGAGAGAAGAAACGGACAGAGAAAGATATAGTGCGATTCAGAGAGACAGAGGTAGAGACTCCGGGATAGAAATGCACATTGAGAGAGACACACACACCACACACACAAAGAGATAAACAAAGACATCAAAAGCCGCAGAGAGAGAGAGAGAGAGAGAGAGAGAGAGAGAGAGAGGTGGGGGTTGGGTTGGGGTGGGGGATAAGGGATAGACAACGCACAGAAACAGACAGAAATAATTTCTGACAGGGGAGATAGATACACAAGGTGTACAGACACTGAACGGTGAAGCAGCATAGCTGTCACGCCTTTCCACTTTCATGAATGATAAAAAGAAAATGAAAAAAAAAAACAACAACAGCCCAAGTCACGAACACAACAGTGAAGCTGAACTAACCAAGTGAGATCTAGTTGCACAGTGAGGCGATTGCAGGCGGAAATCTAAACAAATTTGGAAAAAAAATTAATTACTGACAAAGCTCCGCTGAAAAGCGTTGACAAACGTTTTGTCTTGTGATTCGTGGGGGCCGGAATAGCTCAGTTGGTAGAGCGCCGGACTCGTAATCCGAGGGTTGCTGATTCGAATCTACACCGGGCCGTTTCGGTACAGGGGGATTTTTCCCTCGGAGTTAACATTGGTTGTGACTCCATTTCCCATACAGTCCTTCGAATGAGACTCTAAACCGAGGTTCTGTGTGTGAACGCACGCATAACATCTTGCACACACGTAAAATCGCATCACCAACTTTCGGAAGAGAAGGCCAGTTTGGCCGTTGGTATGGATGACACGTGACACATAGCATGCACCTTCCCCGAAGATGGAGTATGGCTGCCTTAATGGCGGGATAAAAAAAAAACGGCCATGCACACAAAACTCCACTCCCTTTGTTGGACAGATGGGATTAATACTTGCCGGTCTATATAGGGAGTTTCCGCAGGAGTATCAGCCTAGCGCCTGCGTACGCAGAAGAAGAAGTTTGTCAACGTTTTTCGGCGGAGCTTTATCAATATTTTTTTTTTCAAATTTGAAGTAACAAACTTTTTCATGGTTTTCAACAACAGAAACAGCAATTATGTCATGCGTTTGGAACACAGCAGGATTTCGGGCAGTTGACGTCATCGCTTACGTCATTATCTGTAAATATGATTTTAAACCGACTCTCTCGTTCGCAATCCTGGGAAGAGAAAAGAAACCCATGGTCCCGACGGCAAAGGGAGTGTTGATAAAACCAAGGAGTACGTCCATACCAGTGCTTTCTTAACAGATTCCCAGGAAACGTGCCCCTGCCCTCTCTCGGGGGGGTCTCCCTCCCACAAATTCTCGCGATGGCATGGGTGCAGTTGTGCAAGGAATTGGGAGGCGCGGCAAGGGAAAGATAACTCTTGTCTCCCAATGAGCGAGAGAGCGTGGGACTGCGAGAAACCAGGGGTTCCACTGGTGTTCTGATGCTGACGTTGTTATCATCGATGATTGTAGACATGATAAGTCTAGCCTCTGCCCTGCACCACCCCTACCCCACCCACCACGACTCCCCCTCTTCCTTCTTTGCCTGATGCTCTCCCTCCTTCATGTCACCCTTCTTACCTCTTCACACGCACACGCACACGCGCACGCACACACACACACACACACACACACACACACACACACACACACACACACACACACACACAGAGTAAATATCACATAGTTTGTGAAAAGACGTAAAATTAAAGTACTACTACTACTACTACTACTACTACTACTACTACTACTACTACTACTACTACTACTACTACTACCACACACACACACATATCGCGCGCCCGCTTACACACAAAACTACCCGACCAACCAACCAAAAAAAATCCAGATGAAGTAAAACGACAATAACAAAACAAAATTCCAAATAAACAAAAAAGAAAACAAAAGAAAGCAAAACAAACAAACAAACAAAAAAACAACAACCCAAAAACAAAAACAAAAACAAAAAATCCACCGTACCATCTGTATATAATACAGTTTTTTGTTTTCTCAAGTCGACCTTGTTAATGTCGTTTGGAAATGAAAACACTGTAAAATTGTAAAATAGCTTCTCATCTACAAGTTAAAGCTTTGTATGGGCGAAATATTCCAATATAACAATTATTATTTGTATCGTAATCCAGCTTTGGTATGTTTCAGGTGTATTTCTCTGAAGGTAGTTATCAAATCTCTTTCTCTCCCTTCCTTTTCCCCCTCCCCCCGTCTCTCTCTCTCTCTCTCTCTCTCTCTCTCTCTCTCTCTCTCTCTCTCTCTCTCTCTCTCTCTTGTTTTTCGTTTCAATGTGAAGGAATGGACTAAAATAATCTGTCAGCAATTTCCTGCTTAAATTGATGTTCCTGTCCCGTGGGATTTATAAAACATCTCCCAAAAGATTTGTTTGCAAACATTTATAGTTTTGCTTCAGTGGATTTGTTCGTCCTCATGTTATCAAAAAAATAAACAACCAAACAACCAACCAAACAAACATAACAAACCAGAGCAGGATTAGAATGGAGTTCTGTTTAAATGGTCCACACGGGATGGAGTCCGTTCCGCTCCGTCAGTCAGTGGACATCGTATTGTTTGTGACCTCGAGATTGATGTGACTTTTTCCCATGATGCTTGATCAGTTGGTAGTATTTTGTTATGAAAGTAAATATGAAATTAGGCGCAAGAGTTACCCTCTTTGTTTTGTTGTGTATTGTGTTATGTTCTGTCTTTGTTGTGTATTGTGTTATGTTCTGTCCTTTGTTGTGTATTGTGTTATGTTCTGTCTTTGTTGTGTATTGTGTGTTATGTTCTGTCTTTGTTGTGTATTGTGTTATGTTCTGTCTTTGTTGTGTATTGTGTGTTATGTTCTGTCTTTGTTGTGTATTGTGTTATGTTCTGTCTTTGTTGTGTATTGTGTTATGTTCTGTCTTTGTTGTGTATTGTGTTATGTTCTGTCTTTGTTGTGTATTGTGTTATGTTCTGTCTTTGTTGTGTATTGTGTTATGTTCTGTCTTTGTTGTGTATTGTGTTATGTTCTGTCATTGTTGTGTATTGTGTGTATTGTGTTATGTTCTGTCATTGTTGTGTATTGTGTGTATTGTGTTATGTTCTGTCTTTGTTGTGTATTGTGTTATGTTCTGTCTTTGTTGTGTATTGCGTTATGTTCTGTCTTTGTTGTGTATTGCGTTATGTTCTGTCTTTGTTGTGTATTGTGTTATGTTCTGTCCTTTGTTGTGTATTGTGTTATGTTCTGTCTTTGTTGTGTATTGTGTGTTATGTTCTGTCCTTTGTTGTGTATTGTGTTATGTTCTGTCTTTGTTGTGTATTGTGTGTTATGTTCTGTCTTTGTTGTGTATTGTGTTATGTTCTGTCTTTGTTGTGTATTGTGTTATGTTCTGTCTTTGTTGTGTATTGTGTTATGTTCTGTCCTTTGTTGTGTATTGTGTTATGTTCTGTCTTTGTTGTGTATTGTGTTATGTTCTGTCTTTTGTTGTGTATTGTGTTATGTTCTGTCCTTTGTTGTGTATTGTGTTATGTTCTGTCTTTGTTGTGTATTGTGTTATGTTCTGTCTTTGTTGTGTATTGTGTTATGTTCTGTCTTTTGTTGTGTATTGTGTTATGTTCTGTCCTTTGTTGTGTATTGTGTTATGTTCTGTCTTTGTTGTGTATTGTGTTATGTTCTGTCTTTTGCTTACGACTGATACCACACTGTTACATATTCAACCGTTCACTTTACTATTGATGACATGTATGTTTTTTTAAATATATCTTTTTGCGCCAAGACAATTATATAACAATCATGTTTCTGCGCTAAGATGGAGAAAACACGCTTCCGTTTCTTCTAAAATCACAATGGTAGACAGCTTGGGAGACGGGAATGTTTACGTAGCTTCCGTCTCCTCTCGTCCTTCTTCTCCGTTCCATGACGCATAAGACTCGCACAGAAATGAGAAACCAAAGGTTGCTGTAGTTCTGCTGGTATGAAAGGGGATAATAATAATAATAATGGTAATGATTATAATGATAATAATAATAATAATAATAATAATAATAATAATAATAATAATAATAATAATAATAATAATAATAATAATGATAATACTGATGATAATAATAATAATAATAATAATAATAATAATAATAATAATAATAATAATAATAATGATGATGATAATAATAATAATGATAATAATAATGATAATAATAATAATAATAATAATGATAAT
>CM031606.1:74395786-74408286 GCA_018398815.1 Conus ventricosus
GCTGTCTCGACAGCCTGCATGCCAACCCCGTCTTCCTCCCCCCTTTTCCCCCTCATCCTCATAACTCTGTCTTCCACCCACCCCCCATCACCTCCACCCCCTTCTCTCCTCTCCTCCCTCTCCGCCCGTCCATCGGCTACTACTACAAGCGACAGGGGACCGTCACCGCGGTAGTAAGCGAAGTGAGTGATTCCTGACGACTTTCTTTGACATCATTACACATCGAATCAAATTCTGCCAGACATCGCCTGAGGGAAAAAAAAAAAAAAGCACACACACACACACACACACACACACACACACACACACGCAAGAACATTAACCTTCGCCGAACGGAAATCCCCGATAGCAGCTTAAACCATGACAGAAGGAAAAAGATCATTAACCTTCGCCGAACGGAAATCCCCGATAGCAGCCTAAACCGTGACAGAAGGAAAAATAACATTAACCTTCGCCGAACGGAAATCCCCGAAACAGCCTAAACCGTGACGGAAGGAAAAAGAAATCACCGGTTTGCACGTGTTTGCGTTCGTCTCCGCTTTGTGCGCGCCAGCGGGTAGAAAGGAATGACTGCGCAGCGTGGAGTGCGCTCGTCAAGGTAAGCGACAAAGTCAGACATTCTTGGTTCCAGTCTCCCGTGAGCAGCTTTTTTCCTTTCTTTTTCCTCTCTTCCCACTTTCTATGGCGTTTTCCTGGGTGGCGGTCTTTCTTTTTGCGAGCGATACACCGAAGACCTGTGAGCCAGTGTGCATTCTGCGCGCGATACACCGAAGACCTGTGAGCCAGTGTGCATTCTGCGCGCGATACACCGAAGACCTGTGAGCCAGTGTGCATTCTGCGCGCGATACACCGAAGACCTGTGAGCCAGTGTGCATTCTGCGCGCGATGCACCGAAGACCTGTGAGCCAGTGTGCATTCTGCGAGCGATACACCGAAGACCTGTGAGCCAGTGTGCATTCTGCGAGCGATACACCGAAGACCTGTGAGCCAGTGTGCATTCTGCGAGCGATACACCGAAGACCTGTGAGCCAGTGTGCATTCTGCGCGCGTTGAGGCACCCACCCACAGCAGCGAGGAAGCTAATTCCCTGGTAAACCTTCCATGAAGAAATCCATTTCGGATAAGTCAACAGAAGATTAAAAAAAAGGCAGAAAACAGGTGGTTCTGTACGAGAGTGATGGACCTCGCCTGGAGAGAAAGCTGTCGTGACGATGAAGACATCTCCTGGAGAGAAGGCTGTCGTGACGATGAAGACATCTCCTGGAGAGAAGGCTGTCGTGACGATGAAGATGTCTCCTGGAGAAAGCTGTCGTGACGATGAAGATATCTCCTGGAGAGAAGGCTGTCGTGACGATGAAGACATCTCCTGGAGAGAAGGCTGTCGTGACGATGAAGACATCCTGGAGAGAAGGCTGTCGTGACGATGAAGATATCTCCTGGAGAGAAAGCTGTCGTGACGATGAAGATGTGTCCTGGAGAGAAGGCTGTCGTGACGATGAAGATATGCCCTGAAGAGAAGGCTGTCGTGACGATGAAGATATCTCTTGCAGAGAAAGCTGTCGTGACGATGAAGATATCTCCTGGAGAGAAGTCTGTCGTGACGATGAAGATATCTCCTGGAGAGAAAAGCTGTCGTGACGATGAAGATATCTCACGGAGAGAAGGCTATCGTGATGATGAAAATATCTCCTGGAGAGAAGGCTGTCGTGACGATGAAGATATCTCCTGGAGAGAAAGCTGTCGTGACGATGAAGATATCTCCTGCAGAGAAGGCTGTCGTGATGATGAAGATATCCAAAACAACACAGTACAAGAGAACATGGTACGATACGATGATAACTCCGCCTGGTTGTAACCTTCGGGGAATACCCAGCCGGTCCCAAGCCCGGATAAAGGAGGAGGGTTGGGCATGGGGTTGACACCCCCATCCCGTAAAAACCAACTTGTTACAGAAACGCCAACAGCAGACCAAGGATCTTCTACCTTGGGAGAGGAAGGGTCCTCCTCAAGAGGACGTATGACGCCGTGTAGTGAAAGCCGTGAGTCAACGGAAGCTACAAGGCCGACCCCCCTTCTATCGACTAGGACCATCAACGTCGGAACATGGAATGTGATGACCATGTATGAGACGGGAAAAAACATCACAAGTAGCGGCAGAAATGAAAAGCTACCACCTCACTCTGCTTGGAATTAGTGAGACCCGTTGGACACAGTCAGGACAAAAGAGACTGCTCAGCGGAGAGATGTTGCTGTATTCCGGACATGAAGAAGACAACGCTCCACACACAGAAGGCATAGCACTCATGCAGTCTGGACCTGCTCAGCAAGCTCTGATAGCATGGGAACACACGGACCCAAGAATCGTTGCAGCATCCTTCAGAACTAAGAAGAAGAAGAAGATCAAGATGTATGTTATCCAGTGCTATGCCCCAACCAGTCATTGGCGATGAAGAAGCAAAAGACCGCTTCTACGACAGACTACAGGATGTCATAGCCAAATACCCAGAGAGAGACGCCAACATCCTCATGGGCGATTTCAATGCCAAAATCGGACAAGACCACACCGGGTATGAGGAAGTGATGGGAAGACACGGACTGGGAGAGATAAACGAGAATGGCGAGAGATTTGCAGACTTCTGTGCTATGAACAACCTGGTCATCGGTGGCAGCATTTTCCCCGCACTGAAGAGTGCACAAGGCCACCTGGGTATCACCAGATCTAGCGACAGAAAATCAAATTGACCACATCTGTATGGCCAAGAAATCCAGGAGGTCCCTACAGGATGTAAGGGTGAGAAGAGGAGCAGACGTTGCATCTGACCACCACCTACTGGAAGCTGAAACTGAAGAACTGGATGAAACCACTATAAAGAGGCAGAAGGAAAACCTCAGCCTACTGAAAGATCCAACGACTAGAGAAGATTTCAAGCTGTCCCTCACTAACAAATACCAAGTGCTACAAGAACTACTTGAGGATGAGGCTGATCTGGAGACCCACTGGCAAAAAGTGAAGGAAACACTCACATCAACCTGTCAGGAAGTAGTGGGCCCCAAGAGACACCAACAGAAGGAATGGATATCGGCAGACACACTGCGCAAAATACAGGAGAGAAAGCAGAAGAAGGCAGCCGTAAACAACAGCCGAACAAGGGCAGCAAAGGCCAAAGCGCAAGAAGACTACACAAAAGTCAACAGAGAAGTGAAGAATAGCGCAAGAGCAGATAAGCGGAAGTATGTTAACAGCCTGGCGGAAGAAGCAGAGGAAGCAGCAGCCGGTAACAACATGAAGCAGCTGTACGACACCACCAAGAAACTGTCAGGGAAGTACAGCAGACCCGAGCAACCAATCAAGGACAAGGTAGGAAACACTGTCCAGGGAATGGAGCAACAACTGAGCAGATGGGCAGAGCACTTTGAAGAGCTTCTGAACAGACCTGTCCCACCAAATCCCCTGACATCGATCCAGCCGACAGAGACCTTGACATCAACTGCGAGGAACCAACGCGAGAGGAGATCAGGAAAGCCATCAAGCTACTGAGGAACGGCAAGGGCAGGACCAGACAACATCCCTGCAGAAGCACTCAAGGTAGACCTGGAAGCAACCGTAGAGATGCTCTACCCTCTTTTCGTGAAGATTTGGGAAGAAGAAGAGGCACCAGCAGACTGGAAGGAGGGCTACCTCATCAAACTACCAAAGAAAGGAGACCTCAGCAACTGCGCAAACTACAGAGGAATAACGCTTCTGTCAGTGTCAGGAAAGGTCTTCAACAGGATCCTTCTCGAGAGAATGAAATGTGCAGTTGACCCCCTCCTCTGGGACCAGCAGGCCGGCTTCCGCCAGAACAGATCATGCATCGACCAGATTGCCACCTTGCGCATCATCGTTGAGCAGTCTTTAGAGTGGAACTCATCACTGTACATTAACTTCGTCGACTATGAAAAGGCGTTTGACAGCGTTGACCGCGAAACCCTCTGGAAGATGCTACGCCATTATAGAGTGCCAACTAAACTGGTCACCTTGATCAAGAACTCCTACAATGGAATGACTTGCAGGGTGGTCCATGGTGGACAGCTCACAGATAGCTTTGGGTGAGGACTGGAGTCCGACAAGGCTGCCTCCTGTCGCCTTTTCTTGTCCTCCTGGTGATCGACTGGACCATGAAGAGGTAAACAGCACACAGAAGAAATGGAATCCAGTGGACACTATGGAACCAACTTGATGACTTGGATTTCGCTGACGACCTAGCCCTGCTTTCCCACAGCTACCAACAGATGCAAGACAAGACAACAGAGCTGGAAGCCACCTCCTCACAAGTTGGTCTCAAGATCCATGAGGGCAAGACCAAGATCCTCAAGATCAACACGGAAAGTGAGGACCCAGTCACACTGCATGGAAGCGAGCTGAAGAAGTGGAGGCCTTTACATATCTGGGCAGCATCATTGACAAGCAGGATGGCACAGACGCAGATGTCAGAGCAAGAATCGGCAAGGCGAGGGCAGCATACTTGCAGCTGAAGAACATATGGAGCTCCAAGGTGGTATCGACTCGCACGAAGATCAGGCTGTTAAACTCCAATGTCTGTTCAACTCCAATGTCAAGTCAGTGCTACTGTATGGAGCTGAGACATGGAGGACAACAAAGACCACCACCAGGAAAGTGCAGACTTTCATCAACAGATGCCTGAGAAGAATCCTCCAGATCCACTGGCCCAACACCATCAGCAACTCAGACCTATGGCAGCGTACTAACCAACTGCTAACCGAAGATAAGATCCGGCGCAGAAGATGGGGATGGATTGGGCACACCCTGAGAAGCCAGCCAGTAACATCACCAGACAGGCGTTATCATGGAACCCCCAGGGAAAACGGAAAAGAGGACGGCCAAGAAACACCTGGCGACGGGACCTGGAGGCAGACAGCAAGAAGATGGGACACACCTGGAAACAACTAGAGAGGGCAGCCCAGGACCGAGGACTCTGGCGGACTGTTGTCGGCGGCCTATGCTTCGGGAGGAGTGACGGGCAAGACTGACTGACTGACGATACGATGATACCATGCGTAAGATACGAAACAGTAAGACACGATGTAACGAGATACAATGCGGTAAGATACGATGCGACACAATACGATAGGATGCAATACGAGCTGATGCGATTCAATACGATGACATAATATGCGATATGATGCGATACGATGACGTACAATGCGATACGTGTAATATGATTCCGTAAAATACGGACACAATAGGGAGGGATCCCATAAGAGATGGTGCATGCAATATGATTTGATACGATGCGATACAATACAGTACTATGCTATAAGATACAGATATGATAAGATACGAGAAATCCATTTCGGATAAGTCAACAGAAGATTAAAAAAAAGGCAGAAAACAGGTGATTACAATTCGAATTCGAAACGATACAATATAATGCAATTTGATACGAATATGATACGAAGTGACACGAAAAGTTACGATACGATGCAACATGATACGATAAGTCACTATACAATACAAGAAGATACAATGCAATACTATACGATAATACAAATCAAAACGAAAAGCTACTGACATTATCCGAGAAGACATGACACAATATGATACAAGATACGATGCCGTACATATGATAAGACACGATGCAATAAGGTACGATGCAATACGATATGAAAAAGACACGATGCAACGATATGATAAGAAACAGTAAGTTCCAGTCAATAAAATACCAATGGGATACGATACGTGAAGATACGGTGCGACTGGATACGATGCGATGCAGTACTGTGCATACGCAATAATAATCTACGATGCGATACAATACAATTCAATACGAGACTATACCGTACGGTACAATTTGATACGATACAATACAATACGAAACAATACAATACGATACGATAAAACACAACACAACACAACACAACACAACACAACACAACACAACACAACACAACACAACACAACACAACACAACACAACACAACACAACACAGCACAACACAGCACAACACGACACGACACGACACGACACGACACAACACAATACAATATAATTCTCGGTCTGACATATTTCTTCCGGTTTGCGTGAGCCTGGTTTGAATCGATACACACGGTAAGTAGCAGGCAAGCCTTTTCTGCTTCAACGTTTATTGCTGAACACTTTCAAAACAGCCAAGATCTATCACTGGGAGAGTTTTGTCGACCTAGGCAAACAATGACTTGACCTTCCTGATTTGTTATTCAGCCGTTCTTGTTGGTATAATTCATGTATTTTTGCGCGCGCGCGCGCGCGTGTGTGTGTGTGTGTGTGGTGTGTGTGTGTGTGTGTGTGTGTGTGTGTGTGTGTGTGTGTGTGTGTGTGTGTGTGTGTGTGTGCGTGCGTGTGTGTGTGTGGATGTGCACGCGTGTGTGTGCGCGCCCGCGCGTTTATATGTGCATGCGTACACGCGTGCGCGCGTGCTTGACATAAAGACAGTAGTAGTCTGCAATGCTTGAACGGTAAGTAGTGTTTAGCCGCACTTCAGGAATCACTCACTGCCTTTGGTGTGGTATTGGAGATCATTCCGTAAGATCGTAACAGATGGAATAAAAGATTTCCGTTATACACTTTGACAGTGTACACTCTAGAGGTCCTCGCCAATGTTGAGGGTTGCTATCCGAAGCAAGAACAGACCCCAAATTCAAATGAATATTCTGGCTACATACCATTATCGTTTATAGAAATATATAAAAAATCTTACGTGAGGCACGGAACAGTAAACAGTAAATAACAAAGTAGGGTAACTCTTGCCTCCACGATGAAAAATAATTACAGGCCCATAACTCCAAACACATGTTGCCCACGACACCAAATCGCGTAACATAAATGAAAACACACAGCACACAGAGCAAAGAAGGGGACATTCTCTGGGGAATTCCATTGTTTGTTCAGTGTGTTGTGTGCTGGCATTTCTGTTAGATGATTTGGTGTTTCAAGCAGCATTTTTCTTTTGGAGTTATGGGCCTGTAATTATTTTTCTTTGTTGAAGCAAGAGTTACCCTACTTGTATGTTAGTCTATAATAATAACAGACGAGCTAATTTTGTCTTTTCTTTCTTTCCTTTAGTGTGCGATACCGGAGTCTTCATACATCATTTGGTGACTTGTTCCATGTAGCTGGACAATCGGCGAAACAACCGACGAACTCACCGAACAGCCAGTGAACCAACCAGTCAACCAAACACACAGCCAGCAAACCAACTGACCGGCTAAACGAGCCGATCAGGCCGCCAACTAACCACATAACCAACCAACCAATCAGTTGATCAGTTAACTGACCAAACAACTGATGATTTTCCCAATAATTCAATGTGTGAAACAAAAACCGAAAGAATGAGGGGATTATTTTACTAGAATCCGCCATAAACATAAACCCCCTTCGTATCATTGAGAGAGAGAGAGAGAGAGAGAGAGAGAGAGAGAGAGAGAGAGAGAGAGAGAGAGAGAGAGAGAGAGAGAGAGAGAGAGAGAGAAGGGAAGTGTGTGTGTGTGTGTGTGTGTGTGTGTGTAAATTCCGCGCAAATGCTAGCACAAATGCGAATAGTGTTTATACTGGCGTTTCTATTGATATGGATGTGTGTGTGTGTGTGTGTGTGTGTGTGTGTGTGTGTGTGTGTGTGTGTGTGTGTGTGTGTGTGTGTGTGTGTGTTCGTGCCCGGCGTCACCAGGCGCACGTGTTTAGGTGTCTAATCACGCGCGCGGCGAGTGCTGCACATGCACGTGCCTGTGAACCAGTTTTACAGGAGCTTGGGAATAGAATGACAAAAAAGCCCCTATGCTGTTTTAGAAGCTCCTGGCACAAACTGATTAGCGGGAGTTAGGAAAGAGAATTGACGGACGAGTGAAACAAAGCGAGGCTGACAGACACGGCCAGGGGCTTTTTGTGTATTATCATCATTAGTGGCCAAACACTGGCGCTGTGTCTGAATCTCTGCCTCTGTCTGTATGTCTGTCTGTCTGTCGGTTGCACTACACTCTAACGCACTGGCAAAAATTAAAAAAAAGAATCAAGAAAATTTAAATCTTTTGACCTCTTTTCGGGCTCAAATAATACACTACAAGAATTTTTTTTCGGTACAAAACGAGAATTCAGTCTAAAACAACAGTCAGTCCTTTTCAGCTTTAGAGTTAACATATAATGGCATTTCCTATCAGTAAGCGCTAGTACGTAATGTCAAATTTGGTGATTGCATAAAGAAAGGAAGCTTTCCTATCTTTACAACTGTTTTATTTTTAAAGCTGAACATATTCCCCGCCCTGCTTTGAACAGGCTACAAAACTAACAGATTTTAGATTCCAGCACTTTCTTGGAATAGGCTTTTTCTTTGAAGATAATTAATTGCATTTTGGAAATTCCAATATCAAATGAATCTCGTCTCTCATTGCACACATCTTATAGTAACGCCAGATATGCCACCTTAATGAACAACAATGCCAAACAGCTTTGACAGGTGGTGATTGCAGCTGATTTTAAGTAAAGAAATCAACACAACTGGTTTGCTGGTAATGTTTTTCTCTTGTGAACTCTTTCTTGAAATGTCTGTAAAATAAACCTTTATTGCCCTCTCTCTCTCTCTCTCTCTCTCTCTCTCTCTCTCTCCTTCTCTCTCTCTCTCCTCTCTCTCTCTCTCTCTCTCTCTCTCCTCTCTCTCTCTCTCTCCGGTGTCTTTTCTTCTTCCAAGTCAAACGCTCACATTCGGATTTATGATGAGCTTGTTGATTAGGATAGTTATGTTGAATGAGTGAGATCATATCTGAGCTAAGGTTATTTACTTTGAAAGTGTATGTGTATATCATAAGGTGTGATTTTGTATGTGCGTGCTGTTGTTTTCCCGCCATCTACCCACTCCCTTCCCCACCCACGTCCCCAATATTTCCCTCTACCGTTGTGCAAGATGCCTATGGCCTATATGCATTAAACGTTCGCATTCGCATTCTCTCTCTCTCTCTCTCTCTCTCTCCTCTCTCTCTCTCTCCTCTCTCTCTCTCTGTCTGTCTCTCTCTCTCTCTCTCTCTCTCTCTCTCCTCTCTCTCTCTCTCTCTCTCTCTCTCTCTCTCTCCCCTCCCCCCCCCCGAAAGTCGTAAAAGAGAACAACAAACTCTTCATGTCATTTGATGTCTATTTACGACTTAGCGTTTAAAGCGGAAAAAAATCTATGCTTTACACAAGTGAATTTCTTCTGTCCACAACTGTGTTTGTCATGGTACATCTAATGTGGTCATTGCTACTGTAATTGCTGTTAACTGCTACCGCCGATGCTGCTGCTACTGCTGTTGCTACTGCTGTTGCTGCTGCTGTTGCTGCTGCTGCTGCTGCTGCTGCTGCTGCTGCTGCTGATGTTGTTGCTGCTGCTATTATTACTACTACTTCTGCTATTGCTGCCGCTGCTACTGCTTTTTACTGCTGTGATCACTGGCTCTGTCGCTTTAGCACCGGCACCCGCTGCAGCTGCCATTACTTTTAAGAGACATTGGAAGAGGAAGGACTCTAAAACGTTCGCGTCACTTCTTTTTTTCTTTTACTAGTTTTCTTCTGATGTTTTACATTCTTTGATGCTGTTCCTTGTGACTATACTTCTTTTAATGGCCGAATGGACATGGTTATTTGTCTTTTATACTGTTAAGTTAATGCAGACATTTTGCAGCACATGTTTTGTGCTGAAATGCCCCCCCCCCCCCCCCCACCATTTCCACTCTCCCTATTATCACACATGTGATGCAAGTGAGGTGTGCTAGTGCCTCTCTCGTTCTTTTAATTCGTGAATGGACGAAACGTTTCCGGATAAGTTGGCAAATAATGGAAGTGAGCTGTTTCGGAAGGTGGACTCGAAGAGCAGCATTAGGAAAGCGGTGCTGACTCCAGCACTGACCCCCTGCCTGAATTGTCATAGGCAGGAAGAGAGGACCCTATGAGGATCCAGGAACTATAGATAGAAACCTTTGGGAGACGTCTGCTGATGAGGCAGTGAACAGGCTCCTGTTTAATCAACGCTGCCTTCGTTACAGATGTGTCGTTTGCAGCCAGCATCACGGTGTGATTGGGGCCACGTCAGGGGTTAATGTGCTTCTCTTAACGGTCACATATGTGGTGTCAAGAACAAACTTAGACCTTCGACCTCTCTGTCTCTCTGTCTCTGTCTCTGTCTCTCTCTCTGTCTCTGTCTCTGTCTCTCTCTCTGTCTCTGTCTCTGTCTCTCTCTCTCTCTCTCTCTCTCTCTCTCTCTCTCTCGCTCGCTCGCTCGCTCGCTCTCTGACCAGCAGAAGAAAGACCAAAAGATATTTTTTCTCAAGAGCACTGCAGGTGTCTGCAATTCTCAGGCATGGCTGATGGGATAGATCATGAAAAGAAACCTACGGCACATCCCATCATGCTTTTTCAAACCAGAATGGAACCTTCAGACGATCTTCGTCATTCTCACCCTCAATGGTTATTACAATAACTCGTCATTCTCACCCTCACTGGTTATCACAATAACTCGTCGTTCTCACCCTCACTGGTTATCACAATAACTTGTCGTTCTCACCCTCACTGGTTATCACAATAACTCGTCATTCTCACCCTCACTGGTTATCACAATAACTCGTCATTCTTACCCTCACTGGTAATCACAATAATTCGTCATTCTCACCCTCACTGGTTATCACAATAACTCGTCATTCTTACCCTCACTGGTTATCACAATAACTCGTCCTTCCCACCCTCACTGCTTATCACAATAACTCGTCCTTCCCACCCTCACTGGTTATCACAACAGCAGAATCTCACAAACTGTGGCCCTTCATACCCTGCTGGCCTGGCGACCGCCACTTTCCATTTCCCCTTCACGTCCATGTCCGCAGTGAGCTGTGTCAAAGTCTCCGGAGTCTGCAAGATGATGGCATTGTCACCAGTTGCACGTGCTGGTGCCTGCCCTCCGAAGGACGATTGACTCACGCTGGGTCTGCGATCAAGGAACTGATGTCGCCAATATAGGGCTGATTAACCGGTGTTCATCCACTGGATCAGAACAGACGCTGCTGTGTACCACTTGCGCTGTCAGTGAAGTGTTTCCTCTGACGGGTTTCCTCACGGCGACCTGATTTCGATTTTTCTCAGGGTTTGGAGGAGGGGGAGGGGGGGGGGGTGGGTGATCGATCAATGTAGGAGCATATCCATTGAGATTGTTTAGAAAATGGGACAAAGAAAAAGAAATGAATGAAGTAAAAGCACATCATGGTTGTGGTCTTCATGACAAAAAATAGTAACACTGAAGGAAGAAAGAAGCTTTTTTTATCTACAGATTTTTCAACATTTAGCCTAAATCAACAATCATTTCCAGGCGGAGAGGGACATTTATCACAACGTCGTGCACGCCTTGAACAGAAAAAGGACCCTGGCATAATTTGAATTTTTTTTTTTTATTTCAGTGTAACAGTGTGTTCTAAGCGAGTTCGCATGAACATGTGGATCTCTTATGCCATTTAGTCACTTAAAATGTCGTACATTGTTCGTGAGTTTATGTCATGCATTGGAATCATAATGTGTACCGATTAGAAAAAAAAAAAAGATAAAAAAGAATTACAACTGTTTTGATGGAGTCTGTGCACGTTGTGTCTGTCTGTCTGTCACTTGGATGCTGAGCATTGGTTTCCAGGCTTCTGGAACTGATGCAGGAGCAGTTTTCCATAGAAAACGTCCGAGGCAGATGGCTGCTTTCTGCATGCTTTGTGAAATTTCCGCGAAGGATGTGTAGACACCCCCCCCCCCCCCCCCCCCCCCCCCCCCTCCCGCCCCCCACCCGCCCCACCTTCTCTCGCGACCGCACCGCGACCGCAACCCCACCCCACTCCCAGGCCACGCAGACAGACGATTCATCGCGACGATCGGAGAGAGAGAGAAGAGAAGGAGAGAGAGAGAGAGAGAGAGAGAGAGAGAGAGAGGAGAAGAGAGAAGAGAGAGGATGTCATTGGACAAGATTTCCATCCTAAAGTGTTTGTCATTCAAGATATCATTGATTCTCTTGTTTGCATCGGCGATGAAATCGATGGTAAATAGGTAAAGAACAGAGACACGGCTATTCAGTTTTTTTCCCCATCATGATCATGATCATGATCATGATCATGATCATAATCATCATCATCATCTCTCGACATCCGTCCATCCATCCATCCATTCATCCATCTAGCTACCTGTCTATCTGTCTTTTTACCTATCTATCTATGTATCTATCCATCCATCCACCCTTCCATCCATCCATCCATCCATCCATCCATCCATCCATCCATCCATCCATCCATCCATCCATCCATCCATCCATCTATCTATTCTATCTATCTATCTATCTATCTATCTATCTATCTATCTATCTATCTATCTATCTATCTATCTATCTATCTAGCAATCTCTACAACTATCTGTGTATTTGTCTGTTTACTTGCCTATCTATGTCTATCTATCTGTCCGTCTATCTATCAATTTATCAAT
>CM031606.1:74418286-74430786 GCA_018398815.1 Conus ventricosus
GGTTGTACCTACCAGCGGAACAGCGACGAGTGGGGCGATGCCTGCAGTAGCTTGCTTGATGGTGGTGTCTTTTTGCCCATGGGGGCGTTCCTTGTGGGGTCTGCTGTGTAGGGTCAGGTGGCTGTCACACAACAGCATCTGCCACGGAGCAAATGTCCTTGACATCTTAGTAGAATATCATGTACATGTCAACACAGTGCAGGCTCCCAAGAGTGGTTGAAGATGCTTCCGGCTGATTCACTCGGCAATTGAGGTGCCCTGCCACCTCTGGGCCGTATTGTTTTCCCGATCAATGACATGCCAGTGAAACATATGCCTCAATCCTGGTTCTTCTTACAACGCTTCCCACTCTGTCTCCTGTTAGCAGATGCCTTAGACCTCGCCCTTCTTACAGCTCTTCCCATTCTGTTCCCTATTAACAGATGTCTCAAACCTGGCCTTTCTCACAACCCTTCCCACTCTGTTCCCTATCAACAGATGTCTCAAATCTGGCCCTCCTCACAATCCTTCCCACTCTGTTCCCTATCAACAGATGTCTCAAATCTGGCCCTTCTCACAACCCTTCCTTTTCTGTTTCCTATCAACAGATGTCTCAAATCTGGCCCTCCTCACAACCCTTCCCACTTTGTTCCCTATCAATACGTTGCTTCAAACCTGGCACATCTCACCACTATTCCAATTTATCCCAAACATCGCCATCGAAAGCTTTCCTTTTTTCAAACTTTGATTTTATTTTCATTGTAATGCCTTGCGCATTCAGTTGCATTTAATGCCCCCCCCCCCCCTTCACCCCCTGTCTTTTCTATGTATTCCCTTAATCGGTACCCCTCTCCCCTACTCGACACTCTCTTTACATTTTGCCATTGCTAACTCTCTGGATCATTCAAATTTATCAAAAAGCAAAACCTACTATAAATCCCCATCACCATTATGTTATAACAAATGCTCCTCCTCCTCTTCCTCCTCCTCCTCCGCCTCTTCCTCCTCTTCCTCCTTCCTCCTCATTGTATTCTTCTACGTCTTTATTTTCATATTACTACTATCATCATTATCATTACTGTCGTTGCAATTATACCATGAAAATATGGCGATCTGATTAGTATGGTTTGTTTTGATTTTGCCAAATATGTTTTCTGCCATTATAAGAAACTGAAAGATGACGCAATGAAAACAATGACATGAACAGTCCAATGTTCGGAGTCTGTGTCCTTGGCGGTAACTACTCCCTCTCTCTTTCTAAAGGTTGCTTCAATGTTTCAGAGTCAATGTTCGTACTTTGATATGGATCCGTACATTCACGTCGTATGAGCATGCTCAAGAGAAATACAGATCAGACCATTTGAATTGATTGGTGTTCTTTCTGTCAAAGATGTTAACTGATGCAGCATTCTATGTGGCAAAAGTCACTGACACCTAGTCAGCAGTAGCACATTGCCTTCGCTGGTGAGTTGCCTCATGAACACCTAGCATTGGTTGCTCGCTATGAGCTACTGGTGCTGACACTGCCGAAGGACGAGCTAGGATGTGGTTGTGTATCGGGGAGTCAGAATCAGTAGCTTGGGAGTAACCCCGCCCCCCACCCACCCCCCTCCCCCCCGAAATAACACTGATAGATGAGACTGGGGGGAAAAAAAAGGAAAAATACATAGCAAAAGCATTGTAGAAATCTGGAGTCTGTTTACTGGACATTCTTGAAGCATAAACGTCGATAAACTGACCCTGTGGAAATATGTTTGCTAAACGAGTGAAATCTAATTGATATTTATATACACGATGCACATACGTAAACAAACTTTTCGTTAGCTACAGACAATCGGCGAAAAAAAACAAACCCAGTCTCTGGGACAGTTTTCCCATTTCATAGAAATGAACTGAGCACGCACCATTGTACAGGGACAGTCTGCCCATAGAACCATTTTCGTGGCCAAACACAGCAGATTTTTTTTTTCTCTCCCCATTTCTCTGGAACCGATTTCTCAGAAAGCTGGCGGCACCAGTTCTCTCAGTGTCTCCTCTCCAGGCTTGGCCTCATCTCTCTGTTCCTTTCATTGAACAACGGAGAAGTTGGGGCGAAGGGGGACGGAGTGGAGTGGCTGCGGGCCTGGGAAGAGGGAAGGGGAGGAGTGACGTGAAGATTGAGGACGGGCAGAAAAAAAGACAAGGTTTGGGACAAAGAGAAAGCTTCCAGTTTTCCAAAAATTGGATGCCGTGGTCGATCTGAGTCTATTCTTTCTTTTTTTTCTCCTGTTTTTCTTGTATTCTTTCTTTTCTTTTTTTTTCAATCATGATAGCATTCTTTGTGACAAGTTGATGGAAAAGAGCATGAAAAGGTTAAAAAGCTTTTCTGAATCTTTTGTATTGTATTGTATTGTATTGCACTTCATCGTATCATATTGTGTTGCACTGCTTTTCAGTGTATTGTGTTGTTTAATTCAATTTTCTTTGAAAGATTTCCATGTATGAATTTTGGATGTCAGTCCTCGTCCTCACCACGATAAGGTGTTAGCCTTTTTTTTCTCCCTTTTTTTCCTATTTGCTTATGTTTTCTTTTTAGATTTTCAAAGTGAATTTGCCCACTGAATTTTGCCTGGGACATTTTCCTTGTTGCCATGGGTTATTCTATCTGCGCACCGAACCTCGGTTTCATGTTTTATCTGGAGGCTGTTGTTACTACTGCTGAAAGTACCATCACCACCACCGCCACCACCACCACCACCACCACTACTACCACCACCACTACTACCACCACCCCTACTACTACTACTACTACTACTACTACTACTACTACTACTACTACTACTACTACTACTACTACTACAGCTGTTGCTTTTGCTGCTGCTGCTGCTGCTGCTTTTGTTCGTCATTTATCGTTTCTGCCACTTCATCATCAGTGCCCTCTCTATGGCGTGACTCCCACACAGCCACATCCCAAACGATCCTGTCAAAGACACGGCATCACCACCTCACCAGGAACTGTCCATGTCAGTGACCAGGGAGACATCAGGTCTCCTGAGCCACACTGGTTCCGCGGTGCCCGAGGTCGTTCAGCATGTGAAGGCACACTCACTGGTGAACGCTTAGTCGCTGACCTACAGTGAATGAACATGTCCCCCAGGGGAAGAATCCGCCAGCATACCCCTTCGTTCACTGTCCTCTTGAATCTTTGGAGAGAAAAAAAATCATAATCGCAGAGGAATTTAAAGGGAAATCTAAAGGTTGGCTGATGAAAATGAGTATGAAGACTTTGAAACGGTGCAGGTCCATGTTGCTTTTAGACAACGTGACGAGTCAGTAAAAACGCCTGCCTTAAACCTGTAGCTCTGCCCAAGGCCTTGTCAGGCTGGGGGGACACAGAGACCTGCGATGTTGTCTGGACTTTTGAGCAGGGCTAATAATGTCACATCCACTGACATGGATAAGATTCCACTGTGAAGTTCCATCAACAAACGCTATGCCTTTGATGGTCTGTGGAGTCACGAGTGTCTTCATTTCGGCATTTTCTCTATCTCTTTCTTCGTCATTTTCTGTTCGGTTCAGCACATTTTTGTCTTTTTAACTTTAAACAGAAGTTTGGGCTATGGCGGTCGCATGCATTGCACATGACAAACAAACACCTCACACGGACAGCAACAAGACGCTGGCTTTAAAACACGCGCGTTCGCAATCCTTCAAAGAACAGTCAGTAAACTCCTTTAACGTCGCACAATAAAAGTGACATAAGAGTCCACATATCTTCATCGGCACACATTATAGAACTACTTAATTTTTTTTTTTTTTTTTTTTTTTTGCTGTCCCAGCCTCTGTGCCACCTCAGAGGCAGTGCACCCACGCCGCTCATTCCGACACCCCGTCCACAGCCACAGCCTGGTCGACCCCGCCGCAGCCCTGGCACCGGCAATCCACAGGGAGCAGACAATGTCAAGTCGTCAAGAGGCAACCCACCGGAGGAGACACTGCACTGCTGCCGAGTCACTTCGGTGGTGTTCAGTGGCGCCTGTTCTGATCTAACATACGCAGGACACCACCTACTAAGCCCCCTACTGACAACAATAATTGCTTAGTCGCGGAGCCGGCGTGAGTGAGCTCTCCCTCCGGAGGGCGCCACCACGTCCGTCCAACGACAGCACCCATGGACTCGCCGATACCGGTGACCCCGACGGAACCAAACCAAGACCACAGACGTGGAGAGGACATCGAAACTGAGGTCACCATGAGAGCAGGGCATGAAGGGCCACAGAATTTGAGACTTTTTTTTATGCTGATCGATGAGAATGAGGATGATTAAGATGATGCTACGGATTTTCATTTCGGTCTGAGACTACATGACAGGGCTGTACTCAATGCTTCCTGTCATAATATATCCGCGTCAACGAGGCCCGAGAGATACAGACACCTGCAGTGTTGGTCAGGAAACTTGAGCAACACTCCAGAAATGCATCCATTAAGTGGATGAAACTCGACTGTGTGGTCCCAGTCTTCCAAACTGAGTCCGCGGCAAACTCAGCTCTGGGTAGGAGCCGGTCGGGGCATAAAAACCCACATGACTCTGATGGGATTCGAATCCACGACCTCCCAGCGGGAGTTCGCGACGTTAACCACTTTGCCACGGCGGCTGGTAGAACTACTTAATTTTGTATGCAAAAAACCGATCACTATTGAGCCCCCACCCCCATCCCCCTCCCTCCCTCCCTCCCTCCTCTCTCTCTCTCTCTCTCTCTCTCTCTCTCTCTCTCTCTCTCTCTCTCTCTCTCTCTCTCTCTCTCTCTCTCTCTCTCTTCTCTGTGTCCGGTCAGCGAAATTGGTCCTTCGTTTACTCATAACGGGCTATGAAAATATTTGACGCAGGGCGTCGTGACGCATTGTGCTCCGCCAAGGGCCGTCTTATGCAGTTTTTTTTTTCTTTTTTCTCTCCATCTAATATTCGTTTATTTGTTTATTTAATATATTTTTGCGTTCTCTCTCTCTCTCTCTCTCTCTCTCTCTCTCTCTCTCTCTCTCTCTCTCTCTCTTTATTCTTTTTGGCTTCTCTCTCCAATTTTCTCTCTGACGTCAGGTGTTTTAGTTTCTTTCTCAAGTCTTTCGTTCTTTCTTTCTTTCTTTTGTTGTCTGCCTTACTTTCTTTTTTTCAATCTCTCTTCGTTTCGTCTATTCTGCATTTTTTCCTCCCTATCTTTCTGTTCTCTCTCTCTCTCTCTCTCTCTCTCTCTCTCTCTCTCTCTCTCTCTCTCTCTCTCTCTCTCTCTCTCTCTCTCTCTCTCTCTCTCCGTCCGTCCGTCCGTCCCTCTCTCTCTCTCTCTCTCTCTCTCTCTCTCTCTCTCTCTCTCTCTCTCTCTCTCTCTCTCTCTCTCTCTCTCCCTCTCTCTCTGTCTGTCTGTCTGTCTGTCTGTCTGTCTCTCTCTCTCTCTCTCTCTCTCTCTCTCTCTCTCTCTCTCTCTCATAAAACATCACCATTTGCCCCCTGCCATCTTCCTATCGTGCTCACTTACCAACTCTCTCTCTCTCTCTCTCTCTCTGTCTGTCTGTCTGTCTGTCACGGTCAAAATTCAACACAACCAAAGTGTGGTCCGTCGCCGGCCACTTCAACTGGACATAAGTCCTAACTCAAACATTCTGGGCGCCACATAGACGGGCCCATGGTTCGGATCCGGCCAATTAAGCATAGGGGAGAGGCTTCACAGAGACGGTCTGTCCGGCTAGACGGACTAATCAGCTTTGACCGACGCCTCGATGTCTAGCGAGACGAGTCGTAGCGCCTACTCAGACTCATCTGGCCAATTTACACTGACCAGTGCCCACGACTTAAGCCACACGGCGCCAGTTAAGTAGGGAAGGGGGGAAGGTAGTGTGTGGTGGGGGTGAAATCTAGCTAATCAATTAAATGACCGATTGACCACCACAGAGAGAAAGGTGTGTAGGCGTGACTGTCATGATTTGAATATCCAATGGAATTAGAGGGAGATAACCCCGGGTGTCAGGGGTAAAAATACTGACCAATGGTACTCGCCCTTTTTGGACAGATCGGAACGAATAAGAAAGATGTGAGAGGGAGAGAACGGGAGAAGGAGGGGGAGAACGAACAGAGAGAGAGAGAGGAGAGGTCTGAGTGTAATCTCTGAGGAGAGAAGAGAGAGAGATGAGGGGAGGAGAGGAGAGAACCAAGTGGAGGCATTAGCACGAGATAGTCTGCAGAGGAAGGACTTAGGAGAGATGTGGAGAGAAGTTGCTAACTAATGAAGAGGGAAAGAAAGAAGAAAAAAAGAAAAAGAAAAGCAACCATGTCCATTTGATAAGAGCAGACTAGAAGAGAGAGAGAGAGAGAGAGTGCAATGCGTTAATGCAGGAAGAAAGAAAGGAGAACAGATCGATGTTGATAGTCACTGTTCTATCTAAACCGGGGGTTCGACCTCATACTTGGCCAGCGCCACTTTCATCGACAGACCAACGCCAGTGCCAACAGTCTCACCTGACCAGGCGCCCGCAGACCAATACCAGTGCCAGCAGTTGTGCCGTGTTGTGAAAGTGACAGTGAAAGAAGAAAAAAAGTAAAAGAAAAGACAGTGATTCGTGAATAGTTAAGATCACCTGGCCAGGTAAAGTAGAAATCTATTTATACCCGGGTTAGTTAATGATGTTTTAGATAAATGATTTTGTGAAGTTCAGGAAAGAGAGAATGTTTTATTTTGTTTGATTCCATATGCATTGATGTTTCGTTCTATGATCATGTGTAGTAAGTTATAGACTTTACTAGTGGTTTGATGTGACGAATGCAGGATATATGAATGAGATTGTAAGCAAGCTGTGAGTGTGTTTGGGCTGTGCGCTAGTCCTTCCTCCATCGACATCACCCGAGGTTGACAATTTATTGGCGAGCCTGCCAGGATATTCTGGCCCATTTATTATAATTGTTCAACTTCTCAGAGAGGAAGCTGGGTGGGATTCAAGTATTGTAATCCTAAGACAAGGGGTTGTCTTACTGTATGTTCCAAGATAGTTAAATACTAGGCTTGGCATTGCTTCCAAGATAGTTAATACTAGGCTTGGCATTTCAGCCCCAGAGTACTCATTTCGCACAGATTGCCTATAATTCGCTCTCATAGTTGGGTCAGGCGCTGGGCGTCTTATAAAAATACTAATTACGTTGTCCAAGCTAATTTATCATTCATAGGATTGTGCTATTACGTCACTCGTGTCGGAAACCCACCAGTTTGGCTGTCGTAGTTTATAAAATCTTGTTCAAAAACAAAAAAGAAGGTATAATGGCGGAAGAAAAGAACCCCCCTATAGAACAACTTGTGAGCGTCGCTCGTGATCTAGGTTATCAGGAGATGAGTTGCGTGCATTCGTTGAAAACCAAACAGAAGATGGAAAGAGACGAACGCGCGGGAGAGACGACGCGTCGCAGTAGAATAGCATTAAACAGAGCAGGAAAGGACTAAAGCTAGCGCAACGCAGGAAACAGAGAGAATAAGGGAAGCGCAGGAAACAGAAAGGATTAAAGTTAGGGAAACGCAGGAAACAGAAAGACTAAAGGTTCAATTAGAGTTGGAGAAAGTGAGAATACAAAGGGAGACCACCGAGGATGGTAGCTCACTTTCCAGTGACTCTGTGCGCAGCTATGCCCCCGACCCAAGTTGCCAAAATTCTCGGAAGGAACCGATTCGATTGATGCATACATCAGTCGTTTCGAAACGTTTGCGACCAGTCAGGGTTGGCCTCCAGAAGAGTGGGCAGTCATTTTGTCAGCGCTATTGACGGGTAAGGCATTACAGATTTTCACTGCATTGCCAGCAGACACCCAATCTGATTTTGGTGCTGTGAAGGAATCATTGATGAAGGGATTTGACCTCACAGAGGAAGGATTCAGGAAGAAATTTCGTTCAGCTAAAAATTACAAGCAGGTGAGACGTACACTCAGTTTGGTGCACGTCTAGATCACTATTTTGAGAAATGGTTAGAGTTGAGTGGTACGAAAAGGAGTTCGCTGAGTTGAAAGAGCTAGTTATGAAAGAACAGATTTTGTCAGGTTGCGGCCCTGAGTTAACCATACATTTGAAGAGAGACAGCCAGAGACAGCAGGGGAGTTGTTGAAGTTTGCAGAGGTGTATAGAGAGGCACGTTTGGGCACTAAGGTGCAGGAGAAACAGGTGCTGGCACAGGTGAGAAGAGTGCAAAGGGGACTAGGGGAGTTTTCTGCAAGTCTGCAAACCAGTGGTGGGGCAGAAAGGAAGGGCAAAGGGACATTAGGTGTTTCATTTGTCACAGAAGGGAATGTGGCGAGGGACTGTCGCATGGGTTCCAGAAGGCAGCAGCTTGCAAGAGGTGGATAAGGGTCGTCAAGGGAAACGACCTGCAGTGGAACCAAGGGGATTCAGTTGAAGAGGGTGGAGTGGCCTATGGCTAGCACTGGACAGCAGTCAGTGTCAGGGATGGAGGGACTAGGCTGAGTGGTTCGTTACCAGTGGAAGAAGGGTGGTTTGGGCCCAGCGAGGGTGAAAGTGTTACGAGACACTGGTTGTTCATGCGGGTAGTACGAACAACGCTGGTCGAGAAAGGGGATTTGACAGGGCAAATCCAGACCTGTACTCTAATCGTGGCACTGGAGGGAGTTTCCAGTTGCTAAGATAGAAGTACGTACCCCTTACTTCTCAGGCGAGTTGTTGCGTTGGTGATGGAAAAACCCCCTTCCGATTTGATCATTGGAAATATTCCAGGTGCGAGGGATCCAGGGGATCCTGAGTTGTTGACTGCTACAGGGGCAGCAGTTCAAACACGGAGCAAGAAGGAGGAAAAGGTTGTTAAACCGTTAGTTGTTCCGGCAAGGAAGTCAGGCATAGATGTGTCGCCTGATGAGTTTAGGGCAGCGCAGGAAAAAGACCCTTCGCTCGTGAAGTCTTGGGAGTTGGCAAGAGGTGGAGGGGGAACAGGAGGTTAGAGGAGGTGAGACAGAATTTCTTGTGAAAGGGCGGGCGTGTTGTCCCGAGTGTTCCCCAAGGGGAGACAGGAAAGGTGACCACTCAGTTAGAGGTACCGCAGGTTATCGTGACACTGTCATGTCAGTGGGTCACGAGTCGCTCATGGGGGTCATCTCGGCACCAGCAAAACGGCTGACCGAATCTTTGATGCTTTCTTTGGGCCCAGGAGCAATGGCAGACATAAAGCGGTTCTGCATGTCATGTGATGTGTGTCAAAGTTTCAGCCACAAGAGGGGTGAAGAGGAAGGCACCTCTTAAACTCCCCCTTTAATTGACACCCCATTCAGGAGGTGGTATCGATCCGATCGGCCCAATCTCCCCCTGTTCCAAAGTGGGCACAGGTATGAGACGTGAAAGGTTGCGAAGGAAGGTTTGCAGAAGGCTAGGGTCGTTCAGAAGAAGCAATATGACAGGAAGGTGAGGAAGCAATCCTCAAGGCGGGAGATCAAGTCCTGGTACGCTTCCCACGGGTCACAACAAGCTGCTGATGCATTGGAAAGGACCATTCACCATCGCTGAAAGGGTCGGTGGGATTACCGAATTGTTTGTGAATGGGAAACTAAAACTTTTCCATGCGAATTTTTCCGCAAATATATTCAGCGGTGAGATCAGCATAGGCACAGCAGCAATCATTGATGAGGTGAAAGAGCCCCAGCAGAAGAAGGGGAATTTTTTTGCCTGGTTTCCAGGAGAAGAGTCATACAGGGATGTGTCACTGTATGAAGGGCTAGACAGTAGGAGACAGGAGGAAGTTAGGGGGTCCTGGAACAGTAAAAGGGCGTCCCTGACTGACAAACCAGGCAGGAAAAACTCTAGAGACATGTACGGTGGAGTTAATCACAGAAACCTTTACATGTGAAAGCCTCCCCGATCCCATATGCCCCCAAAGCAAGTGATCGAGGAGGAGGTAAAAAGATGTTGGACCTTGGGGTGATTAAACCCGTCCAAATCATCGATAGTGCACCCGTCGTCTTAGTGAGGAAAAAGTCAGGTGAGCATCGATTCTGTGTCGACTATAGACGTCTGAACAGTGTCACAAGGTCGATGCAGGGGTTTCATACCAAACATGGAAGACCTGTTCGCTCAGATCGCCACAAGCAAGAGCCAGTATTTCACCAGGATAGTCTGAGCAAGGGTTACTGGCAAATAGCCCTGAGTGAGGACTCAAGGAAGTCACAGCATTCTCCACTCCTATGGGGTTTATACCAGTGGCGAGTACTCCCTTTTGGGATGGTCAACGCACCTGCAGTCTTCTCTCGGATGATGGGGAAAGTTATTGACGGGATTGGAAGGCGTTGTGAATTTTCATGGATGACATTCTGATAGCATCCGAGACATGGGAGGAGAAATGAGGCGGGCTAGGAGCAGTTTTAGAGAGGTTGAGAAAACCCAATCTCACAGCCAGACCAACAAAGTCCCAGGTTGGTTTTCCAAGCCTGGAGTTCCTAGGTTTTGTTGTCGGAGGCGAACAAAGCAGCCGGGAAAGAGGAAAGGTGGAGAAGATGATAAATTTCAGAGAGACCAAAGACCAAAACAGAAGTCAGGGAGTCTGCTAGGTTTTAATTGGGTTCTATGGGAGTTTGTCCCCAAAATTTTTCTGCAATCACGAGTCCTCTCAGTGATTTGGTCCAAGGCAGGGAAACCGGCAGTGGTCGAATGGTCAGACGCTGCAGAGCAAGCACTGCAGACGGTTGGAAAGACTAGGTTCCCGTCCATCTTGAAGCTACCAGATATGTCCAAACCATTTTTGTTGCGGACGATGCAATCAGGTGGTGGGATAGGTTTCAGTATTGTTACAGGAGCTTTAAGGGGTCGAGTTTCCTGTGAGATATGCTAGCAGGAAGTTGACAAAGTGTGAAGAAGGGTACGCAACGGGGAGAAGGAGTGTTTAGCTGTCGTGTGGGCCGTGCAGAAGTTCCACAAATACTTGTATGGGAAAGAGTTCGTGATAGAGACAGATCACCAACCACTCAAATTCCTGCAGGAGGCACAGCTGAAAAACAGCAGGGTTTGCGTTGGGCAATGGCACTGCCCGCCCTACAGGTTTCCGAGTGCCCGTCATTCCCCGGGCGACAGAATGTCGGAGCTGACTATTTAAGCCGTGTAGTCTAGCAAGCTGCAATCAGAGGAAGTCAGTCATATCCGGGGTGCTTTGTTGATAACATGTGTTGATGACAGTTTTGTTGATTGGTTTTGGGTTCATTCCCAGTTGGCTATGGTTCATATTTTTTTTGTGTGAGACTTGTTCATATTTTCTTTGTGAGATTGTTCATGTGAAAGTAGTTATGCTTGGAGCTACAGTCGCTTGTGTAGTAATGCATTAATTTTCATTAAAATGAGGGTGGAGATTCCTCAGTGAAGTGTCATGGATCGTGAGCATATTATATTGTGCTTTTCATAGAAATTGTGAAGAGAAGATGTGGCAAATCCGCAGGTAGGGGAATTGCATAAGTGCGCACAGAGGTCGTTATAAAATGAGTTGAAATAACGCAAGAGCGCCCCGTCAATGATAATCATTGGGTGGTATTCACTAATGATTTTATTTTATAAATTTTTAAACCGTTGGTTGTAAAGTATTTTTCAAACTTTGGGACGTGTAGCTGTGGTTCAGCAAATTCGGTTGTTGTCTTTTTTGTACCGGTTTTTTTGAGACAATGCGGTTTCATAGTCTTTTGCAAGGGGGAAATTGTCACGGTCAAAATTCAACACAACCAAAATGTGGTCCGTCGCCGGCCACTTCAACTGGACATAAGTCCTAACTCAAACATCTGGGCGCCACATAGACGGGCCCATGGTTCGGATCCGGCCAATTAAGCATAGGGGGGAGGCTTCACAGAGACGGTCTGTCCGGCTAGACAGATAATCAGCTTTGACCGACGCCCCGATGTCTTGCGAGACGGTCGTAGCGCCTACTCAGACTCATCTGGCCAATTTACACTGACCAGTGCCCACGACTTAAGCCACACGGGGCCAGTTAAGTAGGGAAGGGGGGAAGGTAGTGTGTGGTGGGGGTGAATCTAGCTAATCAATTAAATGAACGATTGACCCCCACAGAGAGAAGGTGTGTAGGCGTGACTTTTCTGATTTGAATATCCAATGGAATTAGAGGGAGATAACTCCCGGGTTTTCGGGGTAAAAATACTGACCCAAAGGTACTCCCCCCTTTTTGGACAGATCGGAACGAAAAAGAAAGATGTGAGAGGGAGGGGAACGGGAGAAGGAGGGGGAGAGAACGGGGAAAGAGAGGGGAGAGAGGAGAGGTCTGAGTGTAATCTCTGAGGAAGAGAAGAGAGAGAGATGAGGGGAGGAGGGAGGAAACCCAAATGGAGGGCATTAGCACGAGATAGTCTGCAGAGGAAGGACTTAGGAGAGTTTTGGAGGGGAAGTTGCTAACTAATGAAGAGGGAAAGAAAGAAGAAAAAAAGAAAAAAAAAAGCAACCATATCCATTTGATTTGAGCAGACTAGAAGAGAGAGAGAGAGGAGAGGGGTGCAATGCGTTATGCAGGAAGAAAGAAAGGAGAACAGA
>CM031606.1:74438286-74440786 GCA_018398815.1 Conus ventricosus
AATCGGGCTCTTCAGCCACAACAGGCGCCGCAGCTCCACAACTGACCAATCCACGGCGCAACACCATTGTCTCTCGAGACAGACGGATGCCAATATGAGATCGGTCACGTTATATACAACGATGGGAAAAAAAAAAAAAACCCAAAAAACTTTCCATCTCCAAGACGTAATACGAACATTCCAAAGTTAATTTTATGTCATTTTCTTTCTGCTTCCCTAGTTTCAAAATATGAGATGTGGGGAAATATGATTTAGAGCACCTCCAACAGCCGAATGTCCGCTTTCCAATATATACCAGAGTTGTGTTATGGAACATTGATTTTTTTTCCAGGGACTGACTGTTGTACTTTTCCTGACATGAACATGCAATGTCTGTTTTCCTGCTGTCCCAGACTTTATCAGTCAGTCAGTCTGACCGTCTGCCTCAACGTTTTGCTCTCCCTTCCTCTCTCCCTCACTCTCTCCCCCCTCTCTCTCTGTCTCTCTCTCTCTTTCTCTCTCTCTCTCTCCCCCCCTCTCTCTCTTTCTCTCTCTCTTTCTCTCTCCCTCCCTCCCCCCCCCTCTCTCTCTTCTCTCTCTCTCTCTCTCTCTCTCTCTCTCTCTCTCTCTCTCTCTCTCTCTCTTCTCTCTCTCTCTCTCTCTCTGTTTTCGAGTTCGAGTCTCTCTCTGTCTCTGTCTCTCTTTCTCTCTCTCTGTTTTTAACTTGTATGTATGTATGCATGTGTGCACATATGTATATATGAATTGTTCTATCTGGCTATCTACCTGTATGCGTGCCTGTTGTGTGCGTGCGTGAGTTTATGTATACATATTTGAAATTTTGTATACACATATATGCCTCTCTGTCTGATTCTATTCATGCGAGTGCGTGCAACGTACAAACATCTATATGCGCATGTATGTAGTCCTCTCTCTCTCTCTCTCTCTCTCTCTCTCTCTCTCTCTCTCTCTCTCTCTCTCTCTCTCTCTCTCTCTCTCTCTCTCTCTCTCTCTCTCTCTCTCTCTGTACCAACCTATTTTGTAATTTACCGCCGTGTGTTTCTAGTTGTGAGCATGCGTGTTGTGTGCGACCGTACGTTTATCCATCTGTCTATCTGTATGTGTGCATGCGTGTTATATGTATCTGTCTGTCTGTCTGTCTGTCTGTCTGTCTGTCTGTCTCTGTGTCTGTGTCTGTCTGGTAGCGATGCTTTAAGATTGAAGCATATAAGTGGATATACAGAGCCCGTGGAACTACACAGGAGCCCGTGAAACTATGTTGTGCAAAACGAATGAAATGTCATATATGTTTATACTCCCCGAAGATGGAGTATGGCTGCCTTAATGGCGGGATAAAAAAAAAACTGTCATACACACAAAACTCCACTGCTTGTTTATAGAGGCAGTGTCCGCAGGCAGTATCAGCCTGCGTATGCAGAAAGAAAGAAAGAAAGAAAAAAGTGTGTTTATAGACATAACGTACATAACTAAACAATCGCCAAAGAACAATCTCTAAGATAGTTTTCCCCATTCCATTGAAATTAGCTGAGCAAACCATTTCACAGGGAGAGTGTGCCCATATAACCATGTTCATAGCCAAACAAGGCGGCCTCTATTTTTTTCTCTAGAACTGATTTCTCAGAAAGATGAAGGCAACGGTTCTGGCAGTGTCTCCTCTCCAGGCTTGGCTTCACTTCTCTATTCCTTTCCTTAATCAAAGGAGAAGTTGGGGTGGAAGGGGGGGGGGAGGTATTTGCGGAGATGGCGAGGGGACAGCAAAGTGACGGGAAGATTGAGGATGGATGACAAAAAAGGGCTCGGAAGGAAGAGGAATGTTGCAGCTTTCCAGAAATTGGATGCCGTGGTTGAATCTGAATGTGTTTTTTTTTCCTTTTCTTTCTTTCATTCTTTCTTCCTTTCTTTTATTCCCAATAGCTTTCTTTGTGAGAGGGTTAATGAAAAGAAGCATGAAAAGGGTAGAAAGCTTGATGAATCGTTACATTGCTAGTGAGGCTTTTGGATTATGTATGACTGCGCTGAATCGTGTCATGCTATATTGTATTGCACTGTGTTGCAGTGTATTTTATTGTGTAACTAAATAGTCTTCACAAATTTCCGAGTATGAATTTCGGACTGCCGTCCCAGCGATAAATATGTCACCATAGTTAAGCGCGAGTCGTCGTCACAGTGAGGTGTGAGTCGTTGCCACAACAAAGCCGCAAGTCGCTACCACAGTAAGATGCTGCCCATCACCTCCCTTCCCCCTCCCACCCCCAACACAGATTTCCTATTTGCTTACGTTTTCTGTTTATCCTAAGAAGTGGATTTGCCAACTAAATTTTACCAGGGACAGTTTCCCTGTTGTCTTGGGTACTTCAGTCTGCTTAGAATATATGCTGTGCACGGAAGCACCTCGGTTCTTTGTTTCATATGAATGGTGCTACTACTATTGCGGCAATTACTACTACTACTAATGCTTCTACTCTTACTACTGCTACCACCACCACTGCTTTTAATACTA
>CM031606.1:74450622-74464907 GCA_018398815.1 Conus ventricosus
AAATCCTCGTGTCTGCGCATGCTCCTTCACTTCATTAAGCAGCTTCCGTCCCATGACGGTCTGTCTGCGCCTGCACCTTCACTTCATTAAGCAGCTTCCACTCAATGACAGTCTGTCTGCGCCTGCACCTTCACTTCATTAAGCAGCTTCCACTCAATGACAGTCTGTCTGCGCCTGCACCTTCACTTCATTAAGCAGCTTCCACTCAATGACAGTCTGTCTGCGCCTGCACCTTCACTTCATTAAGCAGCTTCCACTCAATGACAGTCTGTCTGCGCCTGCACCTTCACTTAATTAAGCAGCTTCCACTCAATGACAGTCTGTCTGCGCCTGCACCTTCACTTCATAAGCAGCTTCCACTCAATGACAGTCTGACTGCGCCTGCACCTTCACTTCATTAAGCAGCTTCCACTCAATGACAGTCTTAGGGCAAAAATGAACACTGTGCTGCTGTTGTCCTTGTGGTAAGAACGTCCTGCTGCAGGGCTAGTTGTTCGTGCTGAAACCTTTTTTTTTGACTTGGAGACATTTGCGTGTATATGAATGAGCTGTTCACTGTGTTAGGCAATGTGCGTGCGTGTTCACATACCTGACACTGTGACATACTACTGTGTGCCAGTGTGTTGTGTGTGTTGTGTGTGTGTGTGTGTGTGTGTGTGTGTGTGTGTGTGTGTGTGTGCTAATGTGTGTGTGCTAACGTGTGTGTGTTTGTGTGGTGTGTGTGTCTTTGAGAAGGAGAGAGAGAGAGGAGAGAGAGAGAGAGAGAGAGAGAGAGAGAGAGAGAGAGAGAGAGAGAGAGAGAGAGAGAATATTAGTGTGTGAGCACACGCATGCAGGCAAATGCGTGCATATGTTTATGCCCCAAACTCACGACTGTATAATCTCCTCTCTCTCTCTCTCTCTCTCTCTCTCTCTCTCTCTCTCTCTCCTCTCTCTCTCCCTCTCTCTCTCTCGCTCTGAGTGTGCATACGTCAATGAGCCTTTCCATGAAGGGCATGGGATACAGACGGCGGTTGTGACAGCGTGAGGGAAGCTGTAGTTAGGGATACTGGTCTGCAGCAGGGACATGGATATGACGGCAACTGGGAGTCAGAAAAGGAGAAGAGGACATAGTGAGAACAGTGGCGGAAAGAGTGGTGGGGGAAGACGGTTGTGTGTGTGTGTGTGTGTGTGTGGTGTGTGTGTGTGTGTGTGTGTGTGTGTGGTGTGTAAGAAATTGATGGTTGTGGCGGTTTTCGCGTCCAGGAATAGGATCATATGGTGAAAAAGGTTGACTCAGAGAGAGAGAGAGAGAGAGAGAGAGAGGAGAGAGAGAGAGAGAGAGAGAGCAAGGGGAGAGAGAGAGAGAGAGAGCAAGAGAGAGAGAGAGACAGAGACAGAGAGACACAGAGAGAGAGACAGAGACAGAGACAGAGAGACACAGAGAGAGACACAGAGAGAGGAGACAGAGAGGAGAGAGAGAGAGAGAGAGAGAGAGAGAGACAGAGACAGAGAGACACAGAGGGAGAGACAGGAGAGAGAGAGAGAGAGAGAGACAGAGAGAGAGAGAGAGAGAGAGACAGAGACAGAGACAGAGAGACAGAGACAGAGAGACAGAGACAGAGAGAGAGAGAGAGAGAGAGAGAGAGAGAGAGAGAGAGAGAGCAAAATTCCACTGCTGTCAACCGTCACGCCATGAGCACATACCAGTGAACAATGTAAGGTTAGTGAGCAGAAACACAAAGAATAAACAATTCATATTTTCGTGGCATTGATGTTCTGTGGCGCCTGTCCTGGACTGCCAGAATCTGTCATTGATGTTCTGTGGCGCCTGTCCTGGACTGCCAGAATCTGTCATTGATGTTCTGTGGCGCCTGTTCCAGACTGCTAGAATCTGGCATTGGTGTTCTGTGGCGCCTGTCCCGGACTGCTAGAATCTGGCATTGGTGTTCTGTGGCGCCTGTCCCGGACTGCTAGAATCTGGCATTGGTGTTCTGTGGCGCCTGTCCCGGACTGCTAGAATCTGGCATTGGTGTTCTGTGGCGCCTGTCCGGACTGCTAGAATCTGGCATTGGTGTTCTGTGGCGCCTGTCCCAGACTGCTAGAATCTGGCATTGATGTTCTGTGGCGCCTGTCCCGGACTGCCAGAATCTGACATTGATGTTCTGTGGCGCCTGTTCCGGACTGCTAGAATCTGGCATTGATGTTCTGTGGCGCCTGTACCGGACTGCTAGAATCTGTCATTGATGTTCTGTGGCGCCTGTTCCGGACTGCTAGAATCTGTCATTGATGTTCTGTGGCGCCTGTTCTGGACTTCCAGAATCTGGCATTGGTGTTCTGTGGCGCCTGTCCTGGACTGCCAGAATCTGGCATTGGTGTTCTGTGGCGCCTGTCCCGGACTGCCAGAATCTGTCATTGATGTTCTGTGGCGCCTGTTCCGGACTGCTAGAATCTGGCATTGGTGTTCTGTGGCGCCTGTCCCGGACTGCTAGAATCTGTCATTGGTGTTCTGTGGCGCCTGTCCCGGACTGCTAGAATCTGGCATTGGTGTTCTGTGGCGCCTGTCCGGACTGCTAGAATCTGGCATTGGTGTTCTGTGGCGCCTGTCCTGGACTGCTAGAATCTGGCATTGGTGTTCTGTGGCGCCTGTCCTGGACTGCTAGAATCTGGCATTGGTGTTCTGTGGCGCCTGTCCCGGACTGCTAGAATCTGGCATTGGTGTTCTGTGGCGCCTGTCCTGGACTGCTAGAATCTGGCATTGGTGTTCTGTGGCGCCTGTCCTGGACTGCTAGAATCTGGCATTGGTGTTCTGTGGCGCCTGTTCAGGACTGCTAGAATCTGGCATTGGTGTGATCATGTTGAGCAGCCCTCTGCACATCCATCCCTTTTGCCTCCAACCCAGCCCCTGCCTATCCCCACACGCCTCCTTTTCCCCCCCCCCCCCCCCCCCCCACATCTTCCCCTTCACTAACTCTAGAATGGAGTTCCCTTACTTCGATCCCATCCTCTCCTCCCATCATGCATTGCGGATGCCAATAACTCTCAACGTACTTCCATCTCGAGGCCATCTTTGCTGACCGCTCCGGGCGCTCTTACAGTGTACACGTGGGGGGAAGGTTGTGTAAGGGGTATGAAGTAACACGGCCAGAGTGGCAGCAGAGGAAATATTTATTGGCTTACGTTGTCGGGGGACAGGGAGGACTGGGAACTGGGCTGCACATGGATAAGATGGAGAAAGTTCCGGGGTGGGGGGTGGGGGAAATTAATGACTATGGTTGTGGTGTTGGTCAGGCTTTACAATGAAATCATGCAGTAACAACCACTTACAAATGTCTAGAAACTTGGTCGTACGGGAAAGGAACGTTTGTTTGGAAAGTTAAGTCAGCATGGTAAAGGTACAAAATGTTCCAATATAAACAAGTCTTGGATGGATACTTTACTCAGGGGATGTTCATTGCTTGTTTTGTGATGTGGTGAAGGTGAGAGATGGGAGTATTGAGAATAACGAATGAGAAAAACAGGACAATCTAAAACATTTTCTACCCGATATTTGCTTTTTGAAAAAAATAGTCGCTTCGTTCGATTATATATAAGCGTTTTTTTAAAACCAGTTCATTTTTGCCCTTCACCCAAATCGTCCTTTTATTCACAATACGGCTAATGTTGAATTTCCCACAGTTTTCTACTTCCTGCTTCCAGCTTCTGGCATAAGCCGGTCTGCCAAGCACAATATACACTGGGGCGGTAGGCTGACACATTAGAAGTGTAGAGGCAGGGATGGTAACGATACAGTGAGCGTTCGTGACAGGGCAGCGTAGCTGGCTGATGTGGCGAGGACATGGTACCGTACTTGTGTTGGTGTTACGGTTGTGTGGTAGAACCTAAGGTGTTGCAGCAGCCGTTGTGTGTCTGTTGTTGTCGCTGTGACTGGCTGTGGTGGGGGTGTGATGGAAAAGAGTGCTTAAAAAAGAATAAAGGAGTTCCATAAATATATGAATACCATGTATAATACAGAAGGCACGAAGCGAAAGAGAGAAAGAGACAGACAGACGGACAGACAGAGACAAAGAGACAGAAAGACATTTGAGAGACATAGAGAGACAGAGAGACAATGACAATGACATGACAGTGACAATGAATACAGTTAATGTCATCAGCAAAACTATTATGGACATTGCAAATGAAAAAACTGCAAATAAAATGAAAACATTGAGCTGTATCACTGTGTTTGGCAATGTGCGTGCGTGTTCACATACCTGACACTGAAACTTTACTACTGTGTGCAGTGTGGGTAGTGTGTGTGTGAGTGTGTGTGTGTGTGTGTGTTGTGTGTGTGTGTGTGTGTGTTGTTGTTGTGTGTTGTGTGTGTGTGTGTGGCTAATGTGTCGTGTGCTAACGTGTGTGTGTTTGTGTGTTGTGTGTGTCTTTGAGAAGGAGTGAGAAAGTAGAGAGTGAATGGGAGAGAGTGTAGAGGAGAGGAGAGTGAGGGATGTAGAAGAGAGAGAGAGAGATAGTTATATTAGTGTGTGAGCATCACGGCATGCAGGCAAATGCGTGAATATGTTTATGACACAAACTCACGACTGTATAATCTCTCTCTCTCTCACTCTCTCTCTCTCTCTCTCTCTCTCTCTCTCTACTCTCTCTCTCTCTCTCCCTCTCTCTCTCTTCGCTTGAGTTGTGCATACGTCAATGAGCCCTTTCCATGAAGGGATGGATACAGATGGGTTGTGTCAGACGTGAGGGAAGCTGCAGTTAGGATATGGTCCTGCAGCAGGGACATGATATGTACGGACAATGGCGATACACGGAAAGGAGAAGAGGGACCATAGTGAGAACCAGATTGCGGATAAGAATGGTGGGGGAAGACGGTGTGTGTGTTGTGTGTTGTGTGTGTGTGTGTTGTGTGTGTGTGTTTGTGTGTGTGTGTGTGTGTGTGTGTGTGTGTGTGTGTGTGTGTGTGTGGAAGAAAACTGATGGTTGTGGCGGTTTCGCTGTCCAGGAATAGGTTCATATGGTGAAAAGGTTGATCAGAGATGAGAGAAAGAGAGGAGTGAGAGAGAGTGGAGAGAGAGAAGAGGACTGAGAGACTGAGACAGAGAGAGAGACAGAGATGGACAGAGAGAGGTGAGACAGAGAGAGAGAGAGACAGACGAGAGAGAGAGAGGGACAGAAGAGGAGGGAGAGATGACAGAGAGAGAGACTGGACCTGAGAGAGAGAGAGAGAGAGAGAGAGAAGAGAGAGAGACAGAGACACAGACACAGAGTACAGAGACAGAGAGAGACAGAGACGAGAGACCTGAGAGAGAGGACAGAGAGAAAGAGTGGGGAGAGAGAGAGAGAGAGTGAGAGAGAGATGAGAGAGTGAGAGAGACTGAGGAGAGTGTTGAGTGAGAAAGAGAGAGAGTGTGAGATGGCAAACTTCAATGCTGTACATCGTTCAACCATGAGCACATACCAGTGAACATTGTTATAAGTTGATGGTGAGCCCAGAAAACCCACCCCCAAAGATTAAACAATTGTCATATTTGTGTGTCGTCTTTTTCCTTTTATTTCTTTAGCCAAGAATCCCACCTTCTCTTGCAGCATTTACACAAGCTTACCTCTGTACACAAACTCAAGCTTCAGCAGTCGGTAACAGGTTCCACAGCCTGCGAGGCTCTCAGGGTTCTGTGGTTGTTAGGGTATCTTGATGTCTCACCCACTGTGCTCTGCAGAGTCACTTCACTGGTGCTCTGTGGCGCCTGTTATGGTACTGCTAGAATTCTGGGCATTGGTGTTCTGTGGCGCCTGTTCTGGACTGCTTAGTTTCTGGCATTGGGTGTTCTGTGGCGCCTGTTGTCTGGTCTGCTTAGAATCTGACATTGATTTTCTGTGGCGCCTGTTCTGGGACTGCTTGTTCTGGCATTGGTGTTCTGTTGCGCTGTTCTCTGGGGACTGCCAGAATCTGAGTGGTGTTCTGGGGCCTGTCCGGGTCTGACAGAATTGACATTGATGTTCTGTGGTACCTGTCCCGGACTGCCAGGAATCTGGCATTGTGTTCTGTGGAGCCTGTCCCGGTACTGCTTGTAATATGGCTTTGATGTTCTGTTGGCGCGGTTCTGGAGACTGACTTAGTAATGACTTTGGTGTTCTGGTGGCGCCTGTCCCGGAATGCCTGAATTCTGGCATTGGTGTTGTTCTGTGGCCGCCTGTTCTGGGAATGCTTGAATTGACCATTTGGTGTTCTGTGGCAGCCTGTCCGGACTGCTAGAATCTGACATGGTGTTCTGTGGTACCTGTCCACGGACCTGCTAGAATTCTGGCATTGGTGTCTCGTGAGGGGTTTTTGTTTGTTTTTGTTTTTGTTTAATTATATTAATACCTGTTTTTTTTTTTTTTGTTTTGTTTCCCCCCTTTGGGGGGGGGGGGACTGCTAGAATTGGCATTGGTGTTTTGTACGGTACCTGTTCTGGACTATGCTAGTATGTTGGCATGGTGTCTGTGGCCGCCTGTTTCTGGGAACTGCTAGCTAATCTGACATTGGTGTTCTGTGGAGCCTTGTCCTGGATGCTAGAATTGTCATTGGTGTTCTGTGGCGCTGTTCTGGACTACTAGAATCTGGCATTGGTGTTTCTGTGGCGCCTGTTCTGGGCTACTAAGAATCTGGCATTGGGTTCTGTGGTAACCTGTCCGGATGCTAGAATTCTGGCATTGGTGTTCTGTGGCGCATCGTCCTGGACTGCTAGAATCTGGCATTGTTGTTCTGTGGCGCCTGTTCACGGGACTTCACTGTAAATCTGTTGATGTTTCTGTGGCGCCTGTTCTGGATGTCAGAATTGGCCATTGGTGTTCTGTGGCCACCTGTTTTGGACTGCACCCAGATTCTGGCATTGGTGTTCTGTGGAGCCGGTTCCAGGGAACTGCTAGAATCTGCCATTGATTGTTCTGTGGCGCCTGTCGGTACTGAGAATCTGGCATTGGTGTTCTGTGGCTGCCTGTTCTGGCTGCACTAGAGATCTGGCATTGATGTTCTGTGGCGCCTGTCCCGGGAATGCTAGATTCTGCATTGGTGTTCTGTGGCGCCTGGTCCGGATGCTAGAATCTGGCATTTGATGTTCTGGTGGCGCCTTGTCCCGGACTGACTGAATCTGGCATTGGTTGTTACTGTGGGCATGTTCAGGTCTGCTTAGAATTCTGACATTGTGTTATGGGAGCCTGTTCGGGAATGCTTGTTATCTGGCCTGGTGTTCTGGTTGTGCACTGTCCTGGATGAACAGATTTCTGGCCATTGGTGTGCGGTTGTGCCTGTTCCTGGATGCTAGAATCTGCATTGGTTGTTCTGGTGGCGCATTGTTCCAGACTGCTAGAATCTGGCATTGATGTTCTGTGGGGGCCTCCTGTTCTGGACGGCTATGAATCTGGCATTGGTGGTCTTGTGGCGCCTGTTCTGGACACTGCGAGTAATCTGGCTTTGATGTTCTGTGGCGACTGTTCTGGGACTGCTAGAATGCTGCCTTTGGTGTTCGGTGGCGCCTGTTCCGGTCTGCTATTTCTGACATTGTTGTTCTGTGGCGCCTGGTCTGGGTCTGCTAGTTGATATCGGGCAGTGATTGTTCTGTGGCGCCTGTTCCCGGTCTGTCAGAATCTGGCATTGGTGTTCTGTGGCGCCTGTCCTTGGATGTTGAATCTTGACATTGGTGTTCTTGTGGCGCCTGTTCCGTATGGGACAGAATCTGGCATTGTGGTTCTGTTGACGACGTCCCGGACTGCTAGGAATTGGCATTGATGTTCTGTGGCGCCTGTTCTGGGACTGCCAGAAATCTGGCATTGGGAGTTCTGTGGCGCCTGTCCGGGACTGCCAGATATCTGTCTATTGGTGTTCTGTGGCGCCTGTCCCGGTACTGCCAGATCTGTCATTGGTGTGTTCTGGGCGCCTGTCCCGGACTGACAGAATCTGGACATTGTTGTTCTGTGGCGCCTCTCCCGGACTTGCTAGAATCTGGAATTGGTGCTTCTGTGGCGCCAAGTTCCGGATGCTAGAATCTGGCCATTGGGTGTTCGTGGCGCCTGTTTGGTATGCCAGTTGTGGCATTGGGCTTCTGTTGCGCAGGTTTGGACTGCATGATTCTGGCTTGGTGTTCTGTGGCGCCCTGTTCTGGACTGACCAGAATCTGGCATTGGTGTTCTGTGGCGCCTGTTCTGGGGCGAGCGGGGGTGGGCGTGGTTGGGGGGGGTGGGGGGGGGGGAAATAATAACTGCTAGAATCTAGGCATTGGTGTTCTGCTGGCGCATGTCACTGGACTGCTAGATTTGGACATTGTGGTGTTCTGTGGCGCCTGTTTCGGACTGCTAGAAAGCTGGCATCTTTGGTGGTCTGTTGCCCTGTTCTGGACATGATAGAATTGGCATTGATGTTCTGTTGCGGCTGTTTGGACTGCTAGAATCTGGCATTGGTGTTCTGTTGCCGCCTGTTCTGGAACTGCTAGATGGAGCATTTGTTTTCTGTGGCGCCTGTCTCGACTGCTAGATTCTGCATTGATGTTCTGTGGGCCTGATTCTGGATGCTGGAATCTGGCATTGGTGGTCTGTGGGCGCCTGTTCCGGATGCTTAGAATCTGGCATGGGTGTTTCGTGTGGGCCTCTCCCGGAACTGCCAGATTCTGGCATTGTTGTTCTGTGGGCGCCTGTTCCGGACTGCCGAATCTCTGGCATTGGTGTTCTGTGGCGCCTGTTTTGGACTGCTAGAATGGCAGTGGTAGTTCTGTGGCGCCTGTTCGGGAACTGCCAGGCATCTGGCATTGGTGTTCTGTTAGCGCCTGTCCTCGACTGCCCAGAATCTGGCATTGGTGTTTCTGTGTGCGCATGTTTTGGACTGCTAGAATCTGGCATGGTGGCTGTTCTGTGGCGCCTGTTCCGGACTGCAGCATCTGGGCATTGGGGTTCTGTGGCGTCTGTCCCGGACTGCTAGAATCTGGCTTTGGTGTTCTGTGTGCGCCTGTTACGGTCTGCCCTGAATCTGGCATTGGGTGTTCTGTGGGCGCCTGTTTCTGGGATGCCAGTATCATGGATTGGTGTTCATGTGGCGCAGGTTCTGGACTGCTAGAATCTTGGCATTGGTGTTCTGTGGCGCCTGTCTGGCTGCTAGAATCTGGGCTGTGTGTGTCTCTGGCGCCTGTTCCCGGACTGCTAGAATCTGGCATTGGTGTTCTGTTGCGCCTGTTCGGGACTGCTAGAATCTGGCATTGATGTTCTGTTGCGCTGTTCTGGACTGCTAGATTCTGGCTTTGGTGTTCTGTTGCGCCTGTTCAGGAACTGCATAGATTTTTTTCCCACCCTTTTTGGCATTGATGTTCTGTGGCCCGCCTGTCTCGGGACTGCTAGAATCTGCATGATGTTCTGTGGCGCCTGTTATGGAGGACTGCTAGAATTGGCATGGTGTTCAGTGGCGCTGTTCCGGACTGCTAGATCTTGGCATTGGTGTTGCTGTGGCGCCTGTCCCCGGACTGCCAGAATCTGGCATTGGTGTTCTGTGGAGCTGCTTCTGGACTGCCAGAATCTGGCTTTGGTGTTCTGTGGCGCTGTTCCGGGGACTGCTAGAATCTGGCATTGGTGTTCTGTGGCGACCTGTTTGGATACTGCTTGAATTCTGGCATTGGTGGTCTGTTGCGCTCATGTCCCGGACTGCCAGAATTCTGCATTGGGGTTCTGTGGCGCCTGTTTTGGATGCTAGAATCTGGCATTGGTGTTCTGTGGCGCCTGTTTCCGGATCTGCCTGCATCTGGCATTGGTGTGTTCTGTGGCGCATGTCCCGGTCTGCCAGAATTCTGGCATTGGTTTCTGTGGCGCCTGTTTTGGCTGCTAGAATATGGCTTTGGTGTTTCTGTGGCGCCTTGTTCCGGGAACTGCCAGAATTGGCATTGGGTGTTCTGTGGCGTCATGTCCCGGACTGCTTGATATCTGGCTTTGGTGTTCTGTGGGCCTGTTCCGGACTGCACTAGAATCTGGCATTGGTGTGCTGTGGCGCACCTTCCGGGACTGCTAGATATCGGGCATTGGTGTTACTGTGGCGCCTGTTCCGGACTGCTTGAATCTGGCTATTGGTTGTTCCCTGTGGCAGTCTGTCCCTGGACTGACAGAGATCTGGCTTTGGTGTGATCATGCTGAGCAGCCCTTGGCACATCCATCCCTTTTGCCTCAACCACAACCCTGCTACCCCACACGGCCTCCCCTTCCCACCCCCCCCCCCCCCCCCCCCCCCCACCCCCCCCCCTCCTAACAAAACCCCCAACATCTCTCCCACTACACGACTCTAGAATGGACAGTTCCCTTACCTTCGAATCCTCCTCTTCCTCCACATCATGATTGCGGGATGCCAATAACTCTCAACGTACTTCCCAGCTCCGAGGCCATCTTGATGTCCGCTCGGGGCGCTCCTCTTACAGTGTACAGTGGGGGGATAGGTTGTGTAAGGGGTATGAAGTAAACACGGCCAGAAGTGGCAGCAGTGGAAATATGTATTGGCTTACGTTGTCGGGGGGAAAGGGAGTGGACTGGGAATGGGCTGACACATGGATATGATGGAGGAAAGTTCCGGGGGTGTGGGGGGGGGGGGGGGGGGGGGGAATTAATGACTATGGTTGTGGTGTTTGGTCAAGGCTGTTACAGTGAAATCATGTCAGTAACAACTCTACAAATGTCTTGAAACTTGGTCGTGCAGGGAATGGAACGTTTGTTTGGAAAGTTAAGTCAGCATTGGTAAAGGTAAAAAATGTTCCAATAAAACAAGTCTTGGATGGATACTTTACTCAGGGGATGTTCATTGCTTGTTTTTGTGATGTGGTGAAGGTGAGAGATGGGAGTATGGAGAATAACGATTGAGAAAAACAGGACAATCTAAAACATTTTCTACCCGATATTTGTTTTTTGAAAAAATAGTCGCTTCGTTCGATTATATATAAGCGTTTTTTTTAAAACCAGTTCATTTTTGCCCTTCACCCAAATCGTCCTTTTATTTGCCATATGGCTAATGTTGAATTTCTCACAGTTTTGTACTTCCTGCTTCCAGCTTCCTGGCATAAGCCGGTCTGCCAAGCACAATCATACACTGGGGCGGTAGGCTGACACATTAGAAGTGTAGAGGCAGGGATGGTAACGATACAGTGAGACGTTCGTGACAGGGCAGCGTAGCTGGCTGATGTGGCGAGGACATGGAACCGTACTTGTGTTGGTGTTACGGTTCGTGTGGTAGAACCTAAGGGTTGCAGCAGCCGTTGTGTGTCTGTTGTTGTCGCTGTGACTGGCTGTGGTGGGGGTGTGATGGAAAAGAGTGCTTAAAAAAGAATAAAGGAGTTCCATAAATATATGAATACCATGTATAATACAGAAGGCACGAAGCGAAAGAGAGAAAGAGACAGACAGACAGACAGACGACAGAGACAAAGAGACAGAAAGATATTTGAGAGACATAGAGAGACAGAGAGACAATGACATGACAATGACAGTGACAATGAATGCAGTTTAATGTCATCAGCAAAACCTATTTGACATGGGGAACACTGCTTGAACAAAATTAAGAAAAATCAGAACTAAAGAGAATCAGAAAGCAAATAGAAATTAGTAAACATCATAAATAGCAAGCGACCGACAGGCCTAGTCAATCAGCTGAGAGGACAATAGGACTTAATAAGAAAGAACATTAATTCTTCTTAAGTATTGAAAAGCTTCCTTTTTCGAAGAATATTTGCTTCTGCGATAAATTTAGCAATAGATTTTAAGTTGTTTTCACTATCACTCTGTAACAGAGTGACTAAGTCACGTTCTTCTGCTAATACTGATTTAAAGACATCGCATGTTTCCCGTTATACCTCACACTGAAAGAAAAAGTAAAATTCATCTTCTATATATTTTTTTTTTTACAAATTGGACAGATACAATTAGGTTCATTATTAAATATACCATACCAACTTTCTCTAGCATATAGACCAAGGGTCTTTGTTCGTAAGCGTGCTAATGAATTCCTATGCCATTTTCGCGTTACAACCGATAAATACTTTTCTGGCTGTAAGTCACTATTAAAGCGCAAGAACCAAGAGTATTTCTCACTGTTTTCTAATTCAGAGTGCCAGATCTGTTGGTAGGAGGATATCAAACGCCTTTAATCCTAGAGACCTAGAGAGACATACAGAGAGATACATGCATACATACAGACAGACAAACAGACAGACAGATAGAGAGACAGACAGACAGAACAGCAAGAGAGAGAGAGAGAGAGAGAGAGAGAGAGGAGAGAGAGAGAGAAGAGAGAGAGAGAGAGAGAGAACTTTAATGTTTTTGACCACCGTTACCATGAATACTATCACCCCCTTGAAGTGTCTTAAATTGGTCAGGAGAAGACACCTCAACAAAACAGTGAGGACTAATCATTATTATCATCATTTACTTCTTCTGCCATCCTGTACGTGGTTTGACATGCACTCCACCCCTCCAGGCGATCCCGAATACAACTTCATCCGAGTGGTGCCTGTTCTGGATTGACAGAACTTGGCGTCAACTTGATCAATCTTAACGTTCCTTCCTGCTCCACCCCCCCCCCCCCCTTCCATTCCCACAACTCATCCCCTTTTTCATTGTACCACACTCCATCCACCCTACACCAATCCCCGTTCACTCCTATCCCTGGCGTCCGAGAGGAAGAATCTTTCCTTCAGCCTGGCCTCTCAAGTTCAGAATCGAACCGGCGATGGTGCTGTGATTCAATGTGAACAACCAGAATAGAAGAAAAAAAAAACCCAAAAGAAACAAAGCCCGGCAATCCAAACAACGCAGGTGTGGGAGAACAAGGAGCGGTCTGATACCATTGTCATGTCCTTCTTCCCCTCTGACCTGATCAATAAACATTTCCCTTAACAGCATCTTTGTTTACAGAAAACAGGACGACTCACAGGCACCATCAGAGGCGAGCGACAATGGTAAACAACATCTGCAATTCGGTTACTGTCATAGACTTGTCTGAACTCCCCGCGATCTGCTTCCTTTCGATTTCCGATGCTCTCCTATTGCCTCCCCCCCCCCCTTCCCTCTCCCCACACATACACACATCAGCATCCCCCAGGACACAATCACAGTCTAGCATTCGTGAAGGTATCGCCTGTGTAGAGGAACTGGCGAACATTGGGCGGTTTAGCAAGGGAATGGTGTGTGTGTGTGTGTGTGTGTGTGTGTGTGTGTGTGTGTGTGTGTGTGTGTGTGTGTGTGTGTGTGTGTGTATATGTTTTCAATTCATTTTAGTAGCTTTATATAACGTGTTTTCATTGTGGATATTATGCTACACGAGAAAGCACAACTATATCTTTCGTACGATCAAAACTGAAATAACACGAAGATCTTCCTTTTAATCTAGCATCTTCTGTTTAAGCAAAAGTAGGTCAGATGTTAATAGTGAAGGGAAGTACAAATGAAGGACTTTCTTTTAATCGTGATATGGTTTTCCTCCGATTTCTTTGTTAACAATGCTGGTCCAATGACAGGTGGTACACAAAAATACGTCCTATACAGATACACCTAACATTGTAACAGAATGTAGTGTTTTAAGTGCACAGGCTCACTGTAGCTGTATCATTATCCCATTTAAAGTTGTCAGGTGAGTGGGGAATGTCTTAGCCTTAGGCTTTTCAGAAAGATTTCTTTTATACACCAGACGTTCCAGTATTTGAAGCATTTCTGAACGAGAAAGTTTTATCAATTATCTGAAACATTTCCCTTACGCATCACGCGCCACTTGTGTTCCAAGACAATGAGTATGTTTGTTTCTTTTAAAACCACAGTCAAACCCATCAGAAGTCAACGCCTGTACTGGAGAATTATTAAACATGTTTAGTATCTAATTTCGCAAAATTAATCATTTCTAGCTTCACAGTTTTTATATTTTATCAATTGCAGAATGGAATGAGAATAAACGCGAACGAAATGAAAAGAGAATATTGTTGGTGTGTCATACATGAGAGGCAAAACTAAAAGTATGGCACTTTGTTTGGCTGTACATCTCTTTTCCAAGGCAAAAGAGTCGTTTGCTTTCAGGAGGGAAAACCTTTATAAACAGGGGAAACTAAAATGAATGTGACTCTGACGTCATGACCCATCCCCAACTCTATTCATCCTCCCTCGTCCCAGCCTTTGGAGGACGTAAAGATTCTATCTCCGACCTATGCTCTCAGATTGTGACGCCCCTCACTTCACGAGTTCATCGATTTGAGAGGGGGAAAACAACTTCTTCTCCCATCCATTCTCCCAGTCCTGTATTGCCCCCTCACTTAATGTCCCGGATC
>CM031606.1:74471588-74476588 GCA_018398815.1 Conus ventricosus
ATTTCCAGGACAACAGAGCCTAATAAAAGTCGAGGGAATGACACGAGTTTGGCACCGACGTGAACTTTACTTCCCCATGGTGACCACCCTCCCTGGTCCTGCCACGCACCCCGCTTGTTTCCCCAGCATCCATCCATCTGGCCAGCTCCCTGGGCTGCTCCTCAGGGCAAAATACCCCGTTATGGGCCTGCAAAGGTTTACCGAACAGACTGAGAGGTGGGAAAAGAGAGAGAAGAGAGAGAGAGAGAGAGAGAGAGAGAGAGAGAGAGAGAGAGAGAGAGAGAGAGAGAGAGAGAGGGAGGGAGAAATGGGGAATCCAGGTAAAGGAAGAGGGCAGTGACGGCCACTGAAGTGCAAAATCCACGTGTGTAACAGATGCAAATGAAGAGCAGGCGAACTGGCAGGTGCAAGGTTTGTGTTTTCAGCTTTAGTCAAAGAAGCATCAATGTGTATTACTGCCCCTATATTAGTTTTGGTACATGAGGGATAAATCATGACAACCTGTCTCTGCTTTGGGAAATTGGCTAATGGTGAAATGTGGAAAATCGGTGGAAATATGGAACTGGACATAGAAAGTTGGTTTGGGGACAGTGACAAAAGTGGGCAATGCTACTCAACACAAAAGGGTTGAGGGAGTTAAGACCAGGCTGGCATGTGCCAATTCTGCAGTCGATGAGAGAGAGAGAGAGAGAGAGAGAGAGAGAGAGAGAGAGAGAGAGAGAGAGAGAGAGAGAGAGAGAGAGAAATAGACGGATTAAAAAGAAAGAAAGAAACGATCAACAGACAGATAGGCAGACAGACAGAAAAAAAAGAAAAGAGAGACAGAAGGAAAAAAAAAGGGGAAAAAATCAAGTGAATGTAATATGAAAAACAGGAGGTCAGGGGCACACAAGCTAGGGATATATTGACGTGTTCTGTGTTGAAATTCTCCCACAATGCTGTTCGATCTTAGGATGTATTATTGACTGTGAGCAGTGACAACAGCCAGTCTTAGTCATTCCAAGCATGTTACAGAAAAGCCTTTTTACGAACAACTTTGGCCTTTCCCACTATCTTCTCACTACCATCCAACAAGAAAACTACGACCACACGACCACGCAATGAAAAGTCGCCTTGTACTGCACAAGCGACCTTGTTAACAGCCGAGGAATCGCAGAGCGTGTGACGTAAAGTTATCTCTTGAGGAGGCTAACAGAGTGTAACGTGAAGCTGAATCCTGAGAAGGCTGATAACAGTTTACTATTAAAAAAAATTATCCTGGGGAGGCTGACAGGGACGGACGTGAAGCTAAACCCTGAGAAGACTGACAGAATTTGATATAAAGCTAAATCCTGAGAAGACTGACAGAATTTGATATAAAGCTAAATCCTGAGAAGACTGACAGAATTTGATATAAAGCTAAATCATGGGAAGGCTGACAGAGTTTGAGATGAAGCTAAATCCTGAGAAGGCTGACAGAGTTTAAGATGAAGCTAAATCCTGAGAAGGCTGACAGAGTTAGAGATGAAGCTAAATCCTGAGAAGGCTGACAGAGTTTCAGATGAAGCTAAATCCTGAGAAGGCTGACAGAGTTTGAGATGAAGCTAAATCCTGAGAAGACTGACAGAATTTGATATAAAGCTAAATCCTGAAAAGACTGACAGAATTTGATATAAAGCTAAATCCTGAGAAGACTGACAGAATTTGATATAAAGCTAAATCCTGAGAAGACTGACAGAATTTGATATAAAGCTAAATCATGGGAAGGCTGACAGAGTTTGAGATGAAGCTAAATCCTGAGAAGGCTGACAGAGTTTGAGATTAAGCTAAATCCTGAGAAGGCTGACAGAGTTTGAGATGAAGTTAAATCCTGAGAAGACTGACAGAGTTTGAGATGAAGCTAAATCCTGAGAAGGCTGACAGAGTTAGAGATGAAGCTAAATCCTGAGAAGGCTGACAGAGTTTGAGATGAAGCTAAATCCTGAGAAGGCTGACAGAGTTTGAGATGAAGCTAAATCCTGAGAAGACTGACAGAGTTTGAGATGAAGCTAAATTCTGAGAAGGCTGACCGAGTTAGAGATGAAGCTAAATCCTGAGAAGGCTGACAGAGTTTGATATGAAGCTTAATCCTGAGAAGACTGACAGAGTTTGATATAAAGCTAAATCCTGAGAAGGCTGACAGAGTTAGAGATGAAGCTAAATCCTGAGAAGGCTGACAGAGTTTGAGATGAAGCTAAATCCTGAAAAGGCTGACAAGAGTTTGATATAAAGCGAAATCCTTAGAAGGCTGACAGAGTTTGACGTGAAGCTGAATCCTGGGAGGCTGACAGAGTTTGACATGAAGCTGAATCCTGGGAGGCTGACAGAGTTTGATATAAAGATCAATCCTGGGAGGCTGACAGCGTTTCACATGAAACTATATCCTGAGGTGGCTGACAGATTGTAATATGAAGATGTATTTTGAAGAGGCTGATACAGTTTGACGTGAAACTAAATCCTGCAGAGGCTGAGAGAGTTTGGTGAAAACCTAAATCCTGAGGAGGCTGAAAAAAAATTAATGTGAGGATATATCTTGAGGAGGTTGACAGAATTTCATATGATTACATAATCTTGAGGAGGCTGGCAGAGTTTGAAGCGAAGATATATCCTAGGGAGGCTGACCGGGTTTGACGAGAATCCATCTCTGCAATGTCATCAGAATCCTCTCTCTCTGGTCCAGCCAGCATGACCGCTTCTTTCTCAGCATTCGTCCATCTCTCTTACTCTTTCAGCTGTTCCTTAGGGCTGGAAAGCAGGGCCAAAGCTGGATGGATTAGGGGATATTATTTCAGAAGGGGAGACTAGAACTGGTTGGTAGAAGGAAGAAAGCAATCACGTTCTGCCACGAGGTTTTTGGTCCGTGTACAGACGGGTTGGTTGTAAGTCAGGAACTTCGTTTAATAGGGGAGGACATTTGAAGGGACAGGTACGGAAGAAAGGTGGAAAAAATAAAGCTGGGTTTTGTTCTGAATATGCGTGGTTTTAGTCATCAAAGGGCGACCACATTTTCTACCTGATTTCTGTATTCAAGAAATAGAACTGGAGAGTATGTGAAAACAACAACAACCGTGGTACTGGCACTGTGAAAGGGTGATGAGATAATGTGAAAAGATAATACTACTGGCATTATAAAAGAGTCGAAAAAACAAAATTCACTGACTATGTGAAAGAGTTATGAGGTAATGTTGAAAGTCATTTGCTGGGATGGTGTTAGTGGTGCGCATGCATGAAACAAAACAGAAAAGTATGAGAGCATTTAGATGCCTTTGTCTATTCCTACTGGCCTGTAGCAACACACACACACAGACACACACAGACCTACACACAGACACCACACACACACACACAGCACACACACACACAGACACACTCACACGACACACACACACACACACACACAACACACACACACCACACGACACACTCACACACACACACACACACACACACACACACACACACACACACACACTCACACACACACACACTCTGGTGTTATGGGGTATCAGACATTCTAATATATTTTCCGAGATAAGCTGGATTACAATCGATTCAAACAGACTTATGTATCCGCTTATCTCTCTGCTATAAGTATACATTATCTGTTTTACTAACACCCTGAATCTACTACCTACATTCTTCATTTAACATTCGCAAATTTTTTTAATCAAGATACCTCAAGGGGGTAAAATGGAGGGGGAAGGGGGGGGGGGGGGGGGGTCCACATTCGGGAAAATACATCCTGCAAACAAACTAAACTTGGCGAATTGCACCACTCCCCGTATGCCAGCACCAAGACTGTATGACATTGGAGAGGAAACAACAAAAAAGAAAATATTTGTTCTGAAACAGTAATTCGCCCTAGGAAGACCACCACAAAGGTCCCAGTGAAGTCCTGCAATGTGATATATCCCTCCCCCGGTCCCCTATCCGTCTCCTCTCTACCCCCCCCCCCCCCCTCCTTCTCACCCACTCCCACTTTTCCCTTCCCTGCAAACCTGCATTTTTACCCTCCATCTCTTGTGGTGCCTGCACTTTCAGTCGCCCGGGTCACAATTGCAGTGTGGGGAAAGTTTGTTGGCCAGGAAGAGGGGGATGCGTTGAGTGAATGCAGTCGTGGTGTTAGCGGAGAATGTCACAACGTGGGGTTCACGTTGAGCGCAGAAGATAGAAATACGAGTTTCGTCAAAGAAATAGTTAGGGTAGATTTTATATATATATATATATATTTATATATATATTATATATATATATATATATATATATATATATAATTTATCAATTGTTTTGCCATCTTGCTGATAGTGTTCCTGTCGTTGCTGGTGTATTGATGAAGATGGCGTTCACAGTAAAGGTGGTAACTGCAGTGGTGTGAGGCATGCTTTAATCATAAACATCAGAAAAATAACAGAAGTGGGAAGTTCGGGGTAGGTGCATGCTAGAAAGAATCAAGCAAGGAAAGAAAATAAAGAAATATAATACGACAGAAACGAGAGAGAGAGAGAGAGAGAGAGAAGAGAGAGAGAGAGAGAGAGAGAGAAGAGTACCAATTTGTTTGGTTCTCTTATCCTCGAAAATGCAGCTTCATCGGAATAGCTCAGTTGGCAGAGCGCCGGATTCGTCATCTTGGTGATCATAGGGTTGCGGGTTCGAATCTCCGCCGGGGCATTTAAGTACAGGGGGATTTTTCCCTCGGAGTTAACATTAGTTCTGACTCCATTTCCATACAGTCCTTCGAATGACACTATAGACCGAGGTTCCGTGTGTGAACGCACACATAACATCTTGCACACACGTAAAATCCCATCACCACTTTCGGAAGAGAAGGTCAGTTTGGCCGTTGGTATTGATGACACGTTACACATAGCATGCACCCTGCGTGAGAAATGGAAAGAATGAAGGAAGTAAGGAAATTGAGTTAACGATATTGAATGATATTGACTGTATCGAGGAAACTGAGTGAACGATATCGAATAGTATGG
>CM031606.1:74484088-74494203 GCA_018398815.1 Conus ventricosus
GACTAGAAATTACATTAAATGAAGACACTAGGTCATTCCACAAACAACCACCAGAGTAAATGAGCTAGATTTAAAAAGATCAATCCTCGGGGTATCTGAATCTTTCTGATATTGCGAATCAGGTTCGTTTTAAATTTATTTTCAAAGTTGGTGGTGCTTGATTGGACATTATCTTAAACATGAAAATTTGCTTTGTTATAAGTGAGTTTCCATTTTAGGGGCAAAATGTCTAAACGTTTATAATCAGAGGAGTTACAGTTGTAGATTTGAGAAACGAGTTTCACAGCCCGTCTATGAAGACTGAAGAGTGGTTTAATACGTTATAACTGGCCGAATCCCACAATGTAGAAGAGTAATTCAAATGAGATTCAATGTACGAAGTAAAAAACAGCTTACGACAATGTTGGTCTAAGAAACTTTTTAGTTTTGAAAGCGGGTGAACTTTTGAGACAGACGTTTGCAAAGCATTGTGACATGAGAAGACCATGACAAATTATTGTCTACAATGACACCAAGGACTTTATGATGATCAACTTCTTCAACTATTTCATTATTTATACTAAGAGATAGGGAATCATAAGAAATATTTTGACGCTTTTGTCTGTGGTTATTATCAAGTACTTCGTTTTCCTGAGATGGAGACACATGATTGAGTTCAGACCATATGATTAATTTGTTTATACTTTCTTGTAAACTTGCATATACATTTCAATTCTTTTATGACTACAGTGTATTGTGGTGTCATCACGAACATTTCACAGAGACTATCAATGAATAGGGGTAAATCGTTTAATATATGGAAAATAAGATAGGTCCGAGTACTGACCCTTGAGCACACCATGACTAATGGATAATGTAGGAGATACAGATTAAATTTACTGAACCATTTGCTTTCTACCGGGAAAGATATGAAGATAGGAGTTCTAACGAATTCTCTGATAAGTTGTATACCTTAAGCTTTTTAAGAAGAAGATTGCGGTCAATAACGTCAAAGCTTTCATAAAATCTACCATGAGAACACCTGTAATTTTGTCGTTATTTATATTATGAGCCATTGATCAACTAGATTTGTCATGCTGTTTGGCACGAGTGATTAGCCCTAAAACCGGATTGGTCTTGAGAAATAAATTGAAAAAATTGAAGTGATCGAGAATATGTTTATTCAGATGGTTTTCCAATGGTTTAGACAGCACAGACAGAATAGAAATGGCCTGTAGTTAACGGATCGGTGTGATCACCTGTTTTGTAGATCGGCATTACTCTAGCAATTTTAAAAGCCTTGGGAACTAAATTTTTAGAAATGCAGAGATTAAAATATATACGTAAGTGTTTCAGCAATTACAGGGCTGACAGTTTGAGAATCTTCCGTAAAATGCCATCAAGGCCAGTAGTACTACTTGCTTTAAGTGAATAAGAGCATTATATACTTCGTGTACACATAACAACGAATATCTAGAAATGTTGTGATATTTTTGGACTGACAAAAATTCAGAAGACATCTAAATCGTTTTGTGAGGGTCTGTTTGTTTTTATGGTGAATTGGGAATATTGCAGAAGTGTGTGTTCAACATTTCAGCTGATATATCTTTCGGTGTTGTAGCACGAGCGTTAGAATATTTATTGCTAAGCTGATTGATAGCCTTCCAAACTGATCGGTTGTCTGTTTTAGAGTAAATAAGATCTTTAAAATATTCTTTTTCGCGAGCGTTTTAAATAGTTAACAAGATTTCTTTGTTTCATAAATTCTAAACGATTACCTGATGCTAGAAGTGAGTCTCTTAAATCCATGGATTTTTCTATATCACTTGTAATCCAAGGGTTTTTAGGGTACTTTTGACACAATTGTTTTTAATGGAGCGTGCTTATTGTAAACATTGAGAAAAATGTGATACCAAACTTCTAAGCTTCATCGGATTAGTAACTGATACACAGAGAAAGTGAGGAATTCATCAGATCTGTAAGGAACAAGTCTTTATTAAAGCCTGAAAAGTTTCTGTACGTGAAAATACTTGTGATGATTTAGGGGATTTAACGCCTCGTTTAGACCAAGTAAAACAGACAGGGAGTGACGCTGCCTCCAAAAACTGGTGAACATATTTCTATATGGTACGTACAGAAGATGTGTAAACATGGTCAATGAGAGTTTGGAAGTAGCAGTGATTCGAGTTGGCTTATCGATTAACTGTGTCAGATTAAAAGAAGTGTAGGTTTGAATCCAGGATTTGTTGCTTTCAAAAGATCAATGTTAAAATCACCCAGTAAAATAATTTCGTTTGAAGTAAGGACGCCTCTTCCATCATTAGAGTAAAGTTATCTATCCAGTCAGCAGTTCTGCGGGTTCTGTAAATAAAGCCTAAGAGAGTCGGTTTGGAAGTTTTAAACTGTAACTCTATCCATAGTGATTCTATATATATTTTTCGAGCGAAGCGGCTCGATTAAATTTAATAGATTCGTGAACATAAACAAGTAAACCTGTTCTCTTGGTCTGGAAGGGTCATTTCGAACAAAGTTATAACCAGGCAAAATTAATTCTGCGTCGGAAATATGGTGTGTTAATCTTGTTTCCGCAAAACCAAATAGATGGAAACAATTACCATGATTATATAAAACACGAGACACGTCGCATAACTTATTAATCAAACTGTTAATGTTCAGAAATCCAACCTTAAGGCCATCTGCAGATGGCCAGACTTCTTTCGTTCGCAACATCTTGACACAATAGCAAAGCAGGAATATAAATTGCAAGAAAAAAGTAATACCAAATACCAACAAGGGATATTGTAATACCAAATAATTTAGTAACAAGTCAACAATGAGGCAAAAAATTAACAGACACGTAATCAAAAGAGAGAGAGAGGAGAGAGAGAGAGAGAGAGAGAGAGAGAAGGAGAGAGAGAGAGAGACGAACGGATGGACGGACGCAGAGAGTGAGAGAGAGGTGAGAGAGAGAGAAGAGAGAGAGAAGAAGAGAGAGAGAGAGAGAGACAGACAGACAGACAGACAGACAGACAGACAGACAGACAGAGTATGCGTGTGTTGAATGCTGTGCTGTGTTTTCCTTGAGATCGTACCCCAGCAGGAGAGACAACTTAACGGGAAAGGGGGAATAGAAGTTGTGAGTGGTGAGCGAATGTGCGGTAGGCTAATGTGGTAATGATGTGTTTGTTGATGTGGCGGCGAAAGTTGGTAGAAGTGGTAGTAGTTGTTGACAAATAAAAAAAAAAAAGGAACTCTAGTAATCGGGATAACGTTGTAAAGTCGGGTACAATACTTTCACACACACACACACACACACCACACACACATACACACACACACACAGAGACTGGAGAGAATGTTGAAAGTGTGCATGTGTTGATGTTGCCGTGCAGGCCTATGTATTTTTGCGAGTCTCCCGTGGTAAAGGAGACAATTTGACAGGAAGTGGCGGCGGGAAGGGGGGGGGGGGGGGGGATGATAGTGCCTAGAGTTGTAACAAGGTAGTGTGGGCTAATTTGGCTATGATGACGTCACTAGGTATGGTGATGAACTTTGGCAAAAGTGGCTGTTGCTGTGGAAAAGACGACAACAAAAAAAAGTCTTCTAAAAGAGACAATGTACCTAAGTCAGGTACGAGACTTTTCAGGTAAAGAATTTGAGAGAGAGAGAGAGAGAGAGAGAGAGAAGAGAGAGAGAGACAGACAGACCAGACAGACAGACAGACAAAACGACAAATAGACAGACAGAACGACAGACAGACAGACAGACAGGTAGATAGATACACAAACATGCAGGCAGACAGAGAAATTCGCAAAAAAAAAAGAAACACAGAAGACAGCGAGAAGTCGTTCACCTTTTTGTCTGGCCACGGACATCATAACATTGATTACTGTTAAGATAATACCGAGAGGAGCTTTCCCCAGTAGCGAATAGAACTGAACAAAGCAACGAAATGACGTCGAAGTTGGCCACCATGTTTTAAAAGAAAGTGAGTAAATTATTTTCTCAGTCTGATTATTGACTCTGCTACCCCTCCTACTCCCTCCACACCCCATACTCCACTACTCCCTCCACACCCCTACTCCACTACACCCAACCTGTTCACTCTATTTTCTCTCCAGCCCTTCTTCCTGACACAATCCCCCCCCCCTCCCCATCTCTTTAATAGCGGTGTCACCTTTTCCCTTTTATACACCAACAAAATATGTTTCAACTGATTCTCTGGTCTTAAGCAATAATAGCCATCTTACCTTCCCGTAGCTATGACTATGTGAAATGAGCGTTAGTCCTGATTTCACATCGCACAGAAATCCGTCGCTTTCATCTTAAAGTCAAGATCACTTAGTTTCACTTCATCAATGTAATTCGATTCAGGCTGTTTTTCAAACCCAAGCTGTCACTTCGATAAAGTCCATTCTTTAAACGTTTGAAAGAATTTTAAAACACAACACACACACACACACACACACACACGACGCACGCACGCACGCACGCACGCACGCACGCACGCACGCACGCACGCACCACGCACGCACGCACGCCACCACACACACACACACACACACACACACACACACACACCAGTATTGTTTAGGGCACAAAAAAAATTATCTGCGTCAAGCCTTGATCAGAAGAAAAGTATTCTCTTTCCGAACTAGAAATATAACTTCCAACGGAATATCATTAAACAGGGTTCCTTGCATGCAGTCTGTTGTAAACTGTTCATTCTGGTTTCATGTCATTTCGTGTTCTCTATACGTACATATTTCCTAGTGAGTGAGTAATTTCGTGTTCTCTAAACGAACATGTTTTCCTAGTGAGTAATTTCGCGTTCTCTTAGAAACGAACATGTTTCACAGTGAGGGAGTAATTTCGCGTTCTCTAAACGAACATGTTTTACAGTGAGTGAGTAATTTCGCGTTCTCTAAACGAACATGTTTTACAGTGAGTGAGTAATTTCGTGTTCTCTGAACGTACATGTTTCCTAGTGAGTGTGTAATTTCGTGTTCTCTAAACGAACAGTTTCCTAGTGAGTAATTTCGTGTTCTCTAAACGAACATATTTCCTAGTGAGTGAGTAATTTCGTGTTTCTCTAAACGAACATGTTTCCTAGTGAGTGAGTAATTTCGTGTTCTCTAAAACGAACATGTTTCATAGTGAGGAAGTAATTTCGCGTTCTCTAAACGAACATGTTTCACAGTGAGTGAGTAATTTCGCGTTCTCGCATGAACGTTTCATACTGAGGAGTAATTTCGTGTTCTCTAAACGAACATGTTTCATAGTGAGGATTAATTTCGTGTTCTCTAAACGGACATGTTTCATAGTGAGTGATCCATCATATGACATGCACCACTCAGCTTCTTTGCCTGCAAAAAAAATATGAATGGGTGCAAAAACACACAAACAAAAACCAAAAAAAGCTTGTGCGTGATGGGTTCAAAACTTGTTTCGTCTTTTCCATCACCAGACACAGGTTGTAAAAACTCTTCCAAATTTGGACAGATTCGAAAACGTTTGTTGTCAGCCTGCATGTTCCATACACTTATCGTTGCCATTGGAAAAAAAAGCAACCTGTGGTTCAAAAGAGGAGGAAAACATATTTTGATTTGCCATAGTTCTTTCTTTCTTTCTTATCTTCCGTGAAGTCTTCTCGGTCAATTTAGCCTGTTTGTCCCGATACACAGATGGCGTACAGAAAGGCAGAGAAAACGAACAGCAGATTGCAGATCGAATGTTTTATTTAACTTGGGTAGTGATCACGATGCTGGTGGGTCGAACTGATTCTACGAAACATGTTCTGCCATAAGGTAATCAACGGTAGAAACGAAACATGCTGCAGAGCAGAAACTTTGTAAGTTTTGAGTTTTCACGTGGAGCGCGGGAGGGGTGACAATGTGAACAGTTGATATTGTTGCTGGTTTTTTGTTTTGCTTTGTTTTTGTTTTGCTTGTTTCTTTTTTCTTTTTTTCTTTTTTCCTCTTTTGTCCCCTGGTTTCTTTGTAAGCCCCGAACAAATCTTGCAAAAACATGTGGAACAAGAAGAGGGTCTGAGCCTGAATTTCAGCTCGAGTAATATTTTTTTCTGGGTACGGGAGAAACATGAAGGGTGTGTAAAGAAACGTGTACCCGGTGAATAAGAAACGTGTACCCGGCGAACCACGACGGCGCGAAACATTTCCCGGTGAAAGATGATTGCATGTAGCGAGACGCGTTGCTTCTCTAAGGGTCCGTTCGCCAGCCCTACCTGTGCAAATTCAACCGCCCGTTAAAGTGGGGGTAACATCTTGGAGGAAGACTTCTGTAAAGTGCTGGGGTGATGATGGATTTTACAGTGATGGGAAACGATGTTATACTGCCTTTCCAACCTGGTTGCAGTCCTCTCCCCCCTCCTCCCCCTCTCGTCTTTGAAGGAAGGCCAGTAGCGTTGTTTTCTCGACATCTCTCCAACGTTCGCTTTTTGGCATCACTAAGGACACTAACTAACAGTTTACAGCTTGGGGAAGTTACGCGCGCACGTGTGTGTGTGTGTGTGTGTGTGTGTGTGTGTGTGTGTGTGTGTGTGTGTGTGTGTGTGTGTGTATGCATATGGGCTCGCGTTCGTGTGGTGTGTGTGTTATGAGAGAGAGAGAGAGAGAGAGAGAGAGAGAGAGAGAGAGAGAGAGAGAGAGAGAGAGAGAGAGAATGTCGTTGTTGTTGTAGTTGATTTATAGTCTGTTCACACTTGGTGATATTAGACTTTACGGGGGGGGGGGGGGGGGGGGGGGGGGGGGAGGGGGCTTGGGGGAGGGGAAGGAGGAGGACAGGAGGGAGGAAAAGGTAAGAAATAAGAGAGAGAAAGTGTGTGCTTGAGTGTGTGTATGTATGTGTGTGTGTGCGTGCGTGCGTGCGTGCGTGCGTGTGTGTATGTGTGTGTGTGTGTGTGCGTGCGTGCGTGTGTGTGTGTACGTGTGTGTGTACGTGCGTGCGTGCGGTCGTGCGTGCGTGCGTGCGTGCGTGTGTGTGTGTGTGAATATCTTCTTGGCTGTCATGAACGCGCCACCAGTCACCAACCCAAACATCTCACGCGCCAAGAAAGTGAATTAAAGCAAGAAAGTCTTCCGATCCAAATTGCCGGCCTTTATGGTCTTCACTGATAGAATGTAATGCGGTTTACCCTTCGCCTTTGGTGAGGTAAATCATACAGCAGTACAAACCGACCACTGTGCGGCGATACTGCCTCTGTTTCCGTTTGACGCTGCCACCCCTTAAAGTGGAGGACGAGCTCAACGATAATGTTGAACGATTTTAATCCAATTTTCCTTCTTGCCCGCCCGAACACACAAACAAGCTGAAAAAACCCCCCCCTCCCCCCTCTCTCTCTTTTCTTTTGTTTTCTCTCTCTCCTCTCCTTTTCCCCTCTCTTTTGTCGGGGTGTCTCTCTCTCTCTTTTGTTTTATGGGAGCCCACTTAACCCGAAAAAAGACGGAAAAGAGTGCTCGCAGGGCAGACGGGGGAAAGGGGGGGGGGGGGGGGGGGGGGGGGGTGGGGAAAAAAAGCGGGAAAAATCCCCGTCAGAGGGAAAAAATTTATCTTCCCCAGCTCTAATGGGGGTTTTCATTTTTGGAAAATGACCGTGATTTTAAAGGCCATCCCGTGATGCTGATTTTTTCTGGTGAAGGGGGTCATTAGGGTGGAAATCAAGATTTTTGGTGGTTTCCCGTGTAATTTACCCTTATGGGGGCAAAACCCCCAGCCCCCCGTCCCCCTCCAAAAGAAAGAAAAAAAAAAAAACCTTTAATGGGAAATTTTCTTCGGGTGTCTCTGGTTTTTGCTGTCTGTCTGGGTTTTTGTGTCTTCAAGTCTTCTTTTTTCCTCAAATTTTTTCCCTCGGCAAACCAAATTTGGGGCTTCTTTTTTCCCCAAAAAATCAACAACAAATCTCATTCACTTTTAAGTAAATAACACCCAAATTTAAAGGGCAAGGAGAAAATAGTACACACCCCACACACCACATCCCCCCCTCTCCCCTCTCCCCTTTTCTCTCTCTCTTCCCTCTCTCTCTCTCCCACAACAAAATTCCCCACACTTCTCTCCTTTTTCTCTCTTTCCTCCTCTCTCTCTTCCTCTCTCTCCCCACACACACCCCCACTCACACAACCCCACAAAAACCCCCCAGGGCCGGGGGAGAGGAGGGGAGAGAGAAAAGAAGAGGAGAGGAGAAAAGAGGGGGAGGAGAGAGAGAGGAGCTTTCATTTTATCAAATCACTAACTGTGAAGGGCTGTCAGTGGTGCGTCTGAAAATTTTATGGGCTCTGTCTAACGCATCATCTTAATGCTGCCTTTTCCAGAAATGCCCCAAATGAGATGGACGAGTGACTGCCCACAGACGGTGATTTTTTTATCGTTCCTAAGAAACTGGCTTTTTCTTATTTCACTACATTACGTTTCGTTGATTCATGTTTTGCCTAATACAACGTTCGTTCGTTACGATTTTGTGTCTTGTTGTTTGTTTTGCTGTGTTTTGCTGAATACAATTACGTTTCGTTTGTTTTGCTGTGTTTTGCTGAATACAATTACGTTTCGTTTGTTTTGCTGTGTTTTGCTGAATACAATTACGTTTCGTTTGTTTTGCTGTGTTTTGCTGAATACAATTACGTTTCGTTTGTTTTGCTGTGTTTTGCTGAATACAATTACGTTTCGTTTCATTCCGGATTAATGCACTGTGACTAGATTTTAATCTCCTACTCAAGTGTCTTCTTTACTACATTCCTTGACGCCTTGTTTAGGATTTATGGATAAAAAAAAACAAGACAGTACATTACTTGTACACATTTTCACGCAGCTCACACGAAAGCTCTGCCTAACACCCGTGTAGGGGTGGGGGGGGGGGGGGGGGGAGAAGAAAAGTTGACATCCACGTCCATAACGTTTTTGAAAATCCGCAGTAGTTGGGTGGAAGGTGACTGTCTGCGTCGTTCCAGTGTACTTAGTTTAAAAAAAAATCTCTAATGCGTGCATCATTCAACACACACACACAAATTTGTGCATGAAATGTTTGTACCTTCTTCTTCTTCTGCGTCTTCGGGTGTTTCTTTTTCTTCTTTGCCTTAACTACGCTGACCCTGGAGAAAGGTCCAGTGACGGTGAGGAAAGACCCACTGACCACAGGGAAAGTCCTGTTGACAGTGGGAAAGACTACAACTTTGGATTCTCTCTTGAGGGCACATAAGACCGTATGGCGAAAGCTTGGCTGTGTCTGGAGTGGCACTGTCTTCATCTGTCCGTGGGCAGGGGTGGTTGGGTCTGTGGGGTGTGCTCGGCAGCTGGAGGGTGGTTTTTTCGCCGGTGGGCTCTGCAGTCATGAAATACGGGCTGGTAACCCATGGGGATGCTACTTTAAGGCTGTTATCAGCTGCATCCTGTAGTCTAATTTACCTCTGTTCAGGAGCAGTTATGTCCCTTGATATCTTAATGGAGTGTCCTGTGCGTGCCTGTACCCATTTGTCAAACACAGCGCAGGCCTCCAAGGATGGTACAGGACTGCTCTAAAGGCAGGTGAAGACAGTGCTTCTCTGGGTCCTCCCCAGCACCTTCGGGTGTTTCTTTTTTTTTTCTTTTCTTTTTCTTTTCTTTGTACCTTCTTCTTCTTCTTCTGCGTATGCAGGCTGATACTCCTGCGGACACCCCCTACATGAACAGACAAGTATTATATCCCATTACCCTATAAAGGGAGTGGTGTTTTGTGTGCATGGCCGTTTTCTTTTATTCCCGCCATAAGGCAGCCATACTCCATCTTCGGGGAAGGTGCATGCTATGTGTAACGTGTCATCCATACCAACGGCCAAACTGGCCTTCTCTTCCGAAAGTTGGTGATGGGATTTGACATGTGTGCAAGATGTTATGTGTGCGTTCACATACGGAACCTCGGTTTATAGTCTCATTCGAAGGACTGTATGGGAAATGGAGTCAGAACTAATGTTATCTCCGAGGAGAAAATCCCCGTGTGCCGAAACGGCCGGCGGAGATTCGAACCAGCAACCCAAGATTACGAGTCGGCGCTCTACCAACTGAGCAATTCCGGCCCCGTTTGTACCTTTTTCGTTCTTCCTCGATTGTGTCTGCTTTTTTTCCTGCACGCCATTTCGTGTCACCTTTCC
>CM031606.1:74501016-74506016 GCA_018398815.1 Conus ventricosus
AGTGGCCTACACAAAGTCAACAACCGTATCCCCCCCCATTTTCCCGCTTTTGGGGGCTAAACTCCGTGCCTTTTGACATTAATCAATCATGCTTGCGACATTCCAACCTCGCTCTTTTGGTTTTTCGTCCTTTGAATGTTGACGCAAATTGGGCACCCTTTTTTTTCTCCTTCGCGACCCCTCCCCCCCCCACCCCTCCACTCCTTTCCCGCTGTTCTAGCCGATGTCAGGGGGAACTGTTTCGAAAAGGTATTTTTCCTTCCCACAAACTGCCCCACCCCTTTTCTCTCCCCCCCTCTCCTTTCCCCCATTCCCCCTCCTTTTCCCCTTCCTTTCCTTCCAAACCGGACATCTCCAAGGGGATTGCTACTACCCTCTCCCCCCCTCCCCCTCGCCCCCTCCCCTCTCTTTCCACGCTTTACATTCCAACGGGGATTTTTTACTAAAACGAATGGCCATGGATTTCCCAAATTGAGTAAGTTTCGATGAAAAATCCGGGTAAACATTGATGCAAAGAAAACTTTCAAAAGGGGTTGGAAAGCGGTAGTCTGACGAAAAAAGTACAACTGTTACTATTACTTTTTTTATTCGGGGGCGACCTGTTTTCCTTTATCTCTCTCTCCCCTTCTCTCTCTCTCTCTCTCTTTCTCCCCTCTTCTTCTCTTTTCTTAGTCGTTAGTTTTAGTCGATAGCATGCTTTTTCCCCCTTTTGCGGGGCCCAAAGGGCCCGGATGAAAAACAAAAAGCATGTGTTTTTTTCTGTTAGCCGGAAAAAAAATCTCATCATCTCATCACATCATCATCATCACATCATCATCTCAATATCCTCCCTCTCTCTCTCTCTCGTCCCTCCTCTCTTGTCTTTCTCTCCTCTAATAAATAATATCTTTTCTATCTATCTATCATTACACTTAAAACTGTATCGTAATTGTCAAACCGCCTTTTTTAAGGGGTAAAGCGGTTTCCCCCACACTTTGGGGTGTTCTTTTATATATTATCTAAGCACTTCACATTCCCAAAACATGGCTCCACCTTACCGACCGGGTCGTCCAGTCACTCACTGGGGGATTCTTGCAAGCCCCAAGTCCAGCTGGCACTCGTTTTATGCTCCAACTAGCAACAGTGCTGTCCAACCCTCCCCCAATTCCGCGTGATCGTCCCCCAGAAAGTAGGGTTGGGCCAGAATTTTGGAAGGGCTTCATTTTTAAACAGGGCTGCACAGGTCAAATTTTTTTCTTTCCCTTTTTTTTTCTGTGTACGCAGGCTGCACTCCTGCGGACACTGCCCCATAGAAAGCAGTGAGTTTTTTGTTATACCGTTTTTTTTTTCCACCCCTTAAGGGAGCCATACCCATCTTCGGGGGGTCATGCTATTTTAACTGTATCCTATGAACGGCCAAACTGGGGCCCCCTTCCAAAGTTGTGATGGGATTTTACTGGTGCAAGATGTTGTGCGTGCATTCACACAGGGGAAACCCGGTTTATAGTCTCATTCGAAGGAGTGTGGGAAATGGAGTCCCAAACCATGTTAAAACCCCGTAAACCAAACGGGCCCGCGGAGATGCGAACCCCAACCCAGGATCACCCAAGTCCGGGTCTCTACCAAAGAGCTATTCCGGCCCCCTGTTAGAAAGAAACCTGAAAAATTGAGAAACGGGCTGGGGGCCCCACGGGTCAAGCCCTAAGATGACCAAACCCTTTGACCTACCACCCGAAGGGGGGTCAACACCCGGGGGACTTCCACACGGGGGGACCCCCTTTAAAAGGAGTGACTGGCCCTATCAGTCCGTGATGACCCAAGATCCATCACAGATTCTGAAACTGGGGGCATTTACTTTCCCCGACGCCCCCCCATCACTTCAAGAGAGACGGAGAATTGGGGGGGCGGGGTGGGTGTTTTTATAGGGGGGGTTTCCCTGGGGGAGGGGGCCCTTTACAAAGGGTGGGGGGGGGGAGGGTCACTGGGGAAAGGTGGGGGGGAGAAAATGGGGTGGGGGTGGGGGGGGTGGGGGTGGGGTTTTACATGCCCATGGGGGCGTTCGTCTGCTGTTTGGCCTCCACTGACCTCAAAATTTTCACCTGTGTTCAAGAACTGTTTTTTCTGCCCAATGACCACACCTGGTAAACCGCCTTCGCATGGGGCGAGTTCAGTTGAAGGGACCGACGGTCTCAAGCCCCCGCCCCCCCGGGGTTTTCGGGGAAAAACGGGACACGGTTGCGCGATAGATAAGGGAAGCAGGGCGGTCACAGGGGAAAAAGAGTTGATTTTGTGGCGCTCGCCGGGTTTGAAATGTAACCCCATGACAATTGCCAGAGCTCAACAAACCCAAAGAAACAGGGACAACTCTTTATGTTGGTAGGAACAGAATCCCACAGTCTTTTTTGCCCGTCCTCCTCTCTCTCTCTCTCTCTTCCCCTCCCCTCTCTCCTCTCTCTCTCTCTCTCTCTCTCTTTCTCTCTCTCCTCTCTCCCCCCCCCCTCTCTCTCTCTCTCTCTCGCCTCTCTCCTCTCTCCCCTCTCTCTCTCTCTCAAACAAAGGTGGGAACGGACACCAAATAATCAAACAATAGTTTTACATCTTTTTCACACGCGCAGAACATATGACAATTACACATATTAATACAACATACACAATCACACATGTCAGCTGGGTAGCTTCTAATCGACATTACCCACTTCTATAAAACATACACGCACGCACGCACACACACACGCACGCACAACGCGCACACACACACACACACACACACACACACACACACACACACACACACACTGTATTATACCCATCTACCCACCCATTTACGCTCCCCCAATCCACACACACACACATACACACATGCACACACGCTACATACATACATGTACGCACGTGGACACGCGCTTTGCAACGCACGCATGCGGGCCCACACCACTTTTTTTTCTTTATTTCTATATTTCTTTCAGTATCACACAGACACACACACACACAGACACACACACAAAAAGGCGCGCTCGTGCGCGCACGCACCACAACACACACACTCACAAAGGCGCGCGCGTGCGCGCACACGCGCGCACACACAAGGCACACACACACATACACACACACACACACACACACAAAGGCGTGCGCGTGTGCGCGCACGCGCGCACACACGCGCGCGCACACACACACACACACACACACACACAAACACGCGCGCGCGTTCCATTGACCATACATCACTCCCACACACCCACACATACTTAACATTGAGGTTTAACATCATCACACATCATCACCGGGAAATGAGAACTAGGACTCTGTGGAACGAGCGAAACAGGTCAAGGGAGATGAGGCGGTGGGTGGGGCGTTCTCACTGAATACAGACAGCGGCAGCAGAGCGCATGTAGACTATTGTGCAGGCCTACACACATAGACACCCCCCCCCCCCCCCCAAACACTCATACAGAGCTGCACTGTAAGACTATACCGTGTTTCGGTGTTGGCGCTTGCAAAATGTTGTTGTGTTGTTCCTTCCTTCCTGAGTATCATAGTCTTTGATGTTTGTTTAAACCCACCAGTATTTGACTGCACAAAGATGGCGCGGCGCGGTTTTTGTCCCGGCACTTTCTTAACAGACTTGCGTGCAATATTGGACAAACTTTTTTTTTTTTTTTTTTGTAACTTAGATTCTTTTGATGTCTCCCATTTTTTTCTTGCAGGGGGTGGGGGTGGGGGGGGGATTAAATGGGATGGGGGTGGGGGTGGGGGAACTTGTGAACTTACGTGATCGTTGGTAAAGGAAGCTGTGTTTATTTTGGGGCCCGTGAAGCCAGCAGCCAGAGCAGTTGGGGCACGTACAAATAGTTTTTCGATTTGTGACCTCTCTCTCTCTCTGAAGCCACAAGCCAGAGCAGTTGGGTCACGTACAAATAGTTTGCGATTTGTCACCTCTCTCTCTCTCTGAAGCCACAAGCCAGAGCAGTTGGGTCCACGTACAAATAGTTTGCGATTTGTGACCTCTCTCTCTCTCCTCTCTCTCATCTCTCTCTCTCTCTCTCTCTCCCCTCTCTCTCTCTGAAGCCAGAAGCCAGAGCAGTTGGGTCAGGTACAAATAGTTTTGCGATTTGTGACCTCCTCCTCTCTCTCTCTCTCTCTCTGAAGCCACAAGCCAGAGCAGTTGGGTCACGTACAAATAGTTCGCGATTTAGGACATCTCTCCCTCTCTCTGTCTCTGAAGCCACAAGCCAGAGCAGTTGGGTCACGTACGCATGGTTTGCGATTTGTGATCTCTCTGTCTGTCTGTCTGTCTGTCTGTCTGTCGTCTCTCTCTCTCTCTCTCCTCTCTCTCTCTCTCTCTCCCCTCTCTCTCTCTCTCTCTGAAGCTGAAGCCAGAGCAGTTGTATCACGTGCAAATAGTTTGCGATTTGTGATCTCTCTCTCTCTCCTCTCTCTCTCTCTCTCTCTCTCTCTCTCTCTCTTCCTCTCTCATCCTCTCTTCTCACTCTCGAAGCCACAAGCCAGAGCAGTTGGGTCACGTACAAATAGTTTGCGATTTGTGATCTCTCTCTCTCTCTCTCTCTCTCTCTCTCTCTCTCTCTCCTCTCTCCTCTCTCTCTCTCTGCTTGCGATCTATGACATCTCTCTCTCTCTCTCTCTCTCTCTCTCTCTCTCTCTCTCTCTCTCGCTTGCGATCTATGACATCTCTCTCTCTCTCTCTCTCTCTCTCTCTCTCTCTCTCTCTCGCTTGCGATCTATGACATCTCTCTTTCTCTCTCTCTCGTCTCTCTCTCTCTCTCTCTCTCTCTCTCTCGCTTGCGATCTATGACATCCTCTCTCTCTCTCCTCTCTCTCTCTCTCTCTCTCTCTCTCCTCCTCTTCTCTCTCTCTCTCTCTCTCCTCGTATGCTGGCCTCTGACTATCTGTCTGAATGTCTGCATGCCTCTCCCTTCTGTATTATTTAGTTCTTTACATAATATTGTTGTATCTGCATGTGGTGCTTCTCCGTCCGTCCGTCCGTCCGTCCGTCTGGTTAT
>CM031606.1:74511016-74518516 GCA_018398815.1 Conus ventricosus
ATCCTATGAAAAATGTATAAGGAACAATGACAATATTTCAAAAGAAGTAGCTGTATATTTTGTACCCGATTAAAAATCTTAGATCGGTGGTGTTAAGTTCTTGTGTAGCTATCCGTCAACAATATGCATTGTATATGCATCCAGCTGAATGCGTTCATTTCTATTTATTGGAAACCATTACTTGAATTTGAAGTGAACGGAGAAACACTCATCCGCACGGTAAACCGGTCCAAATCGCCATTGTTTTAAGTTGTCTTGATTTCAGTGAACGTGGTAATCGTCCTTAATAGTTTACTTTTTTTGCTTACTTTCCGGAGTTGGTTATTTTTATTACCCCACTAGAAAACATCTCTGTAGTTAGTACACGTCATAAACCGAGATCAAATTGCCAGTGAGTCGGCCATTAGAGATTACTGCATTACAAACCAAATGTGTATTTCTCTCTTGCTCTCTCTGGGATACTGAAGGTCTACTGAACATAATTCATATGACGCATCCGCACGCAGTTATATTCGGATTCAACGACCGCACACATCTCCTCGAGAAGGGATGGGTGTTGGGGAGGGTGGGGAAGGCGGTGGAGTCGAGAAGAGGGTTTGTAGGAGAAAGTGAAGAATGCAATGACTGCACGAAGACGGTGGCGCAGCAAGAGGTATTGAACTGCGCCAGAAAAGATCGATCACAGCGACAGAAAGTATAGTGACGTGACATCATGTACGTGTCCACTGTTGGACGTCGGTAAACGGTTGTAGTAAGCTCTTCGCCGCAACATGGCGGCACACTTGAGCGTTGAAATCAGCAGTTTTAGTCGTGACGCGAGGTGCTCTGTCCCCTGTACTCGTTGTTGCCGTTGTGTTAATGTACAGATTCAAAATAATGGGACCACTGAAAAAAAAAAAAAAATTTTGTTGATGTTTTCTTATGTTGTTGGGCTTGTTGGTATGCAGACCAAGGTAGGACCCATTAAAAAAAAAATTGTGGGTTGTCACGTTGGACTGTTTGCTTGATAAGAGATCACTATTGGTTTGTCTGTGCTTTTCATGACGATAAGCACTATGTCTGCTGTCACAGCAGACTGCCGTTGTTGTTATAATAGATAGAGTGAAAATGGCCGCAGTACCCTCTCTGTTTCCCACAGCGGAACTACCGTTGTTGTTGTTAGAATAGATATAGTGGCTGTGGTTTCTGTTTGGTTGGGTATCTGTTAGTCATTTGAGAGCGAGAGACATTGTTTGTGTTTTGCCTTTCGTTGCTGTTCTCTTCGCATGACATCCCTATTGACGTATTGGTTTATCTGTGTTCTTTTTCTTGTGTTATTTGATAGCCTGTTTATTCGAAAGAATGTGTATTTTTTTTGTACTGCTGGTTTTTGTATCTTTTGTATCAATGGCCGTTCCTCTATCATGGTGTGATGCATGCATATATACACTCGCATGCACACACAGCGCGCATACACCCGAGAATATTTTTCTCTCCAACACAAGGACGTGTCGCACACATCTAGGATCTTTCAGAAGAAACGAAAAGCGATGACCACTGTTTGGACATTCATTCTGAGGCCTGTGTTGGACACAGGATCAAATCAGCCCGGGGATTGTGCGGCCGGCCAGCCAGAAAAACATATCTCATGGTGTAGATAATCATCCGATTCCAGAAGAATCACCTGACGTTCTATGTGATGTCGATGTTGTATTTAACCTCGGGTCTCTGGTCTTTGCCCGTTTGTCGTTTCCCTTCTGATCTATTTTGGGCTTTTGTTGGTTTTTTTTCGTTCGTTTTATGGTGTGTGTTGTGGTGTGTGTGTGTTGTGTGTGTGTGTGTGTGTGTGTGTGTGTGTGTGTGTGTGTGTGTGTTTTGTGTTGTGTGTTTGTGTCGTGTGTGTGTGTGTGTGTGTGTGTGTGGTGTGTGTGTGTGTGTGTGGTGTGGTGCGATTACCCGCATTTTCGGTGTCTGTATTATTATTAACACACACACATACACGTACACACACACGTACACACACACAGTACACACACACACACACACACACACACACACACACACACACACACACACACACACACAACACACACACACACACACACACACACACACACAACACACACACCACACACACACACACACACACACACACACACACACACACCACACACACACACAATAACACATCACTACACTCCAAGACGTTTTTTCCCCCTAACACTAACGCCAGAAAACGTAAAATGACGGTGGTGTCTCCAGCCCAGCCCACGAGAAGCGAAACCTCTGTGTCAGCCAACGCCTCATTGGTGACAGGCTGAAAAGCACGGCACGGGATGAACTGAGGCTGAAGGCTGTGTGACAGCAAAGGCGACAGGCGTAAAATGGCAGCAAATCAGGCTGAGCACAACAGCCCATCTCCAACAGACGACGGCGACGATTCCTAGGGGCAGGATGTCCTTCTTTCAAGTCGATTTCTTTTTTTTTTTTTCAAACCATAGGGTAAGGCTGTCTGCCTGGTTTGCCTGACTGGGTGTGTCTGTCCGTCTGTCTGTTTCAGTTGACTTGTCTGTTTGTTGGTCCGTTTGCCTCTCTCCTCTCTCTCTCTCTCTCTCTCTCTCTCTCTCTCTCTCTCTCTCTCTCTCTCTCTCTCTCATTTTTGTTTGTTGTCTTTCTGTGTCTCTGTTTCTTCGTCCTTCTCTAACTAAGCCTCTGTCAGTTTTACCTGTCAACATGTTCTTCTGTCTTAATGTGTTGTTACAGTGTGTGTGTGTGTGTGTGTGTGTGTGTGTGTTGTGTGTGCGTGCGTGCGTGCGTGTTGCGTGCGTCCGTGCGTGGTGCGTGCATGCGTGCGTGCGTGTATTGTGTGTGTTGTGTGTGTGTGTGTGTGTGTGTGTGTGTGTGTTCGCGTGTGTATGTGCAAGCATGTATGACTGTGAGCGTGCACGGGCGTGCGCCTTTTTCTAAGTGTGTGTGTGTGTGTGTGTGTGTGTGTGTGTGTGTGTGTGTGTGTGTGTGTGTGTGTGTGGTGTGTGTGTGTGCGGCGCGCACGCGCGCGCGCGCCCGCGCTAGTGCGCTCACGCGTGGGCACAGTCGCGTGCGTACGTGAGCGCGTGCCATCTCTTGACACCAGAGAAACTTTCATTCATCGTAAACCAAGTTTTGCAGCAGTTCATCAAGCGTTACCCCCCTTTGAACTAGCATGATGAGATAATGCCCCGTGGCGCTCGTGGTTGTCGCTGGGGGCAATTCCGCCTGCTATTTTTGGATCAAGCCAGCACGAACTTTCGTCTGATTGGATGCCAGACTGTCTGGAGCCGGCCGCTCTGTGTATTTATCATTCCTCAGCCAAAGGCGGCTGTCCGTTCTTTACCTCGGGGCGAACTGCCAGAGTTTCCGCCAACAAAGTTCTTGTGTGTGCTCTGTTTTTGTGTGTGCGTGAAAATAATTAGCGCGAAGTTTGCACATCATTTCCAAATGACAACACCAGATTAGGTAGACGGAAGCCAAAGGAGGTTTTCATGCGTTAGAAAACTTCACCGGCAGTCAAGAAAATCGACAGTTTATTTATCTTTTTTTTGTTTAACTCTGTAAAACGTATAAAAATAAAACCATCGGCCTATAACAAGATAGTGTGTGCATTATAAATGTCAGGCTAATGAACAAGAACTCCCCTCTCTGTTGGTGAAATTCAAAACTAGGAAACATAGCGTCAGATTCTGTGTCACGAAACAAGACTACATCAGGCACGTTTAAATTTTAAGATTAAAAGAATGAAAAGAATAATGAAAAGTAATAATCTTCTTTAAGCTTTGCGTAGATTCTAACTTTTGACAGCTCAACACGTGCACAATGATCTGCAATGTCTGACAGTGCTCCGTATGGCCTGACCTATATATGCCTTAATGATTAGGATTCCAGACCTGAGGTGATCATACACAGATTCCGTGCTGTTGTCTAAAGCTTTTAGATAAAACCCTCCTCCTCTCCTCAGCTATCTCCTTCGCTCTCCCTCCCTCGACAACACAACAACAAAAAACAATAACAACAACAACACAACCTGTTGCATGCGTTAATCTTCAAATAACTTTTCTGTGAACAGAATATTCCTGATATACATCCCTCTCCTCTCCTCCTCCTCCCCTCCTCCCCGCGCTCGGCTGCGCCATAAACAAGGTGAACAAGGCGAACAGGTGAACCAAACTTCGTAACAAATCCTACAGAAAGCTGCTTACTGCTGTTCCCCTCGGTAGACAAATCCCCTCGTCTTTCTCGTTTTCTTTTTCTTCAACCGTCTCGGGCCGAAACAGCTGTGAAGAAGTGTCACATGGTTGTGTCTTTTTCTCGGGCGAAAAAACACTCAGTGTTTTTTCTTCTTCTTCTGCGTACGCAGGCTGATACTCCTGCGGACACTCCCTGTGCAGACAGGCAGGTATCAATCCCATCTGCCCAACAAAGGGAGTGGAGGTTTGTGTGTAGGACCGGTTTTTTTTTATCCCGCCATTAAGGCAGCCATACTCCAACTTCGGGGAGGGTGCATGCTATGTGTAAAGTGTCATCCATACCAACGGCCAAACTGGCTTTCTCTTCTGAAAGTTGGTGATGGGATTTTACGTGCGTGCAAGATGTTCTGCGTGAGTTCACACACGGAACCTCGGTTTATAGTCTCATTCGAAGGACTGTATGGGAAACGAGTCAGAACCAATGTTAACTCCGAGGGAAAAATCCCCCTGTACCGAAACGGCCCGGCGGAGATTCGAACCCGCAACCCCAAGATAACGAGTCCGGCGCTCTACACTCAGGGTTTCACTGTGCGTGAAAGACCTGGTGCGAGGCCTTTGGAAACTCTTTTCGGAAGCTATAGTAAATGACACCACTAGATATCTGACTAAAGGACCGAAAAAAACACCAATGGTCTATGAACTCTTTTCTATCCCGATGACCCGGTGAGAGGCCCGTGGACTTCAGATTACTGACTGACTTTCACTCAGTCATGCCCAATGTGGTCACAGGGCTTACTGCATTACATGACGTTGTTGTGACTGAAATCGCTCCGATGTTCATGGGGATTCTCTGTATGTAAGCAGTCTGATTTGAAGTTCTGATCAGATGTGCTCTTCTTCTTGCTTCTGGCCTGATCGTCAGAAGAAGGGGGTGATGTTTACACCACAACTAGCTCACTGCACGGTATCTCAACGAGAAATGTCCTCTGAAAATACCGAGGTCATAAGAACACAGACAGCATGGATACCGCACTCTGGTCTCATCAGGGACCGTTTCATTGGATCAGTGCAAGATATGACCCCCAAACCCATCCTCACCCACACGTCCCCCCACCTAGCCACCTCCATCCTGCCCCCCAAAACAACAACAACAACAACAACAAAACAAAAACACAAAACAAAACACAAAAAAACCCCAACCGATCAACTAACCAACCAACCAAAACTTTAAAAAAACAACAACAACAAAAACAACAACAACAAACAACAACAACAACACACAACAACAAAACGGGAAAAAAAAAGCCATCAAGAACGAGATAAAACACAAAACCAACAAAACCAGAACCAAATAAACGCGAGAGCGCCCAGTCCTGTTTGTGTGGACACCAAAGCCCCATGTTTGATAAAATACTAGTCTTGCGACCCACATTCCTGCTACCTCATCATCTCAGTCAATGAGTCCTAACTGTCGGCTGGTGGTGTCAAGGGCGCTGGTAGTGGTTACAGGGCTGTGAATCATCCGGTTTTTCCACAGACCTTGTCATACTGTCCTTTTCTCATTACCTCGGTGATTAGGAGGCTTAATTGAGGGGGACAGAATGTTCCAGAACGATTCTGGATTACTGGAATAAAAAGAACGCGCGCACACACACACACACACACACACACACACACACACAACACACACACACACACACACACAAACACACACGCGCGCGCGCGCACACACACAACCCCACACACACACCCCACACACACACACACACACACACACACACACACACACGCGCGCCGCGGGGCCTAAGTGAAGAGGAGATGGGAGGGAGAAGGGTGGGAGTATGCAATGAGGGGGGTGCATTATCATCATCATGATGACACTATGCAATGGGGTGGGGTGCATTATCATCATCATGATGACACATATGCAATGGGGTGGGGTCATTATCATCATCATGATGACACTATGCAATGGGGTGGGGTGCATTATCATCATCATGATGACAGGAGTGTGCAATGGGGTGGGGTGCAATTATCATCATCATGATGACAGGAGTGTGCAATGGGTGGGGTGCATTATCATCATCATTATGACAGCAGTGTGCAATGGGGTGGGGTGCATTATCATCATCATGATGACAGGAGTGTGCAATGGGGGGGGGTGCATTATCATCATCATCATGACAGGAGTGTGCAATGGGGTGGGGTGAATTATCATCATCATGATGACAGGAGTGTGCAATGGGGTGGGGTGCATTATCATCATCATGATGACAGGAGTGTGCAATGGGGTGGGGTGCATTATCATCATCATGATGACAGGAGTGTGCAATGGGGTGGGGTGCATTATCATCATCATTATGACAGGAGTGTGCAATGGGGTGGGGTGCATTATCATCATCATGATGACAGGAGTGTGCAATGGGGGGGGGTGCATTATCATCATCATGATGACACTATGCAATGGGTGGGGTGCATTATCATCATATGACAGGAGTGTGCAATGGGGTGGAGTGCATTATCATCATCATGATGACACATGCAATGGGGTGGGGTGCATTATCATCATCATCATGACAGGAGTGTGCAATGGGGTGGGGTGCATTATCATCATCATTAAGACAGGAGTGTGCAATGGGGTGGGGTGCATTATCATCATCATGATGACAGGAGTGTGCAATGGGGTGGGGTGCATTATCATCATCATTATGACAGGAGTGTCAATGGGTGGGTGCATTATCATCATCATCATGACAGGAGTGTGCAATGGGTGGGGTGCATTATCATCATCATCATGACAGGAGTGTGCAATGGGGTGGGGTGCATTATCATCATCATGATGACAGGAGTGTGCAATGGGGGGGGGTGCATTATCATCATCATAATGACAGGAGTGTGCAATGGGGTGGGTGCATTATCATCATCATTATGACAGAGTGTGCAATGGGGGGTGCATTATCATCATCATGATGACACTATGCAATGGGGTGGGGTGCATTATCATCATCATGATGACAGGATGTGCAATGGGGTGGGTGCATTATCATCATCATGATGACAGGAGTGTTCAATGGGGTGGGGTGAATTATCATCATCATGATGACAGGAGTGTGCAATGGGGTGGGGTGCATTATCATCATCATGATGACACTATGCAATGGGGTGGGGTGCATTATCATCATCATGATGACAGAGTGTGCAATGGGGTGGGGTGCATTATCATCATCATGATGACAGGAGTGTGCAATGGGATAGGTGCATTATCATCATCATGATGACAGGAGTGTGCAATGGGGGG
>CM031606.1:74528516-74531016 GCA_018398815.1 Conus ventricosus
TTCGAGGTCTCTCCATAGAAAGCGGGCAATAAGTCTTCATTCCAACTCATTCCTAAAATGATGATATTAACGATGATAGTAATCGTCATCATCATCATCATCATCATCATCATCATCATCTTCATCATCATCATCATTATGATGATCATCATCATCATCATCGTCGTCATCATCAGTAATAATTAATAATAAAAGTGCTAATAACAATAATACAAGAATGATAATAATAATAATAATAATAATAAGAAAGAGATGACAATAACGGTATTGTTATTATAACCATTATTGTTATTATCATCATTATCATCATTCTTGTTATTATTTTTGTTAACTCATACACCTAATGGAGGACAAACATCATGGAGATTAGCTAAGCAAGCGAGGGCTGTTCCGCGCTTTGAAGCTTTCATGAGGCTTACCACTGGATCGTTATTTTCAGTTGAAGCGCGACACTTCACCATGAGCAAAACGCTCTTGCCATCATCTCACAACGGGCACTCAGCAAGATAATTGCTGTTCCAAAGGGAAGAGGTGAACGGCATGGGAACCAGCAAACAGCAGCTGTTTCGCCCAGTGAACAGCTCATCAGGGTTGCTACTGACTGCAGCGTGCCGTCTAAAGAGGGGCATTTCACTCTAAGTAGATAGCTACAACCTTCTTGTACGCGAGAAATGTTTAATGTAAACACATGCACTGACCCTCACCGAAGAGGAGGTAGTTAAAATTGCATGGTCGAAAATAAAGGTCTCAAAATAAAGGAAGATTGAACTGAAAAAAACCAAAACAACAACACGTACGCCCCCCAAAACCGGAAAAAAAAAAAAAAAAAAAAAAAAGGGGGGGGGGGGGGGGGGGGGGGTGGGGGGGGGGGGGGGGGGGGGGGGGGGGGTTGGGGGGGGGGGAAGGGGGGGGAGGGGCCCAAAAAAGTTTTTTTTTTTTTTTTTGGGGGGTTTTTTTTAAAAAACCCCGAGGAAGAAAGAGGAAAAATTTTTTTAACCATTTAAAATAAAAATTAAAAATTTTTCCCCCCTTTAAAAAAACCCAAAAAAAAAAGAAAAAAATTTTAAAAAGAAAATTAAATTTAAAAAAAGGGAAAATTAAAAATAACAAGAAGAAAAAAAAAAAAAAAAAAGAAAGGAGACAAAACGGAGAAAAAATTTTAAAAAAAAGAAATTTTTGAAAAAAAAGGGGGAAAAAAAGGGGGGAAAGAAGAAGGAGGGGGGGTTGGGAAGAAAATTTCCCATATCTTTTTTCGGGAAGGGGACCTTCCCCCCTAAAAAAACGCTTTGCCTTTACACCATAGAAGAAATTCTTAAAGGGGAAAGGGGGGCCCCAGAAAAAGCCTTTCCCCCGGGAAACCCAAAGGGGCACGCTGACCCCGTCAAAGGGGCATTTACCCTTTGCCCCTTTTTTTTTTTAATTTAAACCAGCCACCCTCACCGAAAGGGGGGAAAATTTAAAATTCTTAAAATGGCAAAAAAAAATTTTTTAAAAAAAAAAACCCCAAAACCCCCTTTCGGCCCAATTCCAAGGGGTTAACTTTGGGGGGGGAAAAAAAGTGAACGGGGGGGAAAAAAATTAGCCTGATAAAAAAAGGGGGAAAAGGGGAAAAAAAAAAAAGGAGAAAAAGAAAAAGGAAGAAAGGGGAAAAAAAGGGGAAAGAAAAGGGAAAAGGGGAAAAAAAAAAAAAGAAAAATTTTTAAAACCAAAAAAAAAAAAAAAATTTTTTTTTTTCCCCAAGAAAAAAGAAAGAGGAAGGGAAAAAAAAAGGAAGGGAAAAGAAAGGGGGCAAAGGGGGAAAAAAAATTTTTAACCCTTTTGGTAACAAAATGTTTTTTAAAACCCCCCCTAAAAAAGAAAGGGGGAAAAGGGAAAAGGGGGGGGAAAAAGGAAGGAAAAAGGGAAAAAAAGGGAAGGGGGAAAAAAGAAAGCAAAAAATTTTTTCCCCGGAGAAAAGAATTTTAAAAATCTTTTTTCCCCCCCGCCCGGAAAAGAAAGGAGGAGAAAAGAGAAAAAGGGGGAAAGAAAAAGGGGGGAAGAGAAAACAACCAGCCAAAACGAGCAAAAAAAAACCCCAAAAAAAAGGGAAAAAAAAAGGAGAAAAAAAAGGAGGGGGAAGAAAAAAGAAAAGGGGGAAGGGAAGAAAGGGGGGGGGGCCGGGGCAAATTTTTTTTAAAGGTGAATAAAAATTTGTTTTTCCCCCAGTTGGGGAAAAATGAAAAGGAAAAAAGAGGGGGGGGGGGGGGGGGGAGGGGGGAAAAAAAGGAAAAAGGGGGGGAAAGGGGGGGGGGGGAAAAAAGGGGGGGAAAAAGGGTAAAGGGAGAAAAAAGGGAAAAAAGGGAAAAGGGGGGGGAAAAGAAAGGGGGGGGGGGGGAAAAGGGAAAAGGGGAAAAAGGGGGGGAAAAAAAAGGGAGAAAAAAGAAAAAACGAGAGAGAGAGGGGAAGAGAGGAGAGAGGAGAGAGAGGAGAGGAGAAAAGGGGGGAAAATTTAAAAGGGGTT
>CM031606.1:74536016-74538516 GCA_018398815.1 Conus ventricosus
AAAAAAAGTCCTTTATGAAAAGACACGCACTGACCTTCAGTGAAGAGAAATGGATGGATTTGAGATTGCATGCAATGAAAGATTGAACTTGAAAATCACGGCCCATGGGATCGTTAGAACGGGGGTAAACAATTCACGGAGAGGAGGGAGAGATTGAGTCAAGGAAAAAAGAAAAAAAGAAGAAAAAAAGGAGAGAGCGAAAAAGAAACAAGAAAAGATTAATGGGGAAAGGAAACAGAGAGGGGACAAGTGGAGAAGGAATTAACCGCACAGAGAGAGAGAGAGAGAGAGAGAGAGAGAGAGAGGAGAGAGAGAGAGAGAGAGAGAGATAAGGGGGGGGAAAAGAGAAAAAGAGCAAGAAAGACAGAGTTGGAGATGATAAAAATAAAAGATAAGCGAGAGAGAGAGAGAGAGAGAGAGAGAGAGAGAGGGGAGAGAGAGAGAGAGAGAGAGAATACAAATACGAATACGAATACGAATGTTTAATCAGTTTTAAGGCCAAGGCCCCATTCTGATGGGGCATACAATCGAACACAATAAATCAAATTAAGGTACACATAGAAAAACAATGTAAAGAAATTCATGAGAATAATTCAAATGCATCATTAAATGAGATATTAGGTAGCAGCACGCAATCTTTTCTGTGCTTCATATACATATACAGCCAAATTGGAGAGGACATGTTCTTTTCTTGTCGACAACAGTAATACTAACTTGAAATGACATGGGTCGGTAAAATACTTTGGCTGGATAAGTTTTGTTCTGAGATTATGTAGTACAGGGCAACATAATAAAACATGAACTTCATCTTCCCTTGCTAAACCACATAAACGGCATATCAATTCGACTTCGGCAGGGTTGGAATATCTTAAACGATGGCGGGCAATGTCAGAGACACCAAATCTAAATTTAGCCAATGTGCTCATAATAATTATATCGATTCATTTTTATAGCAATATATGGTTCAAACTCATGAGTAGTCTTGAAATGTCTGTACTGTATGAATCTATCGCTATGATTGACATGTTCATGCCAGTCCTGCCATCTACAATCAATAATCCTCTCTTTAAAACATTTCAGAAACCTAGATACGTCCTGAACACCCTGGTTATCCCAAACAAATCCAAACCATAAGAATTTAAACACTGTCATACCTCGGAAGCCCATGTTTTCTTACCATTATTAATCTAGAAACAACAAACATTCCGTATGCTTTAAAAGGTATCCTATTTTCATCCATTCTGGTCAGCTTCAACCAATATTTAATGCATTTTACATATGAGTTTAGATAAATTGGATACCTTCCTAGTTCACCATAAATCATGTCATTAGGAGTTCTAATGTCAACATTTAAGAAACGCTTTAATGTATATAGAGAACTTTCTCTATCATTACACTTGATTCGAAAGCCCATATCTCAGCTCCATACTGCAAAATTGGCTGTACTTGTGAGTCAAACAACTTTGAAAAAACACGAAATGAGTTACAATCTAATTTATACAAAATGTGAAGGATGGCTATTGCTGCTTTCTTTGCTCTGTTTACAATATCTTGGCATGCAAAATTGAAACTAAGTTTTGTTGTGAAGCATATTCCAAGATATTTATACGCATTAACTACAACGACTCTTCATTCCCGTAAGTCCATCTCTCAGTCTGCGCTAAGTACCCTCCCTTCCGAAATACAATAATATTAGTTTTACTCATATTAACTTTTAATTCCAGTCTGTTTGCTGCTGAATGTAAACTATTTAGTTGTCGCTGTAGCCCAATTACCGTTGTGGACAGTAATATAATGTCATCGGCGAAAAGCAGAATAAAACATTCTATAACATCAAACGTTGCACCATGTTTACCCTTTTCAATTATTTCAAACGCAAGTTCATTTATGAATAAAGAGAACAATATAGGGCTACAAACATCACCCTGCTTAACGCCTCGAGAACACATAAGCAAATCAGAGAGTTTTGCTCCTGATCTTATTCTTGCTTTTACTTCAATATACATGCTCTTTGCACATCGATATAACTTACCTTTAATTCCATTTTTCATCAAAATAGGCCATAAAAGTTTACGAGAGATAGAATCAAAGGCCTTTTCAAAATCCACAAATGCAACATACAATTTTTGATTACTTACAAACTGTTTTTGAATCGCAGTAGTAAAGTGAATAAATGGTCAATTGTTGAGTAACCTTTTTTGAACCCACCCTGATGTTCACCAGTTATATTGTTACAATGCACCCAATCACACAATCTGCTATTGATAACAGAACTATACAATTTACTACAGATATTACTCAATGATATCCCCTATAATTGTTCACATCATTGACATTGCCCTTTTTAAATAAAGGTAAAATCACAGATTCTCTCCAGCTGTCAGGATATATTCCAGAATCAAACAGAAGATTAAACAGCTTTACTAAGAAGCTCAAAGTATATTCACTAGAATTCTTGAAAAAATTCCCCAATCATACCATCTGGCCCAGCAGATTTGCC
>CM031606.1:74546016-74549214 GCA_018398815.1 Conus ventricosus
TTGATTAATTGGAGATGCTGGTATGTGAATTACGCGTATAAGATTTAAGCGCACACACACACACACACACACACACACTTTCTCTCTCTCTCTCTCTCTCTCTCTCTCTCTCTCTCTCTCTCTCTCTCTCTCTTCAAAAAGAAAACAAACAACAACAAAAAACAAAGAAAAAAAAACCCAACAACAACAACAAGAGCAGCAACAACAACAAACCCTTTGGCCCATTTCATACGACAATGTTTGAAAACGATGAAACACGTATATATTCAAACAAGGCTCAAATAATTGAGAACACCAAGAGACTGGATGCAGTGTATTGGAAGGCATACTACAGCATAAAACGCCCACGGCTCAACGTTTGAGCAGCCTTGCTGCACCGCCGATCATTACCCGACTGACGAACACAATTAATTGTCATCAAGACCCCACTGCCTCATTTGGTGGGAGCCAGGTTTTATCGGCCGTCAGTGTTGCGCCATACACAGCAAGTGGGCTTGAGATACATCGATCCGAAACGAAGCATTTACCGAGTAATGAACTCGAAGCGGGCCTCCCATTGGTGGATTTAGACGGCCAGTCGCGTGGAGCTTTACAGAATTCAGCTAATCACGTGACTGACATAAACAGTCATATCTCGCAACAACGGTGATGGAAATGAAAACATCGATACCAACAACAATGAAGACGAGGTTTGAACACTTGAGTTTCCAATCAGTCTCTTTCACTTGAGGTCCGGGTCATCTCCTGCACAAATTGGACAACTGTCGCCCAATGGCCAAAGGTCACGAAGATTTTTTTTTCTATTTATACTCAGCCGTTAACAATCTGACCCCTCTCCCCCCCCCCCCCCCCCTTTCCACACCCACCATATGCCCATCCTCCCAAGCACCAAAACTAAGAATGTCATCTATAAGCAGAACCAGCTGTCCCAGTCCAGTACTTGTCTGCCGTCCTATTTCAAGTGTAGCAAAGTGACACTCCTGCTAACACCGTCGCTCACTGGGTCATGATGCCAACTCAGGGAAATGTATTTCACTAGACAAGAGAACCAACATCAATGCAGTTCTATTGTCGGAGCGGGCCACCACCAAGAAAGTGTTCATCAACAACTGCCTGCGCAAGATTCTCCGCATCCGGTGGCCAGACACCATCAACAACAACGAGCTCTGGGAGAGAACAAACCAGCTGCCGCAGAACAGGAAATCAAGAAACGACGTTGGGGCTGGATTGGACATACGCTGCAGAAGCCTGCAAGCAACATCACCAGACAAGCCCTAACATGGAACCCCCAAGGGAAAAAAGAAAAAGAGGTCGGCCAAGGAACACTGGCACAAGGACCTGGAAGCAGACATCAGGAACATGGGATTCTTCGTCTTCCTCGTTCGCTTCCCATTAGATGAGCAGCCCGGTGTCCTCGATGAAGGCTGCCGTCCACCGCAGCTCCTCGAGGGTGCCGTACAACTTGGCTCCCACTGCTGTCGGTGTTGGCCAGTACTTCCTTCTGGATGCTGCATGCGTCATACAGTCTTGAAGGATGTGGCCTGTTGTCATTAGTCCCTCACCACAAGGGCACTCTCCACTCTGTCCAGTGCCAAATTTTGTGTGCATGTGGTGGTGCATGTGGTGGTGGAACATGGGGATGACTTGGAACCAGCTGGAGAAAAGAGCCCAGGACAGAAATGCCTGGAGGTCCTTGGTTGGCGGCCTGTACCCCGGAAGGGGTAATAGGCGATGATGATGATGATGATGATGAAAGTGACACTCCTGCTAACATCGTCGTTCACTGGGATCATGCTGTTAACTCAAGGAAACGTATTTCACCAGACAAGAGAAAAGTCGTGAAATGAAAGCACGCAGTAAGCAGAGCGAAACGTTTTTTCAAACAACAGCATGACAGACGTTGGAAACGCTCCTATCCCATTTCTTTGGGCCACAGACCTTAACAGGCTCCCAGTTATATGCTCATGAGAGCTGTGTGCAAGCGTGGACTGTTCCACGTAGGGAAGAATTCAGCAGAATACGTTACACCGAGGTGGTGTGATTCTCATCCAAATTTGCCAACTCAACATACATTAATCTACTTATCGGCAATCTGATGACCTGCTCGCCTCGCCGTATGCGCACGCGCACACACATGAACACTCGCGCGAGCGTGTATGATTCAGTGCACGCGAGCGTGCATGTGCGGAAACGCACGCACGCACGCACGCACGCACGCACGCACGCACGCACAACACACACACGCACACACACACACACACACACACACACACACACGAACGCACGTATAAACATACTCAACGGAGTGAGAGAGAGAGAGAGAGAGAGAGAGAGAGAGAGAGAAGAGAGAGAGAGAGAGAGAGAGGGAGGCAGACAGAGACAGATAGACAGAGACAGAGAGAGGGCAGCGACAGACAGACAGAGACAGAGGCAAAGGCAGAGAGACAGCAAAGAAGAAAGAGGAGGAGATGGGAATGGGGTGGGTGGGGTAAGGGTGGGGGTGGAGTAGGGCCGGGTGGTGTGGGGTGGAAGGCGGACAGATGGAGGAGAAAGGAGCAGAAAATTGCCCACATTTCTGGCATCCCTTTCCCTCCTTCACATCCTTTTCTCTTCCTTTGTCTTGCCTTGTATCAAAATGCCATCGAGAGAGAGAGAGAGAGAGAGAGAGAGGGAGGGAGAGAGAGAGGGAGGGAGAGAGAGGAAGAAAGGTGGAGAGAGAGGGGGGAGAGAGAGAGGGGGGAAGGGAGAGAGAGAGAGAGAGAGAGGGAGAGAGAGAGAGGGAGGAGAGAGAGAGAGGAGAAAGGTGGAGAGAGAGAGGGGGGAGAGAGAGAGGGGGGAAGAGAGAGAGAGAGAGAGAGAGAGAGAGGAGGGAGAGAGAGAGGAGAGGAGGGGAGAGAGGAAAAAGGTGGAGAGAGAGAGAGGGAGGGAGAGAGAGAGGGGGGAGGGAGAGAGAGAGAGGGAGAGAGAGAGAGAGAGAGGGAAGAAGAGGGAGAGGAGGAGAGAGAGGGAGAGAGGAGGGAGAGAGAGAGGAGAGAGAGAGAGAGAGAGAGAGAGAGAGAGAGAGGAGAGAGAGAGAGAGAGAGAAGAAGAAGAGAAGAGAGAGAGAGAGAGAGAGAGAAAAAGACAGAGAGAGAGACAGAGAGAGAGAGAGAGAGAAGATGCCATGATTACCAAAGGGAAAAATGAAAAAAAAAATGC
>CM031606.1:74550214-74570214 GCA_018398815.1 Conus ventricosus
GCTGGCGTGACCAGCAACTGTACACCACCGACGCTGGCTCAGCACGGTGTGGGTCTGCATCTGTCTGTATGTCGTCCCGTGGATCTCTCTCTGTCTGTCTCTCTGTCTGTCTCTGTCTGTCTGTCTGTCTGTTTTCTCTCTCTCTCTCTGTCTCTCCTGTCTCTCTCTGTCTCTCTCTCTCTCTCTCTCTCCTCTGTGCGTGTGTGCGTGCGTGCGTGCGTGCGTGTGTATTGCGTGCGTCCGTGTGTGTGTGTGTGTGTGTGTGTGTGTGTGTGTGTGTGTGTGTGTGTTGTGTGTGTGCGTGCCGCGCGCGCTTGTGTGTGTGTGCGTGCGTGTGTGTGTGGGGTGTGTGTGTGTGCGTGCGGTGCGTGCGTGCGTGCGGTGCGTGCGTGCGTGCGTGCGTGCGCGCGCGTGCGCGCGTGCGTGCGTGCGTGCGTGCGTGTGTGTGTGTGTGTGTGTGTGTGTGTGTGTGTGTCGTACAAAACAAATAATTGGATCGGATGATGTCATCATTGATTGAACTTCGGACTGAGATAGATCTCACGAGAGATGTTCATTTGGTAAATCCGTGGGGCGCCTTTCATGACCAGCTCTCTGCTGCTGTACATCTCTTCCAGTTTTCTGTTTGTTTTGTTTTTTCTTTTCATTTTTTTCTCTTCTGCATAATCTACCCGCACTTTTCAGATACATTTTTCTCACGCCGACCCCCTACCCCCCCCCCCCCCCCCCTCCTCTCCATCCCTACTCGTTCCCATATGCAGCCACAAATACGCTCATCTTGTAAGAATTCCAGCACTTCCAGTCTTTACAGGGAAACCCCAGTATCAAGCCGCCACGCGGCCACCCGTCAGAAGACAGAGCAGGCCCAGCATTGTTGCGAAATCATTTTAGGTAGTGTTTAGCCAGTAGAGCATATTCCGGTTTTCACATGAAAACTAACATGGGTCCCCCAAGGAAAACGAAAAAGAGGTCGGCCAAGGAACACCTGGCGCAGGGACCTGGAAGCAGACATCAGGAACATGGGGATGACTTGGAACCAGCTGGAGAAAAAAAAAGCCCAGGGCAGAGATGCCTGGAGGTCGGTCCTTGGTTGGCAGCGGCCTGTACCCCAGGAGGGAGGGGTAATAGGCGACGATGATGATGATGATGATGATGATGATGATGATGATGATGATGATGATAGATGATGATGACATGTAAGCATAAGATAGATAACGGCAAAATTTCTTTTGTTTTCGTTCGCTTGTTTACATGCCTTTTGCTGTCACATATTACCGCTGAATCAAATCGCTGGACGCCTGCAATGATGGTCAGGAAATTGAATTTAATTAAGGGACGCTGTCAGAGAGTTCCCATCAAGTGCACCTTTCACTTACATCGATCTGAATGTTCTGCAAATACCTGGGCCTATCGATCTCAAAGTTCGGCACCTTTTGAGTGCTTAGCGCTTCGATCTCCAGTACTATGGCACACAAAGTGTTTTTTAACAGATGTGTTGTCTTGGACCGTGTTGGCTTGTTTAGTGGGTGTGTTGTGATGTGCGCCATCGCCTTTTTTCCCCTTATGATGTCCCGCATGAAGGTGTCTTGCATTGCGTTATACTGTATAACATTGCTTACTGTTATATCGCATTATTGCATCGTGTTGTGTTGCGTTGCGTTGCGTTGCGTTGCTTGCGTTGCGTTGCGTTGCTTGCGTTGCGGTTGCGTTCGTTGCTTTGTGTGTTACATAGCTCAGTTAGTAGAGCGCTGGACTCGAGATCCTGGTGCTCCTGGTGTTGCTGGTTCGAATCTCCGTTAGGCCGTTTTGGTGCAGGGGGATTTTTCCTTCGGATCTAATATTGGTTCTGACTCCATTCCCGAACAGTCCTTCGAATGAGACTATGGACCAAGGTTCCGCGTGTGAATGCTCGCATAGCATCTTTGACGCACGTAAAATCCCATCACAAAGTTGCAGAAGAGAAGGATAGTTTGACCAGCTGGTATAGATGACACGTCTACGAACAGCATGCACCAAAAGAATGAAAGAAAGAATGATGAACTGAGTGACTGATATTTAACTGAATGACACGGGAAATGGCTAAAATGAAGCGCTAGCGGGCAGAAAGAATGAAAGAAAGAATGATGAACTGAGTGACTGATATTCAACTGAATGACACGGGAAATGGCTGAATGTAGCGCTAGCGGGCAGAAAGAATGAAAGAAAGAATGATGAACTGAGTGACTGATATTCAACTGAATGACACGGGAAATGGCTGAATGTAGCGCTAGAGGGCAGCTCTTCGGTCGGCTCTACCCAGGTAGGCAGCCCGTTGTGTAAACGAGGCGTGGATTGTAAAACGCCTAGAGCTTGGTTTCTAACCGGAGACAGGATTTATATAAATGTCTTAATAATAACGATGATAATAATAACAATCAATAGTTATAATAATTACTAGTAGTAATTAGTAATAGTGTTAACAACAATAATAATGATAGCAGTGGCAGCGGCAGCAGCAGCAGTAGTGGTGTAGTAGTAGTAGTATAGTAGTAGTAGTAGTAGTAGTAGTGTAGTAGTAATAATAAAATCAACAACAACAACAACAATAATGATAATAATGACAATAATGATAACAATAATAATGATACTACTACTACAAATGATAATGATACTGATGATAATGATGAATAGTGTTAAAAATAATATCGTATTGTATGGGTTGTACTGTATTGTATAGAATTGTATTGCACTGTACTGTATTCCTTCCACCAGCGATGTACCATGGCTGCATTCAGAGTGCTGTCTGGGAGCTGGTGAGATCCTACGCCTCGTGTGATCGATGGGTTTATTTTCCCTGAAGACTTCATTGCACACTTTCTGTTTTTCTTTCCGCTGCAAATTCACTCTGTCATATTTCCGTTTTTCGTTTTTTACGCAGTCAGTTTGTCTGTCTGTCTGTCTGTCTCTGTCTGTCTCTCTCTTTCTCTCTTCCCACACACACACACACACACACACACACACACACACATGTATATATATATATATATATATATATATATATATATAATATATTTTATATATATATATATATATATATGTGTGTGTGTGTGTGTGTTGTGTGTGTGTGTGTGTGTATTTATATACATATACATACATATATGTATAGACATACATGTGTGTGTGTGTGTGTGTGTGTGTGTGTGTGTGTGTGTGTGTGTGTGTGTGTGTTGTGCAAGTGTCTCTAAACAGACCCCCCCCCCCCCCCCTTGAAAGTTGGAAATAAGTATTTACTTTAAAATATTTCAGCTTTAGATCTGCTTCAAAGAAAAAATCTCAACAAACGTTATTGTATGTCTGTGCATTGATAGACTGCTCTCTCTCTCTCTCCTCTCTCTCTCTCTCTCCCTCTCTCTCTCTCTCTCTGTGAGTGGAGAGTGTGTGTGTGTGTGTGTGTGTGTGTGTGTGTGTGTGTGTGTGTGTGTGTGCGTGCGTGCGTGCGTGCGTCGTGCGTGCGTGTGTGTGTGTGGGGTGTGTGTGTGTGTGTGCGTGGTGCGTGTGTGTGTGTGTGTGTAAGCCGGACTGCATACGTGCCTGTCTTTTCGTCTCTGTGTGGTATTATTATCGCGTGCCTGTGTGCGTGATTTTCTTTTTACAGATTTTGTTTATTTTCCATTTTCTATTCTCCGTCTGACTCGTCAGTTATTTATTGATTTAGCTATACATTTGTTTGCCTTTTATTTGGGAGGGCAAAGTCCAGTGTGCGCGCTGGTTCTGAATTCCCCTCCTTCTCCATCTCTCGCTCTTCCTCTTTCCCGCATTTGCATTGTTTTTATTTACCTCTGGTTTTAAATCCTTCACCCTCGTCTTCTCAGTTTTATCCGTCCCTTCCTCTCTCTCTCCCTCCCTTTCCTCCGATGCCTCCAATTATGCATTCATTTATTTCATTTTCTACATTTCTCCTCCCCTGCCCTGTCCTGTATTTTACGAAATAAAACAGGTCACACGGAAACCCCACAGAAGGAAAGATAACTCTCTCGAACAAGTTAATAGACTATAAAAATGACGCAATGAATGTGTAGTAATCAACGGACGTTGTTATTTCATTCCAAATGATACACGGTTTAAAAAAAATAAATGCGGTAATTATTATTATTATTATTATTTTTTTTTTTTATTTTTTTTTTTTGGGGGGGAGGGGGGGGGGGGGGGCAGAAATTCCTATGCTTGGCCCGTAACTATAAAATTATCTTGTATGCACTCAACTTACAGAGATTATAAACCGGAACGAATCTAAATCAGGGTGTGGGTTGTTTTTACTGGTTTTTGTTTGCTTTTGAATCTGTCTGTCTGTCTGTCTGTCTGTCTGTCTCTCTTTCTTTCTTTCTCTCTTTCCCTCCCTCCATCTCTCTCTCTCTCTCTCTCTCTCTCTCTCTCTCTCTCTTTCCCTCCCTCCATCTCTTTCTCTCTTTCCCTCCCTCCATTTCTCTCTCTCTCTTTCCCTCCCTCCATTTCTCTCTCTCTCTTTCCCTCCTTCCATTTCTCTCTCTCTCTCTCTTTCCCTCCTTCCATTTTCTCTCTCTCTCTCTCTTTCCCTCCTTCCATTTCCTCTCTCTCTCTTTCCCTCCTTCCATTTCTCTCTCTCTTTCCTCCCTCCATTTCTCTCTCTCTCTTTACCTCCCTCCATTTCTCTCTCTCTCTCTTTCCCTCCTTCCATTTCTCTCTCTCTCTTTCCTCCTTCCATTTCTCTCTCTCTCTTTCCCTCCTTCCTTTTCTCTCTCTCTCTTTCCCTCCCTCCATTTCTCTCTCTCTCTTTCCCTCCTTCCATTTCTCTCTCTCTCTCTTTCCCTCCTTCCATTTCTCTCTCTCTCTTTCCCTCCTCCATCTCTCTCTGCTCTCCCTCCTTCCATCTCTCTCTCTCTTTCCCTCCCTCCATCTCTCTCTCTCTCTCTTTCCCTCCCTCCCTCCATCTCTCTCTCTCCCTCCCTCTCTCTGTCTCCCTCTCTCTCCCTCTCTCTCCCTCCCTCTCTCTCTTTCTCCTTCCCACTCTCTCTCTCCCTCCCTCCTCTCTCTCTCTCCCTCCCCCTCTCTCTCTCTTATGTCGGCGTATCTGTCCACTGTCTGTTCATTTCTATATCTCGATCTCCCTGCTTGCCTGTCTGTTTGTCCATCTGCATGGCTGTCTATCTCTATGCTTGTTGGTCTGTCTGTCTTCCTGTCTGTCTGTCTGTCCTGTCTGTCTGTCTGTCCGTCTATCCGACAAAGCATGACGTGAACTGCCGCTTGATGAAATGTGATGAATTGGAGTAAAGAGTCGTAATCCCGACTTAAAGAGCGCAGCAGGGGACTGGTGAGAGGAATGGGAGAAGAAAAAAAATTCGGAGGAAAGATGATGGAAAGGGTGGTGGAAGGAATGGGATGGGGTGGGGTTTGGTGGGGGTGGACAGGGTGGTAACGAGATTCGGAAAGTTCTTTCCGATCTTTTAACGCAATTTCCAAACCCAGTGCTCCCTCGCTGCTGTGTTGGAGTTCCATCCATTTCCCTTGAATAACTCCGCTCTAAAGGGATGACTGCATTGCTTTGTTAGGTTATTGATGGGGGTGGTGACATTGAAAACAAATATCCTACGAATGCTGGTAATGCTGTTATCTTTTATCTGTCTGTCTATCGTGTCTGTCTGTCTGTCTATCTATGTATCCATCTATCTACCTATCTGTCCATTCCTCCGTCCGTCCGTCCATCTGTTCGTCCGTCCGGCTGTCTGTCTATCTGTCTTCCTACCTATCTAAACACACACATCCAAATGTAAGGGTGGTCACACACACACACACACACACACACACACACACACACACACACATAAAAAAAAAAAAATATATATATATATATATCCATACATGCATACACACATACATACATAGACAATGCATACATATCTATCAACTGAGAGAGAGAGACAGACACAGAGACAGAGAGACAGAGAGAGAGAGAGAGAGAGAGAGAGAGAGAGAGAGAGAGAGAGAGAGAGATCAAATGCGGGCCGTTCTAATTTCCATCGCAGAACGGAGCAAACATCGTAATCCGTCCTCGTGAAGCAGGAAGCAAGGCCCCCGAGGCTCACGTGCCATAGACTGCACAGAGGCTGACTGCTTCGTGTGACGGACTGCACAGAGGTTGACTGCTTCGTATGACGGACTGCACAGAGGTTGACTGCTTCGTGTGATGGACTGCACAGAGGTTGACTGCTTCGTGTGATGGACTGCACAGAGGTTGACTGCTTCGTGTGACGGACTGCACAGAGGTTGACTGCTTCGTGTGATGGACTGCACAGAGGTTGACTGCTTCGTGTAACGGACTGCACAGAGGTTGACTGCTTCGTGTGATGGACTGCACAGAGGTTGACTGCTTCGTGTGATGGACTGCACAGAGGCTGAATGCTTCGTGTGACGGACTGCACAGAGGCTGACTGCTTCGTGTAACGGACTGCACAGAGGTTGACTGCTTCGTGTGATGGACTGCACAGAGGTTGACTGCTTCGTGTGATGGACTGCACAGAGGCTGACTGCTTCGTGTGACGGACTGCACAGAGGCTGACTGCTTCGTGTGACGGACTGCACAGAGGCTGACTGCTTCGTTCGGAGAGGGGGCTCCAGCTCTGGGCGCCTGCGGTGGCCAACAAGTTTCTGAGGGGAGGTAATTCCTCTCTCTTTCTCTCTCTCTGTCTCTGTCTGTCTGTCTGTCTTCTCTCTCTCTCTCTCTCTCTCTCTCTCTCTCTCTCTCTCTCATTTTACCCCTTAGAGAAAATCTGTTGTTGATTAACTCCCCCATCCTCCCCCTTTGCCTCCCCTCCTCCTCCCTTTTTCTCCCTTTCTGTTCTTCTTTCTGCCCTACCCTTCCACTCCCCCCCCCCCCCCCCCCCCGATCCTTTTCTAGCCCCCCTCCCCCCCCCCCCCCCTCCACCAACTCCTCCCACCACTTCACTTCCCCGCGTTTTCCGTCATTGCCAACCAGTAGACTGATGATTGCTTTCCTTGTTTAGTCTGACTATTCTTTCGTAGATGTTTCTTCTTTCTGTCCATCTTTTGTACTCCTAGTTCTTGTAGAACAGGGAGTACTTTACAATGGGAACGAAGAAATGCTGTCTGTCTGTCTGTCTGTGTGTGTCCGTGGTCAAAATGTGTTCCAATCGCTCCAGACAAAAGGTCTGGGCCGATCTTTCTGAAAATTTGTAGGTATGTTCATTATGGGTCACGAATGATGCCGGTTGTTTTATTTTACCAGAATAGCCGCTACTAACGGCTATAACGGTCCAAAATGGTTTTTTCTTCTTTATGGAATATCTCAGAAAGTACTTGGCCGATTTTTTTTTAATCTCAGAGACGAAATACATTTTGACGCATCTTTGATTGTGACGATTTTTACACGCGTCGTCAAGATATAAACTGGGAGTACGTTTATATGCTTTGCATCTTGTTTTTTTTTTTTTCTCTTTTAAGTTCTACCCTCGCCCTCTTTCATTGTCCATACCCTGCATCTTTCTCCTGATCTCTGGCTCCACTTTGTTCGGATCTTTTCTTTCCGTCAGTCATTCCCCATTTTCTTGTCAGTCTTCTTCCTGCGCCCCCTTTCTCTCCCGCCCTCTCGTACCACCCTCACCATCGACCCCCACTCCTCCTCCTCCAGCCCCGCTTTCGCTTTCCTTTCCTTCTCCTCCCCCTCCCCCCCCCCCCCCCCCCCCCCCCCCCCCCCTGTTATTTTGAATACCCTCCCTAACGCCCTGTACCTGACTTGTCCAGCATCTAAATGGTCTCAGCACTATTTTCTTCTGAAAAGACGAGTTTGACGTACATTAGATTCACGAATGATGCACGACTGTCCTGACAGTCAACAGTCCGCTGAGGAAGACGTGAAATGTTGAATTTGTTAGAAAACATTTATCTTGATTGTTGTGTTTTCTTGTATGCTGACGGTATGTATGTGTGTATATGTGTGTGTATGTATGTATGTATGTATGTATGTATGTATGTATGTATGAAAGTATGCATGTGTGTATGTATGTATGTATGTAAGTACGTATGTACGTATGTACGCATGTATGTATCTATGTATGTATGTATGTATGTATCTGTCTGTCTGTCTGTCTGTCTGTGCTATCTGTCTATCTACCTACCTACCTACCTACCTACCTACCTACCTATCTGTCTATCTTTTTGTCTATCTTTCTGTCTGAGTGTCTGTCTGGCTACACCTACCTTCAAACCTATCTATCTACCTAACTATTCATCTGTCTCTCCATCTATCTACCTACTACCTACCTACCTATCTGTCTATCTGTCTAACTATCTATCTTGCCAGTTCCATTCATCAAATACATTTATTAGAGAGAGAGAGAAGAGAGAGAGAGAGAGAGAGAGAGAGAGAGAGAGAGAGAGACAGACAGACAGACAGACAGACAGACAGAGAGAGAGAGAGAGAGAGAGAGAGAGAGAGAGAGAGAGAGAGAGAGAGAGAGAGAGAATGATTACATACACTCCTTTTGTTTACGCACACGATCCGAAAATCATTGAAAATGATAGACTCGAACATAAGATTACGGTGCCACCAGAAATTATCCTCCACCAGCGCCTCTCTCTCTCTCTCTCTCTCTCTCTCTCTCCTCTTCACCTCCATCTGGCCTCAGTCTCTCCCTCTCTCTCCCTCCCCCTGTCTCCATTCCTCCCTCCCTCCCCTCTCTCGTTTACCTGTTGGCCTCCTGGCTGTGGTGGTTTCTGTCGCACGTCAGTCAACTGTGTCCACTCTCCCATCACAGGTGTGAAAGCTGTCTGTCGTCACGCTTCACTCAATCTTGTCCCAGACGCACTGACTGGAACGAACGGGGATCCAAGTGAAGCGTGACATATCGATTGATGCGTAATACGACCAGCACTTTGCTAGGGGACCAAGGGACCAATTGCCTTGATGAAAAGAGTAAGCACGCACTTGATCGCTTGCGTAACATGCGCAGCTCATTGTATGAATGTGTAAAGCGCTTACAGCTTGGTATCTAACCGAGGATAGGCGCTATATAAAATAATAATATAAGTACAATAATAATAATGACGTAGGTGCTAGGTGCGCTTTCTTGTGTGTGGGCATGCATGCCAGCATTCTTACTTACTTCTAAGTCGTCTGTCTCTCTCATTCTTTCTTCTTAGAAGTGGTATTAGTAGTTGCAGCATTAGCTACACGAGCAGTAGTAGTAGTAGCAGTAGTAGTAGTAGTAGTAGTAGTAGTAGTAGTAGTAGTAGTAGCAGCAGCAGCAGCAGCAGCTAGAGATGGAGTAGCAGCAACAGTGGCAGGAGGAGGAGTTGTGGTGCGTGATGGTAGTAGCAGTAGCAGCGGCAGCAGTAAGCGTAGTAGAACCAGAAACACCAGAAGGTGAAAAACAAGCATATATACATATGCTTCCTCTCTCTCTCTCTCTCTCTCTCTCTCTCTCTCTCTCTCTCTCTCTAACCTTTAAACTCTCAATGAACAGAGAGATAATGTATCGATTTGGAATCTCTTATTATATGTCACAGATTGTGCATGAACACCAAATGCGATTTTGTTTGTGCCACTTGGCTGGAGAAGGTGTGCAACATTTTCTCTGTGTGTTATCCAGTGGAATATACCTTCAAATAAGATAAATTCTAAGTATGGTGACAGCTCTTTCAACTTTCGAATGGATCCCTTACAACGTCATCCACAGATTAGCTTACCATTTCTGACCTGCCTATGCATATTTATGAAAGTGAAAAGAGACTATGTGCTGTGCTGTCGTCGATTATTGACAGTTGATACGGGTTATTTAGTGTTCTGTTGTCTTGTAAGTACCATGATTTTGATACAGTATCGGAATGATTGTTTTAGCAACCCCCTCTGTACAGGGTTTCGGACTGTAATTAGATAATGATTCGTATTCGTATTTTTCCTTTAAAAATGTGTTACTTTTTTTCTTTTCTATACGACTATTCACAGTCAAGCCGACCATCAAAACCGAGCGGTTATCTGGACTGAAGACCAGTTGTAGCGATAGTAAAAGTAGCAGTGAAACAAAACAATGCAACAAAACAGCATGAAGAATTAAAGAAGAAAAGGATATAAATGAAACTCTGTGGCAGCACATTGACGTAACAGTGGGAGAAGAGAAGATGGAGTAGCACAATTTGCGCAGAGACGAATTTGGACGAATCGGGTCTTGGGACATGGCGACCTGACACAGGAAGACAGAAAACGGAAGTCTTCGGTCTCAACACATCGTCGAACTGAAACAGTAATGTGAGGTAGTTTTGGTGTCCGGTGAGAAACTGGAACAGGCCACTGAACTCTACCACCCTTACTGATGTACTATGTTGCAGTGTATTGCTTTGCATTGTATTGTACTGTATTGTATTGCACAATATTGTATCGCATTATGTAGCTTTGCAATGTATTGCTTTGCGAATGTGTTGTATTGGATGGGTTGTGCTGTATTGTATAGAATTGCGTTGAACTGTTTTTCTTTCCGCTGCAAATTGATACGACAGTTTTGAGATCTGCATATTGACGATTTTCTATTTTAACTTCCCCAGATATTTACTGTTACCTGGGCCTGAATTTGGCCATTGCTTTTAACTTCTTGAATATCGAGTGCGACCCCTTGTTGCCAAATTTGCTCTAGGGCCAACAGTCTGAGTCGCACTATTTTATGCTATTTTATTTTACTTTTTAACATGCGCGCTGGTGACCTACTCGTTTTTGAGTGAACCAGTATTTTAGGAAGAAGAAGAAGAAGTATTCCTTCCACCAGCGATGTACCATGGCTGTGTTCAGAGTGGTGTCTGGGAGCTGGTGTCATCCTACGCCTCGTGTGATCGATGGGTTTGTTTTCCCTTTAGACTTCATTGCACACTTTCTGTTTTTCTTTCCGCTGCAAATTCATTCTGTCATAATTCCAGCTTTTTTGTTGTTGTTGCATAGTCCGTTTGTCTGTCAGTCTGTCTTTTTTTTCTGTCTCTCTCTCTGTAATCTATCTATGTATCTATCTATCTATATATATCTATATATATATATGCATGGTGTATGCATGCGTGTGTGTGTGTGTGTGTGTGTGTGTGTGTGTGTGTGTGTGTGTGCGTGTGCGTGCGTGTGTGTGTGCGCGCGCGTGTGTGTGTGTTGATGGACCGATAAGAGATTTGTTACGAGCAGTTAGCTATATATAGTGATTCATACTAAAATTCTTTACAACTGGGCTAAACATTAGCACAAAGCAAGTATTAAAACATAAAGGAGTACAGGATATCTGGCATAACCAAAATGTTAAGCGCTCATATCTATAGGAACACTTGTTACAAAAAAGAGCCCATTGGACTAATCATCAAGGAATTAACACAAGAAACAAGACCTTGTAAGTTCTGGAAAATACACGTGCCATCAGGTCGCAGGCAGTCAGGATTTTCTTTCTGAAATATGCGCAGTGGAAAAGAAGATGCCGAGTTGTGAAACTTTCAACTGCTCCGCAGATGCAATTTAAATTTTTGCGAAATTTTGTACGGAAAGCGTTTAGCTTAAGCCTGTAAAACAGGGATTCAAGTTTTCGGTTGTTGTTTTTTCAAGTACGTTTGTGTTAGCCAATTGATAGTAATCTTTCCACTTTTAGCCGCATTGCTAGAAGAAAAAGTAGCTGACTGGGATTTGTCACAGCAGAGCAGTTTGGCGTGAGGTAGATGTATAAGAACCAAGTTTTGTAGGCTTCATAAACCTTTCAATACACGTCTTTTTTAAGAGACCATATCCTTCGTATAAACACAGAGGAATGTTGATTTCTATGGATTCATCGACTTTCGTGCTCCTTTTCTGGCAGCCCGGTCAGCCCACTCATTACCAGAAATCCCACAGTGAGACGGGATCCAGCAAAAATCAACTGTTGTACCTCTTGATATAAGAATACTGACAAGATGTTTTATTTCTAAAATCACCTCACCTCGATTTTTTACAGCAATAGATTCAAGGCCTTGTAGGACAGATTTAGAATCCACACAGAAAAGTGCTTTGTAGATAGTAAGTGGAGTATCAACAAGAAAGTTAAGCGCCATTAGAATTGCCACCACTCAGCCGTGAAGATAGAATACCCCTTCCCGAATGAAAAGATTTTCAACTTTAAGGTAGGAATAACAAAACCACTTCCAGCTTTTTCATTTAACAGTGATCCATCGGTGAAAACTTTAAGGTGGTGTGAATAATTACTATCGATATGAGATTTGGCAAGAGAGGACAACATATTATTGTTGTTAACATTCTTTTGTAGATCAGTATATTTATAATCAAAACATGCGGTGTGCAATTCCCAATTTGGAATCGGGGATACAGGAAAACGATCGCAATATTCTTGGGAGCAATCTCAGCGTCTTTCAATAATTTTGAGGAATATGTCATTATAGTTGTATTAGATTTAATAGATCTAGCTCGCTTCGGGAAATGGAAATCTGATCGTAAAGCTAATTCATCTTTGCTTGAGTTCTGAACAGCTGAGCTACGTAAAGATGAATTTAGCACAGGCCAAGTTTTCTATACTCGTCAAGGGGCAGAACTCCGCTTCGTAATACGTTCCTGATGCACTGGCATGAAATGGGACACCTAGTGCGAGTCTAAATGACTTGCAGTCTATGCTTTGCAACTTTTTAAGTAAGTAGTTTGGTGCGCTGAAGAACACTTCTTGTGCGTATGATAATTTTGATTTTACGAGAGATGTCGAAAGGTGTACTAAAGTTTGTGTATCTGCTCCCCAATTTTGTTTACTGATCACTTTAAGAAGATTAAGAGATTTGCTGGCTTCGTTGATAATATGTTCAATATGGTTGTTCCAAGTTTAACTTTGAGGTAATATTTACTCCTAAAAATTTCATCTCGGTGACATAATTCAATACATTGTTATCTACCTTAAAAGTAGGAATATTGCAAACACTTCCACCAGCATCAAATAACATCATGTGGGTTTTTTTCTGCCGATAAACTAAGGCCGTTTTCAAACATGAATATTGCCATATTATCTAGGTCACGCTGATATTTTTTTTAAAATGAAATTGACAGATCTGACTGAAGTTTTCTTCTTTAAAGTTACGTTCATCCACATGCAAATATCGTCAGCGTATTGCACCAAGAGCAGTTTTTAGATAAATGCTTTGGGAGATCGCATATCAGAATATTAAAAAGTAGCGGAGGCGATTACCGATCCCTGAGGAATGCCCATTTGTGTGGTGTGTGTGGTGTGTGTGTGTGTGTGTGTGTGTGTGTGCGTGTGCGTGCGTGTGTGTGTGTGTGTGTGTGTGTGTGTGTGTGTGTGTGTGTGTGTGTCTGCGTCTGTGTGTTTGTATATGTGTGTGTTCGTGTGTATGTGCGTGTGTGTGTTTGTTAGATAAATAATAGATAGACAGATAGACAGATAGATAGATAGATAGATAGATAGACAGATAGATAGATAGATAGATAGATAGAATAGATAGATAGATAGATAGATAGATGGACAGAGACAGAGACAGAGAGACAGAGATGATTGTGCAAATATCTCTAGCCAAAAGACAAAAAAAATAATCGTAGGAAATAGCTGTATTTACTTTAAGATATTTCAACTTAGGCCTGCTTCAGAGATATCTCAAAAACAGAAAGTAGACATCTATGCATTGAAAGAGTATTCTCTGTCTGTCTGTCTGCTGTCTGTCTGCTTCTCTCTTTCTCTCCCTCTCTCTTACCTTTTGTCTCTGCCTCTGTCTCTGTGTATTTGTCTGTCTGTTTGTTTGTCTCTTTGTCTGTCTGTTGTCTGTCTGTTTGCCTGACTCTCTCTCAGTGTGTGTGTGTGTTGTGTGTGTGTGTGTGTGTGTGTGTGTGTGTGTATGTGGTGTGTGTGTGTGTGTGTGTTTGTGTGTTTGTGTGTGTGTGTTGTGTGTGTGTGTGTGTGTGTGTGTGTGTGTGTGTGTGTGTTGTGTGTGTTTTGTGTGTGTGTGTGTGTGTGTGTGTGTGTGTGTGTTGTGTGTGTGTGTGTGTGTGTGTGTTGTGTGTGTGTGTGGTGTGTGTGTGCTGGACTGCATACGAGCTTGTCTATCTGTTTCGTCTCCATTGGGTATTATCATCTCGTGTCTACGTACGTTATTGTTTGTTTTTTTTTTCGTTTTACAGATTTTGTTTGTTTTGCATTTTCTATTCTCCATTGACTTGTCAGTTATTTATTGATTTAGCGATGCATTTGTTTGCTTATTATGTTGGTCGACAGAGTCCAGTGTTTACGCTCCCTCCTCCATCTCTCGCTCCTCCTCCTTTCCCACATCTCCTGCTGTGTTTGCTTACTTCTGATTTGACTTCTTTCACTGTCATCCTCTCGGTCTTTATCCTCCCTCGCCTCTCCGTCTTCCCTCCTTCCCATGCGCCTGATATGCATTCGTTTTATTTTCATTTCTACACACGCCCCTCCCCTGTTCTGTATTTTTTTTTACAAAACAACAAATGTTATACCTGAGAGAGAGAGAGAGAGAGAGAAGAGAGAGAGAGAGAGAGAGAGAGAGAGAGAGAGAGCTCATCATCGTGTATCGATTGAGTATAGCAATGGCACAATGACTATGTAGCACTCAACGGACGTTGTTATGTCATTTCAAATTATAAACTCTCTTTCTCTCCCTTATTCCCTCCCTCCCTCTCTCTGTTTTTCTCTCTGTCTCTCTCTGTCTCCCTGTCTCTGTCTGTCTATCTGTCTGTCTGTCTCCCATTCTCTGCATCTGGCCGGCTGGTCATCCATCCTTCCATCCGTCTACCTCTACCTCTCTATCTCCCAATGTGTCTGTCTTCCATCTGTCTAACGATGTATATAGGTATTTATGTATGTATCTTTCTCTTATGTATCCATCTGTCTGTCTGTCTGCCTGTCTCTCTGTCTGTCTTTCTCTTTCTTTCTCTCTGTCTCTCTCCATCTATCTATCTACCTAAACACACACACACACACACACACACACACACACACACACACACACACACACACACACACACACACACACACACACATGTGCATGCGTAAACAAACCCAAACGCCCACTGCCACACACACACACACACACACACACACACACACACACACACGCACACACACACAACACACACACACAACTTACATACATACATACATACATACATATACATCTATACATACAAACAAATATTCATACACACATAGACATACAACATACTACGTACACACACACATACATACATACGTGCATAAAAACATACATGCATACAGAACACGCGCGCGCGCACGCACACACACACACACACACACACACACACACACACACACACACACACACACAGAGAGAGAGAGAAGAGAGAAGAGAGAGAGAGAGAGAGAGAGAGAGAGAGAGAGAGAGAGAGAGAGAGAGAACTCAAACTCAAATTCAAAGTCAGATCATTTAATTGCAAAGGCACCGATCTATCTGCAGTGAGTAAAGAACAAAAGTAGAACACACGCGCACTCGGCGCATATACTGAAAATTAGAAAGAAAATATTTGCATAACAAATTGTTCTTCCTGAAATTACTCCGGCATTTTTTGTGTTAACTGATAACAGTTCGAGAGTTCGAGAGAGAGATTCGAGAGTTCAAGTTCGAGAGAGAGAGTTCGAGAGAGAGAGAAGAGGGGAAGAGAGAGAGAGAGAGAAGAAGAGAGAGAGAAGAGAGAGAGAGAGAGATCAAATGCGGGCCGTTCTAATTTCCATCGCAGAACGGAGCAAACATCGTAATCCGTCCTCGTGAAGCAGGAAGCAAGGCCCCCGTAGGCTCACATGCGAAGGACTGCACAGAGGTTGACTGCTTCGTGTGACGGACTGCACAGAGGCTGACTGCTTCGTTGACGACTGCACAGAGGCTGACTGCTTCGTGTGACGGACTGCACAGAGGCTGACTGCTTCGTGTGACGGACTGCACAGAGGCTGAATGCTTCGTGTGACAGACTGCACAGAGGCTGACTGCTCGTGTGACGGACTGCACAGAGGCTGACTGCTTCGTTCGGGAGAGGAGGCTCCAGCTCTGCATGTCGAATGTGGTCAACAAGTTTCTGAGGGAGTAATTCACCCTCTCTATCTCTCGCCCCCTCTCTTTCTCTCCCCCCCCCCCCCTCTCTCCTCTCTGTCTCTCTCGTCTCTGTCCTCCTCTCTCCCTCCCTCTCTCTCTCTCATCTCTCTCATCTCTCCTCTCATCTCTCTCTCTCTCTCTCTCTCTTCTTCAATATCTACATCTTTATCTATCTCTCTCTTCAGATATCTACATCTTTATCTATCTATCTATCTATCTATCTATCTATCTATCTATCTATCTATCTATCTAACTCTGTGTCTGTCTGTCTGTCTGTCTATCTATCATCTGTCAATCTATCTATCTTTCTCTCCTTCCCAGTATAAGAAAATCAGATGTTGCATAACAGCTCCCTTTCCCATTTGCCTACCCCCCCCCCCCCTTTCCCACTCTCTGTTCTCCCCTTCTGCCCTACCTATCCACTCCCCCAATACTCTTCCCCCCCCATTCCCCCTCCCTTCTGCCCTACCTATCCACTCCCCCAATACTCTTCCCCCCCCCCCATTCCCCCTCCCTTCTGCCCTACCTATCCCACTCCCCCAATACTCTTTACCCCCCCCCCCCCCCATTCTGCCCTACCTATCCACTCGCCCAATACTCTTTCCCCCCCCCCCCCCCCCCATTCTGCCCTACCTATCCACTCCCCCAATACTCTTTAAACCTCCCCCCCCCCCCCCCATTCTGCCCTACCTATCCACTCCCCCAATACTCTTCCCCCCCCCCCCCCATTCTGCCCTACCTATCCACTCCCCCAATACTCTTTTCCCCCCCCCCCCATTCCCCCCCATTCTGCCCTACCTAATCCACTCCCCCAAACTCTTCCCCCCATTCCCCCTCCCTTCTGCCCTACCTATCCACTCCCCCAATACTCTTTTCCCCCCCCCCCCCCATTCTGCCCTACCTATCCACTCCCCCAAACCTTTCCCCCCCATTCCCCCTCCCTCTGCCCTACCTATCCACTCCCCCAATACTCTTCCCCCCCCCCATTCCCCCTCCCTTCTTCTGCCCTACCTATCCACTCCCCCAATACTCTTCCCCCCCCCCCCCCATTCCCCCTCCCTTCTGCCCTACCTATCCACTCCCCCAATACTCTTCCCCCCCCCCCCCCATTCCCCCTCCCTTCTGCCCTACCTATCCACTCCCCCAATACTCTTTTTTCCCCCCCCCCCCATTCCCCCCCTCCCTTCTGCCCTACCTATCCACACCCCCAATACTCTTTCCAGCTCCCCCCCCCCCCCCCATTCTGCCCTACCTATCCACTCCCCCAATACTCTTTCCAGCTCCCCCCCCCCCCCCATTCTGCCCTGCCTAATCCACTCCCCCAATACTCTTTCCCCCCCCCCCCCCCCCATTCTGCCCTGCCTATCCACTCCCCCAATACTCTTTCCACTCCCCCCCCCCCCCCCTTCTGCCCTGCCTATCCACTCCCCCAATACTCTTTCCACTCCCCCCCCCCCCCCCCATTCGCCCTGCCTATCCACTCCCCCAATACTCTTCCCAGCCCCCCCCCCCCCCATTCTGCCCTGCCTATCCACTCCCCCAATACTCTTTCCAGCTCCCCCCCCCCCATTCTGCCCTGCCTAATCCACTCCCCCAATACTCTTTCCAGCTCCCCCCCCCCCCCCCATACTGCCCTGCCTATCCACTCCCCCAATACTTTTTCCACTCCCCCCCCCCCATTCTGCCCTCCATCCACTCCCCCAATACTCTATCCATCTCCCCCCCCCCCCATTCTGCCCTGCCTATCCACTCCCCCAATACTCTTTCCAGCTCCCCCCCCCCCCCCCCATTCTGCCCTGCCTATCCACTCTCCCCAAAACTCTTTCCAGCTCCCCCCCCCCCCCCATTCTGCCCTGCCTATCCACTCCCCCAATACTCTTTCCAGCTCCCCCCCCCCCCCCCCATTCTGCCCTGCCTATCCACTCCCCCAATACTCTTTCCAGCTCCCCCCCCCCCCCCATTCTGCCCTGCCTATCCACTCCCCCAATACTCTTTCCAGCTCCCCCCCCCCCCCCCCATTCTGCCCTGCCTATCCACTCCCCCAATACTCTTTCCAGCTCCCCCCCCCCCCATTCTGCCCTACCTATCCACTCCCCCAATACTCTTCTCCAGCTCCCCCCCCCCCCCCCATTCTGCCCTGCCTATCCACTCCCCCAATACTCTTTCCAGCTCCCCCCCCCCCCCCCCCATTCTCCCAACCACCCGCTTTCTCCACCATTTTCTCACTTCTCTTCACTTCCCCTTGCTGTCAGTCATTGCTGGACAATACACTGATGATTGATGTCCTTGTTGCTGTCAGTCATGCTGGACAATACACGATATTGATGTCCTTGTTAAAGTCGACATCTTGAGATTTTTTTCTCTCCTTTCTGTCCATCAGTTTTCCTTTTTTTTAAATATAAATATATGCATTACCCTCTCACCTCCAGCAATTATTCCCGTACTGTTCAGCAACAACTGCCTACGCAAGATTCTCCGCATCCGATGGCCAGACACCATCAACAACAACGAGCTCTGTATGGTGTGTGTGTGTGTGTGTGTGTGTGTGTGTGTGTGTGTGTGTGTGTGTGGGGTGGACATGGAAGCTCCAATGAAAGAGGAAGCCAACGGAACTGTGTGTTGGAAAATGTTTGGGTGTAGAATGGGGAAGTGGGAATGCATGGGTGTGTTTAACCATGTGTAACTTAGAAAATGCACGTGCTATGAATTGACTGCTTTGTTTTAATGCCAGCCTGACTTTTAACACCTTTTGATGATTATTATAATTGTGTGTGGTGTGTGGTGTGTGTGTGTGTGTGTGTGTGCGTGTGCGTGCGTGTGTGTGTGTGTGTGTGCGTGTGTGTATGTATGTGGGTGTGTATGTGTGCGTGCGTGGTGCGTGCGTGCGTGTGTGTGTGTGTGCTAGTAGATGGTGGGGGAGGTTTGAGGGGTGGGGGGAGTGTATAATAAGGTAAGTGTGTTTTCGGGTCTTAAATGGTTATCGTTTTAGATCTTGTCCATGTTTTAGCTCTCCGTCTCTGTCCATCTGTCTGTCTGTCTCCCCCCCCCCTCTCTCTCTCCTTCTCCTACCCCTCCCTCTCTGTCTGTCTGTCTGTCTCTCTCTCTCTCTCTCTCTCCTCTCTCTCTCTCTCTCTCTCTCTCTCTCTGGTGTCTGTCTCTCCCAGCCTGACGATCTGTCGCTCTCTGAGTCCTCTCTTTCTCACCTTCACTATGTCTGTCTCTAACTCACATGCTCTCTTCCTTCCCCGTTTGGTTTGTCTCTGTCTGTCCCTCTCTTTTCTGTTATCATCTTTACTGTTTCCTCCATTTCAGTTTCCCAGTCATTCATATATTGTAGTCCATTTCCCCCCTATGTACATATTCTATGACAGCAAGATTAAGAGAGTGGTTGAGCAGGGGTTTGGGGCGGGGGGGGGGGGGGGGGGGGGGGGGGGGGGGGGGGGGGGGGGGGGGGGGGGGGGGAGAGTTGGAGGAGTGGTGGAGGATGGGGAGGTGAGAGAGAGAGAGAGTGATGTGGTTTGGCACGCGGTACACACACACGTTCGGAGTGTGTGTATGTGGGTGTATGGGTGTGTGAGTGTGTGTGTGTTTGGGGGTGTAAATGTTTGGATATGGATGTGTATTGGTATAAATGTCTAATTTTGTACATGTACATAGACCACATGGAAAAGGTGTGATATTGTCTTAGAGGCCTGTTTTACCCACAGATTGATTTATAACATTGAATTGTTTGTATTTGTGTTTTACGTGCCTGCAAAAACATTTTCCTTGTGTATATGGGATACAATAAAAAGTCTGAAGTCTGAAGTCTGAAGTCTGAAGCTGCCCGCAGAACAGGAAATCAGAAACGACGTTGGGGCTGGGTTGGACATACGCTGCGGAAGCCTGCAAGCAACACCACCAGACAGTGC
>CM031606.1:74580214-74587714 GCA_018398815.1 Conus ventricosus
TGTGTGTGTGGGTGTTGTGTGTGGGTGTGTGTTGTGTGTGTGTTGTGTGTGTGTGTGTGTGTGTGTGTGTGTGTGTGTGTGTGTGTGTGTGTTCAGTGCGTGTGTGTTGTGTGTGTGGTGAGTGCCCCGAAACCTGTACACTTTCAAGCGTTTAGTCAGCGGCGGTGCGTTTATCAATCCGTTGGATTCCGACGGCTGTGTGGTCGTTTCTGGTCGCTCATTAGGTAGCCATGTTCCAATGTACCACCACAGGCGTGAAAAGCTGGCTGGTTGTCTCGCCTCACTCAACCTTGCCGCTGGACGCACTGAATTTGGAAACGAACGAGGTATGGAAGTGAAGCGTGGAAGACACTGACTGTGCGCCATAAAGACTTGCGGTTTGATAGGGGAGCGAGGGGACCAGTTGCGTGGTGAAAAAGGGAATACGTTGCGCACACTTGCTCCCTTGCGTCGTAACAGGCACTTGCCACGTTGGCGCGCATTCTGCGTATGGGCGTACAGCAGCATGCTCACAAACTTCTGTCTCTGTCTGACATTCTTTTTTACTTTGTGTAATAGTAGTTGTAGTAGTAGTAGTAGTTGTAATAGCTGCAGCAGCAGCAGCAGTGTAAGTAGTAGCTGTAGTGGTAGCAGCAAGCAGCGCAGCAGCTACAGCAGCCAGCAGTAGTAATAGTGAGGAGTATAGTAGTATTGTAGTAGTAGTTAATAGTAGTAGTAAGCCAGTACAGTAGCAGTGATAGCAACAGCAGCAATAATAGTAATGGTAGTAATAGCATGGGTGGTGGTGGTGGTGGTGTAGTAATAGTAGCTGCAGCAGCTGCTGACAATAAGCTTGTGATGTAGAACTGCTGAAGGAGAATACTATATGCAAAATCTCTCCTCTCTCTCTCTCTCTCTCTCTCTCTCTCTCTCTCTCTCTCTGTCTGGTCTGTCTGTCTGTCTGTCTGTCTGTCTGTCTGTCTATTGTCTCTCTCTCTCTCTCTCTCCTTCTCTCTCTTCTCTCTCTCTCTCTATCTTCTTCTCTCTCTCTCTCTCTCTTCCTTTGAACTCCACAGTGATAAGATTGCTTAAATTGTGCATTGATTAATTCTCGATTCGGTTTATCCAACATTCATCAGTCATTACATTTTAAATGATCACGAAGGTCGATGATGCTCGTGTCATTGGACTTAACAGATGTGCCCATTTTCCTTTTGTGTTAATCCTGTACATAGACCTAAAAAAGAGATGAACCTAAGTATAACTACAGCCTTTCAGCTTTCGAATGGATCTCTTTTAATTAAACACGTCGTCAAAACATCACTGTTCTTCTTCAAACCTGCATGTGGCATGTGTTTTTTCTTTTGAGGTGAAAAGAGGACTATGTGCTATGGTATCTTAGATGTTGACAGTTGACCAGGTTTACACTGGTGTTGTTTGTCTTGCAAGTACCATGTTTTTGACACCTTCTCTGAATGATTGTTTTAACAACTGGACCATAATACAAAATCGTTTCGTATTTAAGATTCATCATCGAAATTACTTATCATTTTCTTCCTTGGGCTATTTATAGCAAACGATCACCGAGACCAGTGGGTTGAAGACAATTGTAGTGTTAGTTAGAAGAAACAGTGAAACAAAAGACCACAGCCCTGAGCATAAAGATTTAAAGGATAAAAAGGCGTGGGTTGAAGCAAGAGAAAGCGCTGAACCCAACGAAGCACACAGATGTAAAGGACAACAGCGGAAGAGGAAAGGATCCAGAAGTCCAGTTTGCGCAAAGACGAATTTGGATGAAATCGGGTTTGGGTACCCTGACGGAGACAATGCAACAGGAAGGCGGAAAGCGAAATGTTCAGTTCAAACAACGTTGTAGCGGTAACAGTAAGTGGACGATGTTTTGGTGTCGGTGGTGATGATGAGACTTTGAAACAGGTCAATGGCACTACAACTAACGTGGATGCAAAGATAGTCTCTCTCTCTCTCTCTCTCTCTCTCTCTCCCTCTCTCTCTCTTCTCTCTCTCTCACACACACTACACACACACAACAACAACCACACCACACACACACACACACACACAGTCTCTTTTCTGTCTCTGTCTGTTTGTATGTCAATCTGTCTGTCCACTCCTCCCTCCTCCCTCCTCTCTCTCTCTCTCTCTCTCTCTCTCACACACTCATAGTCTCCTTTCTCTGTCTCTGTCTCTGTCTGTTTGTTGCAATCTGTCTGTCTCCTTCCCCTCCCTCCTCTCTCTTATCTCTTTGCTGTCTCCCATATGCTTATACAGAGAGAGAGAGAGAGAGAGTGGGAGCGGAGAAGAGAGAGATGAGAGAGAGAGGAGAGATGAGAGAGAGAGGGAGAGTCAACCGCAACCATTCCAAAATAAACACTGGAGGAGAAGTAGAGTGAGAGTTGAGTTGGGATCAGGTAGGAGTGCGGTGCAGAGAGAGAGAGAGAGAGTGAAGTGGAATGAGAGGAGGAGAGAGGAAGAGAGAGAGAGAAGAGAGATGAGTGAGAGAGAGAGAGAGTGAGAGTCATCAGCCACTACCCATCGCGATTTTCACATCATCTAATAAACGCAATTAAACAAAAAGAAAACGGAGAGAGGAGAGAGAGAGAGAGTGAGAGAGATGGGAGAGAGAGAGAGAGAGGTGAGCGAGGATGGAGGAGAGAGAGAGTGAGAGAGACAGATTAAAAGAGTAAGAAAAAAACTATGCTTTCCACTTACTTCAAGGTGGTTGAGTCTCGAAAAGAAAAAGAAAACCACACAACACTCACACACACAACATGCACACGTAGATGCGTGAACTCGAATGGGCATCCTTCCCACTTCCAGAGAAAGCGTGAGGAAGAGAAAACAAGTAAAACAAAACCCAAACCGACATCCCAGTGAATCCTCCGCTGCCGTGGAAGCAGCGCTTGGACAGTGGCGTCGATGTAATCCCCCCGACTTTGGACACGTCCCGGCGGCTGGCTCTCTCGTTCCTCTCTTTGCACCGGGTCCGTGACACCTGTTCTCGGCTATTCTCTTATTACGCCTTTGTCGTTCGTAGTCACCTGAAAAACGGGAACTTTCTCTGAAACATTGTGTTCATTTTTTTCAGTTTGCGGACAATTTTGTTAAAAACTTCACGAATTTGAAGGTATCTTTCTGTCAGCGACTGTTTGTTTCTCTGTTTCTCTGTTTGTCAGTCTTTCTTGTCTGTCTCTGTCTGTCTGTTCTGTCTGTCTGTCTGTCTGTCTGGTCTTGTCTTTCTCTCTCTCTCTCTGGTCTTTCTCTTCTCTCTCCTATCTCTCTATCTTTCGTGTGTCTGTACTGTTGGCTGTCTGTTGTCTCTGAATGTGTGTGTTTTATGTATGGATGGAGAGAGAGAGGAGAGAGAGAGAGAGGAGAGAGAGAGAGAGGTGAGAGAGCACGGAGAGTGGTTGTGTTGTGTGTGTCTGTGTCTATATGTGTTTGTGTGTGGCATGCCTTTATGTGCTTGCTGCGTGCGTTGGTCCGTGTGTGTGAGGGTGGGGAGGAGGGCTTGCGTGTGTGCGAGTTTTTTGTGTGAGTATGCGTGTGCTTGTGTGCGCGGGGCCCCTTGTTTACTTTAACGTGTGTGACTGTGCGTGCGGGCGTAGCGTGCGTTTGTGAGTGTGTGTGTGTGTGTGGTGTGTGTGTTGTGTAGTGTGTGTGTGTGTGTGTGTGTGTGTGGTTTATAAATGCGTCAAAGTTTGTGCGTGTCTGTGAGCATTATATGTGTAGCACGTATGTATATCTGTGTGCAGTGTGTGGTGTGCATATTTATATATAATATATATATGTGTGTGTGTTGTGTTGTGTGTGTGTGTGTGTGTGTGGTGTGTGAGAGACGAGAGAGAGAGGAGAGAGAGAGAAGAGGAGGACAGAGAGAGACAGAGAGGGGGACAGAGAGAGAGGAGAGACGAGAGAGAGAGAGAGAGAGAGAGAGATGAGAGGAGAGAGAATGAGAGAGAGGTTTGCACACGGCTGCTTGCCATCCAAAATGTGTTGTTTTTTTTTCGGCAGCCCGTCTACTTTTTACACTTTTAAAGTGTATTAACACATTCAAACTTGCCACTGAATAAGTGCAGCCAGAGGTTAAGTAAGAAAAGGAAAGTAACCGTTTTCGTTCCAGTGTCGAAGTGAGAAAAGAGGAAGCGTGAAAAAGGAAACAACAAACAAAAACAAAAAACAAAATTAAAGAAGAAAACTGCAGCCCGTGCATCAGGTGTTAAAACAGGAATCGGCAGAAAGGTATTTTTAAATAAGAAGAAACTTTCTGCCCGTGCATCAGGTGATAAAACCAGGAATCGGCCAGAAATGAATTTTGCGGACTCCGAAGTGAGGACAGCAGATGCAAGAAAAATGGAAATAATAATGAAATTAAGCCGGAGAGAAAAAAAAGTTAGGTTATGAGGTAGGTAATGAACTGAGTTCTAGTGAGAGAAGACAGACAATGAAGATAAGAAGATTTCTTGACCGAAAGACTTTTCATCACAGAAGTATGTCTACAGAAGTGTAATGATTCTTCTTCTGCAGAAGAAATCGAATTATTGTGTCTACGGTTTTGAAAACAACTGCTGCTGATATACAGGCACATGACAGTTTCGCTGTTTTTATACTTACAGTCTAAAAGAAATACATGGAACTTGTATACATTACTTTGCTATTTTTTTACAATCTTACATTATACTTGTTCTTTTACCCCTCGACGGTGAATTACTGGACTCTTGTTATTTTAGTTTGCATCACAGCATGCATATTCTCTGCACAAAGGTGTGTTTGGTAACTTATTCTAAGTAGTTCTTTTTTGATATTCACGCAGAAGCCATATAGTTGCTTCCTTTGTGCATTCGTTGTTAAAGTGTGTGGTGTGTGTGTGTGTGTGTGCTGTGTGTGTGTGTTGTGTGCGTGAGTGCGTGCGTGGTGCTGTGCGTGCGTTGCGTGCGTGCGTGCGTGCGTGCGTGGTTGTGTGATGTATGCCGTTGCGCGTGCGCGCGCTCTCGTATATATGCAGGTGCGTGTGTTCGTATGTGGTTTGCCCGCACGCATGTGGAGTGCATGTACGAGCGTAACACGTATGCATATCAAGGCACGTGTATGTGGCGAATACGTGAAAGTTCTGTGTGGCGTCTGGTGCGCAGTGAAGCCTTTTTCACTTGGCTTTCATTTTTCACCCAGGGAAAGAATACGCTGATTGTCCCCCAGCATCATGGCATAAGAAGATACCCCTTTCTGTCTGTCTGCCTTGCCCATATCCCTATCTATCTGGGCCTCCACACCTGTCTCTCTACTATTCTCCCTTCTGAGGGAGGCGAAGGACGACTGTTGCATTATAAAGTTTCCCGGCCTGTATTTTTGGACAAAGTCCTGCCTTTTTTCATTGCATCAATTTCTTTTCTGGGAGGTGATAAAAAAAATGAAGCCTGTCTTGTTATCTATAACGGATCAGATGCTAAACAGACACACTGATCAGACAATACACTCGGGTTATTAGACTGAGTGAAAACGTTGTGTTTGAAAACTGCCTTTCTTTTTTTTATTTTACAGAAAGCAAACTAGAAATTAGGACTTAACATAATCGAGCCCTTTTTAAAGAAAATATTATGAATGTTGTGATGCTGAGTAGTAAATTGTTTAAAGTGCGAAAACACTTGATTTAGAAGGACGAACAGGAGAGAAGCGAAGCAAGGGCTACATGTTCTTGTCACTGTCCTAAATGTTATTTTTTTCGCCTGAAGAAAGCCCAAGAGGTCAAAATGCATTGTTGTCTAATAGTTCTGTATCTGTTTGTCTGTGTCCTTGGCGGAACTAACCCCTATCTTTCCAATTTCACAAAAATAATCAGAAGAGAACCGTTGCCCGTCATCGAATAAAAAACTTCGTCGTCAGAGTAGTCTGGTGGTAGTTTGTTCGTGATTTTCGTTTCAGCTTCGTTGCGTTTCATCATATACCCATATATATATATATATCATATATATATATATACTAAATATATATATATTATATATATATTTATATATATATTATATATATATAGGTAACCGCCGACACCATCAACCAATTTGAGACACAAGTTCACGTTCGCTATACTGGTTGATGCACACTAGGACGAAAAACTTTTAGTGACCGGACTGAGTTTTATTTCAAGAAGCAGGCAACGAAGAGAGAGAGAGAGAGAGAGAGAGAAGAGAGAGAGAGAAGGAACGGGAGAGAGAGATGTAAAGGAGAGAGAGAGAGAGATGAGAGAGAGAGGTATCAGACCAGTACTGGACAAAGCCAACATAGCTTCAACAGGCCAGCAGGAAGGCTGGAGAGAGATAGATGAAGAGGGAGGTGTGTGTGTGTGTGTGTGTGTGTGTGTGTGTTGGGGGGGGTGACCAAGAAGATGCGGAGGGTGTGGGAGGGAGAGCTGGAGGTTGCCGGGGGTGTATGGGGAAGAGAGAGAAGATGGTGGAGGTCATTAAAGGGTTGGAAAGAGAGGAGGCGAGATTTGGAGTCTGGGACCTCTCTTCCCCGGTCTTCAGACGAGGAGACATTGTGCTGCGATAGGTACAAAACAAAACAAATCACAGTTACATTTATGCGCTTTTGGGAAAACCGTTATCTTGATGAAGATACTCGCATATGTAGAATGCAATAACGTCAAGAAAATGAAAATTACGTTTTCGAACGCTACACGTCAAATGGGTATTGAAAAGGCAGTTTCGTTTCATTGAAGGTGTATCTTCCTGGTGTTCGTTTGTTTTTACAAGCTTCTTCATTTTGAATTGCAATAGCTTGAATCCCGTTGTTGTTGTTTTTTTTAAAGAAGGTAAAGTTTAAATTAATGCACGTGGATGTCTTTGCTGGATGCCTTGTCATGACCATAGAGTGTTAGAACAATCATGCGATGACTGTGGGCACCTAAGAAAGAAAGAAGCGAAAACTCAATACAGTTCATTTAGAAAGTCGGTCAAAAATTAAGGATCAGTCTGCTTGGCCTTTCTGTCTGTCTGTCTGCTGTCTGTTGTCTGCTCTCTCTGTCTCTCTCTGCTCTCTATCTCTTCTCTTTCCCCTCTCTCTCTCTCTCCTCTCTCTTTTCCCCCCCCCCCCCCCCCCCCCCCCCCCCCCCCCCTCTCTCCTCTCTTTCTTCCCTCTTTCTCTTCTTCTCTTTCTTCCCTCTCTCTCTTTCTTCCTCTCTCCTCTCTCTATTCTCTCTCTCTTTCTTCCTCTCTCTCTCTCTTTCTTTTTCTCCCCCCTCTCTCTCTCTCTCTCTCTCTCTCTCTCTCTCTCTCCTCTCCTCTCTCTCTCTCTCTCTCCACTGAAAGATGGAGAAAGACAGTTCCAATCCTAAGAAGAAAACCTAGTGACATATGCGGAATCTCTGACTGCCTTTCTAATTGGTAGATCATTCTTCGTTTTTCTATATATACAATATTTTAATCATTGGTCCAGAAAGGGTGATTGAAAACAGAGTTATGGTTGTCTTGGTATCTGATTTCAGAGTATTGAGTCAAATCCAAAGCAAGTGAC
>CM031606.1:74597714-74605214 GCA_018398815.1 Conus ventricosus
CAGCATTTCTACAAATATGTTTGTGTTTTTCATACATTTTCATAGGTTTCTCTTTCTTTGGAATGTGTTCTAAAAATGTCTTTGTACGTTATGAAAATGATGAAAAGCATATTACATACGTTATTTGTCTTTGAGGAGCCTAGGGTTTCAAAACGCTGGCCTCTTCTTCTTTCTGCAACCTTTGGTTCTACCTCTTGTTTGGTGTGTTCCAGAAAACACTAGCACGTCCAACCAATGTTGACATTATCTGGAGCTGAAATCAAATCAGTGAAGTCAATTGCATAATATTGCTAAAGTTTGCCTTTTGATATTAAATTCATTATTGCAGGAAACAAACGAGAGGAGAGAGAGAGAGAGAGGAGAGAGGAGAGAGAGAAGAGAGAGAGAGAGAGAGAGAGATGAGAGAGAGAGAGAAGAGAGAGAGAGAGAGAGAGAGAGAGAGTTGTGGCAGGCGACTTAAGTGTAAGGACTAAAAAGGAAAACAAAATTAATGGACTCTCTCCAGAAACAAAAAGAAAAACTCTGATCTTACGATCTCATTGATCTTGACACATCGATAGACTGCATAGAAACCACACTAAAGCTGAGCTCATTAACAGGGGGAAAAAAGCGACAAAAAATACATGCCCCATGTTTTTTAATAATAAAATTACCTCGATTAAAAAAAGGTTTGATGATATTTTTGGTGAAACGTCATGTTTCCATCTTTTTTACGTTCATCTGATTCGCTACAAAATACCACACACTCTCCGCAAACCCAAATCACAATCTGATGTCTCCCTTGGCTTAAGGCTGTGTCAGGCCAAGTGTTTTTAGCTAGAAAACCAAGGCTACATCAAAATGTTGTTATGCTCTGCATAGTTTGCGGAGATTGTCTTCAGTTGTGACAAGCTCCTAGCGAAACATACTTTTCCCCAAAATCCCCCGAAGTCGGAGTGTGGCTACCCACGTGGCGGGGTAATAAAAAACGGTCACACACGTATGTTCTCATCCCCAAACCGATGCATTTGTACCGTAGTGTTCAAGTACTTTGGCTGGAGTCTTTTGCCAGGGTATGCCCCAACAAAAACAACAACATCTATTGGCTTGATTCACACACTGGAGGGATGGCTGGAACCTTTCCTGTATCTATACTAGCGCTGACTTGAGTTGTGAGGCAAGACACAAAAAGCAGCAACAGGGGAGGCGGCTCCAGACGGGCAACAAGGAAATGTGGGAACAGAAAAGACTTTGCCTGCCAGTGTATTTTGCTGACAGACACATGACAGAGAACTTTCTAAACCGGTGGAGGAGGCCGAGCCTTGGCAAGCAAGAACAGGGCCCACCAGGCTGGCACCAACGGCTGAAGGGCTGAGGGGGAAGTAGGAGGGAAAAAATAAGTGGGAGGAGGAGGACTGAGAGGCAGGGTGGGGAGGGAAAGGAGCTGGGATAGTGGATGAGGGTTGGGTCGTACCAGCAGGGTTGGTGGTGATTTAAAGTGACGAACAGTCGGAAGTGTTGTGGTGGGGTGAGACGTGGGAGTCCGGAACCTTACCACTTGCAGACTGACAAAACGATGGGGTGGACAGGTTTCACCAGCACTGGTTTTCTGGTGTGTGTGGTGTGTTGTGTGTGTGTGTGTGTTGTAGTGTGTGTGTGTGTGTGGTGTGTGGTTGTGTGTGTGTGTGTGTGTGTTTTGTGTGTGTGTGGTGTGTGTGGTGTGGTGTGTGTGTGTGTGTGTGTGTGTGTGTGCGTGTGCGTGTGTGTGTGTCTCTCTGTCTCTCTCTCTCTCCCCCCCCCCTCCCCCCCCTCTCTCTCTCTCCCCCCTCTCTCTCTCTCTCACATCTTCATCCCTTTCTCACTGCAGTCTCTCTTTTCAGAATAATTGAGGAAGAATAAATCCAATGTTAACACAATCATTCCCTCCTCTGAGCTCGTGATTGCGTGTAAACAAACTTTTCCACTCTTTTCACTGTGTGTGTTTTGTTTGTTTTCTTGTTCTTGTACAAAAAAAACACAACAACATTAACATTTGAAATACAGACAAGAGCTCATATCCATGTGGACCTATCTACTCTGTCAGTTAACATTTCAAACACACCCAGCAGATTAGTACAGTAAAATACAAAGTTGATTGGCACCTTACCTTTAAAACATCTTTTTTTGTTATAGAAAGCATCAAAATCCTAATCAACGTTATGCAACACCTGGATAATCAAAAGAGTTACCTTGAATATAAGAAAGAACACATGCAAGGATTTTTAATTAATTAAAAGCGAAAAGATGCATTGAGCAACACATAACAAACAGCGAATTTTAAATTTCCGTTATCTGTACTAAAGACATTGTTGATAAAGTGAAATGGCGGCCCCAAAAACAAAATGGAAAGCAAAGAGACACATGGTAATAGAGGAGCTGAAGAACGAAGAGGACGCCAAAAGAACTCGGAAGGGAGACCGGCAAGGCCAGCAAGAACAGTGGAGAACGAAGGAAAACACACTCCAAAGAAGTCTCACCTGGAATGGCATTTTGGCGCATGGCACCTCTCAGGGTCAGTTTCCCCTTTCAATCTGTACATGACCTCCTGCCCTCGAACTCAATCCCGGTCAAACAGTGGAAAGGAGATCATCCTACTGTTTACTGCCGTGGCAAAAAAACAGGGAAACATGTCCTGAGTTCTTGCAAAGCGGCACTAACCCAGAGAAGGTACACGTGGAGGCACAACCAAGTGCTTAAAGAGATCGCACATGCAGTTGGTACTGCCCTGCTAGATGATACACCACGTCATCAAAAGCTCCAGAAACAAAGTTCTATATGGGAGGAGGCCACAAATCGTAGTATGAAACGTGATATCAAGAGCATGGAAGCAAGGATTACTGGATGGAGCAGATGACTGGGAATGAACAGTAGACCTTCTAGAATAGGAGAACTATCCAGCGATCATCAGGAAGAGATGTTATTATTATCCTCCACTCAGGTTCATCAAAACAAATGATTGTGATCGAACTTACTGTGCCATACAAAAGCAGAACGGAGCAAGGTCACATCTACAAGACTGAGATGTATGCTAGCCTAGCCAGCAGCTTGAAGGAATCTGATTTCCAGGCCCAGGGTTCCTGCCATAGAGGTTGGAGCAAGGGGATTTGTAGGCTTATCAGCCTATGATCTCGTGGAACAGCTTGCCACATCAGGTAAGAAGAGGTCCAAAACCTTGGAGGCAGTCGTAGAGACAGCTGAAAAGAGTTTCAGCCAGACCTGGTGGAGGAGAAACAAAAGTGAAGTTCATAAGGCTTGAATTTCCAAACTTACTACAGGCGTCCCGTTAGCAGTGGGGTAAGACATCCATTAAAAAAAAGTACGCCTTGAGACGCCCACCCATCCAAGAGTTCCTGGTTCGAATTCCAGCAGTGCCAGGGAAAAAAATGGCAGTAGAAGGGAATGTGGGAGTCATGATCCAGATGCGGCCCAGCTCACTAAGAGTGCAAAGAGTTCACGGTCGAAACATTTGAGCAAGGGAGGTTTCTTCTTTGAAGACCTACTGCTGTCAAGCTCTCCCTAGTTTTTCTTTCTACTAGATTTCTGGTATATTTGAACCAGATTTTTTTTTAATGCACACTGAAGTCTCCTTTTATGCAGCACCTGCATTGTACTGCAATGACAGAGGGCACTGACGGAACAAAAGAAGTCACCACAGAGGGCGACAGACTAATACACCACTAGCAAACTCATGCTGTTACAATCACAAACCTACTCTGACGTCAAGACCCATGTTACATGCGAAGGCAGCCAGACTGTAGCTTTATTCAGCAAACAAACGTTAGTGACTTCACCAACTGATTTAGTAAAAGAAAAAAAAAAGCTGTCAAAGCGTGACCGCTGGCCAATACAGTGTGCTACTGACTATGAGACTGACAGTTAGTTCAGTCAGCATCTCCAGTGCTGGGTGGCCATGTGTGGCAGTGCTGCCAAAAGCACAGACCTCAAATGAGAAGGAGTCTTCCTGTTGAAAATAGGATTATCTACCTTATGAGCCAAAAATGTCATCCATATTGCTGACATGTCTGTTGAAACATGCACCGTTACTTACAAAACTATGATGATGAATCTAGTTTTGCATGGGACATATGTTTGAAATAGATGTGAAATTTCACAAAAGTGAAATATTCATGTATGAGACAGTGTCGTGACGTTAGTATGGTCTACTGCACTTTAACGACGTCCAGCAAACTGCTCGTTGTATGGACACTCACACTCACACACACACACACACACACACATACATACATACACACACACACACACACATACACACACAAACACACACACACACACACACACACACACACACACACACCACACACACACACACACAACAGGTTTTGTCTTCAACGCTCTAATGATCTAAGGATGACATTGAAAAGCGATGACAGGGAGAAGAGGCCGCCAGGTTGGCAGAAGCTCGGGCAGCCTGCAGAGGGAGTCGTGCTGGGAAGTGGCGTGTGGGTGGTGGCAGAGGTGTGTGTGTGGGGGGGGGGGGGGGGGGGGGATGGGATAAGAAAGGAGTGTAGACAGTTAGGATAATGGGAGGAGGAGGCGGAAATAGACTTAGAGTGGAAAACCAGTCAGGGAGGAGGATCTGCTCTGTTGGTTTGCTTGTGTAAGTGATGTAGCTGGACTGAACGACCGTGTATCTGTTTGTACATAATCTCTCTCTCGGTCTCTCTGTCTCTGTCTCTGTCTCTCTCTCTCTTTCTTTCTCTCTCTCTCTCTCTCTCTCTCTCTCTTCTCTCTCTCTCTCTCTCTCTCTCTCTTCCCAAGCCTGGACACAAAGTTATTACCTATAGATCTTTTGCTCACTTTGATAAAGACGCATTTCTTTTCGACTTAGCTCATTCATCTTTACCAACGTGTATCAGTTCACTGATCCTGATGAAGCATTTCAATTCTGGCACAAGTCGTTTACTTATATCTATGACAAACATGCTCCCTTTATAACAAAAAGAGTAAAACATTCCCCCAAGCCTCCTTGGTTGACTGATGTCATCCAAGATGCGATGCGTGAAAGAGACATGCTGTTAAAAGCAAAACAATTTCAAGATTTCAAAAAACAACGAAATAAAGTTACGGCAATGTTACGTTCAGCGAAAAAGAAATACTTCCGAGATCTTGTATTGGAAGGTTCTAAAAATTGTAAGTCGATTTGGAAAGCTATTAACATTCTCACAAAAAAGAAAGTCCATAAAATGTCTGCCTCTATTAAAGGGCTTTCAACTGATGATTTAAATCACCATTTTTCTAATATATCTTCCACAACTATAACAAATGATAGGTCCTATTTAAATAATCTCGAGCTACTAAAAGAATTTTGTTATTCTAAAAATATAACATCAGACGCTGTCGTTCCTCCTATTACGGTGTTTGACGTTTACGTTCATCTTACACAACTCAACCAGACAGGCACACGTGGCCTTGATAATTTAGATGGTAAGATTCTTAAATCATGTGCTCCTATCATCACAGACTCTTTAACTTATTTGTACAATCTCTGCATTGACAAAAGCTATTTTCCTTATATTCTTAAGCAAGCCAAAATTGTTCCTATCTATAAATCTGGAGATGAAACTAACCCATCAAATTACAGACCTATTTCAATATTATCGGTCCTGTCGAAACCTTTGGAAAAACATGTCTATAAACATCTAATGTCACATGTTTCGGAGAACAATTTGCTTCATCCCAATCAATCAGGATTTAGAGAAAACCATTCATGCCACACTGCTTTAACTAACCTCGTCGAGGATTGGCTCGTTAATATCAATGACAACAAATTCACGGAAGTATTGTTCGTTGACTTTGCAAAAGCTTTCGACGTCATTGACCATAATTTGCTGCTACGAAAGCTAGCCTTATATAGACTTTCCGACCAAAGTCTTTCTCTTCTTACATCTTTTCTTTCTAACCGTCATCACAAGGTTTTCTTGGGTAACCAACAATCCAAATTCCAGACACAAACATTTGGTGTTCCCCAAGGATCCGTTCTTGGTCCTCTACTTTTTTCTCTCTATATTAATGATCTTCCCTTATACATTACAGGAGGCGTATGTGAACTGTTTGCAGATGATACGTCTATCATTCGAGCCATTCTAATTTGAAGCAATTATTCACAACTCTGCAGAACAATGTTAGTAACTTAATTGATTGGACTGAGCTGAACCACATGTCTTTGAACGACCAAAAATCTAAATACATGATAATAACTTCGCGACAAAAACGGCAAAAAATAACCTTCAGTCTGCCTTCTATACACATAGGTAATACAGTCATTCATGAAGTTGATACTCACAAAGTTTAGGTGTTACTATCGACAATAATCTTTCCTGGTCACCCCATATCGATAGTTTATGCAAACGTATTTCCCAAAGGTTATTTCAACTTTCAAAAATTAAGAATTTCCTCGATGTTACAGCTCGAAAGAAATTCTTTCATGCATTTATTTCATCATCTATCGATTATGCGTCAACACTCTATGATCAATGCAGTGCAAACACATTAAGATATCTAAACAGGATTATAAACGCTCTCTGAAGTTACTACTTTTAAAAACTACCAGTTTGACGACTGAAGACTACTTAGCGCTGGAGATCCTTCCATTATCGTATAAACTACAGTTTAACAAAGCCGTTGTAATGTATCGAATAATGAACGGATTTGCTCCTTGTACACTAACCACACGATTTCCGCGAAATCAATCAAGATACACGAACAATATTGTAATGAGAAAACCCAGAATTGATCTTTTTAAAACAAGTCTCGCCTATTCAGGAGGGGCCCTTTGGAACTCCTTACCAATTACGTGAAAGATAAAGAAAGCATCAGCTCGTTTAAATCAGCTTACAAAGCATTTCTCTTTCAGGCACTAAAAACTTTTTAAAAGTACACTACATATTTTAGACATGATATTTCTCTTCATGCCATATAATGCGAAAGAAAGAATATAACAGACATTGTGACCATTGTTATGTTTAAACAGTACTGTACAGATTGCTGATGTCATTAGATCAATTCCTTCGTGTGTGTGTGTGTGTGTGTGTGTGTGTGTGTGTGTGTGTGTGTGTGTGTGTGTGTGTGTGTGTGTGTGTGTGTGTGTGTGTGTGTGTGAGCGTGCGCACGCGCATATGGATGCTTGCATGATTGTGTCGTTTGCTTTTGTAGTATTAGTCTGTTACTTCATACAGTTTGCAAGTTGACTTAGTGTATTCACTTTTTCCTCTTTGTTGCCATATTGACTTGTGTGTTGTCCATGTGCTTTTTTTTTTTTCCCAGGGCTGGGTGAAAAAAAGCATGCGCAATTTGCTTATCCCATTACCCTGGTAAAATAAAATTTCGTTCGTCCGTTCGTTCGTTCGTTCGTTCGTTCTCTCTCTTTCTCTTTCTCTCTCTCTCTCTTTCTCTCTCTCTCTCTCTCTCCCCCCCTCTCTCTCTCCTCTCTCTCTCTCTCTCTCTCTCTCCCCTCTCTCTCTT
>CM031606.1:74620214-74623476 GCA_018398815.1 Conus ventricosus
CCACTTCCGCGTAGGAAGAAGCCAGTGTCAGCCTCCCGTACCTCATTCCCTCTCGGCCTGCCGTCCAAGCAAGATAAGTCTTGTGCTCTGTCTCGCCTTCTCTTTGCCGTTGTGTTCAGATAGCTTTGTGTTTGCTTCTTTGCTTATTTGTTGTGGCTTGCGCGCTTCACCCTTTTACTCTTGAGCTGTGAGCTTTGGTTGGTGTGCTTGATTAATCTATTGCACCGCGCCATCGTCGTCTTTGTGCTTTGTCATCGGCACTCGCGACTTCGCCTTCCGTTCTTTTCGATCTTCGAAAGTCGGAACTCCATCGCCGGTCCCCTTTTCCCCCCTTTTCTTGGGCTTTACGGTCCTTTTGTTCTCCGAGTCTCAGTCCATTTCCTTCGATTCGGACACCGATTCGTCTTCCACTCGGTTTCTATTTTTCGCCGGTCGTTCCGCCATTTGTTTTCGACCGGCCAAACGGCGTCACTTACGATCGACCTTCCTCGATCTAACACTGAGATCTCTTTACATTTACAACACTTCCAGTGTCTCTCCGAGGTTGGTTGAGCTTTTCTATCCCTCTATCCACCTCTTTGTCTCCCTTTGCGATCGTGCGTTCCGTGTTTGTTCCCCACCACCAGTGCCCAACATGGTGAAGGAAACTACGGCTCGAGACGCTCCACTCTTCGGCAGTCGCTCTCTACCCGGAGGGGCCTGCGTGTCGATTCACGGGACAAACCGCTCACGCACCGATGAGCGTACGGTCGGTGTAGAGGAGGGTTCCGCGCAGGGAGCGCGCGACCATCATTCCGATTCCCCTCTACCCTATCGGCGGATACACGATCGTCGCGATCGAAAGTCCAACAGTCAGTCCCAGTCGGATGGGCAAGCGGCAGTCATTGCCGACTGTTTTTCATTTGCTTCTTTCCCTAAGCCCAAATCCAAGGGCAAGGCTCCATGAAAGGACCTGCCCGTTCTAAATCTTCCGTTCCCCGACTGGTTCGCCTGTTCGACTTCGACCGCGCAAGGAGACCCTATCTATCATGCCGTGTCCGGCAATCATCGGCCCCAGGGGACCCTTGCCGAGACCCGGACCGGCCACGGGTAGACGACTCGCGGCCGGAATCACCGCACGTCACCCGATCTATTGAGACTCGTGACGCTAGCACCTCCCCCACTAACGTCACCCAGTCTCATCACGCTCTCCCCAACCGTGTCTGGGTTCAGCCACGACCCGGACACGAGGAGCGTCAAACTCCGGTGGAGGGGCTGTGGCCAGTCTTTGGTGGTACCCCCCCACTGACCACAACCCGGGTCAGGTACGCAGGCATCGACTAGCTCGGATCTGCGCCCTCACCCCCGACGGTCGAACCACCCCGATCGATCGTCTCAATCTCCCTAGGGGTACAGGACGTTGGGGAGCGGACTTCTTCCGCTCCCCCTATTGGGCAACGTCCGCGGTCCCGTTCCTCCGGGGGGAGGATCGACCAGCGGGGCCAGGGGTAACCTTTCGTCCCTTGAGTCTTTCGCGTCGACTCAGCCATTCCCCGTCCGCTACCACACGGCCGGGGGCTCGGCGACCGTAACACCCACCGACCCTCTGCCACGCAGGGGGCCGGCGCGGACCCACCCGGGAGATGCAGGAGGCAGTGCTCTCCTTGGTGCGCAAGGTTACCGGGTCCCGAGGAGACTCTGCCTCTGGGCCCCCACAGCCCTTTCTTTCTCCCCGGGGACCGGTGGTTCTATTCCCCCGAGAGGAATCAGTGGCTTAGCTCTGACTCTTCCCTTGTCACGAGTTTGTCACGAGGCCTACGACGTTCGACCCACCTAGGGTGGCGGAATTACTTATTTGTTTATTGTCGTTGCTGTTGTCGTGTACCCGTCCCTTAGTGTGGCTTGTGGTGCGGTTGCACCTTGGTATAGTTCAGCTCAACTTCGGTTTGCTTTCTCTCTCTCTCTCTCTCTAATTCCACCGCCCGTGCTATTCATCCTGCAAGTTCACGGGTGGCCGGTACCTTTGTCTCGAACTTTCTGTCTATCGGCCTCTCGCCTGTCTTTTTACCTGTCGCACGTGCTTCATTTCTTTTAGTTTGAAGTATGCTCACTCTGTGACGCAGCATGGCATGTTGGCCGCCATTGCTGGGGGAGGTTAGCTTCACTCGAGCGGAAGATGTCTCTGGGAGCGCCTGCTCCAGTCTTGGTTCTTCACCGTATCATCGAGAGTACAGTCAGTACTTTCAATTCCCGCAGTCGGCCTGTAGGAGAGGGACATCACTTCTTCTGTTTCCGCATCTTCGCCTCTGTCCTCTCGACTGGACAGAGGGTAGAGAGAGTCCTTTGGGCCCGCCTCTTCGGGGGTCACCCACGGGTAGCTGGTAAGCATCAGTTTTTGTGGTCTGTTTGTTTTGGTTTGTTGTTGTTAGCCGGCTTAGTCTTCGCTTTTGCGCAATTTTCTTTTGTTTTCGAAATTGTAAGAGAAATATTGTGTGAGACCTTTTCTCTGGTTAATTCAATCTTTAACCTGGCCATTCTAAATTATTTCCAAAATTCTTTCTCCTGTTTATGTATCTGGTGATGCGGTAGTCGGTGGGGAAGGAGAGAACCTGGTGATTCAGGGTTGGAACTTGCTTGGTCTCGCTCGTCCCTCCCTGTCACATTCGCCGGACTTTTATCCTTCGGCCACCGTCTGTTTGTGTGTGCAAGAAGAACGAGTTTTATGTTCACGAGCGTGCGTACGCATGATTTGTCGTTCGGATGCGTGGTTGGAGATTGTGTTATTTTGAAATGTGTTTATAAATGTGACAGTTATGCCATTGAATTACTATTTGCAAATGTGGTGGCAGTTATTAAGCGATGGTCGCTGTGTGATTTATTTCCAAAGGAAGGAAAAAGTTAAGCGTGAGTGAGAGAAGGGTGAAGATAATTCATATTTGTTTTATAACCTGTTGATTTAATGCAGTCTTTTACCTGCATCGTGTGAGAAGACTTGATTCAATGGGTTTACTGTGTGCGTTTAATACACTTCCCCTCGCCCATCATGCGAGTGGCTGTTAAGACTTGACAGCAATGGTCAGACGGTACTGACGGCAGGGTTCCAGTACCCTTCTTCCTTCCTCCTTCCTTCTTCTTTCCCTCCTCTTCGACTCTCCTCCCAGCTACGTCCTCCCCCTCCGGGGGCTTCACCTGGAGCACGAACTGGATGGTGCCACGTGCTGGTCGAGGCCACGTTCTGGCTGAGACCACGGACGGGATGGGGCCACGCGTGGTCGAGGCCACG
>CM031606.1:74623576-74628576 GCA_018398815.1 Conus ventricosus
CTTCCTGCTACATATTCCTCACAGGAAACTCGACCCTTCTTTGCTCCTGCAACAATACTGCACCTATCCCACCACCTGATGCATCTGGTCCGCAACAAAAATGTTTGGACATATCGGGTAGCTTCAAGATGGACGGAACCTAGTCTTTCCAACACCGTCGCAGTGCTTCTCTGCACCCGTCTGACCACTCGACCACTGCCGGTTTCCCTGCCTTGACCAAATCACTGAGAGGACTCGTGATTGCTGCGAAGTTTGGAACAAACCCCCTGTAGAAGCCAACAAAACCTAGCAGACTCCTGACTTCTGTTTGGTCTTTGGTCTCCTGAATTCCATCATCTTCTCCACCTTTCCCTTTCTGGCTGCTTTGTGTCACCTCCGACAAAAAAACCAGAACTCCTACTGGTCAAAGCCCTTCATACAGTGACACATCCCTGTATGACTCTTCTGGAAACTTAGGCAACAAAATCCCCCCTTCTTCTGCTGGGTCCTCTTTCACCTCATCAATGATTGCTGCTGCGCCTATGAAAATCATCAAAGACTCGGTCAGCCGTTTTAAACCGGTGCCGAGATAAATCGCCATGAGGACCCCGGACCCACTGACATGACAGTGTCACGATAACATGCTGGTACCTCTAACTGAGTGGTCACCTCACCTGTCTTCCCCTTGGGGGAACACTCGTACAACGCCCGCCTTTCACAAGAAATTCTGTCTCACCTCCTCTAACCTCCTGTTTCTCTCCACCTCTTGCCAACTCCCAAGACTTCACGAGCGAAGGGTCTTGTTCCTGTGCAGCCCTAAACTCATCAGCGACACATCTATGCCCGACTTCCTTCCGGGAACAACTAACGGTTTAACAACCTTTTCCTCCTTCTTGCTCCGTGTTTGAACTGCTGCCCCTGTAGCAGTCAACAACCCAGGATCCCCCTGGATCCCTTGCCCCCGGGAAATATTCCCAATGATCAAATCATGAAGGGGTTTCTCCATCACCAACGCAGACAACTCGCCTGAAAGTAAGGGGTACGTATTTCTACTTAGCAACTGGAAACTCCCCCCACAGTGCCATCGATTAGAGTACAGGTCTGGATTTGCCCTGTCAAACCCCCTTTATCGACCAGCGTTGTTCGTACTACAACCGCATGAACAACCAGTGTCTCGTAACACTTTCACCCTCTGCTGGCCAATCCACCCTTTTTCCACTGGTAACGAACCACTCAGCCTAGTGCCCTCCATCCCTGACACTGACTGCTGCCCAGTGCTAGCCATAGCTGCACTCAAACCCTCTTCCGACTGAACCCCTTTTTGTTCCACTGCAGGTCGTTTCCCTTGACGACCCTTATCCACCTCTTGCAAGGCTGCTGCTTTCTGGAACCTCCATGCGACAACCCCTCGCCACATGTCCCTTTTTGTGACAAATGAAACACCTAATTTCCCTTTCCCCTTTCCCTTCTGCCCCACCACTGGGTTTGCAGACTTTGCAGAAAACTCCCCTGGTCCCCTTTGCACTCTTCTCACCTGTGCCTGCACCTTTTCTCCTGCACCTTAGTGCCCAAACGTGCCTCTCTATACACCTCTGCGAACTTCAACAACTCTCCTGCTGTCTCTGGCTGTCTCTCTTTCAAATGTATGGTTAACTCAGGGCCGCAACCTGACAAAATCTGTTCTTTCATAACTAGCTCTTTCATTGGGCGAACTCCTTTTTCGTACCACTCAACTCAAACCATTTATCAAAATAGTGGCTAAACGTGCACCAAACTGAGTGTACGTTTCACCTGCTTGCAATCTAGCTGAACGAAATTTCTTTCTGAATCCTTCCTCTGTGAGGTCAAATCCCTTCATTAAAGACTCCTTCACAGCACCAAAATCGGACTGTTGTTCGCTGGTAACGCATGAAAATCCTGCAATGCCTTACCCGTCAGTAACGCCGACAAATGACTCCCCCACTCTTCTGGGGGCCCAAACCCTGACTGGTCGCAAACGTTTCGAAACGACTGATGTATGCATCAATCGAATGGGTTCCTTCAAGAATTTTGGGCAACTTGGGGTCGGGGGGCATAGCTGCGCACCAGTCACTGGAAACTGAACTCCCATCCTCGGTGGTCTCCCCTCTGTATTCTTACTTTCTCTAACTCTAGTTGAACCTTTAATCTTTCTTTTTCCTGCGTTTCCCTTATTCTTTCTGTCTCCTGCCTGGCCTGATTTTCATTAAACCTGAATCCTTAATTTTTCTGTTTCCTGCTCTTCTTTAGCCTTTTCCCGCTCTGCTATTTCCAAGCGACGCGGCGTCTTTCCGCGCGTTCATCTCTTTCCATCTTTTGTTGGTTTTCAACAAATGCACGCAACTCACTCCTGAGTAACCTAAATCACGAGCGACGCTCACGGTTGTTCAATAGGGTGTTCTTTTCTTCCGCCATTGTATCTCTTTTTTTTTTTTTTTGAACAAGATTTTATAACAACGACAGCCAAACTGGTGGTTACCGACACGAGTGACGTAATAGCACAATCCTATGAATGATAATATTAGCTTGGGACAACGTAGTTAGTTTTTATAAGACGCCCAGCGCCTGACCCAACTATGAGAGCGAATTATAGGCAATCTGTGCGAAATGAGTACTCTGGGGGTGAAATGCCAAGCCTAGTATTAACTATCTTGGAAGCAATGCCAAGCCCAGTATTTAAATATCTTGGGAACATACATAAGACAACCCCTTGTCTTAGGATTTCAAACACTTGAATTTCCCCCCCAGCTTCCTCTCTGAGAAGTTGAACAATTATAATAAATGGGCCAGAATATCCTGGCAGGCTCGCCAAAAAATTGTCAACCTCGTGTAATGTCCAGTGGAGGAAGGACTAGCGCACAGCCAAACACACTCACAGCTTTTCTTACAATCTCATTCATATATCTGCATTCGTCACATCAAACCACTAGTAAAAGTCTATAACTTACTATACAGATCATAGAAAGAACATCAAAGCATATAGAATCAAACAAAATAAAACATTCTCTCTTTCCTTGGCTTCACAAAATCATTTATCTAAAACATCGTTAACTAACCCGGGGATGAATAGATTTTTACTTTACCTGGCCAGGTGAACTTAACTATTCACGAATCACTGTCTTTTTTTTTCTTTTCTTTTCTTTTTACTGTCACTTTCCCCAACACGACACAACTGCCGGCACTGGTGTTGGGCTGATGGGGCCCGGTCAGGTGAGACTGTTGGCGTTGGGGCTGTGGTTCTGCTTGGCGAAGTGACGCTGCCAGGTATGAGGTCGAACCCCCCGGTTGGGGTAGAAAAAGGACTATCAAAATCGATCTGTTCTCCTTTCTTTCTTCCTGCATTAACGCATTGCACTCTCTCTCTCTCTCTCTCTTCTAGTCTGCTCTTTTCAAAAGGACATGGTTGCTTTTCTTTTCTTTTTTCTTTTCTTTCTTTTTTTCTTCATAAATTAGCAACTCTTCTCTCTTCCCCCCTCTCTCCTCAGTCCTTCCTCTGCAGACTATCTCATGCTAATCTCTCAACTTGGTTCTCTTTTTCCCCTCCCCTCATCTCTCTGCTTTTCTCTCAAGCAGACCTAGAACCTCTCCCTCTCTCTGTCTCTGTTCGTTCTTCCCCTCGTTCTCTCCTCTTTTCATCTCTCTGCCTTTTTCCCTCGTGCAGAGACTACACCTAAAACCCCTCATCTCTCTGTCTCTGTCGTTCTCATCTCCTGCCTTCCTGTAGGCGAGAGCCTACTCTCCCAAACTTCCCCCTCTCTCTCTCTCTGCCCTGTTCGTTTTCCTCCCCCCTTCTCTCTCCCTCACACATTCCTTTATCCTCTAACCCCCGTGTCCAAGGGCCATACCATTGGTCATGTTTTTTTTACCCCGGACACCCTAAGTTATCTCCCTCTAATTCCATTGGATATTCACATCACGACATCCCGTCAAACACGCCTTACTCTCTGTGGTGGTCAATTGGTCATTTAATTGATTAGCCAGATTTCACCCCCACCACACACTACCTTCCCCCCTTTCCTATTAACGGTGCCGTGTGGCTTAAGTGTGGACGCGGGTCAATCTAAATTGGCCAGCTGAGTCTGGGGGGGCGTCACGATGTCTAAACTGACATGACGCTGGTTCACAAAGTGCCGGATAAGGCTGGCCCAGGTACTGAGGTCCGTCTGGCAGACATCGAGGCGTCGGTCAAGCCCTTAGTCAGTCTAGGTGGTCGGACTGGTCCGGTGAAACCTCTCCCACTAAGCTTAATTGGCCGGACCCGACCATGGGCCCGTCTTCCTGACGCCTGAAAAGTTTGAGTTAGGGCTTAAGTCCAACTGGGCTGTGGCGATTGACCACGAATTTGGTTGAAATTGAATTTTGACCGTGACACTGCAACGGCTGAAGTGGCTGCAACGAAGACAACACGGACTCGGGACAGGCCCAAGGCACACCAGACCCCGACGAGGACCTGGCACTAACTATGACTCGAAGTCACTCAGCTCGACTAACGGGGCTGCCGCCGCAACTACAAGGCGCGTCCACTCCGACGAACACCAGGGACCGAAGTGAAGCTACCCCCAAAGCATTCCGACCTGGTCGGACTCAAGCGAACTCTACTCACAACACAAAACAGCGATTGGTCAGAGCAGCGTATCCCTCCGCAGAGCTGACACGCCGGACCAACGGACTAGTTGTTGCTCGTGCAACAACCGACAATTTACCACAACAACTCACAGACTTGACAACACCAACAACAGCCGATATCCTGCCCCGCCTTCTCTGGTGTAGAACCAAAGTAACAACAGGGTAACAATCGGAAACGAAACCAACCTCCCGTTTCCATCCCTTCAATAAGTGAAGATTGGAACCCAGAATATTGTATGTCTTATTTCCCCAGCCCCCTACCTAGCTTAACCTTCGACCTTAACCAAACCCCAATTCTTACACACGCACGCTCGCACACACACATATACACACATGCACACGCGCACACGCTCTCTATTTCTAAACTACCATTATTC
>CM031606.1:74633576-74640589 GCA_018398815.1 Conus ventricosus
ACGATGGGTTGCCTTTTGGCCATAAGCATTTAAGTAATCCTGTATGTACAACAGGAAGTCCGAAATACTGTGCTGAACAACTACGGTAAGATGTTGATTAATATGTGCACTGCTTTGAATTTGAATATTGTGAATGGTATGTGCAGGGCGATTTCGACAATCGCTACACATACATTCTGAGAGAGGCAATAGCGTCAATGATTATTTTATAATGTCACGTGATTTGTTTGCAAAATATTGTTAATAATGTGAACTGCATGTGTTAGAAAGAGTTGAATCTGACCATATGCCTGTAATGATGAAATTCAGTTTTTCTAATGAAAACATAAATAATGCGAAAATGAATATTGGTAGATGTTTAATGGAGAAGTATGTATGGAATGATACTTATGCCAGTACTTTCAGTGATGCAATGTGCTCTCCTGAAATTCAGGAGAGAATAGAAATGGCAATTACAAAAAATTGGTGTTGATGTTAACGAATCTTTGAATATATTTAACAGTTGCCTAAAAGATGCAGCTGAATGTAATGAAAAAACAGTTTAACATAAATGCAAAACAAAGTGTGATGACTGTATGACGTAGAGTGTCGTAACGTAAAAGAAAGGCCCGAAACCATTTAAATAAATATCGTCGCACTGTATTACCCCCTGATCATTTTTCTTACTGTGCAGCCAGGCGTGAATACAAGAATCTGTTGAAACACAAACGTAAACAGTTTAAACAGTAATTTAGTAGAACAGTTGGTTTCTTCTGTGAATGACCAAAGGGAGTTTTGGAACTCAATGCGTAAAATCAACAATAAAGGAAAACAACCGTCTAATAACATTGGTTGGAAGACTGTTTCAACATTTCAGAAATTGCTTGAAAAGACGTGACACAGATGATGTTACAGATGAGGAAGGCAGTGGAAATGTGCAACATGATTCCAGTGATGATAGTAATCCAGTAACGATATTTCAATCGTCCAATTTCAAGGGATGAAATTATGATGGCCTTAAGAAAACTGAAAAGTCATAAAGCTAGTGGCCCTGATAGTATTATTGGTGAAATGGTGAAAAATGCATGTAAGTCTAATTTGATATTGGATTTGTTACAAAGTATTTCAATTCTGTATTTGACAGGGTGTTTTTTCCTGTGCTGTGGACAGAATCAATAGTTCTTCCTTTATATAAAAAGGGTAATGTTGATGATCCTAATAATTATAGAGGAATTTCTTTGTGTAATGTTTGTAGTAAATTGTACAGTACTGTTACAATGCAAGACTGCAGGAGTGGGTAAGAGAAAAGAACCTCACAGTGAATGCCAAGCTGGATTAAAACGAAATTACTCCACGATAGACCACAATGTTCACTTAATGGCGTTTGTGCAAAAGCAGTTTTGTTTGAATCGTAAATTATACGTCGCTTTTATTGATTTTGAGAAAGCATTTGATTCTGTTAACAGGAGTATATTATGGCGAATTTTTGTTTAAAATGGGATAAGAGGTAAATTGTATCAATGTGTCATGAGCATGTACGACTCTGTAAAAGCTAGAGTAAGAAGCGGCGGTTCTCTGACTGATTATATAACCTGTACAACTGGAGTTAAACAAGGGGATGTTTGTAGTCCCATTTTGTTTCTTTGTTCATTAATGAATTAACAAAAGAAGTAACTAATTCTGACGACATGGAGCAAAATTCATAAATGATTTTTGGAAATTTTCATCTTCTTTTAGCTGACGATGTTGCATTGATGTCTGAAACGATAGTTGGTTTACAAACCCAGTTGAACAGTTTAGAAAGAGCATCCGCTTCACTTTCGATTAAACAAAACATGAATAAAAGCAATATAAATTGTGTTCAGAAAGGGTGATATCTTGCAGCCAGAGAAAGGTGGGTATATAATGGAAACTGCTATGCCCGTTGTGAATGCTTACAAATATCTTGGCATATATTTTTCTACACGTTTAAGTTTTACCTTCGCTTGTAAAGATCTTGCAAGTAAGCTAATATAGCATTATTGTGTATACTGAAGAAATTAACGATGTTAAATAATGAATCTTTGACTTTATTTTGAAATTATTTGATGCTCAAATTCAACCGATGCTACAATATGGTGCTGAAATATGGGTTTTGATTCTGCTGCTATGCACATTGAGAAAATCCACCTGTAATGCTCTTAAGAAATTTATTGGTGTTTTCATTGAAAACACCGAATGATCGGTATATGGAGAGACCAATAGATAACCTATACATTTAATTTCAGTGGTAAAGTGTATTCGTTACTGCTAAGAATAACACAAATGGAACAACACAGATGCCATACAAAGCCTACACTATGCTTGTAAGATTTAGATAACAGGGAAAGAAAAACTGGACCTCTAATTTAAGACTAAAATTGTATGAATTCGGATTTGTTTTGTGTGGGAAAATCAGGGTGTTGGTGATGTAAATGGTTTTGTTCGGTGTTTCGGCAAAGATTGATTGATTGTAGTTGGCAGAGGTGGAACTCGCATGTTGAAGACAGCCCTAGGTTTTCTATTTACAGAATGTTAAATCCTATGCATTGCATTCCTACCTATTTGTCAATGGCTATTAATAAACATTTGAGACATGCTGTGACAAAGTTTAGATTGGGTATTTCAGATATCTTGCACATTCTCAACGATATAAGTTGTAGTTGATCGTATGAATTTTTTGTCCATTGTGTCACGAATCGCAGGAGAATGAAGTTCATTTTGTTCTTCATGTCCAGAATTAAGTGATTTAAGACACAGTATATCCCTCCTAAATACTTTAGACATCCATCCTGTTTAAATTAATCTTGTTAATGGCATCGACAAATGATAAAATAGTGAAACAGTTTGCTGTTTATTTGTACAGAGGTTTTAAACAGCGTAACTCTATGTTAGCTTAAAGTTGTTTACATCACTACTGGAAATGTGTCGTGTAAAGTGCTTTGTGTACATCCCCCTTCTAAGGGGCTATGCCTATACGAATAAAAGACTTGTCTTGTCTTGTCTTGTCCCCTCTCTCTCTCTCTCTCTCTCCTCTCCTCTCTCTCTCTCATCTCTCTCTCTCTCTCTCTCTCTCTCTCTCTCACACACACACACACACACACACACAGTGGGGATTCCAGGACAGGGCTGTCTGCTGATGTTGGTGGGAGGTTGGCGCAGCGCGTGGACCCTTTCTCCGCATGTCTCATGATGACCTCATCGTCTGCAAGTGTCTGGTCTGAAGGAGGTCAGTCTGAGAGAGAGAGAGAGAGAGAGAGAGAGAGAGAGAGAGAGAGAGAGAGAGAGAGAGAGAGAGAGAGAGCGAGAGAGAGAGAGAGAGAGAGAGAGAGAGACCAGTAGAAAGCCCGGGGCCGTACATTACAATGTTATCTGCTCTTGCGCATTCATGGCTTGTGGTGAGGAATCGGAAAAAAACCCTCGATTCTTTCATTCGAATTTTCATGAAAATTAGTAAACGAAGATCCAAGGTTGAATAGAAAGGAGGAGTAGTGGAGAGAGAAAAGAAAGAAAGGCTTCAGAAGGAAACCTGGAAACAATAGCAGAAGGGAAAGAAGCAAAGAGAGAACAAAAGCCAAAGAAGGCCGCAAGATGAGAGTGATCGTTCCTGACTGGCCAGTACAGGCTGAACCGGGTGGTGACTTTTGCAGTATTGATCTCTTCTGCAGCACACTTGATGAGGTGCATTACAAATGGAGAAAGGAGACACCCAAAGAGAAAAGCCAAACAAAATGCAGGCATCAAATGTGAATCAACGAACGAAACAACTTTTGTTTTTAACTGTCTCAGTTTTATTCCTTGTTTATGCACACGAAATCCCTTCCAGAATATTCCAGTTTCTAGAGGCGGCTCTCTCCTCCTCTCCTCTCTCTCCTCTCTCTCTCTCTCTCTCCTCTCTCTCTCCTCTCTCCTCTCTCTCCTCTCACTCTCTCTCTCTCTCTCTCTCCCTCTCTCCTCTCTCTCTCTAGTGTGCATGATGGCACCAAAACATGTGCATATCGTCCTAACGATAACTCTTCAGGCTTGATGTGCCCTGACTGCCGACTGCCCGGGAAGCTGCAAACAGTTTCTGCAGAACCAGGAAAACCATCCCACACGTTCCCCCCCCCCCCCCCCCCTCAGTCTCTCCCTACCTTGCTCTGGTGCCATCACAGTCTGGATCATCCTCACGACTGTCCTCTCGTTAAGCACAGCACTTTTTTTCCACATGCTGAATCTTTGCTTTTGTACTATTTCTCCTCTCTTTGACTCGTTCGTTCAACCTGACTGAAGAGCCATTAAGCTGCAATAGATGATTGGTTGGAATGTTTGTGTTGTTCTCTGCATCGCAACATGTTCCTCATCACGGACACCTGTGGTAATTCGAGAAATATCTTCTTTGTTTTGTTTTAATGCTTGCAACATTTAGAATTGTTTTTCCTCTTTGTATCGAACATTGTTCATTTGTCACATTACAGTCTATGTTTTCAGTGATTTTTTTTAATTCATTTCTTTGATTTTTGTTGTCCTGGTGCTTCTTTGTTTAAGGTAAAATGTAAAAGAAGCTAATTTGATATGGATGTACGGATGGATGGATGGACGGACAGACAGATGGACTGACGGACGGGTAGACAGACAGATAGACAGACAGACAGACAGACAGAGGGAGTGAGTGAGGAACGGATGGAGTGAGTGAATGAGTGACTAAGTGACAGACAGACACATCAGCAAAAAAAAGAGACAAAACAGAGAGGAATGGCAAAAAGTTGGAGCCGGAAAAGTAGTCCGAGTGAATAATTCGTGAAACCTGCTGCACAAGAGAGATGAGTACAATGTTTGTACGCCAAGAAGAACACAAGCCATCTGCCTTCGGAAAAAAAAAAATCATGCGTTATAACAACATTCTCACATTGGAAAAATAAGTGTGAAAGCAGAAACCGACCATAATGAAGTCTCCTCCCTTGTGGTGACAGACGGAAAAGGAACGAGGGGAGTATTGGACTTTAGAATCATACTGTTATATCTTGGAGATACGTGGATTTGGGTTATACACCTCAACCGAACGCTGGGCGACCACTGTGAAGATGAAACCGTGTTACTTTGGCATCTGTCTCTCGAGAGAGACAACAGGGTTGCGCCATGGATCAGTCAGTTGTGGAGTTGCAGCGCCTGCTGTGGCTGAAAAGTCCGATCTTCGAGCGGCAGACTCTGAAGCGGTTGCTGCAGGTGAAATCTCGGTCACAGGTGTCCGTGGGTGCCGACCCAATCCTTTGCCGTCTGCGGCGCCCCCGTTTATCCCACTGGCCTCTCTCCTCTCCTCTGCTCTGTTCGTTTGATGCCAGCCTTGATGGTGGACCCCTAGCTGACCCGGTCTGAAGCTGCTGTCTCCAGGTCTGCTGGGTCGAGGCTGCCTGCCCTCAGGGCGCTCTTGCACACATCCTCATAGCGTAGACTGGGCCGTCCTGTGGGTCTGGAGCCTGTAGCTAGCTCGCCGTACAGCGTGTCCGTTGGGATGCGACCGTCGTCCATGCGGCTGACATGGCCAAGCCAGCGCAGGCGTTTCTGTGTCAGCATGGCGAACATACTAGGCATCCTTGCCTGGGTCAGGACGACTTTGTTAGAGATGCGGTCCCTGCCAAGTGATGTCCCAAGTCTTCTGATTCAGCGCAGTGGAAGGCGTTCAGTCTTCGTTCTTGTCGCGAGTACAGGGTCCATGTTTCGCTTCCGTATACAAGAGTGCTCAGCACGCAGCTCGGTATACTTTCATCTTGGTGTTTGACGTTAGTATGGTGTTGTCCCAGACTCTCTCGCTAGACGGGCCATCGCTGTTGCTGCCTTGCACGTTCAGCTTGGTGTCCAGAGAGAAGTTGCTGGAAATGGTGGAGCCCAGGTTAGGGAAACGTCAACAACTTCAAGGGTGATCGCCGATGGAGATGCGGGGGAGTGCTGCTGACGCTGGCCCATGATGCTTGTTTTCTTTAGACCGATTGTCAGAACCTGAGAAAGATGAATCGTTCTTAAAGGGGTACTCACCCCTAAACAGCATGTTTGGGTTGTTCAAAAGTATGATCGAGCGTGTTTTCGATGTACGTGTTACTTTTCTTCTAGAACTCACTTCTATCCGTTTTTTCGGGTCGTGCAAGTAGCCAAATCGTGACTCGCCACGGAGATTGCCGAGCACAGTACGGAAAGAGACGAGAGTCGGGGATTCCGCAAGTGACGTATAAATGCCAAGACTTACCGTGAATGAAAGACATGTCCCTAAAAGCTTTAGCTATGAGGACGAAAACTCAACTATTTTCCGGCGATAATGCAAGATGCTCCCTGCTACGAGTCAGTTTCCAACGAAAAGGACATCGAACGTGAAATTTTCACTTAAGTGTATGGAGTTCAGCCGTACCAGTTTGACCCTACAGCTCCTTGTACAGTACCACCTCCCTCACCATCAGACGCTTGTGTTTCATTCCAGGCAGTTCGACATGTTACAGGTTGACCATATTATGTACAGGTACACACATACGCACGACACAGATAGCACATGATAATAAACATGCACACACATACATCTGATCACACACACACACCACACACACACAACACACACACACACACACACACACACACACCCCACACACACACACACACACATTACCGTAGTATGTAAATAACTTTAAAATGATTATGTGATAAACCACATTTTCTTTCAGTTGTTTAGATCTATCAGATAATACCTTTTCCTTGAACAGGAGTTTGTCACTACTGCATCATCACACTAATTCTCTTCCCTGCTGTAGAAATCTTTTCAATCGCTGTTCACTTTCAGTCCCCCCTCCCCCCCCCCCCCTCCCCCCCCCTCTCCCCCCCCCCCCCCCCCCCCCACACACAACACTTTTTTACATTCCTCATTTTCAATCTCACTCCTCTCCACTTAAATTCTGAAGTTCCACAATGACAGTTAGAATCTGAGGGGTCTTTTACAATATATTGCAGTCAAAGATTCTGCTGTTATTGTAAAAACTGATGCAGATCTAAGCAGC
>CM031606.1:74646589-74659278 GCA_018398815.1 Conus ventricosus
TTGAAATAGTTGAGGAAGTACACCTAAGGGAACACTCACGAAACAATTTCATACCTTGTGTCGAGATCTTTAGAGTTATTGACTGGAGAATTCTACAGTACGCAGTGATTGGTTTGCGTGGAGAGTACTGGACAGGTATGTCAGGAGAGAAGCGTCAAAGAAATGGAAAGCAAAAGCAACCACGAGATGCCAATGAAGTTCCTTCGATAACGGTGCACTGAGATCTCAGTCTTCCGTGGGGCAAGACGTGCGACACTGTTGTGAATAAACTGATGCCGGAAAATTGGTTCTGTGGGTAAACTGTACAGTGCTGAATCACAGCAATGAAGCTTAGGTCAAAATACTGAATGGACGGATGTTGCTGGTGCATCGGTTGAACGATACTGACGAATCGGCGCAGCACACGGGAGTTCCACATATGACGCGTAACAAACACTCTAGTCTGATCCTAAATCGACAGTGGCTGACCACGTTTAACTCCTTGGTACCTGATAAATGGTTTACAGCTGACCTGATAAATGGTTTACAGCTGACCTGATAAATAGTTTACAGCTGACGTAGCTGCCATCATTGCCTGCCCACCCACAAACTAACTGTTTCATTTGTGACTGTCAGCATCATTTTTGTTTCGCTGATGTTTTGTATGGATTTGTTGCTATACATCCAACGTGAAACACCACCCAAAATGTAATTCAGTTCTGGATCAAACATCTCAAAATTCATCAGGTGGGCACTTATCATCAGCCCCATCTCATCTTCATGAGTCACAGCTGTGTGTGTGTGGAAATCATGTCGGACAAGAGCTGAGAATGAACTGTGAACAGCATTTGTTCTGACAGAGAGCCTTGAAGAGCACCACATAGAGGGGATTTTTGACTTACAACCATCGATGAACGGGACGTACAGCGACCAGTAATTTATGACACGAAATTGTTAATTTTCTTCCAAGCACCAAAAGTCGTTTTCAACCTCTCTGCGTGGACGGAATGATTCAGCGTGTTGAATGCTATTCCGAGGTCCAGGAGAAAAATCACGGAGATAAATCTCTCATACACATTCCTCAGCAGCGCTAGACGTTCAGTACGACTTTGCGCTGCAACTTTCCTATGATCATACTGATAAATTTCAAAAACATATCTATTTCACAAATGTCGCTGCAAAGTTTCCATAATTTCAAAAAGATGTTTATTTCACAAATGTTGCTGCAAAGTTTCCAAGGTAATTATCTCAGTAACGCCAAAGCAAGGGTTTTTTTTTTTTTTTTTTTTTTTTTTTTTTTTTTTTACAGTCATCTTACAACAGTCTGCTTTAACTGAGGGAAAAGTATGTCTTTCGGAAGGAGATCTGTTGATAATATCAGTAACTGGTGGGCTGTATGTCTAAATATTTTTTTTCTTAAAGAATGATATGATCCAAAATACAAATTTGATGGGCGGGTGCAAAGTGAATTCATTAATTTCTTTCTCCATGAATAAGTCAAAACGAGAAAGATCTTAGTTATTAATACAAGTAAAAGCAGCAGGCTTATGTTCACGAAAGTGTAGAACACCGTCAATTCATCTATTTTTCCATCAGAGAAGAAAAATTATTTTTGTTAAAATTGTTCACAAACAGAAACGAAAAACGTTTACTGGGAGAGGAGGCGCCTAACTGTTACAAGCAGTTCATCTGACACGCAGGAAAAACCATGGTGAAGAGGAGCGGTGCCATTCAGTCAGTCTGAACAGTGTGATCTCCTTGCAGTCTGGACACAGGCACCCTGTCCTTGGTCAAGATCTGCTGGTGGACCGTGACGTGTGTCTTGCACCATCGCCGCCCAGGACGCCCATTCTAAGGGTCATCGCAGTAGAGGCGTCAGCGTCAGAGCAAGAATCGACTCCGGCTTCACACGTCAGGATAATTATGTGCAGTTCTTGATTTTGCTGCACACGTTGTGCGCTTCCGAACAGGCGATAGTTCCCTGCATGATGGTCGGACACAATCCATGTTGGGAAAGTACTGCCTAGAGCGAGGATTTCGAAAACTAGTGTTGGTGTCTGTCACGACAAACCGACAAGATTTGTTTGTACAGATTCTCTGGGCTTCTCTAAAAACCTGCTGGTGAACAAGTTTGAAATTTGCATCTTTTATTGTCTTGACGTTTAGTCATAAGAGTATTGTCCCTTGTTAGATTAAGCTGTGTTGTGATTGGTGGGCTCAGAAGTCGATCGTGCAGGAACCCTGTGTGACGACCCTTGAATCAGTTCTGAGATCCGGGGTTAAGCAAACAAACAAACAAACAAGCAAGAGAGAGAGAGAGAGAGAGAGAGAGAGAGAGAGAGGAGAGAGAGAGAGAGAGAGAGAGAGAGAGAGAGAGAGAGAGAGAAAACCCTTGGTACACAGCGTCACGAGCTGCAGCTTATCACGTGGATGGATGCCTGAAAACTCGTGCATCCAGTGAGGCATCAAAGATGTTGCTCTACGTCTGACACAATGCGCCAGAACCGTGATTTTGACGCCCGTTTGCCAGACCCCTTCGCTTCTTAGACAGCCGGGTTTTAGGAGGACGAGGTCACGCTTGCCTGAGCGTCAGAGGAGTATGATCATTACAGATTTACCGATGTTTGCCATTGTGATCTTCAGCTAAGTCCACACGGGACATCGGCACATTAATAAATCCAGACGCTCTGTTTCAAACACCAAAATAATCATAGTTCACATGAGATATGCTTATCGGTAATAGAACATACGGATTTGATTGGTGAAAAAGAGTTGATAAAGCGACAAAAAAGGAGGGCGGGGGGTGGGGTGGAGGGGGATGATGATGAAGCTCCTAATAGAATAGAAGGGAAAGAAAAAGCTTTTGAAATTTTTTTTTTTTTTAAAACATAGAAAAGAAAATGCAGCTGGAAGGGGAAAAAGTTCACAACGGCGGGCGCAGAACGTCCTCTGCTATCCTTTCAAAGTTTCTTATGTCAAACTGGAAACCGTGCGTATCTACAGCTCAGAGGTTCTTGGGTGGGTACCAAAATGGGTATGAGTGAAGGTCTGACAGTAGACACCACAGATGACAAAACACAGCCGTTTGACCGACAGACAAAGCCGCGTATGCCTGCAAGTAAAAGAAGGTTCCTATGTTTGTAGACAATTATCGTGTTCAAGGTGTGGCCACGCAGGTGTGTGGAGACATTGCTTGGCTGAGTCCAATTATAATGGCTCAGAAGTGTCTTAATGGATTGTCTTGACCTTTACAATTAACGGAAATGAAACTTCTTTCTCTTCATCGTTTTTTTCCCTTCTCTTTCTCCTTCTTCTTTCCCTTCTTGTTTTCCTTCTGTTCTTCTCAACTGCCTTCTTCCTCTTTCTTCTTCATTTTCTTTTTCAGGAAAAGCGAAGCTTCTAACATAATCCGCTCGGCATTCCTTCTGCAAAGATCATATCAGCAGAGCATTGATCCATAGGCCATGACATAAGAAACCTCTCCTCTGACAGAGTGTGCTTGTAGAATCAGATGTCTTGAATTTTAACGAAGTACACATTTGGAATCACTGTGGTAATCCAGTTGATTTGGAAGCAGATGTTTGGGGAGTTGTCTTCTCCTTTTTCAAACTGAGATTGTTTGTTTTCTTCTTTACCTTTTCTTTCTTTCTTTTCTTCATCATCATCATCATCATCATCATCATCATCATCATCATCATCATCGTCATCTTCTTCTTCTTCTTCTTCTTCTTCTTCTCCTCCTCCTCCTCCTCCTCTTCTCCTCCTCCTCCTTCTTGCCTTCTTCTTCCTCTTTTTTTTTCTTCATCTTCTCCCTTTTCCCTATTCTCCTCTTCCTAATCCTCATTCCCCACTCCTCCGCCAGTGGTTTTCTTCCCCCTTGTTCCCTTTCATCTTCGTTCGAAACATATGCCTTCGAACATGATCTCTTCCAGCCTTTCCTCTTTATTTCAACGTCACGCAGGCTATGACGCCATCCTATCTCCTGACGTAGCGCCTGTCATCCGAGTGATGACAGTGTGTGCAGCGTCCTCTCTTCACATCGTAATGGAACAGAATATTTGGAATCTCCGTCAAAATCCAAGCGGCTTCACTAGCGAGGCGGGTTCAGGTGCCCGAGATTGGTAGCCCTGATCGATGTTTGCTTTTGTTGATCTGGGTATTGTAGGATGTGCTCTCAGCAATGATGGACAGGTCTTGGTGGGGGTGTGGCGTGGGGGTGGGGGTGGGGTAGAGGGGGCGGGGGGGAGGTGAGGAAACCTGATGATTTGGTTGCTGCTGTTCTCAAACTTGTTCTTGTCTTTTTTTGTGTGCCTGCCAGTGTGTTTCTTTTTCTCTGTTCATCTCTCTCACCTTCTGCCCGTCAGTCTCTCCCTCTGACTGCCCGTCTTTTTGTCTCTTTCTGTCTTTTCCTCCACTCCACCCCCCCCCCCCCCCCCCGCCCCCATCCTTTCAATCCTGCCTCTAATTTTCTCGTCGTTTCTCCCCTCCCCCTCCCTGTCCAATCCACTTAGATTCTGACGAATTTCTGATAGCAGTCGATGACGTATTCTTAGTTCTTGCATCCTTGGGCACAGAGAACAAAAAAGCTGTCACGATATTCTTATATTCACAAGAGAGAGAGAGAGAGAGAGAGAGAGTAAGCAACAGCAACAAAAACAACAGCAGCAGCAGATACGACGACGGCAACAACAACAACAACAACAACAATAAAGATGGATTCTGACTTAATTATCCTATACATCTCTTTTCTGCATCACCCCCTGTTTCTGAATCAAATCCGAGAGATCCAAAGTATGAACTTCGATTGGCTCGGAAGTGAGAGAGAGAACGCTTTCTGCCTGGTCCGGTCAAGGGTCCAAACTTGCTGTTTCCTCTCTTTCCGTGCTGTCTGGGCACACAATCCCTTCTCTCACACTGGAACTGTCTAGTTCTTCTTCGGTTCGGTTTATTGAGAGAGAGAGAGAGAGAGAGAGAGAGAGAGGAGAGAGAGAGAGGAGAGAGAGAGAGAGAGAGAGAGAGCATGTTGTTTCATTATTAACGTTTTTGCAGTGTTCTAACACAAGTAAGACCAGTTAAGCCACCACGAGTGCACGCGCACGCGCACGCAAACACACACACACACACACACACACACACACACACACACACACACACACACACACACACACACAGAGGCGCAATCCCACGTTCACCAGTGATATATAGTTCACAAAAATTGCAAAACCACTTTCACGAATGAGAACTTCAATGTTCCTGTACATAGATTTGCCAAGCCCGCGGCTATCATGTCTGTGATAAATGGAACGGAACAGACAGCACTGACTGGAAGATGAACTCTAAAGTATGGCTTAGAAACGTAACAGTGAAAGCTAACAGCAAACACTTGACCATGCTCTCGACATCATGAGCGTTATCAGGGGACTCTCGAATTCTCCAAGAATGACTGGAGGAGACTGTTTGCGCTCACGGGGGAGAAAGAATATAGCTGAGGTATCAGTCCAAACTACTGAAGCACGAAAGATCATGAGACATCAAAGCACCGGTAACTTACTGGTTAAGTAAGCATAATCAAAACATTTATCGTAGACGACAGATAAGTTCCCTGATCTGTAGATGGAAACTGGATTGTTTTAAAACAAAGTATGTCAAAAATGTACATTGTATATGTGGTCATAGAATGTCAACTGATCACATTCTTTTGTGTGACTTAATGAAAAAAAATTCGTTCCAAATACGTCTGTACAGCCCATTCAAAATGTTTTCCTGTCAGCAAGTGAAACATATCTTTTCTTTTCGCACCTAGCTAAAAGTCCCAATTGGCAAATACTTATAATAGATAACAGTCAGTGGTGAGATGAGACAGAAGAGTTATATGTTTGGTTTTTTCCCCCTTTTTTTTTCTCTTTATTATCTTTGATTAAGTGGATTTTCTATTTTTTGTGTTATAGTTGTAGATAACTTAATTCTTTTGACTCGTTGTGTTAACCTTTTTTCCCGGTCCCGTTTTTTTTTTTTCTCGTCTAATATCACGTAATGTGGAAAGACGTAAAACAAAACAACAACTTATTGGTTAGAGAAGAGGAGAAATATAACAACGACCATAGAGATGGACACATCAACTAACGATCCTCCTACATAACAAAGGGACCCGCGATTCTGTCAAGATCACAGGATTATTACCAGTCTAATCAGCCATCCCAGCACAATGATGATGAAGTTGACCAGTGGAAGAAGACGAAGACGAAGACGAAGAAGAAGAAGAAGAAGAAGAAGCAGAAGAAGCAGAAGAAGAAGAAGAAGAAGCAAGATTTATGCTAGCTGAAAATGAGAGCATCTAAACATATTTTTAACATTTGCCTGTACCATCATTACAAACGTGTTCTGTCGCTATCACCAGTCCATCCCACTGCCATTACGGTAAGAAAACATGGATACATGCTGGCACATACTCCTCAGGCGCACGGGAAAAAGCACAACACATATTCACGAACAGCAAGTATGGAAATAGGTTGAAGAATACCAAATGAAAAATTGACGTCAGAGGTAAAGGTAAAGGACTTGTCATATTTCATCATACCTTATTGTAAGGTATTTACACTAAGGCATGATGAAGTATGGCGAGTCCTTTACCTGTGTTCATTTCTGACATAAGGTTTGTTTTGTGGGTCTCAGCTGGCATGTAAATAATTTCCCGCCATTTGCTTCTTTTTCTTTCTTCTTTGTTCAGTGTTTCTGCCTTTCTTCACTTTTTCTGCATTTCCTTTTTTTTGCCTTTGTTATACTTTGCTAACTTTATTCATCTGTTCCTTTTCTTCCGTACTTTCCTCTCTGTTTTTCCTCAGGTACTTTTCTCTTCTCCGCATGCTTTCTAATGTCTCTCGATATTTTCCTACTGTCATTCTCTATTCTTCTTCTTCTTCTCCTTCTTTGTTATTATTATCTTTATCATTATCATCGTCATCATCATCATTATTATTGTTGTTCTTGTCATTGTTGTTGTTACATGATGATGGATGATGATGATCATGATGACAAGAATAAGAATTGAAGGTTGCCTGCAGCATGTTGACACAACAGATGAAACAGCAGAAGAGGTCACTGTCAACTTACAGTGGAAAAGACATTTCCACCGCAAGTTGACAATTGACCTTTTCTGCTGTTTCACTGATGATAACAATAATGATATACTTTTATCACTATCATTATTCTATAATCATCACTGGGCTGACACAGCAGCTGATAATGATAATAATAAGAAGTGTTATCATCATCCCCCCATTATCGGCAGCAGAAACCACCGGACCACCACGAGCAACAGCAGCAGCAGCAGCAGCATTGATAATAATCATCACAACAATTGAGAACTCCTCGAAAGGTTTACACTGTCATATCTAAATTCCATCACCATCAAAAGGATGAAACAATAAAACAGTGATAGGGCCTACTATACTGTTCCAGCCTGGAAGAAAGCCCTGCATCATTCCAAGCTGAACGGTGCACACGAAGCAAACGGTATGTAGCAAAACGTTTGCAAACGTTATCGCTGTCAGAATGCAGCCCAGCTACAGACTAGTGGAAGCAGCACGCGAGGCTTGGCGGGTCGGGTGGTCAGACACTTTGGTGGGTTGCTGATTTATCTGTCTGCGGCAAGGGAGCTTGCACTCTGTCTCTGCTGGCGCTGTGATTTGGGAGACCCATTTGTCCGGCTCAATGGTAACGCTGTTTTCTCAATGTCTTCGTCTAGCTCACATGTGATTAAGGGGAGGGGAGGCAAGGGGTTAAGGGTTGGGGTGAGATGAGGGGGCGGGGTGGGGGGTGGGGGATATGAGTGGAAGTCATGTGTGTGGGGGTAAAGGATTGGAGGTAATTATTGTATATAGGTCCGTGCGTTTGTTCACCTTTGTCCCACACCCCTGACATAGGACACGGACACACCACACACACACACTCACACACTTTCAGTGGAAGGACGTTAAACTGATAAGAAGAAGAACAACAACAACAACAACAGCACACACACACACACACACACACACACACACACACACACACACACACCACACACACACACACACGCCCGCATGCATGCATGCACGTACGCACGTGCGCACACGCACACACGCACACACACACACACACACAACACACACACACACACACACACACACACACACACTCACCACAACACCACACCACACACGCACGCACGCACGCACGCACGCACGCACGCACGCACGCACGCACACACACACACACACACACACACACACACACACACACACACACACACACAGAGTTATTCATTGTGTTCTGCAGCAGAGAAATTAGAATACAGTATCGGTGATGGTCAAAGATCACCCGCAACTGGCAGGGGGAGACAAATTAGTCAGGGGATCAAAGATAAGGGAAACACCGCCTGGCAGTGACAAGCTGTAACGGGAGGTAATCCACTGTGTACGCGGCAGACTCGTCCTGTCCAACACATCATTCTCCTGCCACTGTCAACGCGTTCCTGGAGAGAGAGAGAGAGAGAGAGAGAGAGAGGGAGAGAGAGAGAGAGAGAGGAGAGGAGAGACGACAGACAGACAGACAGACAGACAGACAGACAGAGACATAGACACGTACACAGACAGACAGACAGACAGCCAGACAGCCAAAGAAAAAGAGAAAAAGATGCTCACAGAACCACACACACACACACACACACACACACACACACACACACACACAACACACACACACACACACACATTTCCCTGTAAGCTGATATAGATCTTACGATGGAAAGAGAATTGCTGTTCAATAAAAGCCATAAGAGTAAAACATATAGTCTGCAATAAAGTAAATACATTTTAATCTACCTTGGTATTCTCCAATAGGATTATTTTCTTTTACCCATTCCTGCAACCTTCAGCTAATGATTGTCCTATACAACTTAGTAGAAGTATCACAAAGCGAAATGCCTCCGTTATTATTGGGATTGTTTACATTTACTTTCTCACAGAGGGGAATGAAATGGATTCTGCCCAATTCTCGGGGTAAATTCCTTTATCGAACAGCGAGTTGAAAAAAGTTATCAGAAATCTAAGATAAGGTCAGATTTACAACCATATCTTTGAAAAATTATGGAGAAAAGGAGAGGGTACATGAATGCAAAATGATCAGAAATATTACTTTAGATCGCTTCTTGTTGCAAAAGAAGATGCTATCTTATGTTGTCTACGTCATTCTCGGGTTTACCATTTTGAAGCAACTGACAGTAACATGTACCTCATCGTCAATTGTGAAGGTTGCTTTCCATGACATTTATATGTATGCGTAGACGCTGCAATATTACACATACCATATTTAGCTTCACAAATGTTTGCTTCGTGAATCCATTTTAATTTATGGAAGAGATGCGCTTATTAGTATCATTTCCAAATGTTTACTACTGAATTATGTTACACTATCATGGATACAAGTACCCTATTCCAAGTTGGAACGGACTCCCTTTGCTGTGTAAAGAAGTAAACAGACAGATTGATACACTGAACATCATTCCATATTTGTATAATCGACACTAAATGTTTCAAGTCTATGAATGCTTCATGGAGAGAGAGAGAGAGAGAGAGAGAGAGAGAGAGAGAGAGAGAGAGAGAGAGATGAGAGAGAGATGAGAGAGAGAGAGAGAGAGAATATCCGAAAAAAAGAGACAAGCATGATAGATCATATTCTGGTTCCCTCAGCTTTACTGTCAGCATGTGCACTTGCTTTCAGCCTTACTCTGGCCTCTGTGATCTCCAGGGCTATACACAACAAGAGTTCACGTGGTCTGGCAGCATCACCCAAGGGAAAATAACGACGTTACAGGCTGACCGTCCAATACTACAGGCAACGAATTTCTCTGGGTGACAAATTATGCAGGGGGTCGGGAGTAAAGGAAACACCGTCCCCTGACGGTGGCAAACTATAAATGGTAAGGGTAATCTACCTTGAAGTCGGTATCTTGTACGGTCGAACACGTTCTTTTCCCGCCACTTGTAATCAGTATGACTAGTTATTGGAGTCATGCGTGGGTTGGGGGGGGGGGGACAAGAGAGAGAGAGAGAGAGAGAGTGAGAGAGAGGGAGAGAGAGAGAGGAGAGAGTGAGAGAGGAGAGAGAGAGAACGAACATATTCTCTCACTTTTTCCAGCAACCACTCTTCTCTTGGTTGCAGCCTTAGTCTGGCCTCTGTGGTGGCCTGGGCCATAAAACCACAAGACTTAGCGTGGCCTGGCAGCATTACCCAAGAGGAAAATAACGACGTTACAGGCTGACAGTCCTGTACCACAGGGACGAATTTCCCTGGGTAACAAAATTATTCAGGAGGTCAGAGGTTAGGGAACACCGTCTGACAGTGGCAAACTGTAAATAGAAAGGGTTATCTTTACACCTCTGCACCTGGATGCGTCTAGTCGCAGCCTCGGCACGTCAGTCCGCTGGGAGCGATCCATATCAAGCCGCCGTGAGGAAAACCCTCAGAGGAGACCTGCCCTTCTTTCTGCGGAGTCACCTCGTCGGTGTGGAGTGTCTCTATTTCTATCCAACATACCACCACCTTGTAAGTGGTCGACTGACGACAGTGATCGTTAACTGTGAGCTGGAGGGCGCCACCACTTTCGTTCAGCGACATTCCCTGTGTGCTTCCCATCCCAAAGACTTTGATGAACCTACCACGGACAGGAATTAAGGGGAAGCCGAGGCAAACCAAGAGACCAGCAGGACGGACTGGCTTTGAGGATGAGGACGATTCAGACGATGCAACGGAGCTCCGTTCTCGTCAGAGACTACATGACAGGCTGTACCCAAAGCTTCCCGTGAGACACCAGATCCTTGGAGTGTTGGTCCGGAAACTTGAGCAACACTTCCAGAGACACGTCTCTTAAGTGGACGAAAAATCACTACTTGCTTCCTGACTTCCGATTAGAGAGCGCAGGGCACTCTGGTCTCAGAGTAACAGCCGGCTGCGGCTGTCTATCCACAAATAAATGCTGGCGCAGGTAATCGAACCCACGACCTCCCAGACAGCATTTCCGCAAAGCAAACCATTGCACCGTGGCAGGCAGTGAATTGGCATTTACTTCGTTCATTATTTATTTCGGAAATTATAGCTAAAGCACCAAGACACCAGGCTTGGTCGGTGCTAAGCGAATTCAGTCAGGAAAATAGAAAAAGGTTTCTGCCAACCGACCGATGATAGAAAACGAACTCAGTTGTTTCTTTAAACAAGGCTCCAGGTTTGAAATGTTTGAAAGAAATGTAAATTTAACAGAAATGAATTGTGATTTAAAAAACACAAGCGTAGGTAAGAGAGTTGTCTTTATATCAAGTTTTTGCTTTTTCCTGGTTAGTCAAACATAGTGTTATTGATCCGTCCTTGACAATGAAAATGAAATTCAACTGAGCTTATTTCAGAATATATGTGTGAAACAAGAACAACAACAGAAACCTACCCACTGAAACCCTAATAAAAACTACAAGAAATAATTAACACCAACTCAAAACCAATGAAAAATCGAGTGAACATCCAATAACGTGCCACTCTGTCTGTCTGTGTGTCTGGTCCATCTGTCTGTTTGTCTCTCTGTCCTTGTATCTGCCTCTGTCTGTCTGTCTGTCTTTCTCTCACACACACAGAGTCAATCAGAGAGAGACAAACAGACAGACAGACAGCAGACAGACAGAGACAGACATTCAGAGAGAGAGAGAGAGAGAGAAGAGGGTGGACGGACGGACTGGATACAGACCACGGGAGTGAAATTCAGGAGTCAGCTTTGTTCCGTCTACGACAGCTTTCCCTCCCAATTTGCTGCCTTCTCCTCCTCTCTCCCCATCGATCACTGACGCCAGGGACAATTACGGTTCCTTCCAATTTTCGCCCCTGTCAAGGTGTCCTCCTTGGCCCCTCGCATCGTTCTCTAGGTCACCAACCAGTGCCCTTCACTTTGCGCGAGCCGGACACAGGGCCTAGGGGGTGTATTGTATTTGTCATTGGATTTACAGAGAGAGGAGAGAGAGAGAGAGAGAGAGAGAGACGCAAGCATCCACGCATGTGACTGATTATGCATTCCTAAAAACACCGTTATGTTTCCCCCCTCTCTCCTGAGTTTTTTCTTGTCTCAGCTCTTCCATCCCTGGCCCTCTCTTGTTGTCAAATATGAAATGATCAGAGTAAAACGAAAATGTAACCATCACCCTCCCTCGACCTTCCTTCCACTTAAAAAAAAAAGCGACAGCATATTCAAATGTATTTTAACCTGTATCTGACAGAAATAAGAAACGACGTATTGAATCTTAGAATTAAAAAAACAAACCAACTCAGCCGTGGCATAAACCTCAACCTGAACGCTAAGTAGCCTAATCACGTTGGGTAGGGTCACGGACCTCTGAGACTAATGCTCTAAAAATGCATTTTTTTAAAACACATTTTCTGGCGTAGAAAGCGTTGTTTTATTTGCAGTGGCTCTCGGTAGGAAAATTGTCTGATTCTGATCTCCCGTTCTTCAGAGATCAAGCCTGCTGGCAATGTATGATGGTGATCGCTTCATTTCTCAGTGACCCCAACTGTGAGAGAACTACCTCACAGCATCTCCGTTTTACGTGATCAAAACACAGGAAAATTACCTTACGGTGTCTGTCCCGTTTTGCAGTGGCCTAACGATAGCAAATCATTATTTGATGAAAAAA
>CM031606.1:74674869-74684869 GCA_018398815.1 Conus ventricosus
TTGGAATACAAATAATAAATCCCTCTTTCGGTGTAGTTGACAGTTCTCCTTTTCGGAAACCTCTGCTGAGTGATCTTATCACAAATACTCCGACAACACGCAAAAAAATGTTTAAAAAAAAAAATTCTACTGTGAAGCCATCACTTCCTGTGGTCTTCCATAGCTCAAAGTTTTCAATGTCCAACTTGCTTCCTCCAGCGACATTTCACAATACGTCGACAAACAACTAGTCAGACAAACAAAACAACCCCCCCTTTTTTTTTTCTTTAATTCACAATTAAACTTTTTACACTATTTACATAACCATTCTATCTATTTTGTTTTACAAAAAATAATTAGACATGTTGTTCGAATTTAGGTCAATAGATTATCGTGGATTTAAAAACAACAAACTTTTTTTTCTCTCAAAGTTCGCACCCACAGTATAACACACACACACACACGTACACACACACACACACACACACACACACACACACAACACACACACACACACACACACACACGCACACACATGCACACACACACACGCACACAACACACACACACACACACACACACACACACGAACGCACGCACGCACGCACGGAAGCACGCACGGACGCACCCCCCCCCCCCCACACACACACACACAGATTAAACAGCTGCTTTAGCCATCCGCTGATAACAACCGATTAAACCCTTTGATTGATGACACTGTCTCATTTAGTCAGCAGGCACCAGTCCCTGATTACGAAGCTAACAGACAGCGCAGATTAATCGTTCGTCAGTGGCGCCGGTTGGTCGAGAACACTGAACGGTTCTTCAGTTGTGCAGATCTTTTCTCTCTGGTTCGAACACCCGACATCTGACCGTTAAACTGTGTGCCGGTGTCGTATATAATACTGTCGCCGTGGAATTGTATCGCAGCGATAGCATTTCACGTGAAATATTGTTGCAGCGACAATATTTTCTGGAAAAAAAGTGTCGCGCTACAACTTTTCACAAAATATAATGTCCTATAGAATATTGTAGCTGTCCATAAAATACTGTCGCTCGAAATTTTGCGACAGCTTTTTGCGACAGGACGCTGTGAAATATTGTAGTCAGTGAATGTGACATTTTGGCTGCTTGTATGTGAAGTCTTCCTCGCTGGAGCAGAGTCTGCGAAGACGGAGAAATTTAACCCACACACTAAAGACAGCATCCCATACTCACAATTTCTCCGTCTTCGCAGACTCTGCTCCAGCGAGGAAGACTTCACTATACAAGCAGCCAAAATGTCACAATTTTTCACCAACCGCGGATACCCCAGTTCCATCATCAATGCAGCACTCCGCCGCACCATAGCTGTATCCAGAACATCTGCTCTGGACACCAGCATCCAACCAAGACAGACAGACCCACAGCCTACCTCCTCTACCACCCGCACACCCTCCCCATCTGTAGGATCCTCAAATCCAATTGGCACATTGTACATAACCACAAACCCGCCTTCCATACCAAACCATGATCACATTCAAACGTGACAAAAACCTCAAAGACCTCCTCGTGCGGTCCAGTTTGAACAGAACCACAGCTACACCACCAGGTACTCACCCCTGCTCCAAACCCAACTGCAAAATCTGCCCCCTCACCAAACCAGACACCATCCTACAGGGCCCCAAAGACTCCTTCACAGTCAAACGCACATTCTCATGTCAGAGCCGCAACATTATATATGCCATCCACTGCCAGCTGTGTGGCAAGATCTACATAGGGGAAACGTCACGCACACTCGAAACACGCATCTCTGAACACCTGGCCGATATCCGCCACCACCGACCCAAACCCGTCGCCCTACACTTCAACCACACCCAACACAACATCGACCATGTCAAAGTCATGGCACTCTGGCAGTCACAGAGTGACAGCTTTGAACGCACAACTCAAGAATCCCATCTCATTGCCAAACTGGGCACACTACACCCCAAGGCATCAATATCCAACAATAACCAAACACACATACTCACCTCTTCCACACCAGTTGGCAAAATCCCCTACCAACACACACACATACACACACACATACACACACACTTACATACACCACCACCACATCCCCTTCACTCACTTCATACAGTAGTTACAGCAACCCTCCATCTATTTAATCTTAGTTTTGTATTATCCTTCCCCTTAAATCCCCCCCCCCCACCCCTTTTTTTTTTTTTTTTTCCCCTTACCATTATTATCAATCCACCATTACCACAACCATCACAAAGATATCACACCATCCCAATAAACTGGACACACAACCCTATCATATCACACACACACACCTCCCTGACGCAACCCCCCCCCCTCCGTTTCCTCTCCCATAATCCCCCTGGCCGCATGTCATTTCCGCCCACCAAACACATGGACAAGAACGGATAAGTCATTTTTCATTCTTTTTTCGTTTTTCGTTGTTTGTACTGTCCCACATGTTAAATGTGATTTATTTTTTCGCCTGAAGAAGACCCAAGTGGTTGAAATGCATCGTGTCTTGTCTTGTGCTTTGTTTGTCAATGTTATTGGCGGTAAGTTCTAAACAAACTCTATTCCTAATCTAGTTTAAATAAATAAACAACGCAGAAAAAAATGCAGAACGTAACGTTCAAAATGGGTTTTCTTTCATTACGCTCGTTTTAATGCACCTAAGGCCTAAATATAATAATAAATAATAAATATAATAATATGTTCAAAATGTGAAACATAGCACATTTATATAAATTATCTTTCGTTTTGGATGGGTTCTATTAAAAAAAGACAAACGAATTAATGTTCGAAAACAAAAAGAAACATTCAAAGCACCGTCAATATTTGGATATGTTTCTTCTAAACAAGTGGATGCCACACACGCGCACGCGCGCGCGCGCGCGCACACACACTCACACACACACGCACGCACGCACGCACGCACGCACGCACGCACGCACGCACGCACGCACACACGTACGCACGCGCGCGCGCACGCACGCACACACACACACACACACACACACACACACACACACACACACACACACACACACACACACACAACACACACACACACACACACACACACACACACACACACACACACACACACACACACACAACACACACACACACACACACACTGCCGACAAAGCTGGATCTTGAACCTTTGAAGTCTTGCGGTAGAAGACAGAACCGAAATTTTAAATAGATGGAGTTCCTTTGACCAAGATCAAAGACGTGTTCGTTTTGTGATGCCGCGAAGTTAAGAAGTAAAAAGGTCACATAGTCCAATAAGGTCGAAGCGGTTAAATAGCTAGTAACGCAAATTTCTCAAAATATCATTGTCATAATTATTTCTCTTTGTTCGTCGTACACTATTTAGGCCTATTGATAATGAGCAGTCCAAAAGCTGCAACTTGTAATAAGTATACTATAATGCCATGGAAATTCGGAGACATTTGAGGTAGAAGGAAAGGAGTTTTAAGAGTTGGGTGTAGCATGTAATGAATTAGGATATCCATAATATAAGAGTGCGGCTATTATACGATTTCGTGTCTCTCGTTGTCTTCCCATGACTATCCACACCGACATTCACAAAGCCCTGTCACCCTGTTATGTAATATTATGGGGATAATTATATGATTTGTTCCCTCGGCTTTGACCTCATCTCTGCCCCATCCATCTCTGACCTATCATACCTCCTTCAACGGTTTGTGTCCCTCCTGTACTGTAAGGGAGTGCATGAGTGAGGAAATGTATGTGTGTGAGTTTGTGTGCGTGTGTGCCCACGCATGCGTGTGTACATGCGTGTGTGCATAGTCTCTCTCTCTCTCTCTCTCTCTCTCTCTCTCTCTCTCTCTCTCTCTCTCTCTCTCTCTCTTACACACACACACACACACACACACACACACACACACACACACACACACACACACACACACACACACACACACACACACGTGGAACACGTAAACGCGCATGCGCGGGCATACACAAACAAACTGAAATACGCACATACACTTCTACAAAGAGATTATTGTGTAACTTGCAGGGTTTGTGGGGAGAAGTCTTAAGGGTTCCCTACCATCAAGTTCCTATTACAAAATAAAGGCTCTAAACAGAATTCATCTGCAGTTTTGACACCAACAATCTCATCTATTTCTTTATATGCTTTGAATACATCTCTCCAGAAATTATTTAACTTCTCCTGCCCAGACAAATCAGCACCCAATTTATGAATAATTTCTGCCTTGTAATATAATGAGCAGAGTATTTTTTTCCAACTATGGGTACTTGATGAAAGTTTCCGAATCCAAGTTAACTTTAATGCATTTATTTGCTTCCATATGTTTGGTATTCCTATACCCCCATGCTGTATATTTTTTACAGATATTTTTCGCTTAATTTTATCTCTTTTTTTACCCCATACAAACTTAAATGTAAATTTCTGAATTTCATCAATTATGTAGTCTGGTGGGTTCGGTAGTAACATCCATAGATGGGTTAGTTTGATAAGATCAGGGATTTAAGTACTGCTACTCTGCTGAGAGGTGTTATCTGCCTTTTTAGCCAAGTTTTGTACAATGTTTTTATCTCTGCAAATTTTCTTCGAGATTCATAGTTTCACAATTTTTTAAAAACACTCGTAAACCAGATACCCAAAATTTTAAATTTAGGAGGGTTCCATTTGATATTTAAATGTTGCATATACTTAACAGGCGAGTTTCGTTACTACCTAACCATACTGCATTCGTTTTTTTCCGCATTTAGTAAGAGTCCAGATACTCTTCCAAATTTTTCAAGAGCCATAATCGATTCTTCGAATGATTTCCGATCGCCTTCTTGTAAAAGTTCAGTATCATCTGCATACTGTGATATTTTATTCTCAGTATTAGCTATTTTAATTCCTTTTATGTCTTCATTTTGTCTAATCATGTTTGCTAAGATTTCAACACAAATAACAAATAAATATGGCGAGATTGGATCCCCTTGGCGACATCCTCTCTCAACAGGAAACCAACCAGCTAGTTTTCCATTAACTGAAACGGTTGACTTAATATTTGTGTAGAATGTTTTTATCCATTGACAGAAACTTGGACCAAAGCCAAAGGCATGTAATACCTTAAACATGAAATCATAGCTTACACTGTCAAACGCTTTTTCAAAGTCTAAACATAAAAGTATCCCAGGTTTTTTTGATATAATCAAATAATCAAGTATATCATAAATGAGACGAATGTTATCTCCCAAATATCTGTTTGGAATGAAACCAGTCTGGTCTTCATTGATGATAGAGGGAAGCACACATTTTAATCGGTTGGCTATACATGTGGATCCTATTTTATACACAGTGTTCAAAAGCGAAATTGGTCTCCAATTTTTGATTCGGTCTTTGGGCTTGTCACCTTTTGGAATGCATACGATAATACCTTCTTTTTGCGTCGAAGATAGTTCCTTTCTATCGAATCCATCGTTAAGCGATCTTACAACATATGGACCAAGTTGTAACCAGAAACATTTGAAGAATTCTGCTGTGAAACCATCGCTGCCAGGACTTTTCATATTACGCATGTGTTTAAGAGCAACACCGGCTTCTTCTAAAGTAATTTTGCCTTCCAAAGAATTTACCTGACTCTCAGTTAGTACTGGTAAATTATTTACTAAATCTAGAATTTCACAAGATTCAATATCTCTTTTAGAATATAATTTTTTATAGAACTTATTAACTTCTTCGGCAATTTCATCACTATCACTTAAAATAGATCCATTATCCAGCATAAGTTTCGTAATATTTTTACAAACGTAATTTCGCTTTTCAAGTCCACAAAAATAATTTGTTATTTTTTCCCTTCTGCGACCCATCTCGCCCTTGAACGCAGCAACACCCCCTCCATCTTCTTTTCCCGAAGTGTAATCAACTCTTGTTTATAACTTTCAAGTTCACGTCTTTCTTCTTCAGATAATACCACTTTCTTTTCAAGTAAAGAAAGATTACTTTCGAGATGTTTCTGTTTTTCTGTGTCCTTCCGTTTCTTCATCGTTGCGTATGATATAGTTTTGCCTCTAATTTTCATAAGTATGTATCCACAAAAAGTTGATCAGAAATAACAAACTGGATTTCTGATTTAGGAATCTGAGCCAACCCACAGCGACAATATGTAGAGCTGCATAAAATTTATAAAAACTGGATAGAAAATGGTGTATTCTGTGTACGGAATCTTTTAGACGAAAATGGTGATTTTTGAGTTTCCAGTCCTTTGTTGATAGGTATAACATCAATACAGATTTTATAACATATAACGGTTACATTAGTGCTGTGAAAAAGTATTCGAGAGAAGCTGGAGTAGAAAAAGCATGTTATGAAGAAGGTGAGTCAAGTAAACTAATGTCTGTAATATGTTCAGTTTCACGAGGAGCCTCACTTTATTATGATCTACTGAATCAAGACACTCTAGAGCCAACTTTTTGCAATAAATGGAATGAAAGATTACCGAAGGACGTTAATTGGACTAAAACTTTTCAGAAAATCCAACAGATAAAAGATATTAAGTTAAGATGGTTTCAGGTTAGAATTAATAATAGGATACTAGCAACCAATATTGTTTTGAAAAACATGGGCATTGAAAATTCAGAAAAATGTTTTTTTTTGTAAGAGAGAAACAGAAAAAATTCAACATTTATTTTGGTACTGCCCTCATGTTCAAACTTTTTGGCAAGAATTTCAAAATGAAATGAATAGAAAATGCGAAACTATGAATCTGTTATTGAATGAAAATATTGTCCTGTTTGGTTGTGACAATGAGTTTAGATCAGATAAAATATTTGACTTAATCCTGTTACATGCCAAATTCTATTTTACAAATGTAAATATGAAAAAGATTTGCCATTATTTCAAGTTTTCATCGTGTATTTGAAAGCAAGATATGAAATAGAAAAGTATGCTGCAAGTCTTCAAATGTCCATCACAAAGTTCGTTACACAGTGGCTCCCATATTCTTTCTTATTGGATTAATGCTTTTTTTTTCTGGCAAGGTTTCCAAATAACATGACAACGGTCAGTTGCTTTGTTTTCCCTATTTGATTAATTTATTTGTTCGGTTCAGTTATTTTGTTTTCATTTATTTAACTATAATTCTTTTTTGTGTTTACCCTTTGTGGTTATTAGTGTGTCTTTATATGCCTATGATACGATTAAGAAAAAACGCATACAGTGTTTATTAAGTGACCGTTATCACTTTGATAGTAGTAGAAGTAATAACAGCAGTAGTTGTGGTGGTAGTAGTAGTTCTATTGATGGTATTAGTATTCACAGTAGTAGCAAGGTAATGATGTTGAAGACGTCGATGACGAAGATGATAATGATGATAATGATGATGATGATGATGTATCCTTTGCTGTTGTTGTAATTGTCTTACTGCGATAAGTATGCGTTTTGCGTTTTGCACTCCTTACTTGTAATTTGTTCTTGTTTTGTAATAAAGTGTGCATTAAAAAAAAAAGTCTTAAGGGTTCTATTCAATTGTCTAGGGGAAAGAGTATCGTCCCACGAGAAGATGTTCAGAGTGGGTGGGGTATGTAAAGTGATAGCTGACACGGGGGTATCCTAGGAGAGAGAGAAAGAGGGGGGGGGGGGAGAGAGAGAGAGAGAGAGAGAGAGAGAGAGAGAGAGAGAGAGAGAGATAATGTGTGTGTGTGTGTGTGAGAGGAGAGAGAGAGAGAGAGAGAGAGAGAGAGAGAGAGAGAGAGAGAGAGAGAGAGAGAAGAGGAGAGAGAGGTTGTGTGATTATGGACAATAAATCACAAATATATTTGAGCATGAATGCAGTTGTTTCAGGTCCACACACACACACACACACACACACACACACACACACACACACACACACACACACACACACACACACACACACACACACACACCGTCGCGCTCTCTCCACATACTCTCACACATACTTGCACGTCCAGAGAGAGAGAGAGAGAGAGAGAGAGAGAGAGAGAGAGAGAGAGAGAGAAGAGAGAGAGAAGAGAGAGAGAGAGAGAGAGAGAGAGGAGAGGAGAGGGAGGGGGGGGGGGGGGGGGGGCGGCGGGAAAGGCAGAGACCAACTGGCAGTGTGATGGACAGAGTGAAACTAAAGAGAGTCAAACAGATAGAGGGAGGGCGATACATAGAGAGAATGAGCGAGAAAAACAAATAGAGACAGAAAGATAGACCGACAGTCAAGCAGACAGAAATAAAATCATACACAGAAAGACATGGGGCAACTGAAACGTAAAACCATGAGAGAGGGAGGTGGGGGCAGAGTTGGGGCAGAGTCCGAACATGTCTTCGACGTCGTTTTTTTACGGGAAATGCTGTCTCAGAGCGACAACTTTTCTTCGGCAGCAATTTTTTTTTTTACATGAAATGCTGTCGCTGCGACATGATTTTATTTTTAAGCAACGACACGATTTTATGGACATTTCTCGTAAAATCCTGTCGCGCGACCGATTTTTATGAAATTAAGTCGCTCAGCGATAATTTTTCATGAACCAGCTGCAGTATTTCCCGGGAAATACTGTCGCTGCGACACGATTTTATGAGCGACAGTATTATATACGACACCGGACCACTCCGCCAGCCAGGCTGCTCAGACAACCATTTTTTTTTTTCTCCTGGCAATATGTTGCAAGCCAGACTTTAATCGATTAACAATATTTCTCTAACTGTCTATCTATCTATCTATCTATCCATCCATCCATCTACCCACTAATCCATCCGTCCATCAATCCATCTATCTATCTATCTATCTATCTATCTGTCTATCTATATACAGAGAGAGAGAGAGAGAGAGAGAGAGAGAGAGAGAGAGAGAGAGAGAGAGAGACAGACAGACAGACAGACAGACAGACAGACAGAGAATGCGGAAGGCAACGTGCACGTTCACAACACACGCGCTCCTAGCGGATTCTCTGTGAGCACCTCACTGGCACCTGCCACCGCAGACTGACACACCCAGTCGGTCAGCAGTTCAGCCGTCCTGTAGGCAGCGACCACCCGGTCAAGGTCAAGGTCCCGGCCCTTTGGCAGTCCCACAGCGACATCTAGGAACGGACCGTGCGGGACCTGAACTCCAGTGCCAGACCGCTGATCCTTTGCCGACTCCGCACCAACACTCAGGAGAAGCCTGTGTGTCCTTTTCTGCGGTGCACGCACGCACGCACGCACGCACGCACGCACGCACGCACGCACGCACACACACACACACACACACAACAACAACAACAACAACAACAACAACAACCAAGCAGGTAAATAGGGTTTCAACATTAATAGGGTAAATAGGGTTGTTGAACACTGAACCGTCGATGTCAGTCTTTGAAGACGTCATCTCCAACGAATCAAACATTTTTGAAGTTGTTCAAGGACTGATTAAGAGCCCAATGTGACATTTACTTTAACGTCTATGTTATTTTCCCCATCTTGGTGTTAGTTGCTTGTTTAGTGTTTCTTTCAAAGTTTGGATTCAGTTATGTGGTGTGTGTGTGTGTGTGTGTGTGTGTGTGTGTGTGTGTGTGTGTGTGTGTGTGTGTGTGTGTGTGTGTGTGTGTGTGTGTGTGTGCGAGTACAACACTATGTTTTTGTCAGTACAACACTATGTTAATCTGACAGTAAATGGTTCCAGTCAGTCAGTGTGTGTGTGTGTGTGTGTGTGTGTGTGTGTGTGTGTGGTGTGTGTGGGTGTGCGTGTGCGTGTGGGTGTGCGTGTGTGTGCGTGTGCGTGTGGTGTGTGTGTGTGTGTGTGTGTGTGTGTGTGTGTGTGTGTGTGTGTGTGTGTGTGTGATGTATGTATGTACGTGAACAAATTGTAGCATCGACATTACAGCCAATAAAGCTTAGTGAACACAACATGGGAAAAATGCTGCAGAACTTTCTCAAGTCCTCCTATACGGTCCTCGGGCATAAGAATGGGCGGCAGACGGAGTGGCATAATGTATTTTGTCCGATTCACCTAGGGGACCTCGCGGCGTTTGTCCAGCC
>CM031606.1:74689869-74694869 GCA_018398815.1 Conus ventricosus
CATCCATATTGTTTTCTTTCATTTGTTCATTCGTTTTTCAATAATGTTTTTTTTTTCTTCATTTTTTTCCTGTCCTTTATCCATACTGCTTTTGTGTATCTTCTTTCTTTTATTCACATTGCTTTGTTAAACTTTTTGTCCCCATATTTATTGTCTTGGTTACTCTTGCTATTTTTAATATCTGTAATGTGTCTGTAAATCTTTTTTCTTTCCTTCATCGGGTTTTTCTTCCGACAATTAATTTCTTGCTTTTACCCACAAATTGTTTTCGATGTCCTTTACAAAAGCATCTGACAAGAAAACATTTATCAAAGCAATATGGATAACAGAAAGAATAAGAGAGAAACCGCTAGAACACATAGCTGTCTGACCTCCCCCCTTCCTACTCCCCCCCACCACCCCCCCCCCAAAAAAAAAGGAAAAAGAAACAATACTCAGAGCATACAGAAACTGAAAGCGAAATTCTAGATTTTTTTTCAAAGTAATATTCATGGGAGCAGTCATAAACACTCATTTGTCTTTATTTTCTGGAATGACAAGAAAGTGGAGCGGTTCGCAAGGTACATCTGGCCGGTCCTGCAGCACTGAGGGGATGCTTTTCGTGGCATAGCCCCACTGTGTTGTATGCATTTGAACACACACACACACACACACATAACACACACACACAACACACACACAACACACACACACACACACACACACACACACACACACACACACACACACACACCACACACACACACACACACACACACACACACACACACACACACACACACACACACACACACACACACGTGCACTCGTGGTGATGCGCTCATGCATCCACCCACGTACCAACCAATGCACACTGCTGGAAAAAGACGGCTGACATCAATTCCTCCTTCTCCAATGTTTCCCTCAACACCACAACGCTTCATGAAATGTCGTAGAACGATCGTACAAATAAACTCAAATGAAAATGAAATGCAAGAAAATTGCCACTGAACAACATTTGAAATAACTCGGCCGTAGTGCAGTGTCTTCTCCGACGGGTTTCCTCGTGACGACCTGAAACAGATTGCTCCCTGTTGACTGTCGTGGTGAAGGCGCGACCTTCTTCTTCTTCTTCTTCTTCTTCTTCTTCTTCTTCTTCTTCTTCTTCTTCTTCTTCTTCTTCTTCTTCTTGCGTACGCAGGCTGATACTCCTGCAGACACATCCTATATGGACAGACAAGTATTAATCCCATCTACCCAACAAAGGGAGTGGAGTTTTGTGTGTATGACCGTTTTTCATCCCGCCATCAAGGCAGCCGTACTCCATCTTCGGGGAAAAGGTGCGACCAACTACAACGAGTCCGGCTGCTTTCGCAGAAAACCAGAACTAGCGGCATAGGAATTATCCACCGAAAGGGTGCGAAAAACCACACGACTGAAATAAATGAATGAATAGATAAACAGATGGAAGAAAGCAACATACACATCAATATACAAATGAAATAAAACTACATGAAAAGGAAAACACAAGGGAAGAACCACCTTAAACGATATTTAGAAAAGTTCCATCAACAGGAAATGAAAGAGCTCACTTCTATACTTGGGAGAAGTCGGTTACTGTGTCTCGGTCTTTGGGGTCATGGAATGATCTGAGGGATAAGATTTAAATGGGAAGGAAATGATCTTCAGAAAAAAAAAAAGAAGAAAAAACGCATGCGCGCGTGTGTTTGTGTGTGAGTGCGCGCGCGCGTGTACGGGTATATGTTTTGGTTTTAAAAGAGAGAGAAAAGAGAGAGAGAGAAAAGAAAAGAGGGGGAGGGGGAAGGGGGGAAAAGAGAAAAGGGGGAGAAGGGGGAGGGGAGAAAAAGAGGAGAGAGGGGGAAAAAAACCCTGGAACTTTAAATTTTGGGTAATCAAAAAAATAAAGAAATCAATGGGATTTGCTGAAGGAAAAACCCGGAAACCAAACCCAAAGGGGGTTCTTTACAACATAGGGGTTGTTCGAAGTCACAAAAACCAAAATGTTTGGCACCCGAAAGCTGAATTTTTTGACTTTTTCTCATGTCCCCGTCGCCTTTAACACGTGAAGTTAAAAATTGGGTTGGGCCCCTTTATGTTTTTTTTAGATACATTAAAATTTTGAAAAAAATGGGAAAAAACCGTTTTTGACCTAATGGATTTTTGTTTAAACAGGACAAAAAACGCTCAAAACCCAATTTTAAACAAAGTCACATTTCTCTTTTAACTGGGCCCCAAAAATTTTCTTTTGTGTAAAAATACTGAAACTACCGGAAAAAGGTTTTAAATTTAAAAGAAGAGGGGAAAAGGTTAAAAAGGAAAACGATACATAATTAAACTGATAGTAATGATAAAGAAAAAGGGAAGATAATAAGAGATTGCGATAGAAAACATCGCGGGACGGTTTTTAATTTCGGGTTTTATAGACGATTTAAAAGCGTCAGGGAAACTGATTTAAAAATTAACGGGAAGTAAGATAATAAGGGGCGTTTTTCCCCTTCCCTTTTCCCCTGTTTTCGTATTTGAAACTGGAACTCCGTCTTGTTGAAAAATACTTTCCCCGGATATTTTACGTATTTACCCCTGAAGGGGAGAGAGAAAAGAGGAGAGGAGAGAGAGAGAGAGGAGAAAAAGGGGGAGAGAGAAAAGAGAGAGAGAGAGGAAGAATATTTTAAAAATATTTCCGGCGGGAAATAGTCTGGCAGGCCTTCATTAGGGGGGGAAAAAAACCGGGCAAATGCGTCCAAAAAAGGAAAAGACCGGGCAGAACGAAAAAACCATCCCCCGGGAAATAGACCTTCTCCTTGAGTTTAAAAGGGGGAAAAGGAAAAAACAGGGGGGGGGGGGGGGGGGGGGGGGAAAAAGGGGGGGGGGGGGGGCGGGGGGGGGGGGGGGGGGGGGGGGGGGGGGGGGGGGGGGGGGGGGGGGGAGGGAAAGGGGGAAAAACGTTTCCCCTTTCCCTATTTAAGGGCCCAAAAAAATTTTTGGCCTGGGGTTTTTGGGCACAAGATGAAGGGAAGGAATTTTTTAATGGGGAGCTGTTGGTTTAAAAGTAATTTAAAAGAAAAAGGGAGAAAGGAAGGGGAAGGGGGAAGGGGGATAGGAAAAGAAGAAAGAAAAGGGGAAAAAGAAGGAAAAAAGAAAAAGAAGAAGAAGGGGAAAACAAAAAAAAGAAGAAGAAGAAGAAGAAGAAGAAGAAAGAAGAAAAAAAAACAAAAAAACCAAAACAACAAAAAAAAACAAGAAAAAGAGAAAAAAAGAAAAGAGAAAAAAAAAAGAAAAAAGAAAGGAAAAAAAATAAAAAAAAAGAAGAAGACGAGAAAAAGAAAGAAAACAAAGAAGAAAAAGAAAAAGAAGTGAAAAGAGAAGGGAAAAAAAAAGAAGAAAGGAAGAAGAAGGAAAAAAGAGAAGGAAAAGGGGAAAAAGAGAAAAGAAGAAGGAAGGGAAAAAGAAAAGGAAAAAGGAAAAAAAAAAAAGAAAAAAAAGAAGGTTTAAAAAAAGACAAAAGGGAAGGGGGAAAAAAGAGGGGGAAAAGAGGGAAAAGGAAAAAGGAAAAAGAAGAAAAGAAAAGAAGAAAGAAGAAGAAAAAAGAAGAAAAAAAGAAGGAGAAGAAGGAAAAAGGAAAAAGGGGGAAAGAAAAAGGAAAAAGGAAAAGGAAAAGGAAAGGGGAAAAAGGAAAAAAGGAAAAAGAAGAAGGAAAAAAAAGGAAGAGGAAAAAGGGGGAAAAAGAAAAGAAGAAGAAAAAAGAAGAAAAAAAAGAAGAAGAAGAAGAAAAAAAAGAAGAAGAAGAAGAAGAAAAAAAAAAAAAAAAAGAAAAAAAAAGTTTAAAAAAGGAAGAAAGAGAAGGGGAAAAAAAAGAAGAAGAAAAAGAAAGAAGAAGAAAGAAAAAAGGGAAAAGAAAAACGGGGAGGGGGGGGAGAAAAAATTTTAACAGGCCAAACAAAAACAAAATCAAGAAGGAAAAAGGGAAAAAAAAAAAAAAAAAGAAGAATAAAAAATTTATTTTCCCGGAAGGGGCTTTGGGAAAAAGGTAAAAAAAAAAGGGAAAGAAAAAAAGGCGGAAGGAAAACAAAACGGGGTGGGAGGAACGGGGGAAAATTTTTTTAAAAAACCCCAACTTACGTGGGGGGGTTTTTAGGAAAGAAGGGGGAAGGGGAAAAAGGGGAAGGGGGGAGGGGGAAAATAAAAGGGGGAAAATTTTTTAAAAGGGGGAGGAAGGAAGCCCCCACCCCCCCCCCGGCGGGGGAGAAGGGGGGGAAGGGAAAAAGGGAAGAAAAGCAAAGGGGGAAAAGAAGGAAAGGGGGAAACCAGAAGAAGGAAAGGGCGAAGGGGGGAGGAAGGAAAAGAAAAAAGAACGGGAGGGGGGGTTAGGGAAATGTTAGAAAAATTTTAAAAGAAAACGTCTCCGATTTTTAAACCCCAAAAAGGGAAAGAGGAAGGGGGAACCAAAAAAAATTTTTTAACCCCTCTTGGTTTTAATCAAACCAACGCTCCAATTTTTGCCTATCCACTTCCTTTTAAATTCAGAAAAAGGGGAATGAAACAAAACGGGGGGTTTTGTGGGGAAAATACCCCAAAAGAGTTTGGTGTTTTTGTTCTTTGGGTTTTTTTTTTTTGTGTTTTTTGGGAAAAAAAAAACCCCCTTTTTCTTTACTTTTTCCCAAAAACTTTTTCCCAAAGGAAACCCGTTTTGGTTAAAAAAAAAAGGTTTAAAAAAATTTTTCCCCCCTTAAAAATTTTTACCCCCCAAAATTCATTTACCCAAAAACCCCCGGGGTTTTTTTTTTTTTCTCCCGCGGATTAAAGGGAAACCCAGTTTAAAAGTTTTAACCGAATTTCGGGCCAAAAAATTTTTGGAAGGGACCCTTTTGGGTTTGGTTTGTTTGGGGTTTGGGGGGTTTGTTTGGGGTTATCCCTTTAAAATTAAAAAAAGTTTTGGCCAAAAAAAAAAAGGGTTTTTTACTCGCTTTTTTTTTCTTTTTGGGCGGGAAATTGGGGGGTTT
>CM031606.1:74707369-74709869 GCA_018398815.1 Conus ventricosus
CAGCTTTCCCCTTCCTTCCCCAGCTTTCCCTTCCTTCCCCAGCTTTCCCCTTCCTTCCCCACCTTTCCCTTTCCTTCCCCAGCTTTCCCCTTCCTTCCCCAGCTTTCCCCTTCCTTCCCCAGCTTTCCCCTTCCTTCCCCAGCTTTCCCTTCCCTTCCCCAGCTTTCCCTTTCCTTCCCCAGCTTTCCCCTTCCTTCCCCAGCTTTCCCCTTCCTTCTCCAGCTTTCCCTTCATTCTTCCCCAGCTTTCCCCTTCCTTCCCCAGCTTTCCCCTTCCTTCCCCAGCTTTCCCTTTCCTTCCCCAGCTTTCCCCTTCCTTCCCCAGCTTTCCCCTTCCTTCCCCAGCTTTCCCCTTCCTTCTTCCCCAGCTTTCCCCTTCCTTCCCCAGCTTTCCCCTTCCTTCCCCAGCTTTCCCTTTCCTTCCCCAGCTTTCCCTTCCTTCCCCAGCTTTCCCCTTCCTTCCCCAGCTTTCCCCTTCCTTCCCAGCTTTCCCTTTCCTTCCCAGCTTTCCCCTTCCTTCCCCAGCTTTCCCCCTTCCTTCCCCAGCTTCCCCTTCCTTCTTCCCCAGCTTTCCCCTTCCTTCCCCAGCTTTCCCCTTCCTTCCCCAGCTTTCCCCTTCTTCCCCAGCTTTCCCTTCCTTCCCCACCTTTTCCCTTTCCTTCCCCAGCTTTCCCTTTCCTTCCCCAGCTTTCCCTTCCTTCCCCAGCTTTCCCCTTCCTTCTTCCCAGCTTTCCCTTCCTTCTTCCCCAGCTTTCCCCTTCCTTCCCCAGCTTTCCCCTTCCTTCTTCCCCAGCTTTCCCTTTCTTCCCCAGCTTTCCCCTTCCTTCCCCGCTTTCCCTTTCCTTCCCCAGCTTTCCCTTTCCTTCCCCAGCTTTCCCTTTCCTTCCCCAGCTTTCCCCTTCCTTCCCAGCTTTCCCTTTCCTTCCCCAGCTTTCCCCTTCCTTCCCCAGCTTTCCCCTTCCTTCCCCAGCTTTCCCTTCCTTCCCCAGCTTTCCCCTTCCTTCCCCAGCTTTCCCCTTCCTTCCCCAGCTTTCCCCTTCCTTCCCCAGCTTTCCCCTTCCTTCCCCAGCTTTCCCCTTCCTTCCCAGCTTTCCCCTTTCCTTCCCCCAGCTTTCCCTTTCCTTCCCCAGCTTTCCCCTTCCTTCTTCCCCAGCTTTCCCCTTCCTTCCCCAGCTTTCCCTTTCCTTCCCCAGCTTTCCCCTTCCTTCCCCAGCTTTCCCCTTCCTTCCCCAGCTTTCCCCTTCCTTCCCCAGCTTTCCCCTTCCTTCCCCAGCTTTCCCCTTCCTTCTTCCCAGCTTTCCCTTCCTTCCCCCTTTCCCCTTCCTTCCCCAGCTTTCCCTTCCTTCCCCAGCTTTCCCCTTCCTTCTTCCCCAGCTTTCCCTTTCCTTCCCACCTTTCCCTTTCCTTCCCCAGCTTTCCCCTTCCTTCCCCAGCTTTCCCCTTCCTTCCCCAGCTTTCCCTTCTTCTTCCCAGCTTTCCCCTTCCTTCCCCAGCTTTCCCTTTCCTTCCCCAGCTTTCCCCTTCCTTCCCCAGCTTTCCCCTTCCTTCCCCAGCTTTCCCTTTCCTTCCCAGCTTTCCCTTCCTTCCCCAGCTTTCCCCTTCCTTCCCCAGCTTTCCCCTTCCTTCTTCCCAGCTTTCCCTTCCTTCCCCAGCTTTCCCCTTCCTTCCCCAGCTTTCCCTTCCTTCCCCAGCTTTCCCTTCCTTCCCCACCTTCCCTTTCCTTCCCCACTTTCCCTTCCTTCCCCAGCTTTCCCCTTCCTTCCCCAGCTTTCCCTCTTCTTCCCAGCTTTCCCCTTCTTCTTCCCCAGCTTTCCCCTTCCTTCCCCAGCTTTCCCTTCCTTCTTCCCCAGCTTTCCCTTTCCTTCCCCAGCTTTCCCCTTCCTTCCCCAGCTTTCCCCTTCCTTCCCCAGCTTTCCTTCTTCCCCAGCTTTCCCTTTCCTTCCCCAGCTTTCCCCTTCCTTCCCCAGCTTTCCCCTTCCTTCTTCCCCAGCTTTCCCCTTCCTTCCCCAGCTTTCCCCTTCCTTCTTCCCCAGCTTTCCCTTCCTTCCCCAGCTTTCCCTTTCCTTCCCAGCTTTCCCTTGCTTCCCCAGCTTTCCCCTTCCTTCCCCAGCTTTCACTTTCCTTCCCCAGCTTTCCCTTCCTTCCCAGCTTTCCCCTTCCTTCCCCAGCTTTCCCCTTCCTTCCCCAGCTTTCCCCTTCCTTCCCCAGCTTTCCCTTTCCTTCCCCAGCTTTCCCCTTCCTTCCCCAGCTTTCCCTTTCCTTCCCCAGCTTTCCCCTTCCTCCCAGCTTTCCTTTCTTCCCCAGCTTTCCCTTCCTTCTTCCCAGCTTTCCCTTCCTTCCCCAGCTTTCCCTTTCCTTCCCCAGCTTTCCCCTCCTTCTTCCCCAGCTTTCCCCTTCTTCCCCAGCTTTCCCCTTCCTTCCCACCTTTCCCTTTCCTTCCCCAGCTTTCCCTTCCTTCCAGCTTTCCCTTCCTTCCCCAGCTTTCCCTTTCCTTCCCCAGC
>CM031606.1:74719869-74722369 GCA_018398815.1 Conus ventricosus
TGTGTGTGTTGTGTGTGTGTGTGTGTGTGTGTGTGTGTGTGTGTGTGTGGTGTGTGTGTGTGTGTGTGTGAGTGTTTGTGTGAGTGTGCGTATGTGTGTGTGTGTGTGTGTGGTGTGTGTGTGTTGTGTTGTGTGTGTGTGTGTGTGTGTGTGTATGTGTATGTGTTAGTGTGTGTATGTGTGTGTGTGTGTGTGTGTGTGTGTGTGTGTGTGTGTGTGTGTGTGTGTGTGTGTGTGTGTGTGTGTATGTGTGTGTGGTGTATGTGTGAGTGTGTGTATGTGTGTGTGTGTGTTGTGTGTGTGTGTGTGTGTGTGTGTGTGTGTGTGTGTGTGTGTGTGTGATTGTAGTGTGTGTGTTATTATATATATTGTGTGTGTGTGTGTGTGTGTGTGTGTGTGTGTGTGTGTGTGTATGTGTGTGTGTGTGTGTGTGTGTAAGTGTGTGTGTGAGTGTTGTGTGTGTGTGTGTGTGTGTGTAGTGTGTGTGTGTGTGGTGTGTGGTGTGTGTGGTTGTGTGGTGTGTGTGTGGTGTGGTGTGTGGTGGTGCGTGCGTGTGTGTAATAAAGAAGGGAGGAGGCGGGAGGAAAGGGTGAGGCAGCAGAATATAGCTCTTTATTCTTTTTTTTTTTAAGCTGTAGCGCACAGCAAGTAGAGGATGACCGTAAAATCTGATTTCATCCTACAAGATATGAAGTCAGAGAGGCGGGTAGGGAGGAAGGAAAGGTTTGGAACTGGAGGGAGGAGGGGTGTAAAAGCCGAAAAGAAAATAGATAAGAAGCTTAAAAACACTTTCGCCTGGTGAAGCCTTGGTCGTCAATAGATCGATTACAGCGAGAGCTTAGGGCTTTATTTTTTTTTCTTTATTCGTTTTTCGATCTGTTTCAGCTTGTTTACATATCAGCGGTTGGCCGAGTTGTGGTCGGATTTAAACAGCGTAGCTGCTCCTGCCTCCCCCCCCCCCCCCCCCTTACTGCCCCCCCCCCCCCCCCCTCCACCCGCCCGTACTTCCCTATCTCGCCATACGCCGGTCTCCAGCCCCTAGGAACATGATGCAACATGGTTAAGCCAAATATTTGATTCGCTTTTTCTCTCATGATGTCATCAGATTTCGAGTACTTGGTGTTTTCCTCTTGTTACCTTGGCTACCGTTTGACTGGCGATGTTCTGTATATAAAACTAATCTGTGCACATATTTTTTTTTTGGGGGGGGGGGGTGTTTGTAGTTGCTGTTTGTTTGTGTGTTTGTTTGGAAGGCGAAGGGGAAGTAGGGAAGGAGAAGGCGCTAGCAGAGTGGTGGAGGGGGTAGGATGGAGAGAGAAGCGTGGACGGGAGAGTTGCTTTTCTTTCAAGCCTCCACATGTCCCACACTGCTCATCCCCCCCCCGCCCCCTCCCCCCCCCCCCGGTTAATCACGACACACACCACTAGTAGCAGTAGCGGTTCGCAGAGAACAGTTCATATCGGGACACCTTCAAACAACCTTCGAGAGGAGACACCGCACCGCGGTGCGGTCAGTCTGTCCTGGGGGTGTTTGGCGGTGCTTTTGTTTTGATCCAACAACACACAGGACAAAGGCTGCTGAAGGATCCACCGACCTCAACAATGGCTTCGTCACAGACCAAGCGTTGTTGAGCGTCTCCCTCCGGAGGGCGGTCACCACCTCCATCTAAGGACTGTCCCTATAATAAAAACTTACCGATACTACATCGCTTATTTTAACTTTAACACGGTAAAGTTTGACGCAGACTGGCATAATTATAAAGAATTCATTGAAAGTGAAGAAACGTGAACACGAAAATATATGCTTCATTAATAAAAACAACAACAACAACAACAACAAAACAAGAAGGTAACAAAACTAAAACAAAAAACAAAAAACTCCAAGCCAGTTAAAAGTATGTAATTATAATGTCTGCGTATTCATTAAAAAATAATTCTTGATACACTAGGATACCATCAATATATAGATGATATATATTTTTTATGGGAATGGCTGGCAGTTATTCATACTTTTTCTTTTGTGTGTGTGTATATATATGTTTTTGATTTGTGTCTACTGCTCCTTTTCATAATTTGTCCTCTATTCTGTCCAGAGTTTAGTTATATATTTCCTTTATATTGTCAATTGTGAAATATTGTGTATGTAAGGAAACTTGAATGGAAAATAAACGTGTATTTGGATAAAAAAAAAACAAAACAACTTACCAATACTTGGCCACGTTAATAGAAACTCAGCTCGGACAAAAACGTGTAGTAGTAGAAATCAAACGGAGGTCACCACAATAGCAGGGCATGAGGAGCATCAAATTGTACCTTTTTTCTTAAAACAAATAATAACGGTCCGTGAGGATAAAGATAATGAGGATGCAACTGATATCCATTCCGGTCCGCACTATACAACGGGTCAGCACTCCACATTTTCTTTTCATAATAAGATATCCCGGCTTCTTCAACCAGGCCCGAGAGAAACAGACACATGCAGTGTTGCTCAGGAAATTTG
>CM031606.1:74729181-74741681 GCA_018398815.1 Conus ventricosus
GATCTTGATTGTCCTATTGTGTGGCAGTTTGATAAAAAGTACCTGTACAACATCCGGCACAATTACGGCAAGGAGGGCAAGAAGACGGACTACACGCCGTACAGTTGTATGAAGATCATCACATCCAATGCCCCAGCTGCTGGCGATTTTCATGGTTGGCTCCCATCTTTGTTAAAATTTGTAATTATCGATCAAGTTAATGAATATCTTTTTGAAGAATTGTACTTGAATTTTTATTTGTCTATCAAGGTAGTTAGTGCCTTTTTGAAGAAATGTAGTGGTTATAGATGATGATACAGTCAGTTGAAAGTCATGGTTTTATTTCATCAGAGGTGCTTTTTTAAGTATTTGATGTCTATACTGTGAATGTGGTTTCCAGCAGAGTATAACATCTGTTCAGCATCACCTTAGCTTTGCTTAATTTTCTGTCATAGCTGATTTCGTGCACACAGGCACGAACGCACGCGTGCACACACATGCACACACAGCATATTAACACACACTCACATCAGTACATATTAGTACAAAACATTTGCTGAGGTACAAGCATCACAGTGTTCACTGTCATGATTTTGTCACAAATTAATTTTTTACTTTTTGTGTTGCCTTTCATTGGGACATTTTGCATAATCACTAGGTTTTTATTTTTAAAATTGGTCACAAAATCAGTAACAAAACCAAGGTCATACTGGCAGGCATTGATTGTTCCCTTATAGGTCGAGGATGGCTGATGAATCACCAGCTTCAAATTCATGGATAGAAAGAAAAACTTGAAGCAAATGTTCATAACTAGATTTACTATTCTTTCAGACATTAGAACTTTCTTGAAATATTGTTCACTAATGTATTTTGTTCTAAATTTTTAAGAAGCTTGACATTTTTTTCTTTATGTGCAAGCCTCAATTTCAGAAATACAAGCCAACTAACAATGACAATGTGACCATTTGATTTTATGAGGTAGTTTGTACAAAGTAGAGATGGTTTGGTGATTATGCTGCCAGCACCATAAATAACATTTGCAGTATAATGCTTGGTAGTGCCAAGTGTGTGGTTGCTTTATGCGCATGCGTGCACTCAATTAAGCAACACCTCAAAGTTACCCCTTCACGCGCCATACACACAAACACACACACATGTATGAAACACACACACACACACACACACACACACACACACACACACACATAGTGGCAGAGAGAGACACTTGAGACGGAGACGTAGAAGTACGCACACGTGTGCATGCACACAAACGCACTCACAGACACACACACACACAGAGGCACACTCCACCCCTCACAAACACACATGAATGCACGCACACAAACCTATCCAAACCTGCAGCAATGAAAATGCTCAACGCACACATACATACAGACATGCATGCATGTTCACACACAAGCACACATGCACTTGAGCATGTGCACGCACGCACACGCACGCACACACTCGTTCAGCTACCACTCGACACCTGTCGCAGAAACGATTCTCCTCAAAGGTGTGTTGATGGTGGATTGCTGTTGTCGTCACCAGGCTGTCCTTTCAAGCACAGTGACCAGGATTCCCTGAAGCAGAAGTTGACGTCACAAGGTCTGAAGAAGGACGACATTGAGCAGGTAGGTCATCTGCTGCAAGGGGTGTCTCGAACAGAGGAAGGGACAGGTAAGTCCTCTGCCACAAGCTTTCTTTGTGAATGCAGAAGTATGACATTGAGCAAACACATCCTCTGATAAAAGGTGACTGACTAACAGACTACAGTGAACAGGTAAGTTCTCTGCTACAAGGTTTCTTGTTACTGAAAGGATAATGTTTATCATGCAAGTCCTCTTCCGCAAAATTTATCACGGCCTGAAGAAGGAAGAAGTTTAGCATGCACATCCTCCACTACAAGGATTTGTACTGACTGAAACAGAATGAAATTGAGGAAATGAGTTGTGTAATGTAAGTTTTTTTTTCAGTGACTGCAGAAGAATGAAATTGAGTATGCATGTCCTCCACTACAAGGCTTTGTACTGACTGGAACAGAATGATTTGGAAGAAAGAGTCGTGCATTTTAAGTTTTTTTTTAGTGACTGTAGAAGCGTGAAATTGAGCAGATAGGTCCTTACCATAGACAAGTCATCAGTGTTTTTCAGTGGCTGCACGAGGAAATCGAGCAAGTAGGTCCTTGGTTCAGTGTTTCTCGGTGACTGTAGGATGGGGTACAGCAGGGCATTTCTGGGCTACAACATTTACTTTTGAGTGAAAAAAGATAAGATGGAGTGGGTTGGTGTCTTCTACATTAAGCTTCTCACTGACTGAGAGTGATTGGTTTTTACGATCTTTCGAGTGTCATTGTATCTGTGAAATGTTTTCTTCTTGTTTATGGAGGACAGTCAAGCACCCGTATATATACAAACATGCATGCATACATTCACACACACACTCTCACATACACACGCACACACACACACACACTCTCCCCTTTAGTGGTTCTGATGCTCACGTGTGCACGTGCACACACACACAGAGACACACACATACACACTGGCTGTGATGGTTCTGATGCTTGCACGCATGTGCACACACACGCACACACACACAGGCGCACACACATACTGCCGGTGATGGTTCTGATGTGCACCCTCAGACAGACATATGCATATACTCACACCTATGATGGTTCTTGTACATTTGCACTCCACACCTCCTCTCCAAACACGCCAACATAGTTGACACACGCATAGCGCCCATGCTGCATTCTAGTTTAATGTGTATATCCCCAAAAGATGAATCGCATGGACATAACTGGTCATGGAGAGTGGGGACTGGAAACTTGCACCACCCTGATACCACCAGAACGACAATATGTGAAGATGGAGTAATTCTGATGTTGGATGCCAACAGGCCTCAGACTAGCAACGTTTCACTGCGAAACTGGTGCGTTATTGTACCATCCATCTTTCAATTGCAGGTGTTGCAGTACTCCAAGGGAGGTCACTATCAGGTAGCCTGTGCAAAAATGTTTGAGCTGATCCATGGGTCACTGACGGGTGGGGAGGAAGAGGTGGAGGTTAGCTTCCAGCACCCCAACCAGTACTTTGAAGAGAGCTACAAACGTCTGCATAAAAACACCGCAGGTAAAAGCTGCAGTCTTTTCTCCTGTCTTGCTAAGCAATATATGTATGATGATATTCGTTGTTTGTGGGGAGAGCTACTTGAATCTTGTTTTGGAGGGGAAACTTAACCATTCAGACGTGCAGGTTTCTTTTCAGGCTTTATTTAAACAACTTTGGGGGAGAGGGAGGGGACAAGAAGAAAAGGTGAATTTTTTTTTTTAGCATGTTTTCGCACGTATGGTCAAACATGCATACAATGGGATGGATGAATGTGGGTGACCTTCACCTGAGTAAAGTATGTATACAGAGTGTCTGTAGCGCATGGTTTACCTTTCCTTTATGGAAATGTTAACTAAGTTTAGTTTAAGCATAAAATGGTGAGAATGGAGATAACGGTGAAAAGGATTAAAACTTTCCATGACAGCATGTGTATTGGGCCTGTTAAAAACCCTTTTACAGAGAACATATATGGGTTTTTCAGCATGTCTTTTTTTACACTACAAAAAAGAGCATGTTACTTCTCTGATTTTTTTTTTTTTTTTAATTGGCAATGGCTTCGTGTGTCAGTTCAAATTAATTTAAAGTTTTTCATGGATTGTTACAATGTATGATTGGCACAGGATCACCTTACTTGTCTCAACTTGGTCATTGGTATGTTCTTTCATGTCCTTGCCATCCTTCAGATGATATATTATATTGGGTATTTATATAGCGCCTATCCTCGGTCACAGACCAAGCTCTAAGCACTTTACAATAAACACGCTATCTCACTCACTCAACGGGCTGCCTACCCAGGTAGAGCCGGCCGAAGAGCAGCCTACTGGCGCTCATTCAGTCGTTTCCCGTACCATTCAAATATCAGTCACTCATTTTCATTTATCTCATTTATTCCTCCAGTTTCTCACATAGGATGCATGCGATGTTTTATACATGTCCTCCATTTCCACCGGTACATGATGGCACACGTTAACAGTAAGTGACAATTTTTGTGGCTTGGTAAGAAATACCAGGCGGCTATCTTCAGTCTACATCAATTTTTCCAGGGCAGCGGGGAACCCCCCTGCTCTTTTCGATTTTCAACTGCCTTGAGTTCTTTAACGTGTGCAGGGGGCCAGGAAGGCACACGGGTCAGACTCGCTTATAGTCCCCATCCGATGGACTTGACGTTCAGTTTGATTTGTCATTCAAACTGGGAAAGAAAGGGCGAGAAAGGCAGGGCTCAAACCCACGCACTTCTCACACGTTGGATTGGCAGGCAAACGTCTTAACCACTCTGCCACCTTTCTCCCTTTCTTTCGCAACCTAATCCAACATACCATGAAAATCTACAGAAAAATGGACAGAAAAATAAAAGAATTCAAATTTAATATTTCAAAGATGAACAGGACATTGTGACTGAAAATGCAATAAACATATTTACATTGGGGTTGTTTTTAACATCAAGATAATTAAGAATTTCCCGTTGAATTCATTTCCCTGATCTTCTATGTTGTCAGAAAAGCCCACCAGTGTCCCAAACACACCCCGTGGCGTCAAGATCGTTCCAGCATCTTCCCAGAACACCCCAAAGTCCTCGCAGTCAGGCTCTCAAGCGATGTCAGATGTCGCATCTCCGTGCTCAAGCACCGTCAGATCTGATATGTCAACCTCTCAGCCAGATATTGAGAGCATGGAGGACGATCTTGATCTTGACGAGGCCGCTCTGCAGCAAATAGATGATGCAGTGTCACAGGAGTCTTTGAGTCAGTAGCTCTGAGTTAACTTTGTCGCAACGAGAATGGTTCTGGAAATGTGCCTTGTCATCAGGTAGAGCTGTCTTACAGGATAGAATGGTTCTGGAAATGTGCCTTGCCATCAGGTAGAGCTGTATTACAGGATAGAATGGTTCTGGAAATGTGCCTTGCCATCAGGTAGAGCTGTATTACAGGATAGAATGGTTCTGGAAATGTGCCTTGTCATCAGGTAGAGCTGTATTACAGGATAGAATGGTTCTGGAAATGTGCCTTGCCATCAGGTAGAGCTGTATTACAGGATAGAATGGTTCTGGAAATGTGCCTTGTCATCAGGTAGAGCTGTCTTACAGGATAGAATGGTCCTGGAAATTGGCCTGTCAGGTGGAGCTGTCTTACTGTATAGAATAGTTCTGGAAATTGACCTGTAGGTGGAGCTGTCTTACTGTATAGAATGGTTCTGGAAATTGGCCATCAGGTGGAGCTGTCTTGCTGCATAGAATGGTTCTGGAAATTGGCCATCAGGTGGAGCTGTCTTACTGCATAGAATTGTTCTGGAAATTGGCCATCAAATGGAGCTGTATTACTGAATAGAATGGTTCTGGAAATAGACCATCAAATGGAGCTGTATTACTGAATAGAATGGTTCTGGAAATTGACCATCAAATGGAGCTGTATTACTGAATAGAATGGTTTTGGAAATAGACCATCAAATGGAGCTGTATTACTGAATAGAATGGTTCTGGAATTGGCCATCAGCAAGTTTAAAGTTGTTTCAAGTGAATGGTACTGGAAAGATGCCATCAGAAAATGTAACTCTGTTACAGGAGAACTGTAGTGGAAAATCGCCATCAGAACATATAACTGTTAGTGTTACAGAAGAATGGTCTTGGAAAGTTGCCATGATAAGGGTATAACTGTTATAAGTGAATGGGACTGGAAATTTTCCATCAGATGATATAACTCTGTTACAGGAGAATTGTAGTGGAAAATCGCCATCAGAACATATAACTGTTACAGGAGAATGGTCTTGGAAAGTTGCCATCATAAGGTATAACTGTTACAAGTGAATGGGACTGGAAATTTTCCATCAGATGATATAACTGTTACAGGAGAATGGTAGTGGAAGATGGCCATCAGAACATGTAACTGTTACAGGAGAAGAATGGTAGTGGAAAATCGCCATCAGAGCATGTAACTGTTTACAGTAGAATGGTAATGGAAAGTTGCCATCATAAAGGCGTTACTGTTTCAAGTGAATGGTACTGGAAATTATCCGTCAGTTGATAGAGCTTTGTTATTGGAGGAACAGGGTGGGGAGGAATAGTTTGGGGTATTTGCTTCAGCCTGTAGTGCTTTGTTTCTGGGTGGACTGGATTGGAAATGCTGCCATGAGCCAGTAAGGTTCTGTTACTCAAAGTTTGAAAAATGGGATAGGGAATTTTTCGAGCAGCATAGTCACCGGAGCAACGGTACTGGTTGTGTTGCCATAGACCGGTAGGGTCATGACACTTAGAGAATGGGACTGGATGTGTTGCCATAGGCCGGTAGGGTCGTGACACTTAGAGAACGGGACTGGATGTGTTGCCATAGGCCAGTAGGGTCGTGACACTTAGAGAATGGGACTGGATGTGTTGCCATAGGCCGGTAGGGTCGTGACACTTAGAGAATGGGACTGGATGGGTTGCCATAGACCGGTAGGGTCGTGACACTTAGAGAATGGGACTGGATGCGTTGCCATAGGCCGGTTGGGTCGTGACACTTAGAGAATGGGACTGGATGTGTTGCCATAGGCCGGTAGGGTCGTGACACTTAGAGAATGGGACTGGATGTGTTGCCATAGGCCGGTAGGGTCGTGACACTTAGAGAATGGGACTGGATGTGTTACCATAGGCCGGTAGGGTCGTGACACTTAGAGAATGGGACTGGACATTTTGAGGGCACTCGATCACTGGAGGAATTGGGACCAGAAATGCTGCCAAGAGGCAGCAAGGCTGTGATACCTGGAGAATGGAGCTGCTAATTTTGCCATCAGCAGGGAAAGCTTTGCTGTAGGGAAGGTAAAACTGTAGTTTGATTTCCAGGGGAATGACTTCACAGTATTTCCAGAGTGGACACTTTGTTACTATGAATTCAGCAGATCAGCCACAGAGACAGGGAAGGAGGACTGGACAGGCAGTTGCGTGTAAGGGTGTCTCCAGAATGCTCCCTCGTTTTTCTCTCCACTTCTCTCAAATTTGTCTCTACTTTGTTTGCTGCTGTGGAATTGATTGCCCACTGAAATCTTTAACAGGATGTTCAAACCCTGGATTTCAAGCTCTGAAAGTCATTCAGAATGAGATTTTTTTATTGGAAAAGTCTTGGAAATGATGTTGAAATTGGTTGTAGATACTGTATTATTTCTTTTCTTTGTGTGTGTGTATTTACGATAAGGAAGAAGCAGGAAATAAGAGGCAGTGAGGAAAGAGTTACTGACAAGGTTGTATTCCCAACGGATACCATGGATTGGTCAGTGTCAGTGGCCGTGTCAAACTGTCATTTGCTGGAGATCCGTTACCATTAGTTTTCTCATCACATGTTACGATGATAGTGTGTACACTATTTGTGCTCAGTTTCAACCTCACAGATATTATTATGTCATTGTCCTTGAAAAATTGGGGTGATGGTTCTTGAAAAGCCCATGTTTAGTTATACCTTGCTGAATTTTATTTTCATCTCTGAAATCAGTATGATATGAGACATCAGACCTCCTTGAATTCAAATGCTTGTTTGACTGGGGTTGTTTTACTTGGGAAGAGTGGCACTGGATCGTTATACCAGGCACATTAGACAGACGAGTTTCTCCCAACACAGTAACTGTTTGCAGATTTGTCTGTCGTCGACCATGTGATACTGCTATTACGGCGTTTGTGCTTTATATTTTCTGATGCGCCATTGTCTGGGATCATGCCTTATAGCTCGGCTTAATAAAGTGTGTGCTGAAATTATCTTATCGTGTATAATGAGGTATATCAAGATGGTGAAGCAAAGAACCAGTGGATCTGCTGTTATGATTATAGTGACAAAGTTGTTCTTGTGTATTTGTATATGTAGTGAAAGTTTAACCACATGAAAAAAAGAATAAGTGTGCATCGTATACATGTATGGTATGTAAATAACTTCCGTGTATTTCTCAAAATAGGACTCCATTTCACAGGTGGTGATTAAAGAGGAACACAGAAATCGAGGAAACACAAAGCAAGTGGGTAGAGAACAAACGATTCTCAATTTTGTATGTAAACATTGTTTGTTATTTATTCCAAAATCCTTGATTTTGCACTATTTGTAACTTACTCCCCTCTCATTGTCCGACTCACTATATCTGTTATCTCGGCATAGCTGCCAACCAACCTGAATTTTTCCGGAATTTCCATGTTTCAGAGGTCATAAATCCTAAATTTAACGGAAAAATGCAGAATTTTGAAATGTTGTGTAAGAAGATGGGGTTTGGAGGATCCCTTTTTGAATATGGCACATGGCTGGTAAAGAGGGGCCCGTGTTTACATGGCTAGAGCATTTTGTCTGTGGAGCTGATGGTTGTGAGTTTGAACCACTCATGGGGTCTGATTCTTGTGGCTTGAAACTGCCGTTGTCCACCCAGCAGTAAAAGGGTACCTGATTAAGTTCAGAAGTTATATCTGGCAGAAAGAGAGGGATGAGGTCCGTTTTTAATTATGCTATGCCCTAGTTGCAGTGAACATCTGTTAGTATTGATATTCAGTCCCTAAGGCCAATAGGTGTTGATGTTCAGTGTCCCTTGGGCCAACAGGTATTGATGTTCACTGTCCATAGGGCCAATTGGTGTTATGTTCACTGTCCATAGGGCCAATTGGTGTTATGTTCACTGTCCATAGGGCCAATTGGTGTTATGTTCACTGTCCATAGGGCCAATTGGTGTTATGTTCACTGTCCATAGGGCCAATTGGTGTTGATGTTCACTGTCCATAGGGCCAACAGGTATTGGAACTTTAACCTTTCTTTTCAACCGCTTCAGTAAAGAATTGTGAAATGAAGTTATGTGAATGTTGGCAAGTACATGAAATGGAAAATGCATTTTCCTTTTAAACCCCACATTTGTCAGGTGAATCAATAGGGGGTGGGGGGGGGGGGGGTTAAACTGCTTTCAGCCAAACTGTTCACACCCAGCCCATGCCCTTCATCCCCTGGTTCCTGACTGTTGACTCCAGAAGGTTGGCAGCTATGTCTCGGTCTCCCCCTCACTGTCTGTAATCATGAAGACGCTGATGCTGGTTTATTCATTTCACTCCGACAGGGAACAATAATTTCAAATCCGTCTTTCCTTTCTCCCACCCACCCACTGTTCCCCATATCTCCCCATGTCTCTTTCATTTGCCCCCTGTTTCAATACTGATTGTCACGATGAAGATGATTCTGTTTTTGTTTGTTTGGCGTGGACAGATTAAGACACGCACACAATGGAAATAAAAACGAATGTTGCTCTGATGTTTGAGTGAAGATTACATTTTGTCAGTGTGGGGACTGATTTCTCGTTTTTTTGACATGTGTTATAGTGAGTTTATGTAATCACATCATGTGTGTGTGTTTTATTGTTAGTTTTCCTTTTTTCCCTTTTTTGTTTCGTTAAAGAAATGTTCACTACCCTTTTGCTTTGCACTGCATTACATTTTTTCTCCATGTTCATATGCATAAATCAGTTTGTCATCCTTTTCTGATAGGTCAACCTGCTTAAGTCATCTTATTGGTTAAATGGACAGACTTCTTTGTGCCAAGCCTGCAGCCTTAATCTCAATCGATTTTCCTCATTTACCTCAACTTTGTGCGAGTCGATCCCTCACGTGCCTCTACAAAAATGTGACCTGGTAAAGCTCCCACCCCCCCTTTCCCAGATAAGTCGACACCTAACGTTTACAAACGGCTCTGAGTCATCCTCTAACCCTGCCTGGAAGAGAGAGAGAGAGAGAGAGAGAGAGCCATGTCAATGGCGAGGGCCTTTTGTAGCAACTCGGGGAATGCTGGTAGATGACACACTAGCAGGGCTGATGTAGACCATTTGTACTCTCACACACAAAGCAGTCATACTATGCTTAAAAGTAGATTGTATTTGGAGTATTTTTGTTGGAAACGCTGGTCTCTTTTGCCATGCTGATGGTACTCTCATCACATAAATTTAGCCACCAAAGCGTACCAGCAAATATCATTTATTGATTCAGATATACATTTGGGTTTTTCTGTTATAAGCCCACCCACTCACCCCCGTGATGCCAGTCTATCCGATGATGTTTATGCACATGATGTAACAGCTTTGCAGAATTGCGTAGACTATGACGTACATGGAGTGGTTTAGTGTGTGCAAGCAAATGAGTGCATTTCACGAAATAACCTATTTGCATATGTACACCGCATACCGTAGGCAGAGTACCTTTGACATACACAAAATGTGTTCTAAGAAGCACTCGGATAAGAGCACAAATGGTGTGTTAAACCAGTGCCGACTCCAGTTAATTTTGTTCTGTCCACTTGGAACAGTTTGCTCTGCGGAAAAGAAGTATACCAAAGAAAACATGTTTCATTTCGTACAACCTTTATTTCACGCTTTTAAGATATGACGCTTCCAGTTTTGCGTCATCTGATTCTTATAACGTCATGAGTTTCTTCTAACAAACCTGTTGTCGATGTAAAAATAGCATAGGCCTAAGGCCAAATTTTTTCCAGTACCGAAGTCTGTGGTAAACCTTTCATGACAATGCACAGACCGATTTTTTAAGCATGCGGAGAAGAAAGATGACGAACTGCTTCTTTTGTAACTTCAACCCAGTTAAATGTGTAGGAGCAACCATGATTACAATTTGCGTATTTCAGATTTTGTGTATATATTTCTAGATCTAGATTAAGGTCACAATCTTTGTGACTTTTAAAAACAAAGTTTTCATATCCATATGGGGTATAGAAAATAATCGTTGTCACAAATACTCAAAATGTCCACCAACACACATGTGCACGAAGATGAGCTATACTTTTGAAATTGGGAAAATTAATCTGTTCAAATTTTTCTCTTTGTCATCGACATCACACACGCACACACACACATGAGCGCAGACTCACGCGCACGTATGTGTGCAAATACACACAGTACCCTCTCTCTCTCTCTCTCTCTCCGCTCTCTCTCTCTCTGTGACAAAGTGACATCAGCAGTCGATTCTCAAATATTTAATGGTAACATCCCATTTGGTCTACTCCCATTTCGTCTACTCCCATTTCGTCTACTACTCCAATTTCGTCTATTTCCATACTGACCATACTGCAAGGCTCCCCCCTGGCGTAACCAGTGTCCCAGTCTACTCCAAAGCAGAATCGATGGTCTTTAGATTAGAGTAGGGCGAAGCCCGAGAGAGGACGAAGGACGAATGAACGAAGGCCGTTAGGCCAAGTCGTGCTCACACATTTCTGAGTAGGCGAAATGGGAGTAGACCAAATGGGAAGTAACCATATTTAATTGCCACATCTCAATACATACACTTTCATCTGCCACAAAAATCATAAAGCATGCAAGGATTGAAGCCCTTGGAACGGATCCACCAATAAGTCTTCATTACAGCATGATGAACTGTTAACGACACCTGAAGTTCATGTAATATAAAGCTATACAGCAGATCAATCATCTTTGTCATTCATTACGGAGAGCAACATCAACCACAAACATATAGATCTGTCCAGATGTATGCACACCCGTCAGTTTCCTCAAATGAAAACACTAGGCCTATAGAGTACTTTTGGGCCAAGAAGACTCGTTTTAGATCTATGAACTATTCGACTACATCTTATTCTGCTACTAGTTAGCTTCTGCATACACGTTCACAATTATAACTGGAAAGTATTTCCTTAGCAGAATATATATCAGAAGCTACCGCAGGACAGATCACGACCAGAAAAAAGATACGATCGACCAGTCAGAAAAACGGCTTTCGTACACTTACAATCTTTCATCTTTTACACTGATTGATATAATCACAAAGAATTAATTGAAAAAAAATGAAATAGTTCGATTAAAATCAAATTCATTTTCACAGGAAAAAAAAGCGACGGACCAAAAAAAAAAACAAAAAAACCCAACAACCGAACAAACAACAACCGACGAATAAAACTATATAATTATGAAGAATGTGAGAAAGCATGCGTATACTGGGTTCAAGGTAAATTATACTCGTATCATTAAAAAAGAAAAAAAAAGTTCCATTAATTGGTGCTGTAAGCAATGGCATTTCCTTGCACTGTTCTTGATGCTTGGCTGGCATTTAGTCTTGTTTATTCATTTGTTGCAGATTCGTTTTGTTTACTTGCTTTTTTTTTTTTTTTAAATTGTGGGTGAATTACAATACTTGCATATTACTGCTAGAGTTTTAGTATTGTGTGATTTATGGAAGAAAGTTTATTTTTGAAATTATTCAGAAAGTCTTTTTTCTTCACTTCATACTCGCCCATAAAAGAAAGAAATCTTATGTAAGGTCAAAATTTGCTCTCTTGTTGATGTTCACACAGCCTTGTAAAATCATACGAACATCAGTCCAGTACCTTGCAGCCAGGTGTTAGATCGCTAAACTTAAACCACATCAACGGAAGAAAAAAAATGCTGATGAAAAAGAAAGCTGTGACGAAG
>CM031606.1:74744181-74764181 GCA_018398815.1 Conus ventricosus
TTTTTTTTTTACTGGTTGGTGCCCTTAAAAAACTGGGAATCTTATCCCTGTGGGCTTACTAAGGACCCAATTTTCCCGGGACAATGACCGTGATTTTCATTGAGATGCAGCCACTCCGACAAAAAGCAAAATATTCGAAATTTAATGATAATTTTCCCAAAAGGGACTAACGACCTCGGGAAGACAATTTTTGGAAAATTTTCTTTAGCCCGCTCGATTGTGAGACGTTAAAAAAAAAAGGGTGAAAGTGTTCAAGAACTTTTAGGTTTTAAACAGAAACAATAAAAAACCGGGTTAGGGACGATGCTAATTATCGACTATTTTCGAAAAGCAAAGTTTCGAAAAAAAACAACATTTTTCTTTTCGGTTTTTTTCCCGACGACATAAAAAGGGTGCTTTTTAATTTTTTTTTTGTGGAAAATTTACATCTATTGTTGGCTTTTAAAAAATTTTATTTTTCTTTGGGGGATTAAGGGCGGGGAAAAAAGTTATAGGGATAGGGTGTTTTTGTGGTAAAAAACAATGGTTTTTAAAAAGTATAACATGTCATAATTTTAAAAACAGAAACGGGCATCAAAACCCCCCCAAATGTTTAAATGCAAATTTAACGTTTTCATCTCCTCTGTGAGGGAGTGTAAGTAAAACCCCCTTTCCCAGGCTTTCCCAAATCAGACAATAAACACATGTCCCGGGCCCCCAACCCCCCCGACTTTCCTTCATGGTTTGTTTTCTGCGGGGGGAATTGCGTTTGCGCGGTGAAGTTTAAACGTACGGGAAAACGATGCATTTTTCCCGATCACGGTTAGCCCCCCGCCCCCCCCCCCCCGTCACTTTGAACTAGATCTGCGATGTACAACTGCCCCCGGGTGGGGGGTCTTTTTTTTTTGGGGGACGTTACTTTTGGTTTTTGTGACCCTTTGTATAGCGGGTTTTTGGAGTTGGGGGGGGGGGGGGGGGGGGGGGGGGGGGGGGGGGGGGGGGGGGGGGGGGTGGGGGGGGGGGGGGGGGGGGGGGGGGGGGGGGGGGGGGGGGGGGGGGGGGGGGGGGGGGGGGGGGGGGGGGGGGGGGGGGGGGGGTTTTAAGGGCTGCCCTTTTTTGGGCCCTTTTTTAAAGGGGAAAGGGTATAATTTTTGGGGGTAATGTTTTTTTTCCGTTTCCCCAGGCGTACATTCACGGGTTTTTAAAAAAAGACATGGGGTTTTTAAAAAAAAAAAAGGGAACAAACCGGGCCCGGGGGTTTCCGGAACAAAAAGGGGGAAAAAAAAAAACCCAGGGATGGGCTGAACCCGGGGCCGAGCTTGGGAAGCCCGTAAAAAGGGGGGAGTCGGGGGGGGGGGGTCCCCTTTTAAAATTGGGGAGGGACTCAAATAACATAATTTTAAAAGAAAAAAAAAAAAAAAAAAAGAAAAAACCCCCCCCCCCAACCCCCCCCCCCCTCCCCCTTTAAAAAGGCCCCCCCGCCCACCGCCCTTTCCCCCCTCGGGTTTGGCACAACCCCCGGGGGCCCAGCCACATTTTAAAAATTTTCCCGTAAAAAAACCCCGGTACCCCCAAGCCCCCCACGGGGTTAAAAAGGCCATAACTTAAAACGGCCCCCCCAGGGGTTCCCCCCGGGGAAAAAATTAAAGCAGCCCCCCTTTACGCCAGAGAGGGAAACCCAAACCGGTCCCCAGGGGGGCCCCCCCCCTTTTTCCCCCCCCCCCCCCCCCCCCCCCGGCCCCCCCCCCCCCCCCCCCCCCCCCCCGGCCCCCCCCCCCGGGGGTTCCCCCCCCCCCTTTACGCCCCAAAGGCCCCCCCCCCCCAAAATAGGTGGGGTGAGGCCCCCCCCCCCCCCCCCCCTCCCCCCCCTTTATGGGGGGGGGGACACCACTTCAATCAAGAAAGTCTTCGTGAACTTCCCGCAATTAGAACTGTTACACAAACTTTTTAAAAAGAAAAAAAAAAGAAAAAAAAAATCTTTTTACCCCCCCCAATTTGTCCCACTACGATGTGGGGTGGTCCGACAATATTGGGGGGCGTTTTTTGGGGAGGACAAAGGGGGGTTACAAAACAGATCATGTCCCACTGGGCCCGCGTTTTTCTCCCCGGGATGGGGTTTCGAACTGACTCACGTAAAGTTCATGAACCCAAACCCTTTAAACCCAATCTATTAAAAATTTTGGGGGCTTTTCCCCACCCCCCCCCGTTTGGGTAATCGGTCTTTTTTTTTCCCTTTTTTTTTTTTTTTTTTTTACTGGCCTAGTTTCAATATTACATGTTTAGCTGTCGGAGGGTTTTTAGCTTCAGTTTTATGCGAAATCAAAGAGCCTATCCTGATGGCATTAACAGCACAGAAAAACGTTTGTGCAACAACAAAAAAGTAAAACACCCCACACACACACCACACACACACACACACACAAACACACACCAAATTCCCCCCCCCCCAAGAAAAAAAAGGCAAACAAAAAATCGAAGAAAAAAAAAAACAACAACAAAAAACACCTAAAAATTGATCTGGTAAAGAAAGGAAATTTACATAAAGAAAGTGGCATTAGCATTAACGAACTTCACAACAGAGGCAGCATCAACCCGGGCTCTTTTATAAAACAACAATAAAGGTGAGCAACAAACCTCTGTTGCTCACACTTGAGTTGCCCATTAGGTAAAAAAAAAGGGTCGGAGACCAACTGATACAGTGTGCTATTTCTCCAAGTCATTATTCATTGTTGACAAAAAGTCGATTGCTGCACAAACAATAATAATAATAATAATGGTTTCTTATATAGCGCTTAATCAAACGAATTTCTCTAAGCGCTTTACAAAGTCATACTACATTCACCCTTCTCATATACAATAGTACACCCTACACCTAGCTACAGATACTATTACTACAATAACAAACAAATCCTAATCCTACGAGTGTGACATTCACTTATTTTTCAAGTATCACTGCAAACACTTGATCCTATAACGTTCAGTCATTCAACAAATACATGTAATGGAGAACTTACACATTACACTCCATTTGATAATAATGGTTCTGGCTATCCAACGAATCGAGCAAGCTTACATACAATGTGCATTTTGCACGTCATGCATTCAGACACAATAATGACGATAACAATGATGACTACGAAAACAATGGCAATGACAATGTGCAGCTGATTCACTCGCGTATTGGAAACGATCAAAATGTGTATATTTTCGAGGAACTTAATATTCTGTGACTAGAAATTTCTGAACAGAACAAAATCCAATCAAGACGTTTCCTCGGATTTTTTTTCTCTCTCTTCTCTCTCTCTCTCCTCTCTTCTCTCTCTTCTCTCTCTCTCTCAAGCTTAGATGTTAATGCTAACAGTTTCAACGACTGATCCACTTAAAAAAAAAAAGACAAAATGACTCAGATACACGCGACTGTAGAAAAACAATGTCTTTTAACTATTTCTACAGGAAACATGTAAGACAAACTGCCTTCCCACCCCGCCGTTCTCCTCTGTACCATCATCTGAATATCTGTCGACCGAAACATCGACGAACATCGGCAACCGACTGATAGGGGTGAACACTGGAAGAACGGGAAGTATTAAGTCGGAACGTAACACAAATTCATTCCCCATTCATCAGCATCCATCGCCTGATTTGGAAATTCAGCAAATACCAAATCAATATGATCATCATAACAAATCATAATTAATGGCCAGCAGTAAGCGGCTGGCTGAACTCGGTCACCAGATTTAGTAAAAAGGCATAATAAGCAGAAAATACATTGATCGATAAATTTCTATGGACTTTATCCATTTAGGTAACTGAGTTTTGCTGTCCATTCCCACTGGGTGGACCAGGACTGCTACCGCCATTTTTTATGATCGTTGAACATCAGTTCTCTCAAGCAGTGAACAGCTCACGTTACCCATGACATTAAGAAACGGCCCCGACAGCTAAGAAAACTACTCTTGTCTGTGTCTTATATTGTTCACACACAAAAGTTGCTAAGTCTTATCGATTCAGTTATGGCAGTATGAGACTTTAGCAACAAAAACAACAACAAAACCATTATTCTTGCCGAGTTACTCATAAGCACGTTGTTCACTAGAATATTGAGAATATGTACACATGTCCTGATGCATTTTGGAAAATAAAATCATGAAATGTTCACGTGATTGTCGAACCGTTAATTGTTTACTTTGAGAGATTCGCGCTTTGCGCGACGTACACTGGTCTGCGGTCTGTCGAGCTGTCCACACAGTTCCACGTTAGTGAGACAGACTTGTGTCTGGGGTCATCAGCGCATACCTGACAGCCTCCTCAGGATGGAACGGGCAGGAGCGGCGCTTTGCCCCTCCTCCTTGTCGCTCTTGCCCAGCCGAGGTTTGATGAGCCGCACGGACACCAGATTGGACACCCCGGCTTCGTCAGCCCATTGCACGTGCTTGCCACTGCGTATGCACGGCACAGACATCCTGCGCTTGGCGTCCGGTCCCGAGGAGGAAAGATTGTGAGGAGTGGAGGAGGAGGAGGAGGAAGGACGGGCCGTCGTGGCTGAGAACGACGCGGATTTCTTCACTTTGGAGGTCTTGCGTTCCAGTCTTGTGGCGGCGTTGTCCTCCGGTTTGTTGCCCGTGGAGAGCTGCTCGGCGACCTCCGGCACCACGTCCAGCTGCCTCATCACGCGCTGGAAGATCTCCGAGGGCTCGGGGATGCAGCTACCGCGCCTGGGGCTGGAGCACGGGACCTGGGACCAGCAGCAGCTGATGTCCTCGTCGTCGTGTCCGTCAAACATCCCGTAGAAAGGCCCGGGGTCCGAGAGGTCCGACTCCTCGTCAAACACGTACGCGTGAGGTGGTGTACCGGACGACGGGGGTTTGGAGCTCTTCTCCTCGCTCTTGTTCTGGGAGCCGAGATCACAAGTCGGGTGCATCATTGCTGGGTGGCTGCCGGGTATGCTCTTTGCGGTATCAGTCGTTGATCTCGTTGGGGGAAAACAAAACAAGAACAAAACAATTATTCACGCTGTATTGAAGAGCCCGATGCCCACGCAGTTAGTTGGCGAAAGTCCAGTCTTCTCTTGTGGCAAGGAACATAAAAATCTGCTTCTTAGTTTCACCCTCCTTTTTCCGCTTCTGGAAGTCTCGGATGAATGAAAGAAGCTCGCTTGGGTGTCGAATGATCTTATGAAAATAACGGCCTAAGGAGTAGTCTCCCTTTTCCGTCCCGGTGGCAAAGAGCAACGAAGCTATCGGCATTCGGCAGGCGCCGTGCAATTTATAAGCAGCAAGGGCGGATCGATTGCAAAGCTTGTGGTGACGTGTTCTCTTTGAGTGGCAGGGTGGGAAGGGAAGGGCGCGCGCGCCGTGTGAATACACACTTCCCGCACAGCGCGACTACTGTCCCACAAACGGGAGGTCACAGCTTAACCGAGTTCGTACCTTTTCTTTCTTTCTTTCTTTCCTTCTTTCCTTTTTTCTTCTCTTCTCTTCTTCTTTTCTTGACGTACATGCTGTATTTAGTTAGTCTGCGTAAGCTGGGTCGGCAGTTACATCAGTTTGAGTACAGATAAGGACTAGTGCTGTACAGCCGGGTGTGAGGAAAGAACTGGTTAAGAGTTCTGTTTTGCGATGTGGGGTTGGAGCTGAATGCAGCTGATGTCGTTCCTTGTTTGTTTGTTTTTTTCAACTCTGTTTTTTTGTTTTTGTTTCTTTCTTCTTCTTTTTTATTTTTTAATTTTTTTTACTTCCCCCAGTGTTTGTCTTAACTCCATTGTTTTAAAATCTAGCTAAGCAGACACTCGCCACTCACACATTTTAAAGACTTGTTGAGCTAAGTTTGTGAGTAAGCTACAGAAGCATGCACCTTCAAATCCCGAACCCATGACCCCCCCCCCTTTTTTTTTTTTTTCCGTGTAAGACTGTAACTACTGCAACTACATCTACCGCTGCTGCTGTTACTGCTATGCCTACTTCTGTCACCGCTGATGCGACGACTTTTAATGCTATAGCAACAAGGAATGGAAGAATGTGCGTGTGTGTGTGTGTGTGTGTGTGTGTGTGTGTGTGTGTTGTGTGTGTGTGTGTGTGTGTGTAGGGGGGGAGGGGTCAGACAAGATGGGCTGGAAGGGGGGTAGAACGCACTTTTTCGTTCAAGTAATCAAATACATTCCAATAAAAGTTGTTGTTATTGTAGTTGTGGTAGCAGTAGTAGTAGCAGCAGCAGCAGTATGTGTGTGTGTGCGCGCGCGCGCACGCGTGTGTGTATATGCGTACGTGCGTGCAAGTACGTGTGTGTGTGTGTGTGTGTGTGTGTGTGTGTGTGTGTGTGTGTGTGTGTGTGTGTGTGTGTGTGCGCGCGCGCGTATGTGAGGGGGTGGTGGGGGGAGGGGATGTGGGGATTATGTTATCCAGACATTCTCTACTTTTTTTTTTCTTGTTGTACCTTTTTATGACATGTCAAGCGTGTTATTCTCGCGCTGCTCATTGCGGTCTCCCCATACACAACCTTGCCAATGCACGTACCGCTGCCGGCCCAGCACCGTCAATCCACTGGAAACAATCTACATTAAGTCGTCGTAGGGCAACCCACCAGAGGAGACACTGCACTGCTACCGAGTCACTGGTCATGTTGGCTGGTGCCTGTTCCGATCCAACAAATGCAGGGCACCGCACGCTAACGCCCCCCCCCCCCCCCCCCTTCACTCCACCCCCTATTGACGACAGTACTTGCTGTGTGTGAAGTCAGCATAGGTGCGCATCCCTCTCCATTCTAACGGCAGTCTCTATGATCTTCCTCAAATCGACGACTTCGATACCACGGACAGGGACGTGAACAGGAAATTAAAATTGAGGTTACCCAATAAACGAAAACAAACAAACAAACCCAGGACTTGACAGGCCCTAGAATCCGGAACTTTTATATACGAAGATCAATGAGGATGCTTTCTTTTTCAGATGATGCTATGGTGTTCCATTCAATTCTGAGACAACAGAGCAGGGCCGTACGCTTTGCTTCCTTTTATCCCGGGATCAGTCAGGACTGAGTGATACGGACACCTGCTGTGTTGGTTAAGAAAGTTGAACAGCTTTCCCTGAAGCGCTCCCATTCAAAGGATGAAACTCGAGTGTGGGGTTCGAACACCTGCTGTGTTGGTTAAGAAAGTTGAACAGCATTCTCTGAAGCGCTCCCATTCAAAGGATGAAACTCGAGTGTGGGGTTCGGACACCTGATGTGTTGGGAAAGTTGAACAGCATTCTCTGAAGCGCTCCCATTCAATGGATGAAACTCGAGTGTGGGGTTCCAGTCTTCCCGTCTGAGCTCATAGTATCCTCAGCTCTGGGCCTGAAAAAAAAAATCTCATTAATAAATACCTTTTGGGGGACTCTCTACCCCCTTCCCCCTCCCTCTCTACCCTTCCCACCACATTTTTGCCAGGTCTTCGTGACCTGAAGCACGGGTTATAATCCACTCTACTTTCCTCCATGGTTTTCAGTTCTTCAGTTTCTTTCTTTCAAAGAATATTTCTTAATGACGTGTAGTTAATTCTGTAGCGATGTTCAGTCGGGTAAGTATTGTCACTGAAGACGTTTACAGCAAATAAGTCTTTTGCTAGCAGCAGCTGTACTTGTTCGTTACTCGTCTTCTTACGACTGTTCTTGTAATTGTCACTGTTGTGCACGCACTTTTGCTGTAGCTGTTCCTATCAAATATAAACATCGGGATTAACATTAATTGTTTGTTGCTGACCGCGATATCAGATAGTATCTCTTGCAGGAGACCTGATCAGTGCTTGATTGGTTCATCAACTCCCTCCTAAGCTGCCCTTCCAGTCGGTGGTCGTCATGCACATGCCGCAGCCAAAACACCACACTCTCAAGTCTGTGACACTTTCTCCCAGTAATTCTGAGAAACTCTTGTCGACGCGATCTGATTTACCGAGGGTTGTGACCGTAACCGCTCGGTCTGCATTACGTACTACGGAACCGTGTCTAAGCTCAGACGAGACGACAGTCAAGCCTTTCAAACGACCCTGTTGCCAATTTCGGCCAGTCTGGAGGGAGCGAGTATCAAGGGTTACTCTCCTGGTGAGACTCTGGTGACTGATCGTGGCTCTTGTTTGTTTAAATCTAGCCCCCCCTCCTCTCCCCCTGCCCCCACCCCTCCTAACGCCAGCTCCTTCCCTTCTCTCCTACCATGTACCTACTCTTCTTCCCCATCCCCATTCTCATTCTCTCTATTATCATTTGATTGGGTTTGAAAGAACTGAAATTGTTCCTTTCCAACAGCTTTTGAAATTGTTTCATTTCTTTTTTAAACTAAAGATTTGTGCACAGTTAGAAAAACAAAAAAATCATTAGACGTGAATAAAAGCGATTTAAAAAACGATTCCAGTCGTTTTATCAGCGCGTTCGTAAATGAATAAATAATGAAAGAGTCTCTCTGTCTTTGTCTTGCCTCTGCCCCTGTCTGTCAGTCGGTCTGTTTGTTCCCCCCCCCCCCTCTCTGTCCCCACCCTCTGTAAGTCTCTTTGTCTGTTTGTCAGCCTGTCCCTTTGTCCGTCTGTCCCCCCTCTCTCTGTATGTATGTATGTGCGAGTGTGAGTGTGTGTGCGCGCGCGCGCGCGCGCGCGTGTGTGTGTGTGTGTGTGTGTGTGTGTGTGTGTGTGTCCTTCTTCCCTTATATCTGTTAAAAATATTTTTTAAAATAAAGTGTTAGAAATATTTTTTTAAATGAAGTGTTAGAATCAACAAGCTTGTTTCGAGCCTCTTGCTCTCGTCATACGTCAGGATTTTAAGGACATTTTTATATTGTTCGTGATTATACACATATTATATATATATATATTATATATATATATATATATATATATATATATATATATATATATATATATATACGTGTGTGTGTGTGTGTGTGTGTGTGTGTGTGTGTGTGTGTGTGTGTGTGCAAGCGTGCGCGCATGCATGCACGCGTGCGTGCGTGCGTGCGTGCGTCTCTAGCTCTCTCTCTCTTTCTCTCTTCCTCTCTCTCTCTCTCTCTCTCCTCTCTCTCTCTCTCTCTCTCTCTCTCTCTCTCTCAGTTTTTCTTTGTCGGCAGAGTAAACGATAAACCCGTGTTTGTTTCGTGATGGTGCATTGTAATCTTTTTTTTTGCCAGTCATCACTCTTTCAAAATCGCCCCCCCCCCCACTCATCCCCTCCTTCCTTCCTCTTTTTCTTCCTCCTCCCCCTACCCCCGCCCGCCTTTCTCTCTCTCTCTCTCTCTCTCTCTCTCTCTGCCAACCTCCTCTCCCCCCCTCCCCCCCTCCCGACCTTTCCTCTTTGTCCCCTACCATCCCTTCTCTCTTCATTACCTAAAGAATATGTGTGTTCTTTTCGGTGGCAATTCTGCAGAGTGGGTTTGATTTGTTTGAGCCTCTTCACACATATACAAACGATACCTTAAAAGACACGCAGGTAAATAGTTCGGTAGGAATATGACGCATTTTCAGCGTCCAGTGTACATTGTAAGCGTAGGTATGTACGTGTGAAAACCACGCGCACATTGCCGAAAACGTGCCCTTTACACGCTCAAAAGTCGGACACAAAATCGAGTTTCAAGCCCACGCAAAAGCAGAATGACGTAAACATTTTTTTCGTTAAAAGTCTTCGGCATTCGTCGTGATCAAATAAAGCGCGTTTAGTGGAACAGGGCAAAACAGCATTCCCCTCGCCTCCTACTCCGCCTTCTCCCTAAACCCATCCCCATCCCCACACCCCCGGAAAAACCATGTGTCTGAAACAGAAGCCTCCCTACGCTGAACACCATGGGCTGGGAAACATCGGGTAATTGAAAGCCGGAAGCCGTCCATCCATATTGTCACCAATGCACTGGAGATAGCAAGTCTCACCGGTCTGTCGTCATTGGGCTCGGTTTCAAGCTAGTGTTTCAAGCAATCAGAATGGCACCAGCAGCAGACGACCTTCCGTGATTTCCGCCCGGAAAAAAAAACAACAACAAAAAAAAAACCGCCAGATCCACCGCCATCACGTGCATGAACCGTTTCATCGGGTTGCAGAAACGACCAGAAGATCTGAGAGGTGCTGGGCAGCCATCAGTGGAAACATCACTGGACGTGGGCTGTCGGAACTGCGTACAGCAGCGCCTGAACTGGACTTGGAAATTATAGTGAGATGTACAGTATACTCATACAGGCCACTTCTGTATCTGTCCTGGCGATAATGAATGAATGAACGAATGAACGAGTCGGTGAACCAACCACTGAACAATCCGTCAATCAATCGATCGATCAGTTAGTAAACAAATGACTGATCACATGACATGACATTGCATTATGAATGTTATACCAGATGGATTTCATCATGCCATTTGATCATGGAATACCCTCAAATGTGATGTATTACGGCAGAAGTTTATACCTAATGTTCACTGAAAAACGTCCTTTTTCACCATATTTAAAATGGGGGGGGGGGGGGGGGGGGGGCGGGATAGCTCAGTTGGTAGAGCGCCGGACTCGTGATCCTGGGGTTGCGGGTTCGAATTTCGGTATAGGGGGATTTTTCCCTCGGAGTTAACATTGGTTCTGACTCCATTCCCCATATAGTCCTTCGAATGAGACTATAAACCGAGGTTCCGTGTGTGAACGCACGCATAACATCTTGCACACACGTAAAATCCCATCACCAACTTTCGGAAGAGAAGGCCAGTTTGGCCGTTGGTATGGATGACACGTGACACATAGCATGCACCTTCCCCGAAGATGGAGTATGGCTGCCTTAATGGCGGGATAAAAAAGGGTCATACACACAAAACTCCACTGCCTGGCTATACAGGGAGTGTCCGCAGGAGTATCAGCCTGCGTACGCAGAAAGAAAGAAAGAAAACCATATTTAAAATCAGATAAGCAACAACAACAACAAAAAAGCACCTCGGGTTAACTGAACTAAATTTAGTAGACATGATAAACATGTCCGAAATTATTATTATAGTTTTGTTTTCTATGCCGCGGTGATTTTTGTACTCCCAGTTCTTATAGAACAGGGAGTACCTTACAACGGAAACGAAGAAATGCTGTCTGTGAGTCTGTCTGTGTGTCTGTCCGTGGTCAAAATGTGTTCCACTCGCTCCAGACAAAACTTCTGGGCCCATCTTTCTGAAAATTTGTTCGTAAGTTCATTAAGGGTCACGGATGATGCCCGATGTTTTATTTTACCAGAATAGCCGTTACTAACGGCTATAACGGCCCAAAACAGGGTGTGTTTTTTTCTTTATGGAGTATCTCAGAAAGTACTTGGCCGATTTATAAGCGGTTTGGACACGCGTATTCAAGATGAACTGGGAGTACGTTTATATGATCTGCATCTTGTTTTCTTTTCTTTTCTCTTCCTTTCTTCTTCTTTTCTTTCTGTCTCATCTTCCACACTCCACGGAGGCGTTATTCTAACGTCACTCATCCTGACTCCTCATTACATAGCCACACCCAATTTGTCCCGTGGCAGCCTTAGCACTGCAATCCACGGAGTTAGCAATGAGCGTCAAGTGGTCATGAAGCAACCCACCAGAGAAGGCACTGCCCTACGCCGCGTCAGTTCGATGGTGTTCTTCAATGCCCGTTCTGACCAGTGCTACACGAGACACCACCAAACAAACCCTCTGCTGACGATAGTAATTGTTTTGTTGCAGATACAACATGAGTGCTCCCCGCTTCCCACTGGGCGCCAACAACGTCCATCCAACGACAGTCTCTGTGGGTATGGAGACCCCGACGTATTGGACATGAACTCACAAACGGGGAAACTGACGCTGCGGTTTGGGCGACAGCAGAGCGTGAAGGGGCACACAATTTTTTTTAAAAGATTTTTTGGCTGAGAGGGAGGCTAAGGAAGACGGCGTTGTGGATTTCCGTTCTGGTCTGAGACTATGTTGACAGAGCTGTACTACTACCGTGTCCTTTCATCATATATCTCGGCGTCAAGCAGGCTCCAGAACTAAAGTACCCACATACAAAAAAAAAAAGAAGGGGAAAAAAAAAAAGAAAAAAAGAAAAAAAAACAAACAAACACTCTCAAGGTCGCATCGTTCAGTGTGTGGTTCGAATCTTCCCCTTTGAAGCCATAGCACCTTAACTCCCAGTACTAGCCTGATGGGGCCCCAAAATCTCACAAATAAATGCCTAAGATCGGAATCGAACCCTGGACTCCCATCGAGAGAGTCTTCAACACAACCACTGCACCAAGCAACCAGTCTTGACAGTAAATTGTGTGTGGTTGCTGCTTACCGCTGCTTGTTAACATTCTGCTGAAACATGTATCAGGGGTCAAAGACCAATAAATGTTGTTTTCTTCTAGTCATGCACGACACTGTTACCTCTTTCAGTTCACCACGAAGCCCTTCTTTATGCCGAGCTTTTTTTTTTCTTCTTGTGGGCCTGCCTAATTCTCCGCAGGGTTCCGCGCGCGCGCGCGCGCGCGCCGCCGGTGCGCGCGCGCGCGTGTGTGTGTGTGTGTGTGTGTGTGTGTGTGTGTGTGTGTGTGTGTGTGTGTGTGTGTGTGTGTGTGCGCGTGTGTGTGCGTGTGTGTGTGTGTGTGTGTGTGTGTGTGTGTGTGTGTGTGTGTGTGTGTGTGTGTGTGCCTATACACGCCAGCTACTCTATGTCTTCAACAGCAGCCGCAACGTGATGACACAGCGCACGTTGTTTTGACACGTGAGTCAAAAAAGACTCGCTGAGCCGGACAGCAGGGTGCTTATTCGCAATGGCGGTTGTCCGAATTACTCTTTTTCACTGAACCCTTCCAGGATGAAGTTACACTGCACGATGCTATGTTGCCCGCCCTGCTAACCGTTTCACTTCGCCTTTAAAAAAAATAAAATAAAAAAAAAGTTTTTTGTGACGTTTATAAAAAATTTTTTTTTGTCATTCTGTTTCATCATGGTATGACTTAAAAAACCTATTGCATGCTTGCATGGGAGCCGTGTGTGTGTGTGTGTGTGTGTGTGTGTGTGTGTGTGTGTGTGGGTGTGTGTGTGTGTGCGCGTGCGTGCGTGCGTGCGTGCGTGCGTGTGTGTGTGGAGTAGTAGTAGCAGCAGTAGCAGCCACAGCAGCAGCAGCAGTAGTAGTAGTAGTAGTAGTGGCTGTATTTATAGTAGTAATGGGGGAGGGGAGGGGGCGGGGCTATCTGGCCTACATGAACAGGAGAAATACTGAACCGCAGTTAACATACTAAAGGTGAGTGAAACACACACACGCACGCACGCACGCACGCACGCACGCACGCACGCACGCACGCACGCACGCACGCACACACACACACACACACACACACACACTCGCGCGCGCGCTCACACACACACACACAGAATGAAGAAAAAAATCTGCACTGCAGTTGAACTTTTTAGTTTAGGAATCAGTTATAGAGAATGGTTTCATTTTCTCCGTTACAAACATTCAACCATACACATTGCCTCCTTGAATGATAATTCATTTGACATGTGACCACATCGAAAGCGATTTCAACACAAGGGTATGCCTTTTTTTTCTTCTCTTTTTTTCTTTTTTTTTTCGGGGGGGGGGGGGGGGGGGGCGATGGGGGGGGGGGGGGTTGTGGCATATTTAGGACAGATCATTACGAAACGACATCAATCTTAAGTACATTGTCCGCAAAACTGTTATTCAAAATGGATCAATGATTTCTTGAACCCAGTGATATGATCTGTTCAGAGGTAATCGATTGCATTTAGACAGACACAAAACATGACGATGTTCACGAGCAGTCACCTGGCTCACGTAGCGGCCCATCACTATCTCTGGATGACACATCTCAGGGTGTGAAAAGAGAGAAGCATGCCAGTTTTGAAATACAAATCCTTCAGTTGTTGTTTGACCATGTGTATAAAACAAGATGCATTCCACGAATTCTGCATCTCCCATACATATTCCAAGCCGTGAGTGCGCAAAAGCACTCTCTTACACGTGTTACACATTCGTTTTTCTTCCGAAATGATCGTGCATTTTCAGCATTTTGTAGCATTGCTTGGTGGGATTCTTATTGTCAGACCTGCATACGAGCCTGCACTAATGTTTCATACAGTCGAACATAAGCATTAATACAGACAGGATGTCTACAGCACCGTCTCAAAGCACTGTTGATTTGAACATCCCCCCACCCCCTCCCCAACTCCACAAAATCAGTTTGCTGACTGCAGTGTGGGCTTTCACAAAAGCATCGCATCTTTGACCCCATCCCCACCCACCCACAGATTTTAGAGCTATGTAACAGAATCGGTTGTACCTTAGTGTAAAATACTGAATAACGCAACAGCTGTAATTCTTTGAAGTGTTAGATGCAGTCTTTTGATTCCCACCACCACTCTCAGAGTATCTGATAGGTTTTCTGTACACCTGGTCTACTTTACTGTTACCGTGAATACAAACCCAAGATAACCGTGGCTAGATTCAATCTAATCTGCTTACCGTCATATTACCATACCTGGGTTATAATTTATAAACACTGCCATTTTTGTTTTGTCCCATATTCACAATTAAATCCACTTCTGACTTTCATTTTCTAGACGCTGTATCTTCTCTTGAAGGTCTGCGACCAAGTCAGAAACTGAAAAAAAAGTCATTTGTGCAGATCAGCGAAATTATTCCAAGTGGATTCCCAAAGATGTCGAAACCGCTTGCATAACGTTTGAATATGAAACCTGATGACTCAAGCGAAATAACCAACCAACCAACCATCTAATCAACCATCCAACCAACCAACCATCCAACCTGAAAAGAGAAATGAGAACAACAAAGCACAGTCCTATCTGACCTCTGACAGAGCCCAAATAATTTGTTATGGTATTCTCCCCTTTGACAGTTCCTGTACATTTTTGTTCGTCACCTCCGGTGTTATAATTTGTCTTCCCGTGTATGCCTGTCCTCTGAAGTGTGGGCTACAGCAGTTTTTGACCGTGTGTACTATCGAATACACAGAGAAATCTACGAAGAGTGTGTAAAAGTGACAACCCTGTATCGAGAGTCATTTCTCAACCAGTGACTGATGTGAGAAAATTTTGCTAATATGGCTGCTTGAACTTCGGGAATGGTATCATTTACTTCACAGACAGCCTTTAGTCTTTTATTTACTGCCCTGTATAACTTACTGATTATGTTCTACGATGAAATGTCCCTTATTTGTCTGTTTTACGTGAATTATCTTTGTGTATGGGAACTTTCACACCTGTCCTCCAGCTTTGTGCATAATCTCCACGCTCAAAAACTGTTGGACAACAGATAAGGAATTTAACAATAACATCTGCAGAAAGAGGAGACAAGTCTGGGGACGGATCATTTGGTTCTGATGCTTTTCCATGTTTCATTGCATGGAGAGCACTGTGGATTTCAGTCTCTGAAATTTCCCCCGTCTACTTGGGCATTTAAATAATCAGCGCAGTTTCCAGGCATTACTTTGGCTGTTTTCAATTTCCTCACTGAAATCCCGAGTCATTCACTAATTCCTCTACATTAAACGAAGTAATAAAGTACTCATACCACGCATGAGGTGAGATCAAGTTCGAATAGTTCGGTTTAGTTAATGTCAAAGATTCGACTTTTGGCCAGAACGCTCTAGATTTGGAATCAGAACACACAGCAGTCAACTTTTTCACGTTCAGCTTGCACCACTGTTTTTTTTTTCCCCCTTTTTTTTTCTTTCTCTCCTTTTCGAACAGCTATTTCAACCGATTCTTCAGAATCAGATATTCGATTAAGCCTTCGCCTAAATTGCACTGTTTGAACAAACCAAGATAATCGTATTTCTTTTCTGTCGCACGCTCACTCTCCTCGCGCCTTCTGGGTGGCTTTGTGTAGGATTCTTGCACTTTCCGCTTTGACCTTGTTTGATTACAGCGTTTTGAAGGAACGTGACATAACAGGTCCACCTTGCCTTAGCGCCACTTTCAACGTTGTTAATTTTTTTTTTTCGTTACTGCAAATGTAATCAGCGAATGAATCAGCAGCTAATTTTTTCTTCAAAGCAAATCGAATCTCCTCTTCCAGTTCATTTTGTTCAGAGCCTCCCTCAGTCATCATTCTAGCAGAATGACAAGAAAAAGAAAAAGCGACAGGGAAGTCATCTCATTCACACGTGTTTGCAACGTGCGTGTCGTCAACAAGTGTTGAACATTAGCTGCGGACAATGAAAATTTTCACACTTTTATCTTGTTTTTGTATTGAAGTCATTTCCCCTCACTACGGCATTCGGTTCTTCCTGCAGCAATTCAACCATATTTGTTGTCACCATTGTCTTAAGACTTGCATACGGTTTTGTTGCACATTCTGTACTGACTTACTTGACTTAATCCTTTGAATTCCTTGAGAATCACAGGGCTGTGGCAACGTTGCACATTCTGCACTGACTTACTTGACTTAATCCTTTGAATTCCTTGAGCAACACAGGGCTGTGGCAACGCTGCACATTCTGCACTGACATACTTGACTTAATCCTTTGAATTCCTTGAGAAACACAGGGCTGTGTCAACGTTGCACATTCTGCGCTGACACACTTGACTTAATCCTTTGAATTCCTTGAGAAACACAGGCTGTGGCAACGCTGCTACAGCAGACTGTGCTCTGGGCTGACCTCCTCAGCGGGCCCCCAGTCATTCCGGCTGTCTTCACTTCGGCATCCGTGCACCGACGCCAACTAAGTCGAGATCGCCCCCCCCCTTCCCCCCCCCCCCCCCTTCCACCCGCGGGTTTCATTCGAGAGCCTGTCGTGTGGTGTTGGTATGAGATTTTTGTCGTGTGTGACCTATTCAATCCCATTTCCCTTTCTCCATCTCTGTATCTGTAGACTTTTGTTTCGGTGCTCTCCCACAGGGTCTTGTTGGAAATGACCTCTGGCCATGTGATGCTCAGGGTGCACCTGAATCACTTGTTGGAGCGCAGGACACTCCATTAAGATATCAAGGGACATAACTGCTCCTGAACAGAGGTAAATCAGACTGCAGGATGCAACTCATAACAGCCTTAAAAAATAGCATCCCCCATGGGTGTACCAGCCCGCATTCAAAAGACACCACCCTCCAGCTGCCGAGCACACCCCACAGACCCAACCACCCCTGCCCACGGACAGATGAAGACAGTGCCACTCCAGACACAGCCAAGCTTTCGCCATACGGTCTTACGTGCCCAAGAGAGAATCCAAAGTTGTAGTCTTTCCCACTGTCAACAGGACTTTCCCTGTGGTCAGTGGGTCTTTCCTCACCGTCACTGGACCTTTCTCCAGGGTCAGCCTAGTTAAGGCAAAGAAGAACAAGAAACACCCGAAGGTGCTGGGGAGGACCCAGAGAAGCACTGTCCTCACCTGCCTTTTGAGCAGTCCTGTACCACCCTTGGAGGCCTGCGCTGTGTTGACGATGGGTACAGGCACGCGCTGGACACTCCATTAAGATATCAAGGGACATAACTGCTCCTGAACAGAGGTAAATCAGACTACAGGATGCAACTCATAACAGCCTTAAAGTAGCATCCCCATGGGTGTACCAGCCCGTATTTCATGACTGCAGAGCCCACCGAAAAAAGACACCACCCTCCAGCTGCCGAGCACACCCCACAGACCCAACCACCCCTGCCCACGGACAGATGAAGACAGTGCCACTTCAGACACAACCAAGCTTTCGCCATACGGTCTTACGTGCCCTCAGAGAGAATCCAAAGTTGTAGTCTTTCCTACTGTCTACAGGACTTTCCCTGTGGTCAGTGGGTCTTTCCTCACCGTCACTGGACCTTTCTCTCAGGGTCCAGCCTAGTTAAGGCAAAGAAGAAAAAAAACACCCGAAGGTGCTGGGGAGGACCCAGAGGAGCACTGTCTTCGCCCGCCTTTTGAGCAGTCCTGTACCGCCCTTGGAGGCCTGTGCTGTGTTGACGATGGGTACAGGCACGCGCAGGACACTCCCATTAAGATATCAGGGACATAATTGCTCCTGAACAGAGTAATCAGACTACAGGATGTAACTCATAAATCCTTAAATAGCATCCTATTTGGGTGTACCAGCCCGTATTTCATGACTGCAGAGCCCACCGGCAAAAGAAACCACCCTCCAGCTGCCGAGCACACCCCACAGACCCAACCACCCCTACCCACGGACAAATGAAGACAGTGCCACTCCAGACACAGTCAAGCTTTCGTCATACGGTCTTACTGCCCTCAAGAGAGAATCCAAAGTTGTAGTCTTTCCCCACTGTCTACAGACTTTCCCTGTGGTCATGTGGTCTTTCCTCACCGTCACTGGACCTTTCTCCAGGGTCAGCCTAGTTGAGGCAAAGAAGAAAAAGAAACACCCGAAGGTGCTGGGGAGGACCCAGAGAAGCACTGTCTTCACCTGCCTTTAGAGCAGTCCTGTACCACCCTTGGAGGCCTGCGCTGCGTTGACGATGGGTACAAGCACGCGCAGGACACTCCATTAAGATATCAAGGGGCATAACTGCTCCTGAACAGAGGTAAATCAGACTACAGGATGCAACTCATAACAGCCTTAAAATAGCATCCCCCATGGGTTGTACCACCCGTATTTCATGACTGCAGAGCCCACCGCAAAAGACACCACCCTCCAGCTGCCGAGCACATCCCACAGACCCAACCACCCCTGCCCACGGACAGATGAAGACAGTGCCACTCCAGGCACAGCCAAGCTTTCGCCATAACGTCTGTCTGCGTTTCCAGGACGCCGGTGTCGTATATAATACTGTCGCCGTGGAATTGTATCGCAGCGACAGCATTTCACGTGAAATACTGTTGCAGCGACAATATTTGCTGGAAAAAATTGTCGCGCGACAACTTTTCACGAAAAATGTCCTATAGAATATTGTAGCTGTCCATAAAATGCAGTATTTCCCGGGAAATACTGTCGCTGCGACACGATTTTATTGAGCGACAGTATTATATACGACACCCGGCATGCCCCTCAACCCCTGCCTCTGTCGATCCACCAGACCACTGGTCGCAGAGTCGAAGACAAAGGACTTGCCTTTGATGACCAGGTGTCGAGTCTTGTTAGCTTTCTTTCCTTCCTGCAGGAAAGGCAGCGCCTTGCGTCGTTGGACCCTCGCCTTGATGGTGAAGCCCTCCGAAACCAAAACAGCGGCCCAGTCCGTTCTTCAATGGCCGACGTCCGGCCACAGGACTCTGTCCTTAACTTTGAAACCGCTGAAGCAGTCGACAACGGGTTGTTTCCCCTCTCCAGACCCGGGGCTCCTTCAATCTCAACTGGTTCTCAATACCCGTGTCTTCTTTCACAATCTGTTCAGTTTTCCGTCCTGCCCTTGGGATGGGAGATGCCATGAAAAACGAGATTATGACGTCAACTTCTGCTTTCAGAATCGTCAAGTTAGATCTCCAGCCGGGTGGTTTTTCCTTTCGGTTCTTCATTTTCTTTCGCCCCTACGGAGAAGTCATTCTGCAGCTTAGTCATTTGTACTTGCATTCTGGAATACAAAGTATCTATTTCTCTTGTCCTTAGTATCATTTTCTGATCCAGTGAACCAGCAATTCTCGCAACAAGCAGCAGTGGTCGGTTAGTCAGCAGTAAGGTTTTCCCCCGCCCTCGGAGTTGGCCATGCTTTTTGTGGGGTCAACGTGAATTCATTTATTTATTTGTTTATCTTTTTATCTATTTACGTACCTATTTATCTTTTTTTTTTCTTTGGTGGGAACAGGTTCGCTTGTCGATTATCTCTGCACTGGAGAAAGAACGCGAAAAAAACCCACAAAACAACTGCTGTTCGAACATTGATTTACACTGAGCGGACACACGTGGCTATTTGTTTCGAGTGCGTTCATTAAAAAAAAAAAAAAAAAAAAAAAAAAAGGTGAAACAAAATGACCAACACATAGCACAACAGAGTCTGACGACTTTCACCCTGATGACGTTTGCTTTGTGAAAATGACGCCATATTTCATGACTTCGGCGCCGCATTAAATGAACGAGTGGGACACAGTTGATTAAAAGAAACTTTCCTAAACATTTAATCAGCAAATGGC
>CM031606.1:74769181-74771681 GCA_018398815.1 Conus ventricosus
TTATCAGCTCAGAAAATCCCGCCACTCCTACTGACCCGACAAAAGCACCGATCAACAACACTCGATTGTATCGCCAAACCACACCACACTGTTAACACAACAAAAATCGATGACGACAATCTGTTGTTTGTTTAAACGGCAGGCCGGCCAATCTGCTTCACGTTTGACCGTTGTCACGCGCGGTTCCTGGTCAAATACTCTGGGGAGTTTTAAGGAAAACAAATCGTAATGTCTTTCCGTCTTCATTTTATTTTTGTTTAGCCTTGTTTTTGTTTTACTTTTTTTGTCTGGGGGTGGGGGGGGGGGGGAGAAGGAAATGAGAGAGAGAGAGAGAGAGAGAGAGAGAGAGAGAGAGAGGAGAGAGAGAGAGAGAGAGAGAGAGAGCTCTTATGAATTATCAGCAGTTATATTTCGTGCAATAACGTTCGCGTGTTAGTTTTCTCGGTCCCTGAAGGGGCAAGGGCTTTCTGCCTTCCTGCTACCCGTGAGAAAACAGATTATTCATCTGTCTGTCTGTCTGTCTGTCTGTCTGCCTGCATGCACGCATGCATGTTTGTTTCTCTGTCTGTCTGTCTGTCTGCCTGCCTGCATGTCTGTCTGTGGATTGGTTTGCTTTGGTTTGTATTATGAAAAATATGTCTCCCATGGCGATGCTTTACCGCCAGCAGTCTTCATGGATAAATGTAACATTACAACTTTCAGTGTGAGATTATTTAACAGTAAGTGAAAGATCACATGTCTGTAATACAGGTCGTCAGTTTGTTCAAGTAACTGGGTATATTTTTGCTTTTGTCCTGCTCGATCTAGTTTTGCTGGTTGCTCGCGAAGATCCCGCTGGGAAGGCCCCAAAGTGCTTTGGTTTGTGTTATGGAAAACCTATGTCCTTCATGGCAATTCTTTCACAGTATCCATTAAGTATTCTATTGCCACATCTAACTTATGTATTCGAATGAAATGCGTTAAAAAAATAGAATACACGTTTTAATGTTACAAGAGAGAGAGAGAGAGAGAGAGAGAGAGAGAGAGAGAGAGAGAGAGAGAGAGAGAGAGAGAGATTCATACAAAAAAACAGTGGAATTTGTTTCAGTAGGGCATTAACCTTCAGTGTCCGTTTTTGTAACTTTAGGTTAGACAACTTAAGAAAAAAAAAAAAAAACCAACCAAACTGATCGCTTTAAATAGGTAGTTTTTGGAGTAAGGATGAATACGGATCAAGTATCTTTAACATACTGAATACAATTATGAAAGAAAGGAAAGGGTCCTGGTCGAGTGTTTGCATAACCCACCCCTATTCAGAGGTCGATAGCCGTTGAGGAATCAGTGCGTGTCAGATAGTGATCAGGTCAATAACCTCCCGCCGTGACATCGATCGGAACTGGCAGACTTGTGGCTGTGTTTGGGTAACCATTGTCTGAGATCGCTTTGGAAAACTTGGGGCAGATCGTGTTCCCGTCGAGAATTATAAAACTAGATGCAAAGCATATAAACGTACACCCAGTTTGTCTTGAATACGCGTGTACATGTCAAGAGCACGTTTACTATGAAAATACCCATGATCTACCGGTCAGTTATTAGATATAAAGCTATTTTAAAATCCGTCAAATACAGTACTTTTACAGATATTTGTTTAAAAAAAAACAACCAAAAAAAACCGTCACAATCAAACATGTGTCAAAATTTATTTCGTCACCAAGATATTCTATAGAGAAGAAAACCCCGGACAGACACACAGACAGACAGACAGACAGCATTTCTTCGTTCCCATTGTAAAGTACTCCCTGTTCTATAAAGAACTGGAGTACAAAAAGAACGCTTGTGTTGTTTAAGGGTCGGTCATCCGAGTCTGTTTGATCCGTAATGGCTGAAGGGGAGAGAAGGGAAGGCAGACAGGGGCGGAAGGGGAGGGGGCAGCGGCGGGGGATGGGGGTGGATTGGGAGTGGAAGGGCAGAGGAAATGTTGGAAATGGGGATGGTTGTAGCAGAGATAGTGGAAAGGGCCTTTCCACTATCTCTGGTTGTAGATGCAGGAGAGAGGGCTGGAGGGTTGGTCTGAAGGTCACCCTCTTTTTTCTTTCCTTTTTTTTTTTTAACTGCTTCTTTTTCTGCTCTCTCTCTCTCTCTCTCTCTCTCTCTCTCTCTCTCTCTCTCTCTCTCTCTCTCTCTCATGACTTTGCATAAAGCAGTGCGAGTCAAGTTACCGAGTAAGCTGATATTGGCCCCTCTGTTCGTCAGTCACATAACACATTGGCTGGTGTTCTAATCATACTGCTTGTACTGTTACTTTGTTATGAGCACATTACACTTAAGTCTCTCACTATATCAGCTAATGCTATCGTAACTATCGTAAGTAATGTACTGTATCAACTAACGCATTGAATATTTTGTGTACGCTGTGGGCGAGCCATGTCTTCTATCAGCTAAAGTTACAACCATATTGTATACATTGCTCTCGAACCAATCACTAATCCAATCGATGCTGTAACAATTTCATGAACGTTGT
>CM031606.1:74784181-74788310 GCA_018398815.1 Conus ventricosus
AAAATGGCAAGTACGTGATCAAAACTGTATTGTTCGTGTAAAAACGACTGTTCTCACTTATTTTGACGATGTTAAGACGTCATGGGTCGAAACAAAAAGAAAACAACTCTTGCCCTAGCAAGCTGTGAGGCGTAACCAACAATTAGTTAAATATCTCTCTTGTCATGCTTTCATTCCCGTCCGTTGTTTTTGTTTGTCCGTCAACAAGAGCATGCGAGGGGAAAAAAAATCAAAATTGGTAGGAAAATAAAATATGACCCATAAACCAAGCCATAGAATTTTGGTGCAGATCCATGGTGAAGACATGGATCAAAACCCGTATCCTATATTTTTTTTTCTTTCTCGGCAAGATCACGTAAAATCTGTCTTACTGATTTAAACCAGATTCAATGGATAGTCCGAATGTGACCCAAGGATAAACTCGTTAAACGTTGTCACGAATACATGGCGCGGATACAGATCAAAATACAGAGGCTTCACTGGAAGCCGTTCAATTTTGACGGAAGACTGCGTTCTCCCCGGTGACTTCTTGTTATGGTCGTTCTGGTTTGGCTCTGCGATTTAGCTAAGCAGCGCTCTTCAATGTTTGCGGGCTGCGCAGATACATATGTTTCCGGTGCGCGTGCTAACTGAATCATAGTCACGTGTTTTCATGAGTCCTAGCTATTTGTGATCATGTGTTATAGTCGTCTGTTTTTGTTGGTTTTTTTTTGTTTTTTTTAATGAGCCACGATTTTCTGTAACTATGCGTCATGATTAATTTTCGGAGTCACAGTTACCTGTTTACATGAGTCATAGTTATCAGTGATCATGAGTTGAAGTCAAATGTTTTGATGTTCCATGAATATCTATTTTCCTGAGTCACGATTACCTGTTAACATGAGTCATAGTTATCTATGATCATGAGTTAAAAGTCAACTGTTTTTATGTTCCATGATTATCTATTTTCATGAACTGCAATTATCTGTTTACGTGAGTCGTAGTTATCTGTTTTCACGAGTCATGATAAGCTTTTTTTGTGAATCGTAAATTTCTGTTTTCATAATTCATAATTATCTGTTTTCATGAATTCTAATCATGTCTTCACGGATGATCGTGTTTGACCGCGATATTGGGCTGAAAGAGAGACGGCATGTAACAGTCAAGCATCAATATTAGTGATGATTACTGTGTTCACATAATCACAGTAAGAAGTACCGATCGTGTAGAAAACATCACCGTTGTCACAAACAAGCACTGGCAATGGGCTTTTGACACTAACCAGCTCCCATACTGTTTAAACATTCTCCCTCAGCCCCCCCCCCCTCCCCCCCCCCCCCCTTCTATATGTGTGGGAGCGTGTGAATGTCTGTGTATGAGTGTGTGGTGTCACTCTTTCTCTGTGTGTGTGTGTGTGTGTGTGTGTGTGTGCGTGCGTGCGTGCGTGCGTGCGTGCGTGCGTGCGCGCCCGCGCGCGTGTATATGTGTGTGTATGTGCACGCACCAGTGTGACGTCTCTCTTTCGCTGCATTGTGCGATATATATATATATATATATATATATATATTATATATATATATATATATATATATATATATATATATATATATATATATATCTATATATATATATACACACACACATTATATATATAACCACCAAGTTTCGAAATATCGGTATATGACCAGGAGTTAGGTGTTAGTGAGTTTCCTCCCTATTGGAGATTATAAGCTTGCTGAAGGCTCACTTTGAGAAGCATTTATTTCACTTTTTCCCCCATCCACCCACTTGAGCACATACTGTTAGTTTGGCAGTATGCCACTACAGATATGAATGCTTATCTCCCCTATTTCTTCAATCTAAGACATAAGAGCAAGCTTTGTTTATAATTCAATATTTCTTGCAGTCATTGCAACACCAAGCTGCTCTGTAAGTTGCTGGAACGGTGCGGTACTTATCCTTGGAATTTATTAGTTTGTTATATATATATATATATATATATATATATATATATATATATGTGTGTGTGTGTGTGTGTGTGTGTGTGTGTGTGTGTGTGTGTACACTCGCGCGCACACACACACACACACACACACACACAGAGAAAGAGAGAGAGTTCATGCGCGTGAACGTGCGTCTGATATGCGCGCGCGCGTGTGTGTGTGTGTGTGTGTGTGTGTGTGTGTGTGTGTGTGTGTGTGTGTGTGTGTGTGTGTGTACGAGCGTGCGTGCGTGCATGCGTGCGAGTGCGAGAATGCGCACGCGCGCGCCTCTGTGTGCGTGTGTTTGTGTGTGCGTCTGTATATGCATGCATGTCTGCATGCGTGCTTCCGTGCGTGCAAGCAAGCGCGCGCGCGTGTGTGTGTGTGTGTGTGCGTGTGTGTGTGCTGCGCGCGCGCGCGCGCGCCCACGCGCTTGTGTGCTTGCTTGCTTTCGAGATTTTTTCCCCAATGTGGAATATATTGATTCCGCACAGGAAGGACTACTGACTGTGTCGGGAAGGGTCTGGTTACTGATGGACAGCCGCGGAAATCGTCAAACAATGTTTTGCTGGTGCTGGACTAACGAGAAAGACCACACGCTGTCTGTTTGGATCCCCCAAATGGATGAGACGAAAGCTATCTGGTGTGTGTGTGTGTGTGCGCGCGCGCGAGTGCCCGTACGTGAGTGCGTACGCGCGCGCGCGCGCGCGTGTGTGTGTGTGTGTGTGTGTGTGTGTGTGTGTGTGTGTGTGTGTGTGTGTGTGTTCGCGCGCGCGCGCGTGTACTGGCGTCTTTGTCCCTGTCTCTGTCTGTGTGCCTGCCTGTCTTTCTGTCTGTCTGTCTGTCTGTCTGTCTGTCTGTGTCTTTGTCACTCAGTCGATCTGTCTATCTGTCTGTCTGACTACCGTCTGTCTCTCAATCTCATTCTGTCTGTCTCTCTCTCTCTCTCTTTTAAAAGCCTCTGAATCGCGACCGAACTAACACAGTCACAACTAAGCTGATGGTTAATCATGGTGGCCCGTTTAATCTCCGAAGCAAACATCTTACATATAAATGGTGCGTTTACGTCTCAAGCCCTGATGTGTCCGAGCAGGTCGGATGGTTTATAACAACATGACCGAGCTTCGGCGTCAGTGGGAGGTCTTCTCCCAACAGAGAGCTGCCCCGCGGCGTACATAAAGAGTCTGGAATACAAACTATCTTTGAAGATGCTCAGGAGATTTACGATTAAAGGAGACACACACACACATCTCCCGGCGAGACAGGGTAACCAACACAGAAGTCCTGTCTCGCGCTGGCCTCCCTTTCATGTATACCCTGCTGAGACGGCGTTGGTTGCGTTGGCTGGGAAATGTTATTTATTATTATTATTATTATATTATTATTATTATTATATCATTATCAATATCACTATTATTCTTGGTGATTATCACTATTATTGGTATTGTTATTGTTATCTTTATCATCATTATTATTAGTTTTTTATATTTTTGTTTATCACTATTTTATATTATTATTATTATCATTATTATTATTATTAGTAGTAGTAGTAGTATAATTATTATTACTATTCTTATCATTGTTATGATCTTTTCTGGTCTCCCAGTAGACCAGAAAACTATTTCAAAAACGATTAAGGACCTTGTCAAAAAGGCCACTTACCCCCTACGGCTAAACTGTTGATCAAAGCCAAGACCAGAGAGTCCATTTTCTACCTTCTGACCAAAATTCACAAGGCTAACACCCTGGTAGACCCATCGTCTCAGCCTGCAGTTGCCCCACAGAAAATATTTCCGAATACCTTGACTCCATCCTCCAACCCCTCGTTCAAGACCTGCCCACGTTCATCGAGGACACCAATCATGCTCTCGGTCTCATCAATGACCTCCACATCAATCCGAAGTTTCAGCCTAAATATCTATTCACTCTCGACGTGACATCTCTGTGTACCAGTATTCCCCATGCAGATGGACTGCAAGCCCTGTCATTTTTTCTCAACCAAAGAACAGACCCTTCCCCTGCGACTACCACTCTTAATCGCCTTGCGGAACTTGTCCTCACAAACAACACCTTGACCTTCCTTGGCGACACTTTCAAACAAATCAGTGGTGTCGCCATGGGTACCAAAATGGGCCCCACCTACGCATGCTTTTCATGGGATACTTTGA
>CM031606.1:74788410-74810045 GCA_018398815.1 Conus ventricosus
AAAAAACATCTCCCCAGCACACACACACCACACAAACCCACACACCCCACACACACACACAATATTTTAAAATATTATATTAAAAAAAATTTTTAATATATATTTAATATATATATATATATATATTTATATATATAAATATTTTATATACAAAAAAACTAATAAATTCCAAAGGGTTTAGGCCCCGGCACCGTTCCAGCCTTAAAAGGCCTTGGTGTTGCTGCAAGGACTGCAAAAAATATTAAATTAAAACAAAGCTGCTCTTATTCTTAGATTGAAGAAATAGGGGGGTTTCGCATTCATTCTGCATGGTAGATGTTTTCTGCCTAACAAACAGTTTGTGGTGGGTTTTAAGGGTGGTGAAAATAAAATAAATGTTTTCAAAATGAGCCTTCGCAAGTTTAGTTCCCCAAAGGGGGAGAATCCTCCAATAGGGGGGAAGTCACTAACTAAAAACCCCTGGTTATCCCGATTTTTTCGAAACTTCGTTGTTCTCCTCAGTGACCGCGGAAAGGGTAATTTGACCCCCCTCTGCCTTTTCAGTTTTAAAAAAGAATGCAATCCCGAAAAGGCTGGTGTGCATAGTGTATGTTTGTTGGTTTTAAAACAAACACACACACCACCACACACACACACACCCCACACCCACACACCCCCCCCCCCAACCCCCCACACAAAACACACACTAACACCAACACAACATACTCTACCACACAAAAGCCATACCCCCCCCCACCCCCACCCACACACAAGGAAAATTTATCCCCCTCAATAACAGCATGTTCCCCCCTCTCCCTATTGTTGGCACATTCACATCAAAATCAGAATAAGCAGCTGAACTTCCCAAAAAAGGAATCCTATCTATTGGGTACACATTAAGATATGAAAAAAATTTTAAACTATGCTTGGGATAATTAAAGGTGCAAAGGAACAATAAAATTTTATTTATATAATTATTTTATTATATATATTAATATATTTTAAATATATATATTATATATATATATATATATTGATCTCCTTTGCATCCTTAAATGTATCCTCAAGCATAGGTTCAAAGATTTCCCCTACATTTATATGTTTGTATAATGCTTTCGTTTTTTCAGCACTTTTTTCCCTCTCCACACTTTTGTTTTGTTCCATTTATTTACCCTTCGCTTGTTTGCTTTGGTTTGGTGCTGTTGGATTCTTCTTTAAACCCCTTGGTTGGTGAGAACACCACAGAATTATGGACTGTGGTGTGTCACTTTTGACACCAAGAGCACAAACACTATCGGCCGTGTCTCCCTGATGAGTCCGATCCAGCGGACGAAAGGCCTAAGAGCAGGCAATACAAATAGATCTGCCTTCGAAGAGAAAGTAGGGATGGTTCCCTCAGGCAGCTAGTGAAGGGTTTCTCATATTTTATGATATATTTTTTCTCCATTATCTTCATCTTAAATTTTTTTTTTTAATTCAAATCTTTGCCAATCATTACTATAATGACTGAAAAATTGTTAGCCTGCATTTTTTTTCTCCCACTACTTAATTGTTCAGCATAATATTATATATATATATATATTTATATATATATATTATATTATATAATATATTTATATATATATATATATATAATATATACTGCCCCTTTGGGCGGCCTTCTCGTGGCGGGGGGTGTTCCTTTAAACCCAAACCTGTGCCCACCCCTTTTTCTTGTCTTTCCTAATGTTCTGCCTACCATGTCTTTTGCTATCTCTTTTCACCCATAAAGTCTCCCCACTTTCATCTGCGCCTCTATGTCATCTTGTTTCTTCCTTCCCGGTTCTTCAGTCTGTTCTTTCATCTATTTTTCCAGTCTTCCTTTCCAATGCTTCTTTTTCTGAGACCTATCGGAGTGGGGCCCTAAGTCATCGCAATCTAAGGTGCTGAACTGGCGAGGTGTATGGCTCTGCGTTAGTGAGTCGCTACAGCAGTCCTGTTGGTTTTGTGGGACGGTATCAGGCAGATGGACGCCCTATGAGTTCACCCTCACATGTCCTTCGTGGGCCATCCATTGCCTTTCCCTAGCACCGGCGAGCTCTCCTGGGGTGACTCAAAATTTTTCTGCCACCATTGACCTACGCCCTATGGGGACAATCAAAGTCATTCCAAGGGACAGAGAAAAAGAGATTCAGATTCAGATGAAGAGATACGAGAAGTGGCAAAGAGAAAGGGTACCCAAAACACATGGCCAAGCTTCCTTTATAGTGGAAGCAAGAGATCCAAAAGAATCCATTGCTAGGATTTCTCCGTTCCCCATTTGTAAGGGGTTTGAGTGTTTTTCATCCACAGGATTCAAAAATGTTTTAAAACGACTAAGATCTGGTAGTTACTTGTTAACTGTGCTAGGGAAAAACGGCGTCACGATTGCTGCTGAAAAGAGATGGTTCTCAACTGATGCAGATCACAGTTAAGGTTTCTATTCACCCTTTATCTCAACTACTCCGAAAGGGGTTATTAGATGTGCTGACTTGGCTGGAGTTGCTGAAACAGAAATACGGACTGAGATGGAAAGTCAGGGTGTTCTACAGGTCCATAGAGTGAAAATATCTAAAAGGAAAAGACTTGATTGAAACTAACACGCTATTCTTGACTTTCGCTATGCCATCTCCCCCAGATTTTATCAAAGTGGGTTATGGTCCGAGTGAAAGTTACGCCTTTTTTTACCATCTCCTTTGGGGTTTTGTTTCAAGTTTAAAACGTTTGGGGCTTCCATCGAGCTTGTCGGGGTCAGGAGATCTGTCGTGATTGTGGTCAGATGAAGCATGATGGGTCTTGTTACAGATGTGTATACTGTGTCAATTGTAAGGGTGATCATTCAGCAAATTCAAAAGTTGTCCAGTGTGGAAAAAGGGTTGCGAGATCAGAAAGTAAAGTTTGGGAGGAAATGTTCCTTTCCTGAGGCTAAAAGGTTAGTGGAGGCCGGGAAACTCCTTCGGGTGCTACTTATGCACAGAAGGTGGTTAACGATTCTACGAACCAGCATCAGGTGATGATTTGGGAGCGCTCCATTCACTGCTGTAGAGAAAAAATTTGACGAATTGTTGGTCATCGGTTTTGGATCGGCTCACCATACTTGAAATCAGTTGAGGTTTTGTCTCAGAAATACAATAGTGTTCCGTCCAGCAATTTTAAAACAGCTTCAGTCCCTGTGGTGAGGGAAGAAGTTTTTTCAGTTGTTCAAGTGCTGTGGATTCAGGGGTTTAGGGGTGAAGGATCGGAAGAAAGGACTTTCCCTCGCTCACAGACCAATAACAGCATTTCGAGAAGGCACGCAGTGAGGAGCGTCCTTTTCGGAATCCAGGACCCTCCTGGGGGAAAATCCCGAAAGTCAGGTATTTGGTGCAGCAGGTTTCAGTCCAGTAAGAGCAAATTCCAAACATGGTAACAAGCAACTTTAAAAATTTTTATCAGGAGCATCGGCCCTTCTGATCTTGTCTTGAAGAATGTTTTAGTTCTTTGGTGGACAGTGGAGTTTCTGGAGAAGAGGGATGATAGATATTCTTTTAACAACCTAACATGGACTTTACTCCAGTGGAACATAAGGGGAGTTAAAGGGCAAATTGTCGAGACCTTGAGCTATTATTGACAGATTTATAGATCTTCGGTAATTGCTCTTCAGGAAACCCTTTTAACGCAAGTAGAAGCATGGATTCCTGGTTTCTCTGTTTACTAAGCCAGCTTCTGCAGACTTTTCACGGAGAGCGTTTCTCTTTACATTCTTTAATTCGGTACTTACATACAGAAATTCCACTTCAGACGGATATGGGGCAGTGGCCAGCTCGTATTCGTTAAAACAAGGTTGTTACGTATGTTGTCTGTATTTATCTCCATCTTCTGTGATTTCAAAAGAGTCAGTTGGATGGTTTAATTTCTCAGCTCCTAGCCCATTTCTTTTATTGGGTGACTTGAAGGTCATTCTCCACAGTGGGGAAGTAACCGCACAAAATTTCAAGGGAAAGTTCTTGAGATTTTATATCGGTCATGATCTCTGTCTTTTAAATTCGGGCCCTCACCGACTTTGTTCTCCTTTGGTTCTTGACTCACTTGGACTTGTCTTTTTGTGACCCTTCCTTATTTTTGGACTTAGAATGGCAGGTTCATACGGACCTAAGCGGGAGTGATCACTTTCCGGTTTTTATTTCTTTTACGAAGCAAATGCGGGGAGTCCCCGGGAACATGGAAGCTTCGCTCGGGCAGATTGGGATTTCTTTATCAGCAACAAATTTTAAGTAGACTCCCTATGAATCTGTTGCAGAGTTATGATGATCCTGTTTTAACAGTTCACTAAAGTGATAGTAGAGAGTGTAAGGAAGCTATTCCAAGTCTCGTGTAAACCAAATGATGTTAAGACCCCTTGGTATGATAAAGAGTGCAAATTTTGAAGGGAAAGAGAAAAGGTGCTCAAAGATTTTTTGCTAAGTTTCCTATGGGGGGAACAAAGTTAAACATCAGGCGTGTGGGCTAAGTGTCGGTTACTTTTAAAACTAAAAAGAAAGAATCTTGGAAAACTTTTTGTTCAAATCTGTCCTTTAAGGTCAATTCAAGGAAGTTTGGAAAATAATCCGTAAGATTAAGGGAAAGTCGGCTGCATCAGTTTTAAAATGTTTGCAAGTAATGGATCGATTATTACTGATAAAAAGGAGGTTGCTAACTTGCTAGCTGCTACTATTCATCAAAATTCGTCATCTGATCATTATTGCAAGGAATTCCAGCGTATCAAAAGATCAGCAGAGTCAAAAACTTGTTCCTTCGAGCCATGATAGTTCTGAGGATTACAACTGCGTTTTCAGCATGGATGAGTTTAAAGGACGCCAATTTTTAAAGCCAACAAAATCAGTCCTGGACCAGATGACATTTCATTATCAATTTATTCAACATTTGCCAGCTGAGGGTTTTAAAAGTGTTGTTGTCTCTGTTTTAATCATGTTTGGTGTTCAGGGTTTTTTCCACCTTTTTTGACAGAGGCGGTTGTTATCCCCATTCCTAACCAGGAAAGATCATTCGGATCCTAACAACTATCGTCCCATTTGCTCTCCTAGTTGCTTTTGTAAAACTATGGAGAGAATGGTATATTCTCGATTTGTTATGGCAGTTTGAATGTCTTGGGGGGGGCCCTTTGATGTTTCCCAGTGTGGATTCCGGAACACCGCAGTACTACTGATCATCTGGTTCGTTAGAGTCTTTTACAGGAATGCTTTGATAATGGAGAACATGTAGTTTTTTCTTTTTGATTTAGAAAAAGCTTATGACACAACATGGAGCATGGAATTCTTCAGGACTGAAGGCACTTGATTTCAAAGGTAATTTACCAATGTTTATTGTAATTTTTTGTCTAACAGGCATTTCAGTGTTAGACTTCATTCGACCTTTTCAGATCCTTTTGAGCAGGAGATGGTTGTCCCTCAGGGTAGCATCCTTTCTCCACTTCTGTTTTAATCTGAAGATTAAATAAACATCGTCCAGTCAGTAAAGTCCCGGAATCGATAAGTCATTATTTGTTGATGACTTCTCCTCTATGCCAAGGGGAAAAACTTTGGCTGCAGCTGAGCGTCAACTTCAATTGTGTGTTAATCGTGTTCAGCAGTGGGTTACTGGGAAAAAGGAAATTTTAAATTTTTCAGCTACTAAGACAGAGTGTATTCATTTCCATAGGAAAGATCTCAAAGGGCTTAGAACAGTATCAGTTCATGGTCAGGTAATTAAAGTTTCCAAACAAGTGAATTTTTGGGGGTTATTTTTGTAATTAAACTTTCTTTTTTGCCTCACATTTTAAATACATTAAACAATCTTGCCAGTCAGGTTTGAATGTTTTGAAGGTTATTAGTCACCTGATTGGGGTGCAGACAAGCGAACTTTGTTGCGATTGTATCGAGCTTGGTGAGAGCCAAAGCTAGATTTGGGTGTTGGGGGTATATGGTTCTGCACGAAAATCTTACCCCAAAACTCTTGACAATCCATCATCAAGGAATGCGGATTGCTCTGGGGCACTTCGCACATCTCCAAAAGAAAGTTTGTATGCTGAATCGGGTGAACCCCCCCTGGAGCTAAGGAGGGGTTTCGTCTTTCCATGAAATTTACTACCCGAAATTGAGGGTAATCCCGAAAACCCTGCCTATGATATTGTCATGAACCCGCCTTTTAGAGCCAAATTGACTTAAAGCCAAAGAGATTTCCTCCACTGGGTATTCGTATTTTGCCCCATTTCGGGGCAGCTGGCATTGACCTTGATGCTGTTGATGATGGTCCATTACAGACTGATTTACCTCCTTGGAAAGTCGCCAAAACCAGAGATTAATTTTTATTTAACTCAAATTTTCGAAAGGAGGTCACCCCGAGTGTTGCATATAAACAACTTTTCTTGGCAATGTGAACTTTATAAAGATTTTATCAAGTTTTTACTGATGGGTTCTAAGAAAGGTGAGAGGGCTGCAGCTGCCATTGTGGGTGATACGATTTTCAGGGCCTACTTTGTTAAGATTGCGGGATTGGTCATCTGTTTCACTGCTGAACTGAAGGCTTTTAATCTGGCCCTCAGTGCGGTGTCCAGATAGATCAGAATGATTTCCTTATTTTATCGGATTCATTGTCGGCATTTGTCGGCTTTGTCGACAAGAGAAGTATACATCCAGATTTGCGGATATTCTGATCTTCATACTCAGCTTGTCTCTTCGGAAAACATTTTAGTTTTCTTGTGGGGGCCCCAAATCACATGGGAATCTATGGTAACTCAGTGGTGGACAAAGCAGCCAAACAAGCTTCTCCCCCCCCGTGCAAGTCTTTCCAGGAGGCCTATGCAGTTTGTTCCTCACTCTGATCTACGTCATAAATCCAGTTTGTATTGTCGTGAACTGTGGCAGAGTGAATGGTGTAATCAAATTCATAATAAATTGTTTTTAAAAATTTTCCCAGATTTAACCAATCCTTTCCCATCGGTGGTACGTAACCGTAAAGAGGGAAACGATTTTGTCACGGTTACATATTGGGCACAGCTATATAACGCACAGTTGGATATTCAGAAGGGAAGACCCCCCATGGTGTGTTGCGGTGACAGCTTGTTCAGTGTTAATCATTTTTTGACAGAATGTGCTGATTTGATGTGTATCAGAGAGAAATTCTTTTCACATGATTTATCGGTTTCTTTTTTTGTGAGATTTCAGTGGATTTATTTTTTCTTTTTTTGAAGGGTAAACTTATTTTATAAAAAATATAGGGTTTTATTAATGTATACAGGTTTTCGAAGGAGTTGAAAAATAATTGTGCTTTTGTCTCCATAAATTTTTAAGTGATGTGTTATACTAGTGTGGTATTTGTCAAGAGATCAGTATGTGCTGAGGTCCTGATTTGGCTCCTAGTAGTCCGCTGGACCCTATAAAACATAACTAACTAACTAACTAAAAATATATAAATGACTTCCATAAAAAACGCGAAAATTGAAAGGCTATTTTTCGGGTGAAAAGGGGTGAATATACAATATTGACCATTGTGGCAGGTTGTTTGGGTCCAAGACTCGCGTGCAGTGAAAAAATTGTGTGAGCAACACATCATTCCCGGCATTGGGAGGGTCAACAAAATGGCAAACTGATTGCTGCATGTGAGGCAACGTGCACACCATGCAGAGCAAAGTTAACCAGCGACAAGTACGCAGGCATGCAGCCTTTATAAAGCCGCGCTACAGGTTCAGGTAACGATTGTCTGAGCGCTACAGAGATGCCAAGACTACGAGCAGAGGAACGCAATCGTTCCTTGGCCATCTGGAGGCTGGTGTGGATGCCAGGCAGGTCGCCAACATCTTTAACGTCCACCATTTTCAACCCTCTATCGTCTGCAGCACCGCATGCGAGTCACTGGTACCACTGATGATCGTCCCGGCCAGGCCGTCCTTAGGTCACCAACACAAGACAGGATCGCCATTTGTTCGAAAACCCATCTGCGGGACAGGCGGCAAACAGCCGCTAACACTGCTCGGGCAGGTGCCTGGGAATCTCCAGCAACGAATCGGCCTCAACACTATGCGGCCCGGGATTTTTTAGGAGAAAAGGGCTGGCATGTAGGGCGTCCTCACAGAGGTTCCGGTACTGACACAGCACCAGCGGACGGTGCAGTGGGCACAACCTGAATCAACGGGCCCAAAGGCAGCAGTGGGGACGCATACGTTCCCCCGATGAGGCCCGTTTTTGTATTGCATGGCTGACGGGTGTCAGTTTTATGGCGTCGACCGGGTTTGATCGCTATGCTGGGGCTCCGTGTGTAAGCGGAACCCGGGGAGGCCGAACGTTATGATATGGGGTGGAATTGGCTTAACCCGCCATGGACAGCCCCCCCCATCTTTCAGAACATTGGTCGGGTCGCGGACAGGGTGTCAATGCCAGCGCTACATCCACCGGTGCGAGACCCCCCGTCGATCCTTTTTTTTTTTTTTTTCGCAACACCCCAAAATGGCATTCCAAAAGGACAATGAAGACACACACCGCCAGGGCCACCAGCAAATTTTTTCAGCATAACGACGTAATGTGCTGCCCCGGGCCCCCCTCAGTCCCGATTAAACCCAATAGAAATTTTGGGATGAACTTTGGGAGACGGTTGGGCCTCCTGCGTCCACAACCAGCAACAGTGGCTCAATTCACCAGGCCATCGTCCCGGTGGGCTGGGGGTGGCCAGGGGAGATCAACCACTGGCCCCCCAATGGCCCAGGTGTCAAGCAGTTGTCAACGAAAAAAGGTGGCCACCTTGGGTTTTGGAATTCAAGCTGGTTTGTCACGTGACCCGGATTTTCCACCAAAAAGACTTTGCGATGAAATTTTTTACACATTACCCGGTTTTAATAATCAAAACACGTTTAATTCTCCGCTTCCACTCTGTACAATTGACCAATAAAATACCCCTAACCTTACCCTTTTTTTGCTTTGCCTTTTAATGGGAAATCGTATATATAATATTTTTATTTTTATATATATATAAAATATATATATATATAAATTTTTATTTATTTAAAAATAATGATTAAAAAACAAACTTAAAACCCGGGGGACTACAATTTGTTTCGAGGTTTTTCCCTCTCTTCAGATCCCGTGCCAACCCCCTGCTAATGACCTAAACGTTATATTGTTTTGGATTGTAAAATTAGCCAGTTGGGTTTGGTTGCACGTGTTGTGCAAGGGGGGGGGCCCCTGAAAGGTTGAAAGGCTTTCTTTCTTTTTTGGGTATTATTGTATGAGGGGTCATCAGGGGTTTTATTTTATAGTTGTAAAAATTTTCCTTTTGTGCCTGCAAAAAGTCTACGTTTCAAACCCCGTGTTCTGTACCCCTACTAGGTTTGTATAGAAATCCCCTTTCTGTTGTGCACAAATTTAAAATCTTTGTGCTTTATTGTAGGCTGCTTTTTGATTATTTTCCATTTTGATGTTTAAAAACTGTTTTGTTTTTTAAAATCCCCTATATGTTTCTTAATTCTGTTTGGTGTTTGTATTTTTTATTCTTTAAAATTGCTTGTGATTGGCGTACCTAGCTTTTTAATTTGTTTCGTGTTCCCCTTGTTTTCTCTTTGCCCCTTTTCTTTTCACGTGGCTTGGTATACGATGTTATCAGAGGAATTGGTTGTTCGGGGGGATTGCTCTTTGATTGTGCAATTGCAAATTTTCCCTTTTTCACCCTCGTTTTTGACTTGGTTTTCTTTTTTTGTTTGAAACACAATTATTTTTTTTAGATTTGGCATACAAGGTAAAAAGTTTGTTGTGTTCCCATTGAAAATTTTGAAAAGTTTTGGTCTTTCGGAAAAGATTCTGAGTATTTTGAAAAATTTTTTTCCAAATTTTGGTTTTCACCTACCATCATATGGTGGGTTTAACAGGGGTTTTTTTCCCTCTTTCTTTTTTCTTTCCCGCTTCCATGGTACTTTCGGTTCAATTTTTAACTTTAGTTTTTGTCCACTTTTCAACAGTGCTTCTTGGGAGTCTGTTGCTGCAGTTGAATATTTCTTCGTTTTCGGAAAGGTTGGTAAACCTTTTTTTTATCCCTTGTGTAGTTTTTTATGATTGTTGTGGGGGGTTCTCATGGGGTTTCTTAATGGGGTTCTTGGTTTTTTGTATGGTCGCATTTTTTTTTGTTTAAAAATTAAAGTTACATCAAATAGTTGACACTTTTTGTTGGCTTCTTTTGTAATTTTTAAAGTTTTGTTTTTGGAAAAATTTAATAGCTCTTTCTTTTTATTTTTTCCTCTTGGTGTATTTTCCCCTGCCCCCCCCAATCCTCGTCTCGTACAGCCCAAATTTATGCCCCTTTGTTTTTTGCATTTTTGAAAAAAGAACGGCCCATATCTCACATGTTTCTGCACCCTCGATGAAAAAAAATTGTAACGTCAAAAGTCGAAAAAAAATCTGTTTTTTTTCATGTAAGGCTCCTTTTTATTATACAACACTGTGTTTTTTGTGTGGAATATAATTTCCAATTCTGAATTTGTTATACAGTATATTTGGTAGTAAATTCCAAAGCTTTCCTGAGCAGTTCTTCATTGATGGATGGATAAAAATCCACAATGTCGAATGCGATAAAGGTTGTTCTGTTTTGTTTGTTTAATTTTTGGAAACCATTGCACCACCTCATGAGTATTTTTCCAAAGGTTCAGTTCAAGATTTGATTTGGCATCAGCTACTATTTTTTTCTAGGATTTGCTTGCTTACTCTTCCTAGTTCAGACTTTGTGGGGGTTGATCAGTCTACATTGCATTTCAGTATCCAACTTGCTGCTGTGGAAGGAAAAACCCTTGTGCAATCAACGCTTGTCCTGACTGTCAATGTCCAACGTAGTTTTGACAAGTATGACTGGAAAACAAAAAAACAAAAACAGAACAAAACAAAAGCAATGAATTATTTAGTGTCCTTGAATGAATTGATGGACTTCGTTGCAGTGCTTTCCCTGCAAAGCAACTGCTCAGGATGGAGCTCCGGAGCGGGTTTGTTGTTGTTGTTGTTTGTTTGTTGTTTTTTGTTTGTTTGTTTGTTTTTAAAGATATGTTCATGACGCAGCCAGGGTTCCATGGAGGAACACACGCGGCTCGTCCGAGTGGTGTTTATGTAGGTGCCTGTGTATGTATGTGCGTGCGTGCTTGCGTGCGTACCTGAAAACGTGCATGCGTCGTGTGGTGTGTGTGTGTGTGTGTGTGTGTGCGCGCGTGCGCGTGTGTGTGTGTGCGTGTGGTGTGGTCGTGTGTGTGTGTGTGCGCGTACGTGGCTGTGTGTGTGTGTATGTGTGTGTGTGTGTGTGTGTGTGTGTGTGTGTGTGTGTGTGTGTGTGTGTGTGTGTGAGCGCATGTGCCTTTCTCTTCAAACACCCACATGCACACATGCACGTGCCACAGCATATTTCTATACACGCACACGCGCACGCGCGCGCGCGCGCACCACACACACACACGTACACCCCCACACACCACACACACACAACACACGGTTCGCTCGCAACACACGCACGCATACACACACGTGCGCGCTCACGCACGCACGCACGCACACGCGCATGCCTATAAGCACAAAGCAGCAAATCATCTTGGCAGTTATCATGTCCTGGATTCCTTGTTTTAATTTAGGCCAAATGCAAAAGAACATGCCAAACAAGGCGGATAATAGAATTGATCCAACACATAATAGGAAGCAGACCAGTGATTTTCGGCAAATGCGTCTTTTGCGGACATTGCAAACACCAAAATGGAAAAAAGCACAACCCAGTACCCCCTAAACCCCGGGTTTTCTTTCCTTTCCTTTCTTTTCCTCAATTTTATTGCGCTTCCCCCAGAAAATTTCCCCAAAAAAAAAAAAAAAATCTCATTGTTGCGTCAATCTCTTCTTTTCTCTTCTCTCTCTCCCCTCTCCCCCTCTTTTCTATATTATATATATTATATATATTAATTATTTATTTCTTTTACTGCCGACAAAAATTTAAAACAGTTTTGTCGGACAATGAGAAATCTTCAGTTAATGAATTAGACGAGATCTTTTTTTTCCTTTAAGAGGAGAGGAGAGAAGAGAAGAGGAGAGAGAGAGAGGGAGAGAGGTTCCCCGAGGATCAAAACAAAAGGCTGCCCCCCCACGTCCCTGAAAAATGTTGGATATTAAAAAAAGATGGGCGATCACGCGGGAATGCGAGACTTTTTGACCTCCCTTGCATGGTTTTTTTTCTTTTTTTTTTTTTTTCTTTTAACCATTGGTACGCTAAGATTTCTCTCTTTTTTGTTCTTTTACATTCATTAGTCGTCGTGCCGTCTTTGTCACGGTGTAGTTGTAGTAGGGGGCAGTGAAAAGAGGGGCAGCGGTGTTTGTCGTAGAGTTTAGGGTTGGTGGAGTGTTAGTAGTAGATAGTAGTGTTAGTGTGTTATGGTCCATGACGGAAAGGGAAAAGACCCATTGACCGCAGGAAAGTCCTTTTGACAGGGGAAGAGACAGTGCCGGGTTTCTTTTCAGAGAGCACGTTGCCCCCTTGGCGAAAGTTTTTGGGCGATCTTGGGTTGTACGTCTTCTCTGAGCGGAAGAACGAGTAGGTTTGCGGATGCACCGACAGTTGCTTGACGGTGGCGTTTTTTTTAGCTGGTGGGTTGCATCATAAAATACGGGGGGAACCCATAGGGAACGCTCCCGTGGAGGTTCTTCGCGTAAAACCCCCCGTGGCCTTTGCACAAAGGCATCTGCCCGGGAGCAGTTATGTCCCTTGAGCTTTAATGGAATGCCCGGCGTAAATGTACCCCTGTGAAAAAACCCGCGGGGTTCGAAGGGTGGTGTGGATTCCCCCAGCTGGTTTGCCCCGGCAGTTGAGGTCATTATTCCTCGGGTCCCCACCCCGATTTTTGGGTGTATCTTTTTTGAGTTATAGTCCCACCCACACACACCACACACAAAAACCACACCCACACACACACAAAACACCGGCGCGTGCGCGCGAAAACAAACACACACACACACACACACACCACACACCCAAAAACGCACGCACACACATAACACACACACACACACACACGCACGCACCACGCACGACGCACGCAGCACGCACGCACCCCGCACGCCGAAACCGCACCACGCACGAAAGCAGCAAAGCACGAGCAGCACGCACAAACACACACACACACAAAACACACACACACACACACACCACACCCCAACAACACACACAAACACACCACACTCGTCTTGAATCCTTTTTTAAAATTTTTCGTCTCGTTTGTCTAAGCGAAAAATGGCAATTTTTTGCCAGGCCCTTACTTTTTTCCCCCCTCTCCTTTGTGTTTTGGGACAATCGTTGTTATTACCTGAGTCTGTCAAAGCGTATGGCCATTTCGGAAAAAAACAGACCTTACGTTGAACATTTTTCTTTGCTCTCTCTCTTTCTCTCTTTTCCTTCTCTCTCTCTCCTTTCCTCTCTCTCTCTTTCTCTCTCCTCCCCCTCTCTCTCTCTCTCTTTTTCCTCTGTGTGTAAATAAGCATGTTGTTCTAAAACCCTTTCATCCAAGTTTTTATTTCAGTTTTTGGTTTTTTTTTTTTTTGTTTTGTTTTTTGGTTTTATTTCACAAAAAAGGGAAAAGTCTGGGACATCCAAAACTAAAGGGGAAGGTTGGAATACAAAACAACACGGGAAAACCACAAAAACGCGTGTTCAATGCCGTGCTAGGCGCGCACGCGCATCGCACAAAACAAGCAGAGACTCTCTGTTTCTGTCTCTGGCATGCGTGCGCGCGCACATGCACGCCACGCACGCCACCAATCATGCACGCACAACTAACACACACACATGCAGTACGCACACACACACACACACAAACCCCACACAAACACACACACACACACAACCAAAAACCCACAACACACCACAACACACCAACCACACACACTCTTCATCCTAACTGTAAACCCGCGTAAATCCATGTCAATGGAGGGAGCGATTATACACCCCCCATTTTAAAAAAAAAAAAAAAAAAATGGGCAAGTGTTTCTTCACTCCCCCCACACGCTGTAAATTATAAATTTTCGGTTTGCCCTCCCACGCCAAAACCCCCCCCCCCCCCCCCCCCCCCCCCCCCCCCCCCAAACCCCCCGGGGCGTCCGAGGTGGGGAGATCGGCCCCCCCTTGGGGCCCCCGCCCCCCCCCCCCCCCCCCCCCCACCCCCCCCCCACCCCCACCCCCCCCCCCCCCCCCCCCCCCCCCCCCCCCCCCACCCCACCCCCCCCCCCCCCCCCCCCCCCCCCCCCCCCCCCCCCCCCCCCCCCCCCCCCCCACCCCCCCCCCCACGAAGCCCCCCCCCACCCCCCCCCCCCCCCCCCCCCCCCCCCCCCCCCCCCCCCCCCCCCACTCCCCCTCCCCCCCCCCCCCCCCCCCCCCCCCCCCCCCCCCCCCCCCCCCCCCCCCCCCCCCCCCCCCCCCCCCCCCCCCCCCCCCCCCCCCCCCCCCCCCCCCCCCCCCCCCCCCCCCCCCCCCCCCCCCACACGCACGAAATTCCCCCAATTTTTTTCCGCCTTCGTTTTTTGGACCTATGTGAGAGGGGGGGGAGTGGGGGGGGTGGGGGTGGGGGGGGAAGAGGGGGTTGGGGGGAAAAACGGCGTCACAGCAGCAAGCAAAAGGGACCGACATACACCCAAGACAAGGGGGGAAAAAAAGCATGTAGTAAAAAAAAAAAAAAAAAAAAAAAAAAAAAAAACCCAACCCCCCCAAACACCCACCTTTTGGAACGGTCCCTTTTGGGAAACAGAAAGGGAACCCCCCAAAATTGAAGAAGGGGGGGGGGGGGGGGAGATTAAAATTTTATTGTTGTCGTCGGGTGTGGGCAAGAGGAAGACAGGGGGGTGGGGGGGTGGGGGGGGGGGGGGGGGGGGGGGGGAACCAAGTTCTCATCTGGTCAGTGTTTTCCCTTTCATGAAAAACGAAACGGTGCGCCAATCCCCCTTACCCCTGATTTGATTTTAATTTTTTTTTTTTCTTTCCGCGTTTTTTGTTGTTGTTGTTGTTTTCCCCCGCTTCCTTGCTTTCAACCCCAGGAAGGAGAGGGGAGAGGAGAGAGAGAGAGGAGAGAGGAGGTTTTGCTCGTTTTCCGATCCCCTTTGAAAGTTTTACTTTTGTGGGGGCCTTGTTATCCCGGTTTTTTTCTTTTTCGTCCCCCCGACCCAAAAACCCGGTCATAGAGACTTTTTTTTGAAAATAGAGAGGGGAGGAGAGGAAGAGAGAGAAAGAGAGAGAGGAAAAGAAAAGAGAGGAGATTCTCTCTCTCTCGCTGTCTCTCTCCCTCTCTCTCACCATTTACTAAAAAGTCTCCATGATCTTCCTCCTCTTCTCTTCTCTCCTCTATAATTTTTTATATATAGTAACAAATGTCTCAAAAAATTTTTCTCTCTCTCTCTCTCTCTCTAATAACAAATGTCTCATATGATCTCCCCCTCTCTCTCTCTCTCTCTCTCTTCTTCTGTATGGTCGTGGGCGTTAGTGTTCGTCTTTTCCCTTTTTAACCCTCCATGTGACGTGAAAGCAATGGAAAACGCGAACACCACCCGTCAGGGCCCTGTACTCACTGAAAAAAACTTAGCACGTGAAACACGTGGTTCACACTTGACACCTGCGCTTGGACTTGCTTCGGCGGGACGGGCCCGTGGTGGTGTTCTCCCCCACTGAAAGGAAGTGGAAAAAATGGAGTGTCTTTGTGCCGGCGCGTTTGGTTTGGTGGGCGATATTAAAAGACAAAAGAATTTAAGATTTTATTTACTGGGCAATTATGTAGGAAGAGATTAGGAGGAAAAGACACAAACCAAAAAAACATTGTAATTTTTGTTCTTTTTTTTTTTTTTTAAAATCTAAGTCCCAAAACATTTTGCATTGTTTTCAGACTGTGGTAAAAAAAATCTGTTTAAACGTATAATGGTTTTGCAGCCCTTTCCCCTTTTATCCAAAACATTTAGTTCGGAGTTGCATTCGGGCTAAAAACCCCACCCCCTTTTGGTAAGAAACGGGGCCCTTAAAAAGCCCCAGAGAGGGACGGTAGGGGATTATCTAACACAAGGGGGAAAAGCACAAAGAACGGTTAACGAGGTAGCGAAAAAAAATTTAAAAAAAAAAAATTTTTTATGGTGGCCGGCAAATTGCGAAGTTTTTAAAGGGGGCCCGGCCGTGTTCGGACTTCCAACCACTGGAGGCTAAACGGGTTGTGCCCCCCCCCCCCAATGTCCGCCCGTAACTGTAAAAAACGGCGGGGTGCGCTTGTCTCCCCTGACTGAAGGAAGGTTGAGTTTAAAGAAATGGGCCCGGTCGTTCCCCAACCGCCGTGATTTTCATGAATGTGGAGGCGACGAAAACAACGACGACGACAACGCGACGCGGACGATGGGATGTGAGAGTGGGTTGACAAAAAAGCTTCAAACGGAAGTCTTGGAAACGAAAAGGGGTTTGTTTTAAAAGGTTTACCTCAGGGGCCTAACTGGGAACGCACGGCCCCAAAATAGAGGTGGGTTTTTTTCGTTTTTTCCCCCTGCTCAACTGATGTAGCTTTTTACGGGCCCAAATTCCACGTTTGCCTTTTCCTTTCGTTCAAAACCCACAACCCCGCTGGCCATGGGGGGGAAAAGAGACTAAAAAAAAAGACATAAACCCCAAAGAACGAACAAGTTGGGAAAGGGGGCCCGGGAAAACCTGCCAAAAATACATGCACTGTGGCAAGGTGCCGTTTCCCGTTTGGAGAGGGGGGAAAAAAGAATCAAAAAAACAAAAAAGAACCAAAAAAAAAACCAACAAAAAAAGCCCAACCTTTTAAAAAGTAACGACGTGCGATTAACCCCTGTATCAATGTACTATTTTTTATGCTTTATAGGCATTCTTAATGTCACGTTAACTTAAAAAAAAAAATTTTCTTTCTTTCTTTCTTTCCCTTTTTGTTTCTTTTCGGGGGGTTCCGTGTTGTGTCCAGCGTACGGTACATTTTTTAGTCGAAGATTTGTGAACCCCCTGGGGGCGTAGTTTCGAGTTTAAGGGGATCTGTGACCCAGAATCAGAGGATCATTCCGTAAGCTTTTTTCTGCCCCCGTCACAAAACATTACTTTTGCCTGTTCGATGGTCTTTTTAGACCAGTTAGTTCTTTATGATTTAGAAAAAGTCTATGGGTTATGAGCACATTTTATGAGTGTTGGCATAGTCTGATGCAATCCCATTTGAGGTATTAGCCTACTCTTTTGACATGCACCCCTTTTCTAGAGAGTTAAACGTGTTAGTACATTCAAATGAAGTTGCCATACCTTGGACACACCCCATGTGAGTTTAAATGTTTTGTAAAATTCAAAAAGATGTTGGGGTATCTTGAAAAATCCGTGGGGGAGATTAAAACTGTTATATTATGAAACGATTTAGCCTCTCTGTGACATGCCCCCCTGCTAGAGATTAATTTTTTTGGTATCATTTAGTGAAGCATCCTTTTAAAACCGCAGCATTTGCCAGATTGATTCTTACGCTCCACAGCTTTTAAAGTGACATGCACATTTAGCCCCCAAATAAGCTTTGTCTTTTTATATGTCGTGAGGAGGGAAATAAATTTGAGGGGTAGATTAGGGTTTGGGGGAGGGGGAGTTTTAAACACCTTTAGTCCTGTGGGCTGTGGCGTCCCGTCGTCATTTCCCCTCACGGGACATCCTGGCAGGGCAGGGGGTTCGGTAAGTACATTCGAACGGTGCAGCGGGGGCCATTCGGTTTGTACATTTCGAACATTTTCTCCATGCGTACTTTTAAATTCGACAAAAAAATTGGTTTTCTTTGGGTAAAAAGTTCAAGCAGCAAAAAAAGTTTGTAACGCTGGTATGGAAAAAAATCAAAAATTCAAAAATTTTTACTTTTTTCCCGGGTTTGTTTGGTGGGCGTACTCCGTTTTGCCCGACGATGTAAATTACAAAAAACATCCGGCTGGTACATGGCGTCTCTTAAATGTTTTAATTCATGCATTTTTTTCCACTTTTTTATTTTGGTTTGCCGGGGTCCCGATTTCATGATTTGGAGCCACTGGAAACAAAACTATCGTTTCACTTTTACATTTTTTTTTTTTAAAGTGGCCAAAGTTGTAAAAAAATGGCGAGTTTTCAGTACCGAAAAAAGCCGCCATTTAAGGGGAAGCTTACGGAAGCCCGCAGCACGCATAGGATTCTTTGTTTTGTTTTTGTACGTCATTGTCTTTGTTGGGTCTGTCTGACCGCGTCTCTTCTTTCCTTTCAATCTTTTGTTCGCGCGCGCGCCGCGCGCGTGTGTGCTGTGCGTGTGTGTTGTGTGTATTTCCCATTTTCTTTTTGACACCGTGTTTTTGGAAAAAAGAGGATCCCGAAATTAAACGTGGGATAGAAAAAAGAAAAAAGCTTTACATCTGGGGATGTGAAAATGTTATACATCTGTAGAGCATTTACAGGAGAAGAGAGAGAGAGAAGAGAGAGAGAGAGGGAGAGAAGGAGTGAGAGAGACGGAGTGAGAGAACGGAGTGAGAGAGACAGTGAGAGACGGAGAGAAGGAGAGTGAGAGACGAGAGAGAGAGAAGAGAGAGAGTGGAGAGAGGGAGAGGGAGAGGAAGGGAGGAAAAAAGCTAACGCAAAAAACGCATCACTTTTATTTTTCGATTTTTGTGTGTGTGTGTGTGTGTGTGTGTGTGTGTGTGTTGTTGTTGTTGTTGTGTTACTGTTGTTGTGAGTGTGTAAGTGTGTTCCTCCGTCAGTCATAGTGCGCTCTTTGACTACAAATCTCATCACCGTTCCCGAAAGTTTCGTGCCAGTTTTTTTTCCCCTTTTCTGCACTCTCCATTTTTTCTTTCACACACTGCCCTCGTCTCTGCCCTCTCTCTCCCTGTCTGTCGGCATCATTCCCTGTCTCGGTCTGCCTGCCTATCTGTCTGCCTGTCTGTATATCTGCCTGCCTGTTGTTCATTGGTGTGTCAGTCGGTCGGTTGGTTGATCTGTCCGTCCGGCTGGCCGGCCATATGTCTGTCTGTCTGTCTGTCTCTCTGTGTCTGTCTTGTTTCTGTCTTTGTGTGTCTGTGTCTCTGTCTGTGTCTGTTTCCTGTCTGTGTGTGTTTTCTCTTCTGTCTGTCACTGTTTTTCCTCTGTCTCTGTCTCTGTTTCTGTCTGTGTGTTCTCTCTGTCTGTCTCAGTTTTTCTCTCTGCCTGTCTCTGTGTGTGTCTGTCTGTCTCCTGGATGTGAAAATTCCACAGTGCATACTGTGCGATAAGCCACTTAGTACATCTGTATAATACTGTGTATAAATCTATGTCTGTTTCTGTCTGTGTGTGTATCTCTGTCTGCCTATCTCTCTGTCTGTCTGTTTTTGTCTGTCTGTCTTGGTCTCTCCGTCTGTTTCTCTCTGTCTGTCTGTCAGTGTCGTCTGTCTGTTTCTGTCTGACTGTCTGTCTCTGCCTCCTGGATGTGAAAATTCTACCGTGCATACCGTGCGATAAGCCACTTAGTGTTATAAATCTTATTGCAGCGTGTTATAAATCTTATTGCAGCGTGTTATAAATCTTATTGCAGCGTACGGACTGATAAACTACCGCAGCATTAAACGTATCTATCTATGTGTCTGTCTGCCTGCTGCCTGCCTGTCTGTCTGTCTGTCTACCTATTTACCCCCAACAGCGTCGCCTGTGGCTGTAGAGACTGATACGAGAGTTGCATTCTCTGACACAATTGTCACATCTGTATGTTGACACAGGTTTGTTGGCCGTCATCCCCTTTCTGTCTGTGTCTGTCTGTCTGTCTGTTTCTGTCTGTGTGCGTCTCTCTCTCTGTCTGTCTGTCTCTGTTTTTGTCTCTGTCTCTGTCTGTCTGTGTCTCCTGGATGTGAAAATTCCACAGTGCATTACCGTGTGATAAGCCACTTAGTACATCTGTATAATACTGTGTATAAATCTGTCTGTCTATCTGTTTTGTCTGTGTGTGTATCTGTCTGCCTGCCTGTTCGTCTGTTTCTGTCTCTGTGTGTCTGTTTCTCTTTCTGTCAGTGTGTCTGTTTCTGTCTGTCTGACTGACTGCCTGTCTAAGTCTGTCTGTCTATATCTCCTGGATGTGAAAATTCCACTGTGCATACTGTGCGATAAGCCACTTTGTGTTATAAATCTTATTGCAGGTGTTATAAATTTTATTGCAGCGTGTTATAAATCTTATTGCAGCGTAGGGGACTGATAAACAACGCAGCAGTAAACTCGTATCTATGTATCTGTCTGTCCTGTTTACCCCAACGCGTCGCCTGTGGCTTTTGGAGACTGGATACGAGAGTTTGCATTCTCTTGACACAATGGCCACATCAGCATGTTGACACGGGTTTGGGTTGGCCGTCATCCCCTTGACACAATGGCCACATCAGCATTTTGGGACACGGGTTTGTTGGCTGTCATCCCCTTGACACAATGGCCACATCAGCATGTTGACACTGGTTTGTTGGCTGTCACCCCCTTGACACAATGGCCACATCGCATGTTGACAGGTTTGTTGGCTGTAAATCCCCTTTCTGCAGGCTCACTTTTCTGCTGCAGCAGCATCAGTTTTTCTTCGCCAGTCTGCAGCTGTTTTCTTGTGAGTGCTTCTGCCCCTTTTGGGCTGTCTACGCTGAGGTCCTCTCAGGACTCGGTGTTGATCTAAAGGGCACCTTCATGGGCTCTTTTGCAAAAATCTTTGTATCTCGGCTGTGGGCGGGCCAATGCTAATAAGAAAAAAAATAAACGAAAATAAACAATAATTAATTAAATTTCATGGCCCCGCCAGCGCCCCAAAGCCGTCTCAGCAGGGTTTGCATGGAAGGGAGGCCAGAGCGAGACAGGACTTCTGTGTTGGTCACCCTGTCTCGCCGGGAGATGCCCAGTACACATTGAAGCTTCCCAGGTGGAAGGGAATGGAGCCTAACAACCATATTAAACATAATAAAGATAATGACAATAAAAAAAACATAATAGTAATTATAAACATAACAGTAAACATGATAACGATAAACATGTTAATGGTAACAAACATAAACAAACATAATGATAATGATAAACAAAAGCATAAACACAACAATAATAATAATAATAAATTATTACATGGCCCAGCCAACGCAACCAACGCCGTCTCAGGGTGTACATGGAAGGGAGGCCAGCGCGAGACAGGACTTCTGTGTTGGTCACCCTGTCTCGCCGGGAGATGCCCAGTATACGCCTGAGTTTTTCTGGGGGGGAAGGAAATTTAGCCTAACAATAAGCAGACAAAAATAACAATAATGATGATAATAATGATAAACATAACAGTAATGAGAAACATAATAATACTAAAACTGATGAAAATAATAAACATAATAGTCACAACCACAAAAAATAAAATATAAATAATTTGATAATGATAACAGTAATCATAAACAAACATAATATAATATTAATAATAATAATAAAGTAATAATAAAAAATGATTATATGGCACAGCCTACGCAACCAACGCCATCTTAGCAGGGTATACATGGGAGGCCGCGTGAGACAGGACTTTTGTGTTGGTCCCCTGGTTCTCGACGGGGGAAAAGAAAATAGCCCAGTATACGCTGGGTTTGGGTGTGGAAAAAATAAATTTAAAAAAGCATAAATAATTTTAATAGATAAAAGATAATAGA
>CM031606.1:74815145-74820145 GCA_018398815.1 Conus ventricosus
ATAATCAAATTTTGGTTTGAAGAGCTCTCAGTTTGGAACGGGACTTAGGGGGAAAACGCACAGCAAGCTTTTTATGATTGATACCTGAATTTGTCAACAAGTGAGAAGAATATGTGAGTATCGTTTTAGTGGCTCGAATTTTTTTAGCACGTTTAGGAAAGTCTACATCAGACCTCATATCCAGTTCCGTTTGGTTAGCACTTTGAATAGTTGAGCAACGAAGAATGTACTTAGCGCAGGCTACTTCACGATGTCATCAAGAGGTAAGACACCAGCTTCATGGTATGTTCCTAAAGCTGAAGCATGAAATGGAACATCAAGGGCTAATCTGAATGCCTTAGAGTCTATACATTGAAGCTTTTTTAATAAGTACTTAGGAGCACTAAAAAAGACCTCTTGTGCATATGACAATTTGGATCTAACTAAAGCCGAAGAAAGATGTATTAAACTTTTTGTTTCCTGGCCCCAACTTTGTTTGCTTATAACTTTAAGCAGATTAAGAGATTTTCTCGCTTGATTTTTATGTGTTCCAAGTGAAAATTCCAAGAAAGATTTGACATAAGATGCACACCAAGGAATTTAATCTCAGAAGTGTATTCAATGTGGTATTATGTACTTTGAAGTTAGGAGTATTGTGAGCAGACCACCTGCATCAAATAACATTATACGGGATTTTTCAGCCGACAGACATAAACCATTATCAGACATGAAGTTCGCAATGTTGTCTAACTCTTTTTGATATATTCTTCTAATGTAATTAACAGATCTTTTTGATGTGTTCTTTTTCAATGTGGCGTTCAACCATAAGCAGATGTCATCCGCATATTGAATCAAGTTAAAGTTTTTTGAAATGTATTTAGGTAAATCATTAGTTAAAATATTAAAGAGAAGAGGGGGGGATCACAGAGCCTTGAGGGATACCCATATCTAGTAATCTTTTGGATGAATAAGTATGACCTATTTTTTGTCTGAACACTTCTGTTGGTCAGGAATGTTTTAACAAATTTATAAATATGACCAGAGAGACCTATAGTTTTTAATTTATATAAAAGCCTATCATGCCAAACTTGATCAAATGCAGACCTGCCAACCCCCTAAGAGACCAATGAGTAAGAATTGAAGCTCAGTGACGGAGAAATGTGTAATTTCTGAGAGCTAAGAGTAATCGATCGCGACATTTACCTTTTTTCAAACAAACACGATGTGATGAAATTGTTCACACAATTTTTGTGAACTTTACTTTTCTTCAAAAACAAGCTTTTCTTTTAAGTGTCACAAGAAATCTCTACAAATTATGAAAATGTAGAATACACTGGAAACACACACAAATCCCCTAAACCATCATGGCATGGCACACCAAGGCTTGATAGTGCGCCAGAAACAACCTAAAAAATTGGAAATGAAATGAGGCCGGGAACAGTCAACAATAAACAGTAAACAAGTGTGGTAACGTTTGCTCCCATTTTATAAGGAAACCTAACACAAAGTAACTTTTATTCAAGACTGGCACAACCTTTTAAACTTGAAAAAGGTCAGACAAATACACATAGACGAACAATCTTATCTAATAGTGGGGGGAAAAAACAAGCGCAGGCCAACAACTCAACTGTCTTGATAGTAATGACTTGGCAAAGATTTGGACTTGAGGAGGGGGGGGGGGGGGGGAGGGGGGGGGTTTGAGATGGAGAAGAACTGGGAACATGAAATTAAGAAAATACATAACCTAAAAAATGTTCTCCCCTGTTGATGATTCTGTGCATGTGGGGTTGGCTATCAGCTCAGTGGCGATTGTGTCATTTTTTAAGTATCACACCACCCCAGGAAAGAATTTGTTCCCCCCCCCCCCCCCCCCCCCCCCCCCCCCCCCCCCCCCCCCCCTTTCCTGACTTCCATCAATCCCCAACACAAAACGGTCCATTCTGCAGTCGAGATGCAGCAGTAGTTAAGCCTTCCATGAGAAGGGTCCTTACAATGTGTGTTGTCTTTGTTCGACCGCTCTTGAACCGTTTGGCGATCTCCGAATCTGAGAACGCTTACTGTAAAAAGGTGGGATGCATGGTCGGCTGCGCTAAGAGCGATGTTGTGCTCGACGAAAAATCCGGCCACCAGTGCTTCAGCCCCAATTACCCTTTTCCTAATTTCATCCTCTTTTGAGGTGTCTACAGTCTGAAAAAGTGTTGATGCTGGAAGAATTCGGCACGTTAGAGGAATCGATGTGCGTGCGTGACTCAAGGTGACGCTTCACATCCACCATCCCGCGATTGGAAATTGTGAAGTCCGACTCGCAAGTGGTACACCGTGCACAATTTACAACTTTAGCCGAAGGTCGTATGCAGGGGAACTTTTCCAAGTATTCTTTTCGGAACTTTTGACCAAGTTTTTTCTTTTTCGCATCTTGTCCAAAACTTTCTACTCCACGTTTCGACATTTTCGTAGCTAAAACTTCAAAAAGACGCCAACTTCGCTGAATGGTAAAGATGGTGAAACGAACTGCGCATGACCGGAAACGCTTCTTGAAGATTACTGGTTATACGCACGGCGCCGTGCGTGTCTGTACATAAGCCGATTTTTTTCGTCCGTTTTGTTGTTTTGTTGTTGTTGTTGAAAACTTTCAATGCGTAATTTTTTGGCTAAATGCGTAAGGGCGTAAGAATTATCACTTGGGCGTAATAAATTACGCGAAATGCGTAATGGTTGGCAGGTCTGCAAATGCCTTGTTGATATCGAAAAATGTGGCGAGAACGTTTTGTCTTCTAGCAAACTGGTGTTTAATTTGCGTAGTGAGCTTTACAAGATGATCAATCGTAGACCTGCCCTTTCTAAAACCGGCCTGGTTTGCGGGGATAATGCCAGTTTTTTCACAATAGTATGTCAATCTGTTTAGAACAATTATCTCCATTAGTTTACAGACATGAGATGTAAGAGCTATAGGTCGATAGCTATTTGTGTTTGTCATTGATTTTCCATTCTTTAAAATGGGAACAATAATTGAGTCTCTCCATATGGAAGGTATGTTCCCTTCAATCCAACATTTATTAATAATTTCATGTAGAAATAAAACAAAATTTTGTGGTATATGTTTTAACATTTCATTATAAATGGCATCTAAACCAACAGACGTTTTATTAGACAATGAAGAAATAGCAGAGTGTAATTCCTGAGAAGTAATATCAGCATTTAGATAATGATCATTATTTTCGTCAGGATCAGCGTACATGTCTTCGTTAGATTGGTTTTCCCTCATAGCTCTGCATTTGTCTGATAAACTACAGAAGGAGCTGTTTTTGGAAAACATGTCAGCAAATGATTCTGCTTTTTGGTATGCCGAAGGAAATTTTTCAGCACCTATTATGATTGGATATGCAGGTAAATGGATTCCGTTTTTCATTTCATGGATCTTTTTCCAAATTTTATTGATATCTTTATGTTCACTTATTTCATTAAAACAAAATGAGGACCAGTACTCGCGTTTAGCATTTTCAATTACTTTATTCCTTTGATTCTTGGCAGTTCTAACTGGTATGCTCCCTTTAACCTTTTTTACTTTTGCGTACAGTTTAAACGTGCTTTTATTTTTATCAACAGCGTTTCTGCAAGATTCTGTCCACCACACTTTACCCGTGTGTTTGGGAGATTTTGATTGACTAAGAATCGGAATTGCCTCACCAGCTGCATGCAGTAGTGAGATAGTAAAATGACTGTACATAGATTCTATATCAGATTTATCAAAAGAATTGACATCATATGAAGATAGCACAGATTGAAATTTGGCCCAGTCAGCTCGCTTGTAATCAAACTTTGAGATTTTATCCTTACTGTCATCTTGGCTCACTACAAATCCTCTCAGAGAAATAACTATGGGAATATGATCACTCCCTAAAGTGTTATCATAAGTTTGCCATGTACAGCTCGGGACCATTGATGGGAGATAAAAGACAAGTTAATTGCAGATGATCTGTGACTAGGAGTATCAGGCAGTCTCGTGATACTTCCATCATTTAACAGGACGAGTGGGGAGTCTGATATGTTCTCCACTAAACGGTTTGAGCTGACTTTCGTGCAAGTTCAATCCAGAAAGGAGCATGTTCATTAAAGTCACCTGCAATTAACCATTTACTACTTTGAAAGTTTATATTATGTAGCCAGTCTGAATTGCTATCAATGACTCCTTTTGGGAAGTACACAGAGACAATGTTTAAGACTAGAGAATTGTCAAAGTGAACGGAAGCTGCACAAGAATACAAGTCTGAGGTGCCAGGAGGTATAGGTGAGTGAAGGGGATGGTAAAATAACTGGTCATTTATATAAATGGCTGCAGAGACTTTCTCATTGTCACCAGTTTCTTGTACCACAGGCGGGTAAAAGAAACGATCCAGCCCTGGCAAGTCGTTTTTAGACACATTTAGTGATTGAAGAATAAGGACCATGTAGGAGCTGGCTTCAAGATGCTGTTGAAGATTTACCAAATTCTTGTTAATCGACCGGCAGTTCCATTGTAGTATATTAATGTCAGTCTTCTTTGCCATCACAATTTTACAATGGACATTCAAGGGAGGCACAACTGCAAAATGAAGATGATTCAAATGAAAGATAAAAAGACAATTCCCCAACAATGAACTAATCAGTGAACAGTAACGCAATAGGGAACACTTTTTCAAAAGGCAAGGCCTAGAAGAGGAATAAGATGGTAATGTGTAACGCACATACACAAAAAAAAGGGGGGGGGGGGGGGGGGGGGTTGAGGAAACTATGCGATGTAGCAGGCTAGAAAAAAAAAATCAAAATGGCAACCAGGCAAATATATATCACAAAGACGATCAGTTTATCATTTCAGTCGCTAGACATTATAGCACAACTACTGACTTTCTTGACGGGGGAGTGTTGTTAGGTTTTATGAAGATCATTCACCAGTCTTGTAGAACATCATAGAAGTTCCGCCAGGGCCCTGGTACAGGAGAAAAAGGTAGATGATGATATCTGTGTGACGAGAAGACTGGGGG
>CM031606.1:74835024-74842593 GCA_018398815.1 Conus ventricosus
GGAAAAGAAAAAGAAAGAAAAGAAAAGACAGTGATTCGGAATAGTTAAGATCACCTGCCAGGTAAAGTAAAATCTGTTTAATAACCTCGGGTTAAGTTCATGATGTTTTAGATAAATGATTTGTGAAGTTCAAGGAAAGAGAGAATGTTTTATTTTGTTTGATTCCTATAATGCATTGATGTTCTTTCGTAAGATCATGTATATAAAGTTTTTAGACTTTACTAGTGGTTTGATGTGACGAATGCAAGAAAATATGAATGAATTGTAAGCAAGCTGTGAGCGTGTTTGGCTGTGCGCTAGTCCTTCTCCACTGACATACAACGAGGTTGACAATTTATTGGCGAGCTTGCCAGGAAATTCTGCCCATTTATTATAATATTTCAACTTCTCAGAGAGGAAGCCTGGGTGGATCAAGTATTGTAATCCTAAGACAAGGGTTGTCTTACTGTATGTTGTCCCAAGAAAGTTAAACACTAGGGCTTGGCATTGCTTCCAAGATAGTTAATACATAGGCTTGGCATTTTCACCCCAGAGTACTCTTTTCGCACAAGAATGCCTATAATTCGCTCTCAAAGATGGGTCAGGCCTGGGCGTTCTTATAAAAAATCTAATCACGTGTCCCAACTAATATATCATTCATAGGAATTTGCTTCACGTCACTTCGTTCGGTAACCACCAGTTATGGCTGTCGTAGTAGTAAAACTTGTTCAAAAAAAAAAAAAAAAAAAAGAAGAGATACAATGGCGGAAGAAAGAGAACACCCCTATTGAACAACTGTGAGCGTCGCACTTGATTGTAGTTACTCAGGAGATGAGTTGCGTGCATTTGTTGAAAACCAACAAAAGATGGAAAGAGATGAACGCGCAGAAAGAACGCCGTATCGCAGTCCGAAATAGCAGACGGGAAAAGGATAGGGAAACGCAGGAAAACAGAAAGAATAAGGCAAAGCGCGGACACAGAAAGAATAAGGGAAGCGCAAGAAACTAAAAGAATAAGGGAAGCACAGGAAACGGAAAGATTAAAGTTCAATTAGAATTAAGAAAGTTAGAATACAAAAGGGAGACCACCGAGATGGGAGGTCGGTTTCCAGTGACTCTGTGCGCAGCTATGCTCCCCCCGACCCAAGTTGGCCAAAAATTCTCTGAAGGTACCGATTCGATTGATGCATACATCATCGTGTTTTCGAAACGTTTTTGCGTCAGTCAGGGTTGGCCTCCAGAAGAGTGGGCAGTCATTTTGTCGCGTTTACGACGGGTAAGGCGTACAGATTTTTCACTGCGTTGCCCACAGAACAACATCTGATTTCGGCGCGTGAAGAGTCTTTAATGAAAGGATTTGACCTCACAGAGGAAGGGTTCAGGAAGAAATTTCGTTCAGCTAAATACAAACAGGTGAACGTACACTCCAGTTTGGTGCACGTCTAGATCATCTTTCGAGAAATGGATTAGAGTTTAGTGGTACGAAGAAGGAGTTTCGCTGTTTTGAAAGAATCTAGTTTATGAAAGAACAGTTTTGTCAGTTGCGGCCATGAGTTAACCATACATTTTGAAAGAGAGACCAGCCAGAGACAAGCAGTAGAGTTGTTGAAGTTCGCAGAGGTGTAGAGAGAGGCACCGTTGGGCACTATGGGTGCAAGAGAACCAGGTCCTAGCACAGTGAGAAGAGTGCAAGAGAACTAGGGGAGTTTTTCTCAAAGTCTGCTAACCCAGGGTGGGCAGAAGGAAGGGCAAAGGGACTTTAGGTGTTTCATTTGTCACAAGAAGGGACATGTGGCGAGGATTGTCGCATGAGTTTCCAGAGGCAGCAGCCTTGCAGAGTGGATAAGGGTCGTCATGGGAAACACCTGCAGTGGAACCAAAAGGGATTCAGTCTGAGAGGGTGGAGTCAGCCCTATGGCTACACTGGACAGCATCCAGTGTCAGGGAAAGAGGCACTAGGCTGAGTGGTTCGTTTACCATGGAAGAAGGGTGGATTGGCCAGCAGAGGGTGAAAGTGTTACGAGACACTGGTTGTTCATGCGGGTAGTACAACAACCGCTGGTCGAAAAGGATTTGACATGGCAAATCCCAGACCTGTAACTCTAATCGATGCACTGTGAGGGAGTTCCCAGTTGCTAAATAGAAGTACGTACCCCTTACTTCTCAGGCAGTTGTCTGCGGTGGTGATGGAGAAACCCCTTCACGATCTTATCATTGGAAATATTCCAGGGGCAAGGATCCAGGATCCTGAGTTGTTTGACTGACTACAAGGGCAGGCAGTTCAAACACGGATCAAGAATGAGGAAAAGGTTGTTAAACCGTTAGTTGTCCAGAAGGAAGATCAGGCATAATTGGTCGCCTGATGGTTTAGGGCACACAGGAACAAGACCCTCGCTCGTGAATCTTGGGATTGCAAAGGTGGAGAGAAACATGAGGTTAGAGGAGGTGAGACAGAATTTCCTGTGAAAGGCGGGCTGTTGTACCGAGTGTTCCACCAAGGGAAGACAGGTAAGGTGACCACTCAGTTAGAGGTACCAAGCGTGTTTATCGTGACACTGTCATGTCAGTGGGTCACGAATCGCTCATGGCGGGTCATCTCGGAACCAGCAAAACAGCTAACCGAGTCTTTGATGACTTTCAGTGCCAGAGCAATGGCAGGACGAAATGCGGTCATGCATGTCTGTGACGTGTGTCAAACGGTCAGCCACAAGAGGGGTGGAAGAGGAAGCGCCTCTTAAACATCCCCCTTTAATTTGACACATCCGTTCAGGCGGTGGCTATCGATCTGATTGGCCCAATCGCGCCCCGTTCCAAGGTGGCACAGTATGTGTTTACACTTGTGGACTACGCGACCAGATACCCAGAAGCGGTTGCATTAAGGCAGATACCACAAGTCGCTGAAGGCTGGTAGACATCTTTTCTCGCGGGGGTGCAGCCAAATTCCTCAGTGACTAGGGGGTCACAGTTCACCTCAGGATGCGTATGAAGGAGGTCAACAGCCTGCTAGGGATCACAACAGCTGCTCACTATCTACCCCATACCATCCACAATGCAATGGCTTGGTGAAAGATTCAACGGAGTGCTGAAGGCATCTTAAGAAGCTCTTGTGAGGAAAGGCCAGCAGAATTGGGACCGCAACATTCCAGCGGCACTGTTTGCCTACAGAGAAAGCCCCTCAGGAAAGCACAGGCTTTCGCCATTGAGCTGCTGTATGGGCGGACAGTTTCGGGGGACCGTGTCATTCTCAAAAGAGCTGTGGTCCGGAGAACCGGAGTCTGAAGAGGTCCAAAACCACCTATCAGTATGTGGTTGACCTACGCAAATAGGCTCGAGGAGACATGTAAGGGTCGCAAGGGAGAGTTTGCAGGAGGCTAGGGTCGTCCAGAAGAACAGTATGACAGGAAGGTGAGGAAGCAATTCCTCCAGTGGGAGAGATCAATTCCTGTTACTGCTTCCACGGATCACAACAAAGCTGCTGATGCATTGGAAGAGGACATTCACCCATCATTGAAAGGTAGATCCAAGGACAACCGAATCGATGTGAATGGGAAACAAAACTTTTTCCATGCAAATCTACTCCGCAAATATATTCAGCGTGAGACATCAGCACATAGGCGCACAGCAATCATTGAGGAGGTGAAGGAGACCCCACAAAGAAGGAGATTTGTTGCCTGAGTTTCCGAGAAGAGTCATAACTAGGGATTACACTGTATGAAGGGCTAGCCAGAAGGAGACAGGGGAAGTTAGTGGCTCCTAGAACATATAGGGCGTCCCTGACTGATAAACCACAAGCAGGACAACTCTAGAGACATGTACGGTGGAGTTGACATCACAGAAACCCGTTACAGTTGAAAGCCAACCCGATTCCACATAATGCCACCAAGCAATGATCGAGGAGGAGGTCGAAAAGTTGTTAGGACCTTGGGGTGAATGAACGTCCCCCTAATCATCATATAGGGCACTCCGTCGTCTTATGAGGAAAAAGTCAGTGAGCATCGATTCTGTGCGACTATATGACGTCTGAACAAGTGTCCAACCAAGGTCGATGCAGAGGTCATAACCCAAGAACATGGAAGACCTGTTTCGCTCAGATCGCCACAAGCAAGAGCCAGTATTTCACCAGGATCGATCTGAGCAGGGTACTGCAAATAGCCTTGAGTTATACTCAAAGGAAGTCACAGCATTTTCCACTCCCATGGGGCTATACCAGTGGCGAGTCTCCCTTTTGGGATGGTCAACGCAACCTGCAGTCTTTTCTCGAATGATGAGGAAGCTATTGACGGGATGGAAGGTGTTGTGAATTTTTCATGGATGACATTCTGATAGCATCCGAGACATGGAAGAGCATATGATGCAGCTGAGCAGTCCTTGAGAGGTTGAGACAAAGCCAACCTCACAGCCAGAACCAACAAAGTGCCAGTTGGCTTTCCAAGCCTGGAGTTTTCCAGTTTTGTGTCGGAGGCGACACAAAGCAGCCGAAAAGAGGAAAGGTGGAGAAGATGAAGAATTCAGAGAGACCAAAACCAAAACAGAAAAAAAAAAGTCAGGAGTCTGCTAGGTTTTGTTGGCTTCTACAGGGAGTTTGTTATCCAAACTTCGCAGCAAATTCACGAGTCCTCTCAGTGATTTTGTCAAGGCAGGGAAACAGGATGGTCGATGTTCAGAACGCTGCAGAGCAAGCACTGCAGACGGTGTTTGGAAAGACTAGGTTCCCGTCCATCTTGAAGCTACCAGATATGTCCAAACCATTTTTGTTGTGCGGACAGATCATCAGGTGGGGGGATGGGTGCAGTATTGTTACAGGAAATGAAGGGGTCGATTTCTGTGAATATGCTAGGGGAAAGTTGACAAGTTGGGAAGGGACGCAACGGGGGGAAAAAGGGTGTTTAGCTTTTGTGGGGGCCGTGCAGAAGTTCCACAAAACTTTTTGGGGGAAAGAGTTCGTGACGAGAGGATAAACCCCCATTAAATTCCGCGGGGCCATTGAAAAAGCAGGTTCTGGTGGGCAATGGCACTGCACCCCTACAGGCCCCGAGGCATACATTCCGGCGACAGAATGTCGAGCTGACTTTTTAATCGGGTTAGAAACTGCAACTCAGGGGAAGTCGCATATCCGGGGTTTTTTTGAAAATTTGTGTGTTCCCAGTTGTTTTGGTTTGGGGTTCTTTCCCCTTGGTAGGGTTCAATTTTTTTTTTGGGTGGACTTGCATATTTTCTTTGTGAGATTTGTTTTTGGATTAGTTTCTTGGACTACATCGCGGTGTATGAGCTTATTTGCAATGAGTGGGATAAGATTCCTCGGGAAAGTGCCATGGACTGTTTCATATTAAATTTTGGTTTCTAATAATTGTGAAGAGAAATGTGGAAAAACCCGCGGGTGGGGGAATGCATAGGTCGCACAGAGGGTCGTTATAAAATGGGTCGAAAACGCAAGAGGGCACGTCAATGAAAACCATTGGAGTGTATACATTGTATATTTTAATTTTTAAAAACCGTTTGTTGAAAAAGTATTTTTTTTTTTAAACTTTGCGCGTGTAGCTGTTGTCGAAAAATTTTTTTTGTCCTTTTTGACCGTTTTTGGACAATGCGGAGAAGCCCTTTTGCGGGGGGAAAAAATTTGTCACGGTAAAAAAAATTCAACTCAACCAAATCGGGGGCAATCGCCACCACCCATTGGACCTAAGCCCAAACTAAAACTTCTAGGCGTAGGAAGACGGGCCCAAGGGGGGTGGGGAAAATTAGCTTGGGGGAGGGGTTTTCACCGAGACATTTCCGACCCCCCCAGACTGTAAGCGGCTTTGACCCGACCCCGATGTGCCCGAGGGCCTCAGTACCGGGGCCAGCCTTATCCGGCCATTTTGTGAACCACGCATTTTAGTTTAACATCGTGACGCCCGCCCGACCCCCAGCGGGGACCCTTTTGGTGCCGTGTCCACAAGGCACCCGCGTAGGAAAGGGGGGGGAAGGGGAAGGGGTGGGGGGGAAATCTAGTAATAAATTTTTTAAATGAATTACCACCAAAAGAATTTTAACGGTAGCGGGACCTGTCGTTGTGAAAATCCCAAAGGAATTTGAGGAGACAACTTCGGATCAAGGGTAAAAATACGACCAATGGTACTGTTACCGGGGTTTTGGCATAAAGGATGTTGAGTGAGGAGAGAGGAAAAAAAAAAACGAACAGACAGAGAGAAGGGGGAGAAGTCTGGGGAAGTAGGCTCTCGCCTACAGGAAGGAGGGAGATGAAACGAACAGGCAGAGAGATAAGGAGGTTTTAGGGTAGTCTCTGCACGAGGGGGAAAAAGGCAGAGAGAGAAAGGAAGAAAAAGGGGAGAAGAAAGGAAAAGGGGAAACAGGGGAAAAAAAAAAGAAGGGGGGGAAAAGAAGAGAACCTTAGGAATTCAAAGATATTAAGGGCTGAGGAGAAGGTGGAAGAGAGAGAAAGAGTTTTCAATTTTGAGAAAAAAGAAGAAAAAAAAAGAAAAGAAAAGAAAGGGAATTTGAAAGAGCAATAGAAGAGAAGAAAGAAAGTAATGGGTTAATGCAGGAAGAAAGAAAAGGGGAAAGAAGGATAGTCACGTTCTAAAAAAAAAACCCGGGGTTCGCCTCCCTACCTGGGCAGCGCCTTCGCCCAAACAAACCACAGACCAACGCCCAACAGCCTCACCCCGACCAGGGGCCCCTCAACCAACACCAGGCCGGCGGTTTTGTCGTGTTGTGAAAGTGACAGTGAAAAAGAAAAAGAAAAAAAGAAAAGACGTGATTCGTGTATTAAGATCACTGGCCAGGTAAAAGTTTAAAAACTTTTTTTTTACCCCGGGGTTTGTTAATTGTTTTAGATAAATGTTTGTAAGTTCAAGAAAGAAGATGTTTTTTTTTGTTTTATTCTTATGCATTGAGTTTTTTTTGATCATGATGTAAATTAAGACTTTACTAGTGGTTTGATTGGGCGAAAGCAGAAAATGAATGAGTTGAACAAGCTGTGGTTTTGGGTTTGGGGTGCGCTAGTCCTTTCCCCCACTGACTTACACCCCAGGTTGACACACACAAAAAAAAAATTTCAGCGCCAAGGCGGGGCTTCGTCATCATTTAAAACGTTGCCCCGATGAGGAATGTGGCTACCTTAATGGGGAGATTATCAATGCTCACATCTGCAAACATTTCACAAAGCGAACCCAGATTCTAGCAGAGAAGTGAGGCACGTGGAACAATAAGGACAAAACGGGAGAACAAGGGGGGGAGGAGGGGGACAGGGGGGGAGGGGAAAGGGGGAGGCGGGGGAAAGGAAAGGGGAAGAGGAGCGGAAAGGAGGAGAGGGCAAGGAGGAGCAGGAAGAAAGGGGGAGGAGAGAAAGGAGGAGGGCAGAAAGGGGGAAGGGGAGGAGAGGGGGAAAGGGCAGGGCAGGAGGGAGCAGGAAAGGGGAAAGGGAGGACAGGGGGAGGGGGAGAGGAAAAGGGAGGGGGAGGGGAGGAGGGGAGGGAGGAGGAGGGAAAAGGGGCAAAAGGGGGAGGAGCAGGAGGGGAGGAGGAAAAAGGGGCAAAAGGGGGAGGAGCAGGGGGAGGAAAAAAAAGGACGGGGTGGAAGCCCCCCCCCC
>CM031606.1:74843593-74846093 GCA_018398815.1 Conus ventricosus
ACGTTCCCCCGTGGTGTGGGGGGGGGTCTGAGTGTAGCGTGGTGGTGGTGGTGGTGGTGGTAAGGTGGTGTCGTTGTTGCTGTCTTCGTGGTTGTTTGTTGTTCTTTGATGTTGTTATTATTGATGTTGTTATTATGATTTTGTTATTATTGATGTTGTTATTATTGATGTTGTTATTATTGATGTCGTTGTTTGAGACGGCTCAGACAACTTTTTTTCTGGCAGTGTGATGTAGTCATTAAAAAACACACACACACACACACACACACACACACACACACACACACACTCACACACAAAGAAAAATTTCAGCGCCAAGGCGGTCTTCGTCATCATTTAAGCGTGCCTCCGATGACGGAATGTGGCTACCTTAATGGAGAGATTATCAATGCTCACATCTGCAAACATTTCAGCAATAGCGAACCCAGGAGTTCTAGCAGAGAAGTGAGGCACGTGGAACAATAAGGACAAAACGTAGAACAAGGGAAGGAGGAGGAGGAGCAGGGGGAGAGGAGCAGGAGGGGAGCAGGAGAGGAGAAGGCACAGGAGGAGCAGGAAGAGGAGGAGGAGGAGCAGGAGGGGGAGCAGGAGGAGGAGAAGGCGCAGAGGAGCAGGAAGAGGAGGAGGAGCAGAAGGAGAGCAGGAGGAGGAGCAGGAGGAGGAGCAGGAGCAGGAGGAGGAGCAGGAGGAGGAGCAGGATCAGGAGGAGGAGCAGGAGGAGGAGGAGAAGGAGCAGGAAGAGGAGGAGGAGCAGGAGCAGGAGGAGGAGCAGGAGCAGGAGGAGGAGGAGGAGAAGGAGCAGGAAGAGGAGGAGGAGCAGAGGAGGAGGAGGAGAAGGAGCAGGAGGAGGAGGAGGAGCAGGAGGAGCAGAAGAAAAGAAGCAGCAGAAGAGATGAAGAAAACAAGTTCGAATCTGTCAACATCACCTCAAAACCTCTGTTTTTTACCCTCTTCCCCCTCCCCTCCCCTCTCTCCTCCCCCCCCCCCCCCCCCCCCCCCCCCCCCCACTCCCGTCCCACTTCCCCCCTGAGTTCAATATGCCAAAAGGAAGAAAATCCAACCAGTTTCGATTTACTCCATTCATAAATAATTCAGATTACCACTGACACAGAGGAAATGGGTTTTCCCGCGGCGATGGTGGGTGGATACCCTGAGCAGGAGAGACGGTGGGTAGGTAGTGGGGGGAGGTAGAGAGATAGACAACAACAACAACAACAACAAACTGATACAAGAGACAAAAAAGGGCGGGATGTTTATCGTATCAATGATGCAACAAAAGATAGTTTAAGATAGGCTAATGCGAGAGACAGAGAGAGAGAAGAGGGGGGGGGGAGGGAGAGAGAGAAACTATTATGTATATCTTATTCAGTTTTTGTTCAAAGCCCCTAACTAAAGGATGTTATATGACACAATGCACAGCAAGAATGACAATAATCGTCTCATATTGTATAAGAATCAAAGTGTATTCAAGTGTGTGCGTGTGTGTGTGTGTGTGTGTGTGTGTGTGTGTGTGTGTGTGTGTGTGTGTGTGTGTGTGTGTGCGTGCGTGCGCGTGTGTGAGCGAGAGAGAGAGAGAGGGGGAGGGAGAGACAGACAGACACAGAGACACAGACACAGAGAGATGAGTCAGGGGAAGGTGGCATGAGGCAACGTGAAAGACGAGAGGATAGACCAGGGAAGGAGAGGGAACAGGCGAGGAGAGAGAGAGAGAGAGAGAGAGAGAGAGAGAGAGAGAGGTGAGCGGGGGGGGGGGGCATAGAGACAGACAGACAGACAGAGATGAACTGAGGGATCCCATGTCAAAACACCATCTTCCACGACGTAAAAAGAAAGAATACAAATACATCAATACACAATCCACAGTGCTGCTTTAGGCGTTTACTTCCCTAACTGGCGCCTCTGCTTTTTGTCAGCGATTCCAAAACCCACAAAAAAGGGCCATTTCTCTCCTCTTGCAGCGAGATCTATCATTTTACGGAAAGGGCCATTTCTCTCCCTTTGCAGCGAGATCTATCATTTTACGGAAAGGGCCATTTCTCTCCCCTCGCGCTGATGCGGTGCAAACCTCGCGGCTTTAAAGTGAATAAATGGATGATAAATAAACAAAACGAAAGGGGGAAAAAAACTGAAGTGAAATAAAAATGAAGAAAAAAAGCTATTAGGGTGTAACTTTCAAGTTTCTTCCCATGCCAGAACTATTCAAGGTTTCGTTTCGCTTACCCCAAATACTGTCTTGTTATTGTCGTCAGTTTCATTACAGCCTAGAGGGCAGCACTGGGCCATTCCACAACTGTCTGTGTGAAGGGGAAAAAATAGTCCTGGCTTAAGACAGAAACGATGAAACGTAATATCTACAACTGTGTGTCGATTAGTGACTTTGATAACTAAACTAAGCGGGCAAAGCAGGAATAGCTCAGTCGGTGGGGGTCTGGGGGTCGCCAGTTCGGATCTCCGCCGGGCTGTTTCGGTAGAGGGTGAATATTTCTCCCGGAGTTCACCT
>CM031606.1:74851093-74856093 GCA_018398815.1 Conus ventricosus
TAATTTAATTTCTTTAATTTGTTTCACTTTTTTCATTGTTGTTCCCAATCTACCAAAATTTTTAATTTATCTTCCATTTTGCAAAGGAGCTATATCAAATATTGTTTATTTTTTCAATGAGAGTGCTGTAAAAAGGTTTCGATCCCTTTTTAAACGCTGGATATTATTTGTAATACTTCGTTCTTAGATTACAGCTATTGTTTCGTTGTTTTAATATTTGTACTTCTTAAATACCTTTTTATTGATGATTATAACAGCCCATGAATTCGAGATAATTTACAGTGATATCATATTTTCAGAAAAAGTTTTATAATCGAGAAAACTTCCATCTTGATTTACAAACATCTTAACTAGGAGTATCTGTTTGCTATCCAGTTTTTAAAGTTAATGACGTCATTACAAACTCTAAACTTATCATTACAGATAAAAGGCTCTGCTAACACCTCATTCGAAATTGTTTAAAATATACCTGATCCGCAAAATCAACATACGAAGTGAAAACGTCTTTCCAAAATTTATTAATTTTTTTGCTGAGGAATTTTCTAGGTCCGAAGACGTCAAATGAATCTATTTCTGGGAACGTAGCACTTAATATTGTTTTCCATTTGAATTTGTCGTGTATATTCTTTTTAACCAGGTCAGTTTTAAAGCTTGTATATATTTGCTTAAATGTGGAACGCCTATACCTCCATTTTCAACAGGAAGTACTGCGTATTTCCTTTTGATCTTGTCCGTTTTTTTCATTCCATATAAATTCAAAACATGTTTTCAGAAGCTGATTTATTACATCTTCTCGAGGATTAGGCAACAGAATCCATAGGTATAATGAGCTTTGAAAGAATCAAGGACTTCAGTAACTGCAATCATCCTGCTAGGGGTGTACAAATACGTTTTGACCAAACTTAAACAATTGTTGACTTCAATAAATTATCTCTGTGTTGATTTCTGTCATTTTTATAACTCTCCTGTGAACCAAATACCGAGTATCCTATATTTTGATGGATCCATTTCATTTTCTTTTCGGAAAGATACTCGCATTTGTGGTTTTTTAGTTTTCCTAACCATACATTTACAGTTTTTTCATAATTGAGTTTAGTCCTGAAATCTCTTCAAACTCTTTAAGAGTTTTAAACAGATTTTCATACGAAACCCTATCCCCTTCTAATGTGAACACTGTATCATCTGCAAATTGGCTAATTTTTAAACATCGTAATTGAGTATTTCAATGCCTTTATTCTCTCGTCTTCCCTGATTTTACATGCTAAAATTTCTGCACACAAAACAAATAGATATGGCGAAATAGGATCACCCTGACGACAACCTCTTTCTATTTCAAAACTCTTAGATACTTTCCCATTCACAACTACATAGGATCTTATGTTTTTATAAAATGTCGAAACCCAGCAGCATATACCTTCCCCAAACCCAAAAGCTTAAGTATCTTATTCATATATGTCCAATTTATCGAATCAAACGCCTCTCATAGTCATTGATACCAGTAAACCAGGAAGAGAATTTTGTTCCAGATAAAACATTATGTCATACAAGGTTCTTATATTTTCTCCTATGTATCGTCCTGGAACAAAACCCGTCTGGTCTTCATTAATTAATTTTATGTAAAACAGCCTTGATTCTATTCGCTATACAGGTGGCACCTATCTTATACGAAACATTTAACAATGAATTTGGTCTCCAGTTTCTTAAAAACTCTCTTGGTTTATCGGCTTTTGGTAGACACGTTATTAATCCTCTCTTTGAGACACCGACATCTCTTTATTTATAAAGCCTTCATTTAATGATCTTATTACAAACTCTCCTATTTGTTTCCAAAAGAACTTAAAGAAATTGACAGTCATCCCATCTGTACCAGGACTTTATCATTCTGCATATTTTTCAGGGCTTCTGATGCTTCTTGGATGGTAATCATGCCTTCTAAACGTTCTGCTTCGTCTTCATTTAGTTGTGGGCAGATTTGAAGTATACCTGCTAATTTCAATATCTTTTACTTCTCTTTCCTTGTACAAATGCTCATAGTATGACCTGGTCTCTTCTAACATTTCATCTGTTTTCTAGCAAAACATTTCCTTGATCTGTAACTAATTTCAACATCTGTTTGCTAACAAAATGTCTTTTTCCAGGTTACAAAAATACTATAGTTACTTTTTCAACCCTGTGAAGCCCATCTTGCTCTGGTTCTAAGAATGATCCCATCTACTTTTGTTTTACGTAACTGAGCAAGCTCATCTTTCTTTCTTTGTAAATTAATAGCATTAATCTGCGTGGTTTTCTCTTTCCAAATCTTGTATTTCCTTTTCTAAGCAGTTTTCAGCGTTCATATTGTTCTCTTTTCTTATTGATACCAACGTAATCGTTTTTGATCTTATTTCCATGATCAGATCAATTGTTGGTATTGTTTTAAGGCATGACAGATACACATATATAAACTATCTCTCTCTCTCTCTCTCTCTCTCCCTCTCTCTCTCTCTCTCTCTCTCTCTCTCTCTCTCTCCTTTTAAATTTTTTTTTGCAATTGTTGGTATTGTTTTAAGGCATGACAGATACACATATATAAACTCTCTCTCTCTCTCTCTCTCTCTCTCTCTCTCATCTCTCTCTCTCTCTCTCTCTCTCTCTCTCTCTTGTGTGTGTGTGTGTGTGTGTGTGTGTGTGTGTGTGTGTGTGTGTGTGTGTGTGTGTGTGTGTGTGTGTGTGTGTGTGAAGCGTGAAATTCACAAAATTAATTTTCCGGCCGAAAATCAATTTTCATAGTATGAAAAATCGATTTTCTGTGCAAATTACTTACTAATAGGCCCAATAATCAATAACCAGGTGCAAATTACCGGTAATTAATAACAGGTCCCAACAATCAATAATGGGCCGAAAATCTATTTTATGTGCAAATTATTTACCAAAATCAATGTTAGGTGTAAAAATCAATAACCGGTCCCGCTAATCGATTATCAGACGTTATTTGGACCTGGTTATTGATTATTGGGCCTATTGGTAAGTAATTTAATTATAAAATTGAATTGATTTTCATACTATGAAAATTGATTTTCGGCGGGAAAGTGAATTGTGTGCATTTCACGAAAAATCGATTTTCACAGTACGAAAATCGATTTATGTGCAAATTACTTACTAATAGACCCGATAATCAATAACCAGGTGCAAATTACGTCGGAAATTTATAAACCGGCCCCGATAATCAATAACGGGCCAAAAATCAATTTTATGTGCAACTTATTTACCAAAATCAATATTAGGTATCAAAATCAATAACCGGTTTGATAATCGATTATCAGGCGTTATTTGCGTCTGGTTATTGATTATCGGGCCTATTGATCAATAATTTGCACATGAAAATAATTTTCATTCGATGAAAATCGATTTTCGGACGGAAAGTGAATTTTTGCATTTCTCTCTCTCTCTCTCTCTCTCTCTCTCTCTCTCTCTCTCTCTCTCTCTCTCTCTCTCTCTCTCTCTCTCTCTCTCTCTCATTCAATTAAGTGTCACAGATGTCTAAATTTAAAAGTAACGCCTAGTTTCTTTTTGTTGTTTGTTTTGTTTTGTTTTGTTTTGTTTTTGTTGCTCCATATAAAATTTTCATGAATATCCCATGAATAAATATATAATGAGAGAGAGAGAGAGAGAGAGAGAGAGAGAGAGAGGAGAGAGAGAGAGAGAGAGAGAGAGTCTTCGCTTAGTCATGTAGCAATAGCACTACGTATTCAAACCTCTACCTTGTTTTGGCACTGCGAGAAATAAACAAAAGTAGCTAAAAAGCGACTGCCCTCTGTCACTAATGGACATTTTGATTAGCTCTATATAGATGGCAAAAAAGGAAAAAGAAGCTCGAAGGCTGACTTGCGATCTCTATTGGCTACTGTCCTTTAGCACTACGTGGCAGTAGCTCTACATACTTTCGTGTGTGTTTTGTTTCTCTTTCTTTAGCACTACGTGGCAATAGCTCTACATGATGAAAATGTAGAACTGCTGCACTGGCAGCGCTGATTTTTGTATTGAACAGACTAGGCTAGTATCTCATCATCAATTAAATACCGATACTGTTTGGAGCGCAACGCCTGCCCACCTTGTTGAGAGAGAGAGAGAGAGAGAGAGAGAGAGAGAGAGAGAGAGAGAGAGGAGGAGAGAGAGAGTTCTTAGATTATCTCTTTCTGTCTCTCTGAATCTCTCTCTGTCTCCGCATCACTCTCTCTCTCTCTCTCTCTCTCTCTCTCTCTCTCTCTCTGTCTCTCTCTCTCTCTATCTATCTAATTATCTCTCTCTCTAATTATCTCTTTCTGTCTCTCTTCTCTGTCTCTTTGTCTGTTTTCTCCTCTTCTCTCTCTCTCTCTCTCTCTCTTCTCTCTCTTCTCTCTCTCCTCTCTCTCTCTCTCTCTCTCTCTCTCTCTCTCTCTTCCCGATTTCTGTATTTTGGTAATTTCAATTATCGTAATTTAATACAACTCGGAACTCTGAACATTTTTATTGTACTTTGGCCTTAGGCCAGGGGCTCTTGGCCATAATGCGGAGGAGGGATGGAACTAGAAAAGAAAATGATTTACAAAAAATATATTTTGACGTACTTAACCATCCACATATACTCAGGGACTCCGGAATTTTAACGTAACCCGTATATGCTATGGAAACACACGTGTACTGACACATTAACTATAGAACTGTAAATGAACAACAAATTAATGAGTAACAATGACTCCTGTCACCAAATACTGAGAAAACCAAAGCAAAGCAAAGAAAGGATCAATACAATCTTGTGACAATTAAATGTATTCCGTCTCTTCTCTCGGGTTTAAAGCATAAAATATGAACATTGCAACATATCTAGTCAGGATGCAACTTAGATTCTGTAACAAGTTGACAATCCGGTCACGTACGATACGAGATCACGTACGGCACGATGTGACGTACGACACAAGGTCACGTATGGCACGAGGACACGTATGGCACGAGGACACGTACGGCACGATGTCACGTACGGC
>CM031606.1:74861093-74883673 GCA_018398815.1 Conus ventricosus
TTTATAAGGTCATTCTTAATCGTCCACGTAAAACTTTTTTTTTTTAAAGTTGATTTCTTTCTTTCTTTCTTTCCATTTTTGTTTCTCTTTCGATGGGTTCCGCCGTTGTGTCCAGCAGTACGGATACATTTTTGAGTCGAAGATTTGTGACCTCCTGGGACGTATGTTGCGAGTTAAAGGGGTGTCTGTCACCCAGATTCAGAGGATCTTTCCCGTAAGCATTCTCTACCGCATGCACAACATTCATTCTCGCACTGTCGACTGGTCTTTGAAGACCATGTTGCTTCTCTTATGCATTTTAGTAAAGTCTATGGGATATGAGCACATTCTATGAGTGTTGCATAGTCTGATAGATATCACCATTCTGATGAGTATTAGCCATACTCTGTGACATGCACCCTATGCCAGAGAGTTAAACGTGTTAGTATCGTTCAAATGAATGCTAGCCATACCCTATGACATGCACCCCATGCTAGAGATTTAAATGTGTTGGTAACATTCAAATGAATGTTAGCCATACTCTATGACATAATTATGCACCGTGCTAGAGATTGAAATGTGTTGGTATCATTCAATGAAAGCTATTCTGTTACACACGCACTGCAGATTAGCCATATGATGCTTACGCTCCACAGCTTTTAAGTGACATGCACATCTCAGCGCACTAAGCTTTGTCTTTAATATGTCGTGAGGGGGGGGGGGGGGGGAATAGAAGGGGTAGGAGGAGCTTAAACACCTTGCAGACCCTGTGGCGCTGTGGCGTTCCAAGCGTCATTTCCCGTCACGTGACATCCTGGCACCGGCAGGCGGCATTCGGTAAGTACATTACGAACAGTGGCAGCGGCAGGCGGCATTCGGTAAGTACATTACGATAGTTTTCTCCATGCTGTACTTTCAAGTTCTGAACATGAAATTGGTTTTCTTCGGGTAACAAGTTGAAGTCGGCAAAAAATGTTTGTAACGCTGGTATGGAAAAAAAAATCATAAATCCAAAAGCTACTTTACTTTTGTCCTGGTTAGTTTGGTGGTCAGTATCTCCAGTTTCGTCTGACGATGTAAATTACAATGAAACATCCAGCTTGCTACACTGGTCAGTCTCTGTAAGCGTAAATTTCATTCATTTTTTCCCCTGCTTCTATTACGGTTTGCCGGGCGACTTTCATGATGTGGAGCCACCGGAAACAAAGCTATCGTTTCACTTTCGACATTGGTTTTTTTTTTTTTTTTTTTTTTTTTTTTTCTTTTTTTTTTTTTTTCTTCAAAAGTGGCCTAGGTTGCAAACACTGGCGAGTTGAACAGTACCCGAAGAGCCGCACATTTAAGGGAATGCTTACGGAAGCCCGCAGCATGCACTAGGATTCTTCGTTTCGTCTTTGTACGTCATTGTTTTTGTGGTCATGTCTGACCGCGTCCTCTTCTTTCCTTTCATAGCTTCTGTTCGCGCGCGCGCGTGTATGTGCGTGTGCGTGTGTGTGTGTGTGTGTGTGTGTGTGTGTGATTTCCCATTATCTTTGTGACACCGTGTTTTGGAAGAAAGAGATCCTGAATTAATCGTGAGGATAGAAAAGAGAAAGAACGCTTTACATCTGTGGATGTGAAAATGTATACATCTGTAGTAGCATTTACAGGAGGAGAGAGGGGGACAGAGAGAGAGAGAGAGAGACAGAGGGAGAGAGACAGAGACGGAGAGAGACAGGGAGAGAGACGGAGAGAGTGGAAAGACAGAGAGAGAGAGAGAGGGGGGGGGGGGGGGGGGGAGAAAGCTAATGCAAAAACGCATCCCTTTTATTTTTCGATTTAGTATGTGTGTGCGTGTGTGTGTGTGGGTGTTGTTGTTGTTGTTACTGTTATGAGTAAGTGTGTCCCTCATCAGTCATAGTGCGCTCTTTGACTACAGATCTCATCACCGTCTCCCGAAAGTTTCGTTGCCAGTTTTTCCCCTTTTCTGCTACTCTCCATTATTTCTTTTCACACACTGCCTCGTCTCTGCCCTCTCTCTCCCTGTCTGTCGGCATCATTCCCTGTCTCGGTCTGTCTGCCTGCCTGTCTGTCTGCCTGTCTGTCTGCCTGTCTGTATATCTGCTGCCTGTTGCCCACTGGTGTGTCAGTCGGTCGGTTGCTTGATCGTTACGTCCGGCTGGCCGGCCATATGTCCGTCTGTCTCTCTGTGTCTGTTTCTGTCTGTGTGTGTCTGTCTGCCTCTGTCTGTTTCTGTCTCTTGTGTGTGTCTGTCTGTCTCTGTCTGTTTCTGTCTGTGTGTGTCTGTCTCTCTGTTTTTCTCTGTCTCTGTCTCTCTGTTTCTGTCTGTGTGTCTCTCTCTGTCTCTCTGTCTGTTTTTCTCTCTGCCTGTCTCTGTGCGTCTGTCTCCTGGATGTGAAAATTCAACAGTGCATACTGTGTGATAAGCCACTTAGTACATCTGTATACTACTGTGTATAAATCTATGTCTGACTGTCTGTTTCTGTCTGTGTGTATCTGTCTGCCTATCTCTCTGTCTGTCCGTCTGTGTGTGTCTTTGTCTCTCCGTCTGTTTGTGTCTGCCTGTCTGTCTGTTTCTGTCTGACTGTCTCTGTCTCTGGATGTGAAAATTCTACCGTGCATACCGTGCGATTAAGCACTTAAGTTTTAAATAAATCTTATTGCAGCGTGTTATAAATCTTATTGCAGCGTACGGACTGATAAACTACGCAGCAGTAAACGTATCAATGTCTGTCTGCCTGCCTGTCTGTCTGTCAACCTATTTACCCCCAATAGCGTCGCTGGGGCTGTAGAGACTGATACGAGAGTTGCATTCACTGACACGGTTGTCACATCTGTATGTTGACGCAGGTTTGTTGGCTGTAATCCCCTTTCTGTCTGTGTCTGTCTGTTTCTGTCTGTGTCTCTCTCTGTCTGTTTTTTGTCTGTCTCCTGGATGTGAAAATTCCACAGTGCATACCGTGCGATAAGCCACTTAGTACTGTATAATATGTGTATAAATCTATGTCTGTGTGTCTGTTTCTGTCTGTATCTCTGTCTGCCTGTCTCTCTGTGTCTGTTTCTGTCTCTGTGTGTCTGTTTCTCTCTGTCAGTGTCTGTCTGTTTCTGTCTGTCTGACTGTCTGCCTGTCTAAGTCTGTCTCCTGGATGTGAAAATTTCCCACTGTGCATACTGTGCGATAAGCCACTTAGTGTTATAAATCTTATTGCAGCGTGTTATAAATCTTATTGCAGCGTGTTGTAAATCTTATTGCAGCGTACGGAGTGATAAACAACGCAGCAGTAAACATCGTATCTATGCATCTGTCTACCTATTTACCCCCAACAGCGTCGCCTGTGGCTGTAGAGACTGATACGAGAGTTGGATTCTCTGACACAATGGTCACATCTGCATGTTGACACTGGATTGTTGGCCGTCATCCCCTTTCTGCGGGCTCACTTTTCTGCTGCAGCAGCAGTCGGTTTTTCTTCGCCAGTCTGCAGCTGTTTCTTGTGAGTGCTTCTCCACCTGCTGTCTGTGACGAGGTCCTCTCAGGACTCGGTGTTGATCTCAAGCACCTTCATGTCTCTTTTGCCAAAGTCTTTGTATCTCGGCTGTGGGCGGCCAATGCTAATAATAAGAAAAATAAATGAAAATAATAATGATTACATGGCCCAGCCAACGCAATCGACGCCGTCTCAGCAGGGTATACATGAAAGGGAGGCCAGCGTGAGACAGGACTTATGTGTTGGTCACCCTGTCTCGCCGGGAGATGCCCAGTATACGCCTGAGATTTGAGGTGGAAGGAATTGAGTCTAACAATAAGCATAATAATCATAATAATAATGACAATAAAATAAACATAATAGTAATTATAAACATAAAAGTACACAATGGTAAACATAATGGTAACCATAACAAACATAATGATAAACAAAAACAAACAAAACAGCAACAACAATAATAATAATGATTACATGGCCCAGCCAACGCAACCGACGCCGTCTCAGCAGGGTATACATGAAAGGGAGGCCAGCGCGAGACGGGACTTCTGTGTTGGTCACCCTGTCTCGCCAGGAGATGCCAGTATGCGCCTGACCCTTCAGAGGTGGAAGGAATTGAGCCTAATAATAAGCATAATAAACAAGATAATAATAATAATAAACTTAAAGTGACAATAACAATCAACATAATAATAAAAGAATGCTACTACTAATGATGATAATCAAGAAACAAACATGCACACAATGATAATGATAATAATAATAAGAAGAATAAAGACCGCCTTGAAACAAAGTAAGGGAAAGAAAGGCCGAAAAAAGGGGAAAAAATAGCAAAGGCGGGGGTGGTGGAGGGACTAAACAAGACAAAAGAAAAAAACTTGATAATAAACATAATAAAAATGATTACAAAACACATAACAATCCGCATAATGAACATAATCAACGTGATAATAAAGATAACAATAAACATAATAAACATTAAGGTGATAATTATAGCAAACATAATAAAAATTAATAATAAGAAGAAAATGATGATAAACCTGATAATAATGGAAAACATAACAGCAATAATAAACATGATAAGAAAAAAGAATTAATAAAGATAATCACAAACAATAATAATGATGATAATAATTATTACATGGCCCAGCCAGCGCACCCAACGCCGTCTCAGCAGGGTATACATGGGCCAGCGTGAGACAGGACTTCTGTGTTGGTCACCCTGTCTTGCCGGGAGATGCCCAGTATACGCTTGAGGCTTCTGAAGTGAAAGGAATTGAGCCTAACAATAAGCATAATAAACATAATAATAATGATGATAAACATAACAGTAATGATAAACATAACAGTAATGATAAACATAATAGTAAATTAAATATAATAATAATAATCAAAATAAAATAAACATAAAATTATAAACATAAAAGTAAACATGATAATGATAAACAATGGTAGCAAACATCAAACATGATAACAAACATAATAGTAAACAAAAACATAAACACCACCACAACAACAATAACAACAATAATAATAATAATTACATGGCCCAGCCAACGCCCAACGCCGTCTCAGCAGGGTATACATGGAAGGGAGGCCAGCGCGAGACAGGACTTCTGTGTTGGTCACCCTGTCTCGCCGGGAGATGCCCAGTATACGCCTGAGACCTCTCGGGTGGAAAGAATTGAGCCCAATAATAAGCATAATAAACATAATAATGGTAATAATAATAAACAGAACAGTAATGATAAACATACTTGTAACATGTGATAATAGTGATAAAGATAATAATGGTAACAAACAAAATAAAGATAATAAAAAAACAAACGGAGATAAACAATGATGATAATAATAATGATTACATGGCCCAGCCAACGCAGCCAACGCCATCTCAGCAGGGTATACATGGGAGGCCAGCGCGAGACAGGACTTCTGTGTTGGTCACCCTGTCTCGCCGGGAGATGCCCAGTATACGCCTGAGGCTTCTGAGGTGGAAGGAATTGAGCCTAACAATAAGCATAATAAAAAAAAAGTAATAATAATAATACTCAACATGACAATAACAATCAACATAATAATAAAACACTACTACTAATAATAATGATAATCAAGAAACATAAACATACAATGATAAAAACGATAATAATAATAATGATAATAATAATAATATTAACGACCGCCTTGAAACAAAGGGAAAGGCCGAATAAAAGGAAGAAAAAAAAATAGCAAAGGCGGGGGTGGTGGAGGGACTAAACAAAAGAAGAAAGAAAAAAACTTGATAATAAACATAAGAATGATTACAAAACATAACAATCCGCATAATGAACATAATCAACGTGATAATAAAAATAACAACAAACATAATAAACATTAAGGTGATGATTATGACAATAAAAATTAATAACATAAGAAAATAATAATGATAATGATAAACCTGATAATGAAAAATATAACAGCAATAATAAACATAATAAGAAACAATAGAATTAATAAGGATAATAATCACAAACAAGGATAATAATGATTGTAATAATGATAATAATGATTACATGGCCCAGCCAACGCAACCAACGCCGTCTCAGCAGGGTATACATGGAAGAGAAAGGCCAGCGCGAGACAGGACTTCTGTGTTGGTCACCCTGTCTCGCCGGGAGATGCCCAGTATACACCTGAGGTTTCTGGGGTGGAAGGATTTGAGCCTAATAATAAGCATAATAAACAATAATAATAATGATAATAATAATAAACTTAATACTTAACATGACAATAACAATCAAAATAATAATAATAATAAAACATACTACTACTGCTAACAATGATAATCAAGAAACAAACATACACACAATGATAATAACAATAATAATAACGACCGCCTTGAAACAAAAAAGAGTGCGGGAAAGAAAGGCCGAAAAAAGGAAGAAAAAAAAATAGCAAAGATGGTGGTGGAGGGACTAAAAGACAAAAGAAAAAAAAACTTGATAATAAACATAATAAAAATGTTACAAAACACATAACGATCCACATAATGAACATAATCAACGTGATAATAAAGATAACAATCACAAACATAAACATTAAGGTGATGATTATGACAAACATAATAAAAAATATATATAAGAAAATAATAATGATAAACCTGATAATAATGAAAAACATAACGGCAATAATAAACATAAGAAACAATAGAATTAATAAAGATAATAATAACAATGATAATGATAGTAATAATGATAATAATTACTACATGGCCCAGCCAGCGGGCCCAACGCCGTCTCAGCAGGGTATACATGAAAGGGAGGCCAGCGCGAGACAGGACTTCTGTGTTGGTCACCCTGTCTCGTCGGGAGATGCCAATGATGATAATAATGATAAACATAGCAGTAATGAGAAACATAATAATACTAAACATGATAAAAATAATAAACATAATAGTCACAACCATAACAAAAAATCAAAACCAAAATAATTATAATAATAATACAGTAATAATAAACAGAAATAAACAGTAATAATAATAATGAGAATAATTAATAAAAATGATTAATAACAGTAATAATAAACAAAAATAAACAGTAATAATAAACAAAAATAAACAGTAATAATAAACAAAAATAAACAGTAATAATAATAATAATTATGAAAAATAAAGTAATAATAATAATGATTACATGGCCCAGCCAACGCAACCAACGCTGTCTCAGCAGGGTATACATGAAAGGGAGGCCAGCGTGAGACAGGACTTCTGTGTTGGTCACCCTGTCTCGCCGGGAGATGCCCAGTATACACCTGAGATTTGTGAGGTGGAAGGAATTGAGCCTAATAATAAGCATAATAAACATAATAATGATGATAAACATAACAGTAATGATAAACATAATGGTAAATATGATAATAATAATAACAAAATAAACATAAAAGTAATCATAAACATAACAATAAACATAATGATAAACATAATGGTAGCAAACATATCAAACATAAATATAACATAGTATGAAACAAAAACAAACACAACAGCAGTAACAACAACAACAATAATAATAATTGTAATGAGTCGGCCGAATGTTCCCGAACATTTAGGCAAATTAAGGGTAAGATCAGGAATAGAGTTTTAGAACTTACCGCCAATGACATTGACAAACAAAGCACAAGACAAGACACGATGCATTTCAACCACTTGGGTCTTCATCAGGCGAAAAAATAAATCACATTTAACATGTGGGACAGTACAAACTACGAAAAACAAAAAAGGGGGAATGAAAAATGACTTATCCGTAATTCTTCATGAAGGCGGAAATGACATGAGGCCAGGGGGATTATGGGAGAGGAAACAGAGGGGGGGGGGGGGGGGGGTTGCGTCAGGGGAGGTGTGTGTGTGTGATATGATAGGGTTGTGTGTCTAGTTTATTAGGATGGTATGATATCTTTGTGATGGTTGTGGTAATGGTGGATAGATAATGATGGAAAAAAAAAAAAAAAAGGGAGAGAAGAAAGGTGTGTGTGTGTGGGGGGGGGGGGGGGGGGGGGGATTTAAGGGGAAGGATCAAAACAAAATTAAGATTAGATAGATGGAGGGTTGCTGTAACTACTGTATGAAGTGAGTGAAGAGGATGTGGTGGTGGTTTTATGTAAGTGTGTGTGTATGTGTGTGTGTGTATGTGTGTGTGTTGGTAGGGGATATTGCCAACTGATGTGGAAGAGGTGGGTATGTGTGTTTGGTTATTGTTGGATATTGATGCCTTGGGGGTGTAGTGTGCCCAGTTTGGAAATGAGATGGGATTCTTGAGTTGTGCGTTCAAAGCTGTCACTCTGTGACTGCCAGAGTGCCATAACTTTGACATGGTCGATGTTGTGTTGGGTGTGGTTGAAGTGTAGGGCGACGGGTTTGGGTCGGTGGTGGCGGATATCAGCCAGATGTTCAGCGATTTTTTTTTTTTTTTTTCCATCATTATCTATCCACCATTACCACAACCATCACAAAGATATCATACCATCCTAATAAACTAGACACACAACCCTATCATATCACACACACACACCTCCCCTGACGCAACCCCCCCCCCCCCCCCCCTCTGTTTCCTCTCCCATAATCCCCTGGCCTCATGTCATTTCCGCCTTCATGAAGAATTACGGATAAGTCATTTTTCATTCCCCCTTTTTTGTTTTTCGTAGTTTGTACTGTCCCACATGTTAAATGTGATTTATTTTTTCGCCTGATGAAGACCCAAGTGGTTGAAATGCATCGTGTCTTGTCTTGTGCTTTGTTTGTCAATGTCATTGGCGGTAAGTTCTAAAACTCTATTCCTGATCTTGCTTCGTTCGCCGCCTTCAGTCACTCCATTTTGAAATTAAGGGTAGTTTTGCTGTTGTTGAGAGCACGTTCCTTGGGTCTTCAAGTGTGCGAATTCAGGCATCACCAGGGGGGGGATACCCCGAGTCGTATACTGAAGGAGGGAGAGTACTGGGAAGTGTTTCGCATGTCCGAGGGATAGTGACAAGGAGTTGGCGACCTGCCAGTCCTGGGTAGAGAAGAGTGTCCACTTTGAACACTGGCTATTCACTGGGCTCTCCCGTGGGCCTGAAAGGAAGGCGATCGTGTCAGGTGACCGTCACGGGTAGGTGACCGTCAGCCTGCAGGCAGAGTACAGCGACCATTCAGTCGTCCTTGTTCTGAGGAATGAATGGAAGGCTGCGGCCTATTGAGTGGTTTGCGCCTTGTCTATAGAGGTAGTAAATACTTGAAGTATCAGTCATGGCTGGTAGAGAGGTCCAGGCTGTTAGTTCAATGGGTAGCTTGGGGGAATCGAACATGAGTTTGAATAGGAGGTTATGCATTAACCACTGGGTGCCCAAGTCTTTGTTGGCGCTAGCAGCTGTGGTGTGTGTGTATGTGTAGGTGACTAGTGATTCCATTGGTGGAATAAAAATAACTTGGGGATTTATTGGTACAAATCGTGTGATGTGTGTGTGCCAGTGATTCCATTGGTTGAGCCAGTTAAACTCGGGTTCTCTCTTTCTTTGAGAACGAATATAAGGTGCTTGGAAAACCAGGAAATGTGTGACTCACTTAAGGGAAAGTGAACTCACCCGTCTTGCTGAGGGCTCAAGAAAATACAGCGTGAAGCAGAGGTTAGCTGTCGCCTTGTTGTCTCCTGGGTGGGGACGTAAGACAGTGGAGGTTGCTGTAGCCTCGGAGCCGACGACGAGAATTGTCTCCCGTGTGGGGACGGTCGACAGCAAGACGTGTCAACCTGTGGAGCCTAGACAGGGAGCTGCCAGACAACGGTGGGGGTTTGCAGCCAGAGGAGACCTGTGGGAGAGGCCGACAGGAGCCCTTTCCGTGGAGAGGGCGAAGTACGGTGGAGTCCGGGAGACTCGGTGTGAGGGTGCGACTCAAGCTACGTTGCCAGTGTCCCCCAACTGGGATTTGGCCAATCGGGAGGACACAACGGTGTGGCAGCTTCAGCTCGTGGTCGTACAGTGGGATGAGGAGAAACTGACGATCAACCAAGGAATGCTGGCAAGTTATGGACGTTTGGTTATAAGTGTGCAAACAGAATAGTGGAATATTGTCTTTCCTGGCTAAGTAAGAATAACTGAAGAACAGGGGATGCGATTTATGAAATTGTCTGTATGCTGTTTACATTGTTGTATGATACAGATAGTTGTGTTGTGTAGTGACGGGTGGGGGCTCGGAGTCAAGTTGAATAAAAGTTGATTATTTTCAATGAAATGTTATTGGTTTCCCGTCACCTTTGTGCGGGCCCGATGTGAGTGACAGAGTGCGTGTGCCTATGCGAGAGCGCATTTTGGTTGTGAAAGCGTAAATACTTCTGTCTATAACCCCCTGCATCCCTGAATATGAAAATCATATTTTAATAACGAGGGGGAGCGTCGGAGACCCGTCACAATAATAATGATTACATGGCCCAGCCAGCGCGCCCAACGCCGTCTCAGCAGGGTATGCATGAAAGGGAGGCCAGCGCGAGACAAGGACTTCTGTGTTGGTCACCCTGTCTCACCGGGAGATGCCCAGTATACGCCCGAGATTTCTGGGGTGGAAGGAATTGAGCCTAATAAGCATAATAAACATAACAATAATGATAATAAACATAATAGTAATGATAAACATAATACTTGACATGATAATAATAATAAACATAATAATGATAAACAAAGAATACTACTACTACTAATTATATTGAACAAACATGAAGTTACAATGATGATAATAATGATAATAATAGTAATAATAATAATGATGATAAAGACCGCCTTGCAACAAAACAGTAAGGGGAAAAAGGGCCGAAAAAAAAAAGAAAAAAAAAGAAGCAAAGGCGGGGGTGGAGGAGGGACTAAAAAAATAAATAAAAACTTAAAAGTAACAAACGTAATAAACATAATTACAGAACACATAACAATCGGCATAATGAACATAATCAACGTAATAATAATAAACATACAATAACAAACGTAATGAAGAAGTAGAAAGAAACTCGTAGAGAGCGTGGCAGCAGAGAGTCCTCAGAAGAGAAGCCCCCTTCAAGCAAGTGTTTCGGCCCTTATCTCCTGACACTCTAGGGGGGTTGGGCCGCACCCGGTTCATTACTCCGGATGTCCCTCAGCTGCCCCTTTTTCCCATCTTGGGACGAGCTTGTGAATTGATTTTAACGTGGTGACAGCCCTTATGTGGCCCTTTGCGGTCGGCTGGGCTATAAGCAACATTATCTTATCTTATCCGCCATGCCACAACTAAAAAGGAAGAACATTCATGTGGCTTGACTACTGTAGTGTGAGAATCACTCGGTGAAATAGACAAGGGTTGGTCATTGGGTGAAAGGACCACTGAGAGATAGTTTAATAAGGGCTGGTAAGGTGCTGGTCATGTGTTTTGAACACTGAGTGTGCACTCACTAGGAGGAGGGAGGAAAGAATTGGTTTTAGCCCAGGAGATGGCCTAAAGACTCGAACCTGTCAGGACGTTGGTCAAGGGGTCCTCACCGCTGACCAGTCATTACCAGGGGAGCCATAGATAGTTGGGTAAAGGTACAGGGGAAAACCTGAAGAGAAGAAAAAGAAAGAATTCATATGTTAAATTGGGAAGCAGACCAGCCGCCGTGGCGAAGTGGTTAGCGTCGCGGACTCCCGGCTGGGAGGTTGTGGGTTCGAATCCCATCAGTCATGTGGGTTTTTATGCCCCGACCGGCTCCTACCCAGAGTTGAGTTTGCTGCGGACTCGATTGGGAAGACTGGGACCACACAGTCGAGTTTCATCCACTTAATGGATGCGTTTCTGAGAGTGTTGCTCAAATTTCCTGACCAACACTGCAGGAGCTTTTATCTCTCGGGCCTGGTTGACGCCGGGATATATTATGAAAGGAAGCGTAGAGTACAGCCCTGTCATGTAGTCTCAGACCGAAATGGAAATCCGTAGCATCTTGATCATTCTCATTCTCATCGATCAGCATTAAAAAAAAAAAGTCTCAAATTCTGTGGCCCTTCATACCCTGCTCTCATGGTGACCTCAGTTTCGATGTCCTCTCCACGTCTGTGGCCTTGGTTTGGTTCCGTCGGGGTCACCGGTATCGGCGAGTCCATGGGGGCTGTCGTTGGACGGACGTGGTGGCGCCCTCCGGAGGGAGAGCTCGCTCACGCCGGCTCCGCGACTAAGCAATTATTGTCGTCAGTAGGGGGCTTAGTAGGTGGTGTCCTGCGTATGTTAGATCAGAACAGGCGCCACTGAACACCACCGAAGTGACTCGGCAGCAGTGCAGTGTCTCCTCCGGTGGGTTGCCTCTTGACGACTTGACATTGACTGCTCCCTGTGGATTGCCGGTGCCGGGGCTGCGGCGGGGCTGACCGGGCTGTGGCTGTGGACGGAGTGTCGAAATGAGCGGCGTGTGTGCACTGCCTCTGAGGTGGCGCAGAGGTTGGGACAGAAAACAAAAAATTGGGAAGCAGGTTACTTACATGTACATTATTTGTGTTTCAGCCCTTCACCCTTCACCCCATCAGCTATTTCTCCTCTGATGCTGCGACGGCATTTGTTTCCCAAGTGCTGAGACGGTAACGATGGCCATGGTATGGGGAAGACACTGATACTTCAGCCCCAGCAATTGAAGACCTCGGGTAGAGGAGTCGGATCTCATCATTCCCCCAGTGACTGGAGAGTTCAAGGGGCAAGCACTTTTTCTGATGCAGGCAGGCCATTATGACGGTATGGGCGAGCGCTTTTTCTGATGTAAGTATGGCATCATGATGGTATGAATTGTTTATTCTCCTAGTCTGGATCTTGGGCCAATGTTGTGTAAAAGGCCATGACTTTATTTTCTTGGAGGATGTGTGTATTTCTCCGGCAAGAAGGAGGAACCTAGCAAGTCTTTCTTCATATTAATTCGTAACTTGATATATCTGTGTGGAGAGAGAGAGAGAGAGAGAGAGAGAGAGAGAGAGAGAGAGAGAGAAACATGTATAGAATTTGTTTGATAAACACTGGAGTGTGATGAACGTTGTCTGAATTGTTCAATTCATTTAGTAAAGTGTTTCCCCGGAGGAGAGGGGGAGAAGAAAAAACATTCTGTAGTGCGCCTTTTGGTTGACTGGAGGGATTGCGTATGCGTATGGAGTAGATGCTGTCGTGAATGCGTGTGTGCAAGAGTGACAGTGGTGACCCCGACGTATCTAGCATTGTTTTGTCTCTCCACCCCCCCCCCCCCCCCCTGGAAAAAAGAACGATTTCTATTTGTGCCCTCGGGGCCTGGGAACAGAGAGGTGTATTTTAATTTGAAAAAAAAAAAGGATTTTGATTTGTACCTTCAGGGGGTTGAGGAAAGAAGATAAAATATGAACATTTCTGTTTGTACCCTCAAGGGTTTGAGCGAAGGAAAAAAAAAAGAAATTGGTTTTATTATTCATTGCGCATAATGTTTGCATTTTTCTTTTTTTCTATTTGTGTGTGTGAGTGAATTTGTTTTCAGTGCGAGTGGGGACTTCTCTCTGCTTTCTGACTGAGTTTTGCTACTGTTTTTTTGTGTTTTTTTTTTTTGTCCCTTATTTTTTTCCCCAGATCGGTAAGCCCCACCACTTTTCGCAACATTGAGCGATGAGTTCAAGAGTGGGAGCAGCCGTGAAGAGAACAGGAAAACCTTCATTCTGGGCCACTTTCGCCCTCAACCAGTTTCGGGCGAAAGTGGCCCAGAATAAAGGTTTTCCTGTTCTCTGACAAGTAAGACTTCCAATAACCAAAAAATAACGATTATCTACAAACAGACATACTGTGTAGGGTTATCCGTTTTTAATACTAATTTACAAAACTTACTTGTCTTTTAAAACTAAGTTATATTTTTGACATAAAATCCGCACACTTATTCTGACTAATTTCTACCTACAAAACTTTGCCCACACAGACAGGCAGACACGAGGCTGAAACCTGATCACTTAATTTATGCTATGGCACGGCTAGCGCAGACAAGCGACCCTCGTTCACACAGTGCACGGCTGGCTTACAAACTGCGACCAAAAAATCAATAAAGCACACCTGACGGCCCCGTTAACTGCAACATAAGCGAATGTTCTAGACTGTCACGTGTCATTGCCACTTCGTGGCCGCCACGTCAACAAGACCGGCTTCGCCATTGTTCACCGGATTACTTCACAAGAAGGTTTGTTTTGACTGTGCCTTAGCTGTCTGTCATTTTACATTGGAAGGCTGTGCTGTGGTGCTTTTTCAGTGAGAAAAGTGTTTAATTTAACAAGGCGAAATGTCACAAATGTCTGAAGATAGTATTTCTTCCGGATTAGATAGAGAAATTCTTGAATCACAGGCTGCTCATCAAGAATTGTTAGATTATTCTAGGCAGGCAACTAGTTTAATTTTACCTGACATGGATCAAGCTTGCAATGTTCCATTACCACCTCCAACACCAACAGAATTGTGGACCGAAGAAGAAAAGAATGTACTTGAAGAGAACAGGCTATTTCATGAAGAAATGGCAAACATTGCTGAGAAGGCAAAAACAGTAGGCCCAATGAAACTACCAAAAAGGCCAAAACGAAAGATGGAAGATTTATTCAAAGAAAAACAAGGAAGAAAGAAAAAGAGGTCGGAGCTTGATTCTCCAACAGATTTGCACAATTATCTTGTTGCAAATGTAGCTGACACCAGTACTGGCATATCAAGAAAAGCCTTTTTAGATTCTGTTCTTTTTGACTGCTCAGCGGGCGAAAATGAAATTATAGAAAAACTGCAAAAAGGGATTAGAAATCTAAAAAGACAGAACGCCCAAACAATAATGTTTCATATTCAGTTTGGTCGGTTTCTGATTTTGTGCAAAAACTGGCAGGAGAAAGAAAGAAAAGAAGGAAGAATGAAAGAAACGTGGGCACAATGGTTAAAAGAAAAAACAGGATATTCAGATGTTTACGTACGCAAGCTACGTACTCTTGCAAAAGTACTTAAAACCATTTCCTCAGTTTTACAATATTGGTCTGCCAGTTAGTTTTATCATGAATAAACTGAAGCAAATTGAAAACATGCTACAGATTGTAGAATACAGAAACTACTGGTCAAAAGTTCCAAATATCCCGGCTGAACCTCAACTGTCACAGCCCTAGTCATACAATGTTTGTTTGTGTGGCGTTTTAGCAACAGTGCGCGCGACTGTAAGACCACTGCAGTCCTACCACTGACGTAAGATCTATTTTTAGATACCGCTCATGCAGGAGCGGTCGGGTTTGTTTAGAGTTGGCTGCTTTAGCAACAGTGCGCGCGACTGTAAGACCACTGCAGGCCTACCACTGACGTAAGATCTATTTTAGATACCGCTCATGCAGGAGCGGTCGGGTTTGTTTAGAGTTGACTGCCTTGAATTTCCACCAAGCACTTCATGACTTTGTATATATTGCTGTGATTACTGGCTTCACTGCTTCGCTTCAACGTCCTGCTTCAACTTTTTTGGCTGCCTTCGGGCGGCTACAGAATGTACTTTATTCAACTGTCTTGTTTATTAAATCAAGCTTTTGATAAATGCACTTGGTGGCTGCTTTGAATAATCTTCAGTTGACAGGGAGACCGGCAGCCGTCTTGAATTTACGGCGCTTAAGCGCCAACCATAAAACCCTTTCCCATTTCCCTATGCAAGCACTTCCCTATTTTTTAAATGTTTGTACGTGTGTGCTGTTATTGTTGTTGTTTTGTTGTTTTACTGATAATAACTATATTATATTCTGAACATTTGTTTCTTATAAATAATCAAAGGTGCGCGCACACACACACGCACGCACGTACCCCCACCCCCACCCCACGCATGCACACTCAAGTCATCCACAAGTTCTTAACTGAAGTTACCCCAAGTCACTTCTAAGTCATCCTCAAGTTCTTACTCAAGTTATTCTCAAGTTGTCCTCAAGTCATCCTTAAGTCATCCCCAAGTCACCCCAAGTCACTTCTAAGTTCTTAACTGAAGTCGTCCTCAAGTCATCCTCAAGTTCTTACTCAAGTTAACCTAAGATCATAACTAAGTCATCCTCTAAGTACAACCAAGTTCTTATTCAAGTTATCTTATAATTATTAAAAAAAATACAATCTATGTTTTTGTCTTAAACAGCAGATGTCTAATATAGTACACACACGCCTCAAAAAACGCGTCATCACTGAGAATATCTTGCTCGGCGTTCTCTGCGCGAGATCGGTCAGCATAGATCTTAATGAAATTCTTACATCCTAAGCAACCGCATTGATTACAATTCTGGTCTATGGAAATGTCTTTTATAGACTCCATGTCTTTATTTATTGACTTCATCATTTTATAATACGCCATGATCTATTTTTATTAAAAAATTTAAAATTAAGTTCTTAAAATATTATTGCATTATAAATGGATCAAAATGATGCTTTGTTATTGGCGGTTTTGGCGTGCTGTTGTCTTTTTCTGTATTTAGCGGTTCAGATTTTTTTGATTGCTTTTGTTTTTGTTGCCATTGGTTATATATTTTATAACCGTAATAACTGCCCCCAACAGCAGCAATGGCGCCAAAAATGGCAACAGTTTTAAGTTCAATATTCCATGAAGACTTTGGTGCTGTAGGTCTTGTATCACATGGAGTTTTTATAGCGGGCATTGAATCAACTTGTTCTGGCGCTGGCGGTGTTATGTTTTCATTATGAGTCATATTCTGTAACATTAATTTTTTTGTCTGTTCCACTCTGCTAATTTTTTTCCTGCTTTAACACGCCCAGGATGAGGATGCTTTTCACTGGCCCCCACCTGGTTCAGTGTTTTCTGATTCTGCTGATTTTCTGGCTTGGTTACTTTCTCCACCTGATTCAATGTTTCCTGATTCTGGTTCTGATGATTTTCCAGCTCGTTCATTTTGAAGGGAAACAAAATCTATATGATTAAAAGTTATTAATCCCATGATTAATGGCGATAACAATGTTCCAAATCTATAGTATAAATCACATCCTAGACTCTAATGACTTTGTTAAAACTGGATCTTGCGTTAAATCATACGTAAGATCTTGTTCAGAATCAATGGGAGCAAATCTACTGACTAGTTTAGTGTACAAACTAAGAACCGTTTGCCCCACACTTTTCACCATTCTAGACCCCAGCTGCGCTTCATACCTGTTATGATACTTTAAATGTCTTGTGGCGACATCTGTTGAATCTGTTCAATGCTGAATTCAGTTCCGAGGAACTGTTTTGTTTTTCCACATGCTGCCAAAGAATACAACCTTTCCTTTTTGGGCATAATAGCTTGGTCATCAACTTGGTCATTCATAAGTTCAGGAAGGTTTAGGCTGCCTTGTAGCTGTAGTAGATCATCACTGTTCATGTTTTTTATTAATTATAATTATTTTATTTTAAAAAAATGAGCACCGAAAAAACTGTTACCAACCTTGTATACCATTCTGCTGTTATTGGAGGCCTAAGTGTAGGATACTCAATGCTTGGTAAAAGCTTGTTAAGAATTAAACCAGCAGATCTTGGCAAACTAGACTTTGAGGATTCAGCAAAGCTAATTGCTATCATTGCAGCTTCGTTTGCTACGAAAGATTTTCTAGTTAAGCAAGGAATAATTCCGGACAATATAAATATGTAAGAAAAAAATACATTTATAAAAATGGCTTCACTCGTAATGATAGGCGGCGCTGTGGTGAATGCGCTTGCTTTTAGTGGAAGTAATTACGCATTTAGTAAACTGCGAGATGAAGGTGAGAGAAAAAGACATAACAAAGCTGTGGAGCAACTAGCCGCAGCACAAGATCGCTATGAAAAGCAGAGAATTGAGCAGTTAGATTTTATTAATGATACTCTGAAAAAACAGGGCCATGCAGCTTACACATTTAAAGATGTTGATCAAGCAATAAAACAATATTATCTAGTAACAGGCAAACCAATCGAAACATTGCCCCCACCAAAATTCAGTGACTTTTATCAACCATCAGAAAAACAAAAGATGCAAGAAATCGGGTTTATTGTCGTTGGTATGACCGTTGTGTATTTTGTTGCGCATAATATTGGCTGAGTAAAAAATGAACAAAATCTATTATTCGCCAAAAGGATATTGGAAGGGAATAACAGCAATTAAAAAGCTAAGCCAAGCAGCTGGAGTCAGTGAACAAACAGCAAAAGAATGGTTATCTAAACAAGCGATTTGGCAAATTTATTTACCAGCGCCTAGACGAATACAGAGGCCACACTTTGTGAACGCAATACCGAACGACACCCATCAAATGGACCTTCTATATTTACCCTCTGATACGATTAGACGAAAAAGATTTAAGTACGCACTTACAGTCATTGACATAGCTTCAAGATACAAAGATGCGGAACCATTAACACAAAAGAGTGCTTCTGCTGTTGCTGTTGCCATACAACTGATATATCAACGAGGCCCTTTAACTTATCCTCGCATGATTCAAGTCAATGATGGAAAAGAATTTAAAGGGCAAGTGAATCAATTATTGTTAAAACATAGAGTTACCATTAAAAGAGGCATTCCGGGAGTTCACAGATCACAGGCTTTAGTTGAAAACTTTAACAAACGTTAGCTGAAAGACTTTTTTCCTACCAGTATCACAGAGAGCTGGTTGACAATTCTCGTAACACAGAATGGGTCAGAAGACTGCCCTCAGTTTTGCGCGCAATGAATAATGAAGAATTTAAAGGTCTAAAACCAGTACAAGCAATTAAAAGAAAAACAATAAATGTTGCTGAAGACTCCAGTACACCCAGCAAACTATTACCGTTTGGTTTAAAAGTAAGGTACCTTTATTTACCGGGGGAAGCAGAAGGGGACACTCGCATCAGGGCAACAGATCCAGTTTGGAGTGTTGATCCATATGAAATAAAAAGAATTGTAAAAATGAATCCACCCGTGTATTATTTACGAGAAACTGACACAACAAAACAACCAGCTCCTCAAAGATCTTTTGTGAAGGAAGAACTGCAGATAATCCCGCCAGACACAGTTCCAGTTGCTTAGTTAATTTACGTAAACATATTTTGGTTTAAAATGGAAGGCCAGAAGGAAGCGCAGAACGAAACAAGAATGGTAAAGGAAGAGACCTTGAAAATGATACGGGAATCATTTCATGCGTGTAATGCTATTAAGGAAACATTTTCGGGGATTAATCAATGCATGCTAAATCATCCAGATCACCTACAACTCAAACCCCCAAATTGGGAAAAAGAATATCTTGAAATAATAAAAAAAATTCGAACGCATCAAGCAAACATGAGAAAAGATTTAAATGAATTGGATGAAGCTATGATCGATCTTATAACAAAGGTTGATGAAAAATATAAACCCCCCTGTTTATGCAGTCCTCCAGTGTCCGATTGCATATGAAAACTCTGGATTAACAAATACTCGTTTTGTGTTTGTTCTATCTAACGACTTCTTTGTTACAGCTGTTGTGTTGATTTCATGTAGATTAGATCGCAGTTTTACGTTGGCATGATGAAAAGTCTTATTGCCAAACAATGCTTCTTTGTAGTTGTCATGTGATATGTTTGACTGCACAACGCTGCGAGATATTCCCTTTGCTTTCTTAATGATTTTCTCCTGGCTCGAAATACTGTACATTTTTGACCTTAAACCAACAAACTCCTTGATCACCTTTCCAGATAATTCATCCTTCATCTTTCCTAAAACCTTATTAGTAATTGAATGCAAAGGCGAATCTTTAGGATAATCGGACGTGTCATACCATCCTGCATGCCCTTTAGCTACTTCGGTTTCCATGTCTTTATAGATGTCTTCAGTAGGGATATCTATAACAAAACTGTGTATCTGTGTAAAGTACTCTGGACTCAGGATACGAGGGCTTAAAGTAGTCATAAAGAAACTCTAACATCAAAAGCTTTGATAATTCTAAAACAGTAAACCCAATAAATACAGGTTTGTCTAATTTGACTTTCTTTTTTTTCAGGAATAGAGTTTTAGAACTTACCGCCAATGACATTGACAAACAAAGCACAAGACAAGACACGATGCATTTCAACCACTTGGGTCTTCATCAGGCGAAAAAGTAAATCACATTTAACATGTGGGACAGTACAAACTACGAAAAACAAAAAAGGGGAATGAAAATGACTTATCCGTAATTCTTCATGAAGGCGGAAATGACATGAGGCCAGGGGGATTATGGGAGAGGAAACAGAGGGGGGGAGGGGGGGGGGGGTTGCGTCAGGGGAGGTGTGTGTGTGTGATATGATAGGGTTGTGTGTCTAGTTTATTAGGATGGTATGATATCTTTGTGATGGTTGTGGTAATGGTGGATAGATAATGATGGGAAAAAAAAAAAAAAAAAAAAAAAAAAGGAAGAAAAAGAAAAAAGAAAGAAAAAAAAAAAAGAAAAAGAAAAAAGGTGTGTGTGTGTGGGGGGGGATTTAAGGGGAAGGATCAAAACAAAATTAAGATTAGATAGATGGAGGGTTGCTGTAACTACTGTATGAAGTGAGTGAAGAGGATGTGGTGGTGGTGTATGTAAGTGTGTGTGTATGTGTGTGTGTATGTGTGTGTGTTGGTAGGGGATATTGCCAACTGATGTGGAAGAGGTGGGTATGTGTGTTTGGTTATTGTTGGATATTGATGCCTTGGGGGTGTAGTGTGCCCAGTTTGGAAATGAGAACGCACAACTCAAGAATCCCATCTCATTTCCAAACTGGGCACACTACACCCCCAAGGCATCAATATCCAACAATAACCAAACACACATACCCACCTCTTCCACATCAGTTGGCAATATCCCCTACCAACACACACACATACACACACACATACACACACACTTACATACACCACCACCACATCCTCTTCACTCACTTCATACAGTAGTTACAGCAACCCTCCATCTATCTAATCTTAATTTTGTTTTGATCCTTCCCCTTAAATCCCCCCCCCACACACACACACCTTTTTTCTTTTTCTTTTTTTTTTTTCTTTTTTTTTTCTTTTTTCTTTTTCTTCCTTTTTTTTTTTTTTTTTTTTTTTTTTTTTTTTCCCATCATTATCTATCCACCATTACCACAACCATCACAAAGATATCATACCATCCTAATAAACTAGACACACAACCCTATCATATCACACACACACACCTCCCCTGACGCAACCCCCCCCCCCCCTCCCCCCCTCTGTTTCCTCTCCCATAATCCCCCTGGCCTCATGTCATTTCCGCCTTCATGAAGAATTACGGATAAGTCATTTTTCATTCCCCTTTTTTGTTTTTCGTAGTTTGTACTGTCCCACATGTTAAATGTGATTTACTTTTTCGCCTGATGAAGACCCAAGTGGTTGAAATGCATCGTGTCTTGTCTTGTGCTTTGTTTGTCAATGTCATTGGCGGTAAGTTCTAAAACTCTATTCCTGATCTTGCTTCGTTCGCCGCCTTCAGTCACTCCATTTTGAAATTTCTTTTTTTTCATCATTATGCCAAAAAGCTGATCATGAAATCTTCTAAAGTCCTGATAATTAGGTTTTGAAGTCAGCTTAATTGCTTCGTTCCTTTGGTGACTAATCTGACATCTTTAGCTTGTGCGGATTCTCCATAGTCTTCCAAAACAGCTGTTGTTCATCAGCTTGAAAAAGTCTTTTTTGAAGCATCTGTGGATTTAGTTCTAAGATCAGTGTTCTTCATGATGTATGGTTTCATGAAATGTTCTTGATCAAAAGCAATTTTTGCGATGAACTGCTGTCAACTTCAACCCATGTCTTAAATAAAATTGCAGAAGTCTGTAATGACAGACATAATATTTTTTGCCCCGAAGATTAGGGACAAGTTTAGGTGGTTCTCTTGGATCCATCTTTAGACTTTCTGCTGCTAAAGGATAGTCATTATGCAGGTCATGGGGTTCATGAGGATATTCAAGTCAATTCTGAATGAAACCACGCTGTTGATCTGGCGTCAAACTGCCAACCACTTTAATGCCTTTTGAATATTTTTTTTCGGATTGTCGTCTGTGTACATTTTTGAAGTTGCGTAAAGGAAGGGGATTGCGCCATAGCCCATCCATACAGATTGTTTGGCATCTTAATTTCATGAGATAGTTAGACCTTTTACTTGGATCATAGTCGTCCCAAATATTTGTTGTTTGCTTTACAGTAATGATGCGACGCCATACTAATTCCCCCACGCAATCCGTTTTCAATCATCTGATCATTGGTAAATCTGACAATAAATCAATCTGTACTCCAGTAAACTTTAATAAAGCATCCCAGCTCATCCCGGGCGCAGAAAAGTAATGCGCAGGATCCAGGCTATAATGTTTCATGCAGGGCTTTCTGTAATTTTCAAAGACGTCCCCCAACAACATGTATCAGCCTCAAGTAGGAGTCATGATAGTCTCCATTGTTTTTAAATCAACTTTGCCCGTTTTTGAGCATGCTGGTAATCGAATCACTTATGTCTTTCCTCTAAAACTAGAAAAAACGCGCCTTTAGGCGGGAAATGTATCTTTTAAACCCTTTCCAATGTTATGTACTCAAAAAGGGGAAACGCCCCTTTTTAAAAAGGTTGAGTCAAAATCTTCTTCTGTTATTGGCAGGCTTTAAGGACTGCAGTGACTTAAAGAACCATCATGTGTTGCATAGGTCATAAAAGCAATTTTT
>CM031606.1:74883773-74901273 GCA_018398815.1 Conus ventricosus
GATCGATGTCTGATAGTCACTGTTCCATCTGAACCGGGGTTTTTTTTTTATAATGTTGCTTAGAGCCCACGAACGCTAAAGGCCATATCAGGCTTTCACCACGTTAAAATCAACTCACCAGTCATTAAAAAAAAAAAAAAAAAAAAAAAAAAACACTTTCATACATCTCATCAAATGACATCGTCCACAAACGCACCAGAAACTTTGTCAAAAATCTTTCTTCCGTAAAATCTTAAATCAGATGAAAAATGTTAATCTCTCTCAAAAACTCAAGGATCACATCAGGCGGGACATCCCTGAACAGGATCTTCATGGACTCCGCTGTAAAATGTTTGTGTCTCACATCGTGCAAGTCCCAACACTCTAAAAGAACATGTTTCATGGTGAGTGGCGCATGACATGGAATGCACCACGGAGCTTCTTCACTCTTTAAAAGGTAAGCATGGGTAAAATACGAATGGCCGGTGTGCAGCCGGCACAGAACCGTTTCCTCTTTACGACCTCCCGACGTGGATGGGAGGAAGTCCTTAAGGTTTGGACGGATCTGAAAGAGTTTGTTACTCGTCTGTGTGTTCCAATCCTCCTGCCAGAGGTCTCTCACATAATCGTTAATTTTGGGTTTCACATCTGAACAGGGGATATAAATGTTGGACAGTTTCTCTCTTGTGGCGTTCTTGGCTAAACGATCAACATTTCGTTCCCGCCAATGCCAACATGACCCGGAACCCAAGCAAGAGTAATGTTGTAACCGTCCGCTTTCAACTTGCTAAAAAGTTCAAAGAAATGCAAAAGTTCTGGATGCTGAAGGTTGCGGCCAGCTATGGCTTCCAAAGCTGACAGCGAATCCGACAGAACCAGAAAGTCCCTCTTTGAAGAATGTGAGATTATCTTCAAAGCCAGTACCAGAGCAGTAAGTTCAGCAGAATAGACAGAAGCATCGGAATGGATATGTTCCAACAGTATCTGAGAAGGAGCCCCAGGGCAGTAGGCTGCACAGGCCACTCCATCCTCAGACTTGGAACCGTCAGTGAAAACTTTTTGATAGGATGGGAATTTCGAACAGAGGTCAGCATACAATGCCTTGTACGCCAGAGAGCTGGTAGACTCTTTGCGAAAAGCTGCAAGATCGAAACGAATCTCTGGTGTGAAAAAGGTCCACGGAGGTTGATCCGGAAACTTGGAAAAATCGGAAACTACTCCCAGGTCTGAACCGGGGTTCGACCTCATACCTGGCAGTGCCACTTCATCAGCAGTCCAACCTGACCAACGCCAGCGGTCTAACCTGACCAGTGCCAGCAGTCCAACCTGACCAGTGCCAGCAGTCTAACCTGACCAGTGCCAGCAGTTGTGTTGTGCTTGTGAAAGTGACAGTGAAAAGAACAAAGAAAAAAAAGAGAAAAGAAAAGACAGTGATTCGTGAATAGTTTAAGATCACCTGGCCAGGTAAAGTAAAAAATCTATTTATATCCGGGTTAGTTAATGATGATTTAGATAAATGGTTTTGTGAAGTTCAAGGAAAGAGAGAATGTTTTATTTTGTTTGACTCCATATGCATATTGATGTTTTCTATGATCATGTGTAGTAAAGTTTACTAGTGGTTTGATGTGACGAATGCATGATATATGAATGAGAAAACTTTACTAGTGGTTTGATGTGACGAATGCATGATATATGAATGAGATTGTAAGCAAGCTGTGAGTGTGTTTGGGCTGTGCGCTAGTCCTTCCTCCACTGACATACCCCGAGGTTGACAATTTATTGGCGAGCTGCCAGGATATCTGGCCCATTTATTATAATTGTTCAACTTCTCAGAGAGGAAGCTGGGTGGGATTCAAGTATTGTAATCCTAAGACAAGGTAGTGTCTTACTGTATGTTCCAAGATAGTTAAATACTAGGCTTGGCATTGCTTCCAAGATAGTTAATACTAGGCTTGGCATTTCAGCCCCAGAGTACTTATTTCGCACAGATTGCCTATAATTCGCTCTCATAGTTGGGTCAGGCGCTGGGCGTCTTATAAAAACTAACTACGTTGTCCCAAGCTAATATTATCATTCATAGGATTGTGCTATTACGTCACTCGTGTCGGTAACCACCAGTTTGGCTGTCGTAGTAATAAAATCTTGTTCAAGAAAAAAAAAAAAAAAAAATTTGAAATGGCGGACGAAAAGAACACCCCTATTGAACAACTTGTGAGCGTCACTCGTGATTTAGGCTACTCGGGAGAAGAGTTGCGAGCATTCGTTGAAACCCAACAAAGATGGAAAGAGATGAGAGAGTGGAAAGACGCCGTGTCGCAGTAGAAAAGGAAGAAAGAGAAAGATTAAGGATTCAGGCTAATCAGGCTAGCGAAACGCAGGAAACAGAAAGATTAATGCAGGAAACAGAAAGAATAAGGATTCAGGCTAATGTAACGCAGGAAACAGAAAGATTAACGCAGGAAACAGAAAGATTAAGGATCCAATTAGAGTTAGAGAGACTGAAAATACAAAGGGAGACCACCGAGGATGGTAGTTCAGTTTCCAGTGACCCTGTGCGCAGTTATGCCCCCGACCAAAGTTGCCAAAATTCTCTGAAGGAACAGATTCGATTGATGCATACATCAGTCGTTTTGAAACGTTTGCTACCAGTCAGGGTTGGCCTTCAGAAGAGTGGGCAGTCATTTTGTCAGCGCTATTGACGGGTAAGGCATTACAGATTTTCACTGCGTTACCAGCAGACCAACAATCTGATTTTGGTGCTGTGAAGGAATCATTGATGAAGGGATTTGACCTCACAGATGAAGGGTTTAGAAAGAAATTTCGATCAGCTAGATTACAAGCAGGTGAAACGTACACTCAGTTTGGTGCACGTCTAGATCACTATTTTGAGAAATGGTTAGAGTTGAGTGGTACGAGAAAGGAGTTCGCTGAGTTGAAAGAGCTGGTTATGAAGGAACAGATTTTGTCAGGTTGCGGCCCTGAGTTAACCATACATTTGAAAGAGAGGCAGCCAGAGACAGCAGGAGAGTTGCTGAAGTTAGCAGAGGTGTATAGAGAGGCACGTTTGGGCACTAAGGCGCAGGAGAAACAGGTGCCAGGCACAGGTGAGAAGAGTGCAAGGAGACTAGGGGAGTTTTCTGCACAGTCTGCAAACCCAGTGGTGGGGCAGAAAGGAGGACAAAGGGACAATAGATGTTTCATTTGTCACAAGAAGGGACATGTGGCGAGGGATTGTCGCATGAGGTTCCAGAAGGCAGCAGCCTTGCAAGAAGTCGATAAGGGTCACCAGGGGAAACGACCTGCAGTGGAACCAAAAGGGATCCAATCTGAAGAGGGTGGAGTGTGGCCTATGGCTAGCACTGGACAGCAGTCAGTGTCAGGGATGGAGGGCACTAGGCTGAGTGGTTCATTACCGGTGGAAGATAAGATAAGATAAGATAATGTTGCTTATAGCCCAGCCGACCGCAAAGGGCCACATCAGGGCTGTCACCACGTTAAAATCAACTCACCAGTCATAAAAAAAAAAATAAAAAAAAAACTCACCAGTCATAAAAAAAAAAAAAAAAACAACTTTCATACATCTCATTAAATGACATCGTCTACAAACGCACCAGAAACTTTGTTAGAAATCTTTCTTCCGTAAAATCTTAAATCAGATGAAAAATATTAATCTCTCTCAAAAACTCAAGGATCACATCAGGCGGGACATCCTGAACAGGATCTTCATGGACTCCGCTGTAAAATGTTTGTGTCTCACATCGTGCAAGTCCCAACACTCTAAAAGAACATGTTTCATTGTGAGTGGCGCATGACATGGAATGCACCACGGAGCTTCTTCACTCTTTAAAAGGTAAGCATGGGTAAAATTACGAATGGCCGGTGTGCAGCCGGCATAGAACCGTTTCCTCTTTACGACCTCTGCGTGGATGGGAGGAAGTCCTTAAGGTTTGGACGGATCTGAAAGAGTTTGTTACTCGTCTGTGTGTTCCAATCCTCCTGCCAGAGGTCTCTCACATAATCGTTAACTTTGGGTTTCACATCTGAACAGGGGATTACAAATGTTGGACAGTTTCTCTCTTGTGGCGTTCTTGGCTAAACGATCAACCATTTCGTTCCGCCGATGCCAACATGACCAGGAACCCAAGCAAGAGTAATGTTGTAAACCGTCCGCTTTCAACTTGCTAAAAGTTCAAAGAAATGCAAAAGTTCTGGATGCTGAAGGTTGCGGCCAGCTATGGCTTCCAAAGCTGACAGCGAATCCGACAGAACCAGAAGTCCTCTTTGAAGAATGTGAGATTATCTTCAAAGCCAGTACCAGAGCAGTAAGTTCAGCAGAATAGACAGAAGCATCGGAATGGATATGTTCCAACAGTATTGAGAAGGAGCCCCAGGGCAGTAGGCTGCACAGGCCACTCCATCCTCAGACTTGGAACGTCAGTGAAAACTTTTTGATAGGATGGGAATTCGAAACAGAGGTCAGCATACAATGCCTTGTACGCCAGAGAGCTGGTAGACTCTTTGCGAAAGCTGCAAGATCAAAACGAATCTCTGGTGTGAAAAAGGTCCACGGAGGTTGATCCGGAAACTTGGAAAAAATCGGAAATACTCCAGGTTTAGACCTGCATTCCGCACGTGAGGCTGCATACGAAGACCAAACGGGGAATACATTTAGGGTTGTTTTCAAACTTACTTTGGAATGGAGGGTCAAAGACACAGTCATAGGCAGGATTCTGCGGTTCTGAGAAACAGTCGGATATAATAATTTAAAGACAGTTTCAGCCTGCGGTTGGACAATGAAGGTTCGCCGCCTCTGCGTACAGGCTGTACACAGGGGTGGTGCGGAACGCTCCAAGACAGAGACGAAGCCCTTGATGGTGGATAGGGTCCAAGAGTTTGAGGTAAGATGATCTTGCGGAGCCGTACACAGCACAACGTTAGTCCAGTTTGGAACGGACCAGGGCTCTGTAGAGGTGCAACAAAGTTTTCTTATCAGCGCCCCAGTCGGTGTGTGCTACGACCCGCAGAATATTCAGTGCCTTTTGGCAAGCAGTTTTGAGGTTTTTAATATGGCTGAGAAAGTTAAGTTTTTGGTCAAAAATGACTCCCAGAAATTTGGCCTCTTTAACAGCTGGAATGGGAGATTTTCCCTACTTGAAGTTCCGGATCTGGAAAAAAACTGACGGAAATTATGGAAGTGAATACACTGGGTTTTTGTAGCAGAAAAGGTGAAACCGTTTCATCCGCCACCGATGGATTTTATCTACGCAAAGCTGGAGCCTGCGCTGGACACTGGGTACAGGCTTCCAGTTGCGTAGACAGCAAAATTATCCACAAACAATGAGCAGTCTGAACCCGCTGAACTGATTGAACAATGTTGTTGATCTTAATACTATAAGAGGGCAGGAGATAGTATGCTCCCCTGTGGAAACACCCAACTCCTGCTCGTGGACATCAGAGAGAGTGGTGCCAACCCGGACCTGAAACTGTCGTTCTGCCAAAAATTTTTGAATAAAAAGCGGGAAGATGACCTCAAAAACCCAGATCGTGGAGATCATGAAGTATCCCCGACTTCCAGCTGGTTATCGTAGGCCTTCTCCAAGTCAAAGAAAATTGCCACTGCATGCTGTTTGTTCAGAAAGGCGTTCCGAGTGTAGATTCCAGACGAATCAAATGGTCAACGGTAAGTCCGATGTTTGCGGAAACCACACTGTTCTTTCGCCAAAAGGCCATCGGTTTCAAGTTTCCCATGAGCCTAGCATTGACCATTTTTTCCATCAATTTACAAACACAGCTGGTCAAAGCTATGGTACGGTAATTTGAAGGATTAGAAAGATCTTTTCCAGGTTTGGGGATGGGAATAATGAGGGCCTTTTCGCCAAGAGGGTGGGAAAAAAACCTGTAGTCCACACATGGTTGTAGACCTGTAGCAGTATGTTTAGACCTTCTTGCGGAAGATGTTTCAACAGCTGATAATGGATTTCATCTATTCCTGGAGAGGAATCGTTGCAAGAAAGCAAGGAGATTTCAGCTCGTTTAACGTGAAAGGTAGATTGTAGTCTTCCATTGTTGTCGGACGAAAGTTGCAGGGTGATTTTCCTTTTAGGGCTTTGTATTTGACAAAGTGGCAGATTTATTAGAAGAGGAGGAATTCTTTTCATGGTTGAAGCAAGCAGATTAGCAACTGCTTTTTCTCTGTTTATTAAAGAATCCGAAAAACTTGAGATGGTTCACAGTGGGACAGGTGTTCTTCCCTTTGATTTTCTTAATGATGTTCCACACTTTTTTCTTGGAAGTTTTTGATGTCAGCCTGGAGCAGAAGCTTCTCCAGGACCGACGTTTACTGATTTTAAAAGTATGTCTAGATTTAGCACGGAGTTTTTGATGGGCTCGAGCGTTGGGACCGAGGTCGTTGGTACACCTGACGCTGAGCCCGTTTTCTAACTTTGGAAATTTGTTGGCAGTCTGAATCAAACCAGGGTGTTTTTGGCATTTGAAGTTTATCGGAAGACACTGGAATACAAGCTTTAGCACACTTGATCACAGTGTTAGTCAGTGATTCAGCTGGGTCCGGACTCTGAAGAAAGTCAGTGTCCTGGAATTCTTTAGAAATAGTGGTTGCAAATAGATCCCAGTTTGCTTTCTTGTAATTTAGATGTTGAGAGACAGAGACGTGTTCAGTTATGAGGGTTGTAGTAGACAGGGAAATGGTCACTTCCGTGCAGATCGTCATGGACAGACCACTCATAGTCCAGGACCAGCGAGGGGTCACAAACCGACAAATCTAAACACGAAAGTGAACCTGTGGAAGAGTGGAGGTAAGTTGCAGATCCGTCGTTCAGACAACACAAATCCAAATCCGAAAGGACATCCTCAATCAGCAGACCTCTGGATGACGTACCGGCACTACCCAAAGAGGGTTGTGACCGTTAAAGTCACCCAACAGCAAAAAAGGTCGAGGAAGTTCTCTTATCAGACTGACAAGGTCCTGACGACAAACGGGACAGAAGGAGGTAGTAAAGGGAACAGATTGTCACAGTCTTGTGGAGAGAGTCTCTCGCAGCTACAGCCTGAAGGGAGGTAGACAGAGCGACAGGACTATACAACAGAGTTTTGTGTAGGAGAAGGGCAACACCGCCGACAGTCCCAACGTGGATGGTTGTGCAGGTTTTGAAAGAACATTAAAGCCAGAAAGAGTAAAGGTCTTCTGGCTTTGAATTTGAGTTTCCTGAAGAGCCACGACAGAAGGTTTTATAGATCGACACAGAAGCTGTAACTCCTCAAAGTTGGAATTTTAGTCCACGGATATTCCAATGGGATATTGTTCTATCCATGGTTGCAGAGGGCGAAAAGGAGAGAAATCAGGTCATCTCCTCCTCAACGTCTGCTTCTAATGGAGTGAATTTATTTTGAGTTTCACTGAACTGTGTTGTCCTTCAGACCTGCTGGCAGACTTGCCAACAGGCGAAGAAGGTCTGGATTTGGGAGACGGTGGAGGTTTCTTCCTCATCTCCACCATCTCACACTGGGTGGAACTCCCTTGCCCGCACGGGCACTGGACAGAGGAGTTCGAGGGGGGATTGCTGGTTTTTTAATCTGCCAGCAGCAGATGTTGTAGACTGCTGGGCAGTCTGAGGGGTGGCGGATTTTTTGCCTCCACCAGGGGCATTCACTGTGGTTTGGGAGGTGGTGGACCTGCTTCCACCAGAGCCGACAGTTCTTCCTTGCAGTGTTTTTGAAAAAGATAAATTTCATCAGTCTGGCAGCAGACTGACCGAGTGGATACTTTCTTTACGGCCGAAGCATACGATGTGCTGTGGGCGTTGACTGCCCACAACCTGTTTACGGGCCTCAAAAAAGGAGATTTTCTTTTCAGTTTAATTCGTTGGATAGTGGATTCCTGAATCCAAAGTGGGCAGTTTCGTTGAAGAGGAGGGATGGTCGCCACCGCAGTTGGCACAATGTGCCGGATCTTTGCACGGCCCATCATGGGTTGCCTTGCAGCAAACACCGCACACCTCCTGCCCAGAACAGCGGTCTCTGACATGTCCAAACCTCTGGCACCGGAAGCATCTCAAAGGGGACGGGACATACAGCTGAACACGGGACGTTCAGGTAGCCATACTTTGATGTCGGAGGCAGCACAGGGTTGCAGAATGTCAGAAAGAGGGTGTTGGTGGCCACTCTCTCTGCACCTTTCTTGACTGTCACCCTGACGCACCTCCGTCACACCCTGGGACGCAAGTTCCGTTTTTATTTCTGCCTCTGAGACAAACCGCTAGATCTCTGCAGCGAATCACACCTTTGGATGTATTTAACTGTTTATGGGGAGTCACCCTGATCTCCCTATCCACTAATTTTGTTGCCCTCACAGCTGTTCGGATTGTTTTCTTGATCGACATGAACCAGAAAACGAAACATTCCTCAACCTTTTGACGGACTGAGGGTCACCTGCTAAGCCTTGAAAGCCCTTTTGGATAGCAAAAGGGCTCAGGCGGAAGGGGTCTTTCCTGCTCTGTTCCTTCTACCACGAGCCAGGAAGCCAGAAACTGTTCTCTGTCGTCCTCCGTGTCAGAATCGCTATCAGAATAACGGTCCCTGAAATGGGGATGTGCTTTCCTCTTCCTTTTGGGGGGAATGTTTTTTGATTAAGCCATGTTTAGTTTAGTATGTTTCATCTCTCCCTTACCCACCCACCTTGGAGTCCACTAAGGGGCCAGGGCCAAGAAACCAATGTCTTGACCCCTTCCGGCTTCGGGAGGGGATATACGACAACAGAAACTACCAACCTATCCCCTGATCATGCTCAACTCCGGGGACAGAGAGCTGAGCACTGCAGGGGTTACTTGGCCAGTAGGGGAACTGTTGTCTTGACCAGCCCAAGAAGGGGAGCCGATTAGTACACCGGGCCAAAGTGTACTTCTGTCTAGGAGAGGTCGAGCCAAAGTGATGTGTGAGAGCGCTGGCCTCTCAATCACCAGGATCTCATTCCCTCCGACACAGGTACACCGCACGGCAAAACGGCGGATCTTAGGAGACCACAGAGAGAAAAGGAGTGTGGAAAAGAGCTTGAAGAGGAGGACGAGATAGAAAAGGGCCAAGAAGGCAGAAAACAAGGAAAAGGAGAAGGCGGGTTATCTTAGTCAGGATCCTCACCCTTAGCTATCTGCTGGGAAGCCCTACCAGGGGCATAACTTCTTACCGTTTCGCTTAGGCCATACAGCATCTTCACTCTCAGGCCTACAAGCAGTGTGAAAAAAACAGCTATCTCCCAAGTATTGATGCCCCGTCAGCTAGCCTAAGGATCACTGGACCACGCAAACCCTCCGACCACGGACAGGTCGCAAAACCCCCCGGAGGGTTACTGGTGGAAGAAGGGTGGATTGGCAGCAGAGGGTGAATAGTGTTACGAGACACTGGTTGTTCATGTGGTGGTTTGGTACGAACAACGCTGGTCGAGAAAGGGATTTGACAGGGCAAATCCAGACCTGTACTCTATCAATGGCACTGTGAGGGAGTTTCAGTTGCCAAGATAGAAGTACGTACCCTTAGTTCTCAGGCGAGTTGTCTGCGCTGGTGGATGGAGAAACCCCTTTATGATTTGATCATTGGAATATTCCAGGTGCAAGGGATTCCTAGTGGGATCTGAGTTGTTGACTGCCACAGGGGCAGCAGTTCAAACATGGAGCAAGAGGAGGGAAGGTTGATAAACGTTAGTCGTTCCAGCAAGGAGTCAGGCATAGATGTGTCGCCTGATGAGTTTAGGGCAGCGCAGGAACAAGTCCTTTGCTCGTGAAGTCTTGGGAGTTGGCAAGAGGCGGAGAGAAACAGGTGGTTAGAGGAGGTGAGACAGAATTTCTTGTGAAAGGCGGGTTGCTGTACCGAGTGTTCACCAAGGGAAGACAGGTAAGGTGACAAACTCAGTTTAGAGGTACCAGCATGTTATCGTGACACTGTCATGTCAGTGGGTCACGAGTCGCTCATGGCGGGTCATCTCGGCACCAGCAAAACAGCTGACCGAATCTTTGATGATTTTCATTGGCCAGGGGCAATGGCAGACATCAAGCGTTTCTGCATGTCATGTGACGTGTGTCAAAGGTCAGCCACAAGAGGGGTGAAGAGGAAGGCGCCTCTTAAACAGCCCCTTTAATTGACACACCATTCAGGAGAGTGGCTGTTGATCTGATTGGCCCAATCGCGCCCTGTTCCAAAGGCGGGCACAGGTATGTGTTGACGCTCGTGGACTACACGACCAGATACCAGAAGCAGTCGCATTGAAAGACGTGGATACGCAACAGGTCGCTGAAGGGCTGGTAGATATCTTTTCTCGCGTGGGTGTGCCGTCACAAATTCTCAGTGACAGAGGGTCACAGTTCACCTCAGGCGTGATGAGGGAGGTCAACAGGCTGCTAGGGATCACACAGCTTCTCACTACCCCATACCATCCACAATGCAATGGCTTGGTGGAAAGATTCAATGGTGTGCTGAAGGGCATCTTAAAGAAGCTCTGTGAGGAAAGGCCAGCAGATTGGGACCGCTACATTCCAGCGGCACTGTTCGCCTACAGGGAAGCCCCTCAGGAGAGCACAGGCTTTTCGCCATTTGAGCTGCTGTAGGCGGACAGTCAGGGGACCAGTGTGTATTCTCAAAGAGCTGTGGTCCGGAGAACAGGAGTCAGAAGAGGTCAAAACCACTTATCAGTATGTGGTGGACTTACGCAATAGGCTAGAGGAGACCTGTAAGGTTGCAAGGGAAAAGTTTGCAGGAGGCTAGGGTCGTTCAGAAGAAGCATATGACAGGAAGGTGAGGAAGCAATCCCTCAAGGTGGGAGATCAAGTCCTGTTACTGCTTCCCACGGATCACAACAAGCTGCTGATGCATTGGAAAGGACCATTCACCATCATTGAAAAGGTAGATCAGGATTACTGAATTGATGTGAATGGGAAACCAAAACTTTTCCATGCAAACTTGCTCCGCAAATATATTCAGCGTGAGACGCAGCACATAGGCGCAGCAGCAATCATTGATGGAGGTGAAGGAGACCCAGCAGAAGAAGGGGAGATTTTGTTGCCTGAGTTTCCAGGAGAGGAGTCATACAGGGATGTGTCACTGTATGAAGGGCTAGACGGTAGGAGACAGGAGGAAGTTAGGGGGCTCCTAAAGCAGTACAGTGCGTCCCTGACTGATAAACCAGGCAGGACAACTCTAGAGACATGTACGGTGGAGTTAACATCGCAAAAACCCGTACATGTGAAAGCCTAACCCGGTCCCGTATGCCACCAGGCAAGTGATCGAGGAGGAGGTGGAAAGATGTTGGACCTTGGGGTGATTGAGCCGTCCAAATCATCATATAGTGCACCTGTCGTCCTAGTGAGGAAAAAGTCAGGTGAGCATCGATTCTGTGTTGACTATAGGCGTCTGAACAGTGTCACCAAGGTCGATGCAGAAGTCATACCGAACGTGGAGGACCTATTCGCTCAGGTCGCCATGAGCAAGAGCAAGTACTTCACCAGGATAGATCTGAGCAAGGGTTATTGGCAAATAGCCTTGAGTGAGGACTCAAAGGAAGTCACAGCATTCTCCACTCCTATGGGGCTATACCAGTGGCGAGTACTTCCTTTTGGCATGGTCAACGCACCTGCAGTTTTCTCTCGGATGATTGAGGAAGTTATTGACGGGTTTGGAAGGCGTAGTGAATTTCATGGATGACATTCTGATAGCATCTGAGACATGGGAGGAGCATATGGAGCAGCTAGGAGCAGTTTTGGAGAGGCTGAGACAAGCCAATCTCACAGCCAGACCAACAAAGTGCCAGGTTGGTTTTCCAAGCCTGGAGTTCCTAGGTTTTGTTGTCGGAGGCGACACAAAGCAGCCAGAAAAGGGAAAGGTGGAGAAGATGATGAATTCAGAGAGACCAAAGACCAAAACAGAAGTCAGGAGTCTGCTAGGTTTTATTGGCTTCTACAGGGAGTTTGTTCCAAATTTCGCAGCAATCACGAGTCCTCTCAGTGATTTGGTCAAGGCAGGGAAACCGGCAGTGGTCGAGTGGTCAGACGCTGCAGAGCAAGCACTGCAGACAGTGCTAGAACGACTAGGCTCCCGTCCCATCTTGAAGCTACCTGATATGTCTAAACCATTTCTGTTGCGTACAGATGCATCAGGTGGTGGGATAGGTGCAGTATTGTTGCAGGAGCATGAAGGGGTCGAGTTTCCTGTGAGGTATGCTAGCAGGAAGTTTGACAAAGTGTGAAGAAGGGTACGCAACTGTAGAGAAGGAGTGTTTAGCTGTCGTGTGGGCCATGCAGAAATTCCACAAATACTTGTATGGGAAAGAGTTCGTGATAGAGACAGATCATCAACCACTCAAATTCCTACAGGAGGCACAGCTGAAAAACAGCAGGGTGCTGCGTTGGGCAATGGCACTGCAGCCCTACAGGTACCGAGTGCAGTACATTCCGGTCAACAGAATGTCGGAGCTGACTATTTAAGCCGTGTAGTCTAGCAAGCTGCAACTCAGAGGAAGTCAGTCATATCCAGGGTGCATAGCTATTTCGTAATAATATGTGTTGATTAGTTATGTTGATTGGATATGGGTTCATTCCCATTTGGCTATGGTTCATATTTTCTTTGTGAGACTTGTTCATGTAAATGTAGTTATGTTTGGAGCATACAGTCGCTTGTGTAGTTAATGCACTGTTTGCGATGAGTGAGGATGGAGATTCCTCAGTGGATCGTTGTCATATTAGATTGTGCTTTTCATAATAGTTGTGAAGAGAAGATGTGGCAAATCCGCAGGTAGGGGAATTGCATAGGTGCGCACAGAGGTTGTTATAAAACGAGTTGAAATAACGCAAGAGCGCACGTCAATGATAACTCATTGGGGTGGTATTCACTACTGATATATTTTATAATTTGCAAACCGTTTGTTGTAACATATTTTGCAAAACTTTGCACGTATAGCTGGGGTGTCAGCAAATTCGGTTATCTTTTTGTACCGTTGTTTTCAGACAATGCGGAGCATGGTCTTTTGCAAGGGGGAAATTGTCACGGACAAAAGAAGAAAGACCGAAGTCGTGATCAGTCGCCAGCCAGTTTGTTTGGACATAAGCTCCAACTCAAATATCCTGGGCGCCAGGTAGACGGCCTCATGTGTCGGGTTCCAGCCAATTAAGCACGGCAGGAGAGGCTCCACGGAGACAGCATCATTCCCCAGACAGACTAAGCCGCTTGACCGACGCCTCGATGTCTGCCCAGATGGATCTCAACACCTGGGCCAGACTCATCCAGCCAATTTGTAGGACCAGTGTCCACAATTAAGTCGACGTCGCCGGAAAGGGAGAGGGGGAAGGTATTGTGTAGTGGGGGTGAGATCTAGCTAATTAATTAAATGACCATTGACCACCACAGAGAGCAAGGCAGGTAGAATGTGACTGTCATGATTTACATATCCAATGAAATGAGAGGGGAGGCAACCTCAAGTATAAGGCGGGAAAATACTGACCAATGGTACTCGCCCTTTGACAGATGGGTTTTAGGATAAGATAGGAATGCGTGAGTGAAAGAGGGGGAACGAACAGAGAGACAGAGAGGAAGAGGTTCTGGGTGTAAGCTCTGACGAGAGAAGAGCAGAGAGATGACGAGAGGGGTGAAGAGAACCGAGCTGTAGCATTAGCACCATAGAGGGTCTGCAGAGGGAGGACTAAGAAGAGATGTTGAGTGAGAGAGAGAGTTGCTAACTGATGAAGAGAAAAAGAAAGAAAAGGAAAAGAAAAGAAAAGCAACCATGTCCATTTGATAGAGCAGACTAGAAGAGAGAGAGAGAGAGAGAGTGCAAATGCGTTAATGCAGGAAGAAAGAAAGGAGAACAGATCGATGTCTGATAGTCACTGTTCCATCTGAACCGGGGTTCGACCTCATACCTGGCAGTGCCACTTCATCAGCAGTCCAACCTGACCAACGCCAGCGGTCTAACCTGACCAGTGCCAGCAGTCCAACCTGACCAGTGCCAGCAGTCTAACCTGACCAGTGCCAGCAGTTGTGTTGTGCTTGTGAAAGTGACAGTGAAAAGAAACAAAGAAAATAAAGAGAAAAGAAAAGACAGTGATTCGTGAATAGTTTAAGATCATCTGGCCAGGTAAAGTAAAAATCTATTTATACCCGGGTTAGTTAATGATGATTTAGATAAATGGTTTTGTGAAGTTCAAGGAAAGAGAGAATGTTTTATTTTGTTTGACTCCATATGCATATTGATGTTTTCTATGATCATGTGTAGTAAAGTTATAGACTTTACTAGTGGTTTGATGTGACGAATGCATGATATATGAATGAGATTGTAAGCAAGCTGTGAGTGTGTTTGGGCTGTGCGCTAGTCCTTCCTCCACTGACATACCCCGAGGTTGACACTCTCTCTCTCTCTCTCTCTCTCTCTCTCTCTCTCTCTCTCTCTCTCTCTCTCTCTCTCTCTCTCTTGTTTGTGTTCTCCTTGTTCCTGTTCCTGTTCCTCCTCCTCCTCCTTCCCCTCCTCCTTCTCCTTCTCCTCTGCTACTTCCTCCTACTTCTCATTCTGCTTCCTCTTTTGCCCTCTCTCCGTTGCTTCGCCTCTTCTCTTCTTCTCCTTCTTTCTTCTCTCCTTTTTTCTCCTTCTCTCTTTCTTTCTTCTTCCTTTGCTTGTTGTTCGTTTTGTTTTGATGTTGTTGTTGTTGTTCCTTCTCCTTTCTTCCCTTCTTCTTCCCCACCTCCGTCACTGTTCATCTTGTCCTCCTTTCGTTCCATTCCCTTCTTCTGTTCTGCCTTTCTCCATCGCGATGTCGTGTGGCCGCTGTTGTCCAGCCTCTTAAGTAGTTGACAGTGTGCACAAACGTACACATTCAAGAGGAACCTCGATTGATCGAAAGGGTTCAATGTGGTGCATTGTGTTTAAGTGTACATGCTTGCCAGCGTGCTGGGAACGTGGCCGCCAGAGAGATGATGAGATGGAGATGAGATGATGGGAGAGAGAGAGAGAGTAGAGAGTGTTGTGTGTGTTGTGTGTGTGTGTGTGTGTGTGTTCGTTGTGTGTGTGTGTTCGTGTGTGTCTGTGTGTGTGTTGTGTTGTGTGTGTGGTGTGTGTGTTGTGTGTATGTATGTGTTGGTGTGTGTGTTTTGGGTGTTGTGGTGTGTGTGTGTGTGAGAGCAGTGTGTGTGTGCATAAGAAATAGGGGGGGGGTGGGAGAACGAGGGGGCATGGAGTGGATGGGGTGAAAAAATAGATAATGAGATGGCGTAAACGAAGATTAGACATTAGTAGATGGAACATTTGGAAAGTATTCGATACGGCGATGGATCTATTTAAAAAAAAATTTAAAGAAAAACCATTTTTAAGAGGGGAAGAAATCATCGTGTAGGTGTTACTGAAAGAAACATAACAAATAATTGTGGGAAGAAAAACAATAGAATGCAGGTTGTGTGGTTGGGGTAGGGTCAGAGAGGGAGAGGGAGATGACAAAAACAAACAGAAGGCAGGTTGGAGTGGGAAGGGGTCAGAGAGGGAGAAGGGAGTGACAAAAACAAAAAGAAAGGCAGGTTGGAGGTTGGGAAGGGGTCAGAGAAGTGAGAAGGGGAGGGACATAAAACAAAACAGAAAGGCAGGTTGAGGTTGGGAAGGGGTCAAAAGAGGGAGAAGGGAGATGAAAAAACAAACAGAAAGGCAGTTGGAGGTTGGAAGGGGTAAGAGGAGAAGGAGATGGCAGGTTGGAGGTTGGGAAGGGGTCAGAGAGGGAGAAGGGAGATGACAGGTTGGAGGTTGGGAAGGGGTCAGAGAGGGAGAAGGGAGATGACAGGTGGAGGTTGGGAAGGGCAAGAGGAAAGGGAGTGACAGGTTGGAGGTTGGGAAGGGGTCAGAGAGGGAGAAGGGAGATGACAAGGTTGGAGGTTGGGAAGGGGTCAGAGAGGGAGAAGGGAGATGACAGGTTGGAGGTTGGGAAGGGGTCAGAGAGGGAGAAGGGAGATGACAGGGTGGAGGTTGGGAAGGGGTCAGAGAGGGAGAAGGGAGATGACAGGTTGGAGGTTGGGAAGGGGTCAGAGAGGGAGAAGGGAGATGACAGGTTGGAGGTTGGGAAGGGGTCAGAGAGGGAGAAGGGAGATGACAGGTTGGAGGTTGGGAAGGGGTCAGAGAGGGAGAAGGGAGATGACAGGTTGGAGGTTGGGAAGGGGTCAGAGAGGGAGAAGGGAGATGACAGGGTGGAGGTTGGGAAGGGGTCAGAGAGGGAGAAGGGAGATGACAGGTTGGAGGTTGGGAAGGGGTCAGAGAGGGAGAAGGGAGATGACAGGTTGGAGGTTGGGAAGGGGTCAGAGAGGGAGAAGGGAGATGACAGGTTGGAGGTTGGGAAGGGGTCAGAGAGGGAGAAGGGAGATGACAGGTTGGAGGTTGGGAAGGGGTCAGAGAGGGAGAAGGGAGATGACAGGTTGGAGGTTGGGAAGGGGTCAGAGAGGGAGAAGGGAGATGACAGGTTGGAGGTTGGGAAGGGGTCAGAGAGGGAGAAGGGAGATGACAGGTTGGAGGTTGGGAAGGGGTCAGAGAGGGAGAAGGGAGATGACAGGTTGGAGGTTGGGAAGGGGTCAGAGAGGGAGAAGGGAGATGACAGGTTGGAGGTTGGGAAGGGGTCAGAGAGGGAGAAGGGAGATGACAGGTTGGAGGTTGGGAAGGGGTCAGAGAGGGAGAAGGGAGATGACAGGTTGGAGGTTGGGAAGGGGTCAGAGAGGGAGAAGGGAGATGACAGGTTGGAGGTTGGGAAGGGGTCAGAGAGGGAGAAGGGAGATGACAGGTTGGAGGTTGGGAAGGGGTCAGAGAGGGAGAAGGGAGATGACAGGTTGGAGGTTGGGAAGGGGTCAGAGAGGGAGAAGGGAGATGACAGGGTGGAGGTTGGGAAGGGGTCAGAGAGGGAGAAGGGAGATGACAGGTTGGAGGTTGGGAAGGGGTCAGAGAGGGAGAAGGGAGATGGACAGGTTGGAGGTTGGGAAGGGGTCAGAGAGGGAGAAGGGAGATGACAGGTTGGAGGTTGGGAAGGGGTCAGAGAGGGAGAAGGGAGATGACAGGTTGGAGGTTGGGAAGGGTCAGAGAGGGAGAAGGGAGATGACAGGTTGGAGGTTGGGAAGGGTCAGAGAGGGAGAAGGGAGATGACAGGTTGGAGGTTGGGAAGGGGTCAGAGAGGGAGAAGGGAGATGACAGGTTGGAGGTTGGGAAGGGGTCAGAGAGGGAGAAGGGAGATGACAGGTTGGAGGTTGGGAAGGGGTCAGAGAGGGAGAAGGGAGATGACAGGTTGGAGGTTGGGAAGGGGTCAGAGAGGGAGAAGGGAGATGACAGGTTGGAGGTTGGGAAGGGGTCAGAGAGGGAGAAGGGAGATGACAGGTTGGAGGTTGGGAAGGGGTCAGAGAGGGAGAAGGGAGATGACAGGTTGGAGGTTGGGAAGGGGTCAGAGAGGGAGAAGGGAGATGACAGGTTGGAGGTTGGGAAGGGGTCAGAGTAGGGAGAAGGGGAGATGACAGG
>CM031606.1:74908773-74923773 GCA_018398815.1 Conus ventricosus
ATCATCAACAAAAAGAGAGCAGTCTGAACCTTGGTTGACAGAATTTACAATTTCATTTATTTTTTATACTAAACAGGGCTGGGGAAAGGATACTACCCTGTGGAACACCCATTTCCTGCTCATGAATTTCTGACAATGTTGTCCCCACACGGACCTGGAAGGATCTGTCTGCCAAAAACTGTTCTATGAACACTGGGAGATTGCCACGGAAACCCATCCGATGGAGGTCTGACAGGATTCCGTACTTCCACGTCGTGTCATAGGCCTTCTCTATGTCGAAGAAAATGGCAACAACATGCTTTTTATCTAAAAAAAATAGTTTCGAATAGTGGTTTCCAATCTGATTAATGGTCCATGGTAGAGTGATGCTTTCTAAAACCACACTGTTCCATGGCTAAAAGCCCATCAGTTTCCAATTTCCACATGAGCCTACCATTTTTTCCATCACTTTACAAACACAACTTGTTAAGGCTATTGGACGATAGTTGGTTGGGTTTGAATGATCCTTCCCTGGCTTCGGAATGGGAACAATTACGGCCCTTTTCCATGAAGCTGGGAAAGACCCAGACGTCCAAACGTGGTTATAAACTTGAAGCAGAATGGCAAGACCTGAGTCAGGAAGGTGTTTTGCATGACTTGTAAAACCGCCGATTTGTAAGCAGCGCCGATTTGTAGAGCGTTTACAAATCGGCGGGCCAGGCCCCGCCGATTTGTAAGCGCTGCTTAGAAATCGGCGGGTACTTTACAAATCGGCGGGTTAAGCCCCGCCGTTTTGTGAAGCGCTTTACAACACGGCGGGCGCTTTATATCCTCCTTCTTTGGATTAAAACGATAAACTATTATTACGCTTTCAGTGATTATTCCCGCAATTTTGATGACTTTCTGTTTTGCTCATCAAGATGGCGGACTGACACACGTCGTTTTGAGGAGCACTCTAGCGAAGAGAAAAAGACAAGTCTGCCAACTTATTTTACTACTACCCCCCCCCCCCCTCCTCTCTCTCTTTCTCTCTGTCTGTCTCTCACCGTTTCTCTCTGTCTATCTGCCTACCTGTGCAGTTCATTGAAATGGATGTCCAGCTCAATCCCTTAGTTACATTCTGGAAGTTTTCAGAATATAAAAGAGATTAAATAAGACCCAATTTGATCCAAAATGAAGGACGTTATTCATTTCGAATGTGAGAAATTCAAAATAATCTTGTCAAAAATTTCTGATTTTAGCCAAGATGTAGTTTTGTGCTGGTTATCAACAGAGGCAGAAATTCATTAGAGGATGTGTTCCTATTCCTTTGAAGTACAACACATATTACCATCATGGGTGGAGCTTTCAAACATGGAATTTCATTTGAGACAAGAAAGCAAATGAAATCCAACCAACACTCTACTGCATGTTTTTTCTGGACTCTACTGAAGAAAGCTGTGTAGCAATTTTAAAACGATATTTTGCAGGTGAGGATCATCAACTTGTCCAAGCATTCAACATGTTTAGAAATGAAAATAGGTTACTTATCACATTTATGTTCCGTGGTCTGGAATTTGTCCATTACATCTTGTAAAATTAAACAAATTATGCTCGTTTCAAATCCAGTTTATGTATCCAAATGGGCAACTATCCTACTGCGGCCATAAAAGATAACAAAGATGTGTAATTATGATTTAACTTTGCTTTGTGCACACAATTCCAAGAGGGAGGAAGCGTATGATTTTGTTGTTGTTTCATTTTCATCTGTCCACCACTAAATTTTGATTAAACATGGCTGTTTGTGGGTTTTTTTTTACAAATAACATTTTCAGCATCCACGAATAATTTTCCTGCATTGTCTTTTTTTTTGAGTATCTATTCTTTTAGTGAAATATTCTGGTGAAAGTATGAAAACTGCAAACTAGTTTAACTTCTCCCTATTCTCTTGCACTACTCCCTTCACTCAATATAAGCCGAGTTACGATTTCATTTTCAATTGAGTGTGGAAATTTGTGTTTATATTATCGACTGTAAAATGTGCTTAAAATTGCGTTTAAAAACAAACAATTCTAGTTCACTTTGTCGTTCATGTAGCGTTTACAGAAATAAATATGAATAAAGACATGTCATCAATGTCCTCTGCTTTCGACTTCGAAATTTGATTGGTGTGAGCGAGTCGGGGCAAAAGAAATAGACTGTTTACGACCCCCCCCCCCCCCCCCAAACGCACACATATGCACAGGCTTACATACACAAACTGATATACATACACATACACTTACACACACACATGAACACACACACACACACACACCGCATTTCAGTCCGCCGTTTTGATGTAGTAGTAGTATAATTGTTATTACTATTTTATATCATTGTTGGTATGATCTTTATTATTGTTATCGTTTATTATTATCACGTTTATTTGTGCTGATGTTTTTCATTTTGATCAGGTTTATCATTATCATTATTTTTTTAATTATTTTTTTTTAATTTTATGTTTATCATCTTATATATTTATGTTATTATATTTCTTATTATGTTATGTTCATTATGCTGATTATGTGTTTTGTAATCATTTTTATTATGTTTGCTATTTTTAAGTTTTTATCGTATTTTTTCTTTAGTCCCTCCGCCTTTGCTAATTTTTTTTCGGCCTGTTATACTGTCACTCTTGTACACACGCATTCATGACAGCATTTTATTCCATACGCATACTCAATCCCTCCAGTCAACCAAAAGGCACACTACAGAAGTTTTTTCTTCCCCTCTCCTCTGGGGGAAAACACTTTACTAAATGAATTGAACAATTCCTACAACGTTCATCACACTCCAGTATTTATCAAACAAATTCTATACATGTTTCTGTCTCTCTCTCTTCACACAGAGATATATCAAGGTACGAATTGATATGAAGAAAGACTTGCTAGATTCCTCCTTCTTGCCGGAGAAAGAATATACACATCCTCAAAGAAAATAAAGTCATGGCCTTTTACACAACATTGGCCCAAGATCCAGACCAGTAGAATAAACATTCATACCATCATTATGCCACACTTGCATCAGAAAAAGCGCTCGCCCCATACCGTCATGATGCCCGCTGGCATCAGAAAAAGCGCTTGTCCCTTGAACTCTCCAGTACTGGGGAATGATGAGATCCGACTCCTCTACCGAGGTCTTCAATTGCTGGGGCTGAACTATCGGTGTCTTCCCACACCATGGCCATCTTAAACACCGTCTCAGCACTGGGAAACGATGCCGTCGCAGATCAGAGGAGAATAGCTGACAGGTGAGGGTGAAGGGCTGAAACACGAATAAGGTTCGTGTAAGTAACGCTTCCCAATTAACATATGAATTCGTTCTTTCTTTCTCTTTAGGTTTCCCCCTGACCTTCCCCACTTCTGCTCACTTATAGGGTTTTATTTAGTATTACTTGATTTTTTGTTGATTTTGCTGGCTTGTTATGTTTCTGTAATTATGTTTATTTACGTTTGTTATTTTAAGTTTTTATTGTTTATTTTTTAGCCCCTCCTCCACCCCCGCCTTTGCTTCTTTTTTTTTTTCCTTTTTTTTTCGGCCCTTTTTCCCTTCTGTTTTGGTTCAAGGCGGTCTTTATTCTATCATTTTTAATTATTGTTCATTTATACATATTATTTCATTGTAACTTCTGTTGTTTCAATAATATCATTATTAGTATTTAGTAGTCTTGTTTTCATTATTATGCTTATTATTATCATGTCAAGTATTATGTTTATATTATTTTTTGTTTATTCATTATTGTTAGTTTTTATGCTTTTATTAGTCATCCTCCACCAAACCTCGCTATGGGCATTCTCCCGGCGGTTGACCATACTTTTTCGGCCTCCCTTCATGTATTTGCTTGCAACGGCGGGCCTTCATTACTATATTATTATATATTGTTACTATTTCATGTTTTATTATTATCTTGTAACTTCATGTTTGTTAATGTTATTATTAGTAGTTAGTTTTTTTTATATTATTATCTTATTATTATTATCATTCATGTATTATGTTTATTATTACTATTTTTTATAATCTTTACTGTTAAATGTTTATTATCTTTTATTGGCTCAATTTCCGTATATGGGCATCCCGGCGAGACAGGGTGACACACAGAAGTCCTGTCTCGCGCTGCCTCCGTTTACATGTATACCTCTGAGACTGCGTTTGGTCGCGTTGGCTGGGCCATGTAATAATTATTATTATCATTATTACTTTCATTATCATTGTTTATTATTATTTTATTAATTCTATATGTTTCTTATTATCATGTTTATTATTGTGTTGTGTTTTTCATTTTTATCAGTTTATCATTATTATTATTTAGTATGTTATTGTTTTTTTATTATGTTTGTCATAATCATCACTTAATGTTTATTATCTATGTTATTGTTATCTTTATTAGTATCCGTTGATTATGTCATTAGCGGATTGTTATGTGTTTGTAATCATTTTATATTCTTTATATCAAGTTTCTTTTGGTCCTTTTGTTTTTGCTAGTCCGTTGCTACTTTTTTTTTTTTTTTTCGGCCTTTTCCTTATCTTGTTTCAAGGCGGTGTTATGTTTATGATTATTATTATTATTATTTATTTCATTGTTATTATCATTGTGTGTAATGTTTATTTTTATTTTTATTATCATTATTTTAGTAGTAGTATTTTATTTATTATTATGTTATTGTTATTTCATGTTTATTATATTAATGTTATGTATTATCATATTATTATTTTGTTTATTATGCTTATTAGGCTCAATATTCTTCCACCCCAGAAGCCTCAGGCGTATACAGGGCATCTCCCGGCGAGACAGGGTGACCAACACAGAAGTCCTGTCTCAGCGCTGGCCTCCCTTCCATGTACACCCTGCTGAGACGGCGTTGGGCGCTGGCTGGGCCATGTAATAATTATTATTATTATTGTTGTTGTTTTGCTGTTTGTGGTTTTATGTTTTTTTATTTGTTTATTATGTTTTGTTTGATGTTTGTACATATGTTATAATATCATTTTTAATTCTTTAATTATTTGTTTATGGTATGTGCATTATTAATTATTATTATATTTAGCTATTTGTTTATCATTACTGTTATGTTTATCATTATTATCATTAATGTTTATGTGCTTATTGTTAGGCTCAATTCTTCCACCTCAGAAGCTCAGGGTATACGGGGCATCTCCCGGCGAGACGGGTGACCAACACAGAAGTCCTGTCTCACGCTGGCCTCCCTTCCATGTATACCCTGCTGAGACGGCGTTGGTTGCGTTGGCTGGGCCATATAATCATTATTATTATCATAATTACTGTCATTATTGTCATTATTATTATCTTTATTAATTCTATTGTTTCTTATTATCATTTTTAAATTATTGCTGTTGTGTTTTCATTATTATCAGGTTTATCATTATTATTATTTCTTATGTTATTGTTTTTTTAATTATGTTTGTCATAATCATCACCTTAATGTTATTATCTTTGGTTATTGTTACCTTTATTATTATCACGTTGATTATGTTCATTATGCGGATTGTTATGTGTTTTGCAATCATTTTTATTATTTTTATTATCAAGTTTTTTCTTTTGTCTTGTTTTTTTAGTCCCTCCCCTCCTTTGCTACTTTTTTTTTCTTCCTTTTTTCGGCCTTTCTTTCCCTTACTCTTTTTTGTTTCAAGGCGGTCGTTATTATTATTATCATTGTTATTATCATTGTGTGTATGTTTATGTTTCTTGATTATCATTAGTAGTAGTAGTAGTATGTTTTATTTTTATTATGTTGATTGTTATTGTCATGATAAGTATTATTAAGTTTAGTATTATTATCATATTATTATTTTGTTTGTATGCTTGTTATTAGGCTCAAATCCTTCCACCCCAGAAATCTCAGGCGTATACTGGGCATCTCCCGGGAGACAGGGTGACCAACACAGAAGTCCTGTCTCGCGCTGGCCTCCCTTCATGTACCCTGCTGAGACGGCGTTGGTTGCGTTGGCTGGGCCATGTAATAATTACAATTATCACTTTATTTTTTATTATTATTACTGTTTATTTTTGTTTATTATTATTGTTACTATTATAATCATTTTAATTCTAATTTTTTGTTATGGTTGACTATTATGTTAATTATTTTTATCATGTTTTGCATTGTTTCTCATTACTGTTTTTGTTATCATTATTATCATCATTATTGTTATGTTTGTCATGCTTATGTTAGGCTCAAATCCTTCCACCCCAGAAATCTCAGGTGTATACTGGGCATCTCCCGGCGAGACAGGGTGACCAACACAGAAGTCCTGTCTCGCGCTGGCCTCCCTTCCATGTATACCCTGCTGAGACGGCGTTGGTTGCGTTGGCTGGGCCATGTAATAATTACTATTATCATAATTACTATCATTATCATTGTTTGTTATTATTATCTTTATTAATTCTATTGTTTTATTATCATGTTTATTATTGCTGTTATGTTTTTCATTATTATCAGGATTATCGTTATCACTATTATTTCATGTTATTAATTTTTGTCATAATCATCACCTTAATGTTTATTATGTTTGTTATTGTTATTTTTATTATCACGTTGATTATGTTCATTATGCGGATTGTTATGTGGTTTTGCAATCATTTTTATTATTTTTATTATCAAGTTTTTTTCTTCTGTCTTGTTGTTTTTAGTCCCTCCACCACCCCCGCCTTTGCTTTTTTTTTTCTTCCTTTTTTTCGGCCTTTCTTTCCCTTACTCTGTTTCAAGGCGGTCGTTATTATTATTATTATTATCATTGTTATTATCATTGTGTGTATGTTTATGGTTCTTGATTATCATTATTATTAGTAGTAGTATGTTTTATTATTATGTTGATTGTTATTGTCATGTTAAGTATTATTAAGTTTATTATCATTATCATTATTATTATTATTTTGTTTATTATGCTTGTTATTACGCTCAAATCCTTCCACCCCAGAAAACTCAGGTGTATAAATGGGCATCTCCCGGCGAGACAGGTGACCAACACAGAAGTCCTGTCTCGCGCTGGCCTCCCTTTCATGTATACCCTGCTGAGACGGCGTTGGCGCTGCTGGGCCATGTAATTATTATTATTATTATTGTTATTATTATTATTGTTTATCTCTTTTTGTTTATTATTGTTTTCTTTATTATGTTTGCTACCATTATTATGTTATCACTATTATCACACTTTACAAGTATGTTTATCATTAATGTTCTGTTTATCATTATTATCACCATTATTATTATGTTTATTATGCTTATTATTAGGCTCAATTTTTTCCACCCAGAAGCCTCAGTTGTATACTGGGCATCTCCCGGCGAGACAGGGTGACCAACACAGAAGTCCTGTCTCGCGCTGGCCTCCCTTCCATGTATACCCTGCTAAGATGGCGTTGGTGCGTAGGCTGTGCCATATATCATTTTTATTTTTACTTTATTATTATTACTGTTTGTTTTTGTTTATTATTACTGTTAATCATTATCATAATTATTTTTATTTTTATTTTTTGTTATGGTTGTGACTTATGTTTATTATTTTCATCATGTTAGTATTATGTTTCTCTTTACTTATCATTATCATCATTATTGTTATGTTTGTCATGCTTATTGTTAGGCTCAATCCTTCCACCCAGAAGCCTCAGGCGTATACTGGGCATCCCCGGCGAGACAGGGTGACCAACACAGAAGTCCTGTCTCACGCTGGCCTCCCTTCCATGTATAACCTGCTGAGACGGCGTTGGCGCGCTGGCTGGGCCATGTAATAATCATATTATCATTATTACTATCATTATCTTGTTTGTGATTATCTTTATTAATTCTATTGTTTCTTATTATCATGTTTATTATTGCTGTTATGTTTTTGATTATTATCAGGTTTATCATCATTTTCTTATGTTATTAATTTTTATTATGTTTATAATTATCACCTAATGTTTATTATGTTTGTTATTATCTTTATTAGTATCACGTTGATTATGTTCATTATGCGGATTGTTATGTGTTTTGTAATCATTTTTATTATGTTTATTATCAAGTTTTTTTGTGTGTCTTGTTTTTTTCCCCCTTTTTAGCTATTTTTTCTTTTTTTTTCGGCCTTTCTTTCCTTACTTTTTTGTTTCAAGGCGGTCTTTATTATTATTATTATTATTTTTAAATTTCATTGTGTGTATGTTTTGTTTCTTGATTATCATCATTAGTAGTAGCATTATGTTTTTATTATGTTGATTGTTATTGTCATTTTAAGTTTGTTATTATTATTATTTTTATTTTATTATCTTGTTTATTATGCTTGTTATTAGGCTCAATTCCTTCACCTCAGAAGGCTCAGTGTACTGGGCATCTCCGGCGAGACAGGGGTGACCAACACAGAAGTCCGTCTCGCGCTGGCCTCCCTTTCATGTATACCCTGTTGAGACGGCGTTGGTTGCGTTGGCTGGGCCATGCAATTATTATTATTGTTGTTTTTGGGTTTTGTTTATGTTTTTGTTTATCATTATTATGTTTGTTATGGTTGTTACCATTATAATGTTTACCATTTTGTGTACTGTTATGTTTATAATTACTATTATGTTTATTTTACCGTCATTATTATTATGATTATTATGCTTATTGTTAGGCTCAATTCCTTCCACCCCAGAAATCTCGGGCGTATACTGGGCATCTCCTGGCGAGACAGGGTGACCAACACAGAAGTCCTGTCTCGCGCTGGCCCCCTTTTTCCCATGTATACCCTGCTGAGACGGCGTTGGTTGTGTTGGCTGGGCCATGTAATCATTATTATTATTATTGTTGTGTTTATGCTTTTGTTTATCATTATCATTATGTTTGTTAACCATTATCATGTTTATCGTTATTTTACTGTTATGTTTATAATTACTATTATGTTTATTTATTGTCATACATTATTATGTTTAATATGGGTTTTTAGGCTCCATTCCTTCCACCTCGGAAGCTTCAGTTGTATACTGGGCATCTCCCGGCGAGACAGGGTGACCAACACAGAAGTCCTGTCTCGCGCTGGCCTCCCTTCCATGCAAACCCTGCTGAGACGGCGTTTGGGCGCTGGCTGGGCCATGTAAATTATTATTGTTATTTTCGTTTATTTTTCTTCTTATTAGCACTGGCCGCCCACAGCCGAGATACAAAGACTTTTGCAAAAGAGACATGAAGGTGCTTGAGATCAACACCGAGTCCTGAGAGGACCTCAGCGCAGACAGCAACAGGTGCAGAAGCACTCACAAGAAACAGCTGCAGACTGGCGAAGAAAAACTGACTGCTGCTGCAGCAGAAAAGTGAGCCCGCAGAAAGGGGATGACAGCCAACAAACCAGTGTCAACATGCTGATGTGACCATTGTGTCAAGAGAATGCAACTCTCGTATCAGTCTCTAAAACACAGGCGACGCTGTTGGGGGTAAATAGGTAGACAGACAGAACATAGATCGATGTTTACTGCTGCGTGTTAATCATGTCCGTACGCTGCAATAAGATTTATAACACGCTGCAATAAGATTTATAACACGCTGCAATAAGATTTATAACACAAAGTGGCTTATCGCACAGTATGCACAGTGGAATTTTCACATCCAGGAGATAGAGACAGACTTAGACAGGCAGTCAGTCAGACAGACAGAAACAGACACACTGACAGACAGAGAAACAGACACACAGGACAGAACAGACAGACAGGCAGACAGATACACACACAGACAGAAACAGACAGACAGACTAGATTTATACACAGTATTATACAGATGTACTAAGTGGCTTATCGCACGGTATGCACTGTGGAATTTTCACATCCAGGAGACAAGACGAGAGAAGACAAAACAGACAGACAGACAGAGAGAGACACACACAGACAGAAACAGACAGACAGACAGACACAAAGGGGATGACGGCCAACAAACCTGTGTCAACATACAGATGTGACAATTGTGTCAGAGAATGCAACTCTCGTATCAGTCTCTACAGCCACAGGCGACGCTGTTGGGGGTAAATAGGTAGACAGACAGACAGCAGGCAGGCAGGCAGGCAGACAGACACATAGATAGATACGTTTACTGCTGCGTAGTTTATCAGTCCGTACGCTGCAATAAGATTTATAACACGCTGCAATAAGATTTATAACACGCTGCAATAAGATTTATAACACTAAGTGGCTTATCGCACGGTATGCACGGTAGAATTTTCACATCCAGGAGACAGAGACAGTCAGACAAAACAGACAGAGACAGACACTACAGACACAGAGAGAAACAGACGGAGAGACCAAGACAGACACACAGACAAAAACAGACAGACAGAGATAGGCAGACAGAGATACACACACAGACAGAAACAGACAGCATAGATTTATACATAGTATTATACAGATGTACTAATGGCTTATCGCACAGTATGCACTGTGGAATTTTCACATCCAGGAGACAGACAGACACACAGAGACAGGCAGAGAGAAAAAACTGAGACAGAGAGAGACACACAGACAGAAACAGAGACAGAGACAGAGAAAAACAGTGACAGACAGAGAGACACACACACAGACAGGAACAGACACAGACAGAGACACACCACAAAGACAGAAACAGACCGACACAGAGAGAGACAGACAGACAGACATATGGCCGGCCAGCCGGACGGACAGATCAACCAACCGACCGACTGACACACCAATGGACAACAGGCAGGCAGATATACAGACAGGCAGACAGATAGGCAGGCAGACCGAGACAGGGAATGATGCCGACAGACAGGGAGAGAGAGGGCAGAGACGAGGGCAGTGTGTGAAAAGAAAAAATGGAGAGTTGCAGAAAAGGGGAAAAAAACTGGCACGAAACTTTCGGGAGACGGTGATGAGATTTGTAGTCAAAGAGCGCACTATGACTGACGGAGGAACACACTTACACACTCACAACAACAGTAACAACAACAACAACAACACACACACACACACACACACACACACACACACACACACACAAATCGAAAAATAAAAGTGATGCGTTTTTGCGTTAGCTTTTCTCCCTCCCCTCCCCACCCTCTCTCTCTCTCTCTCTCTCTCTCTCTCTCTCTCTCTCTCTCTCTCTCTCTCTCCGTCTCTCACTGTCTCTCTCACTCCGTCTCTCTCACTCCGTCTCTCTCACTCCTCTCTCCCTCTCTGTCTCTCTCTCTCTCTTCTCTCTCCCTCTCTCTCTCTCTCTCTCTCTCTCTCTCCTGTAAATGCTACTACAGATGTATACATTTTCACATCCACAGATGTAAAGCGTTCTTTCTCTTTTCTATCCTCACGATTAATTCAGGATCTCTCTTTCTTCCAAAACACGGTGTCACAAAGATAATGGGAAATCACACACACACACACGCACAACGCACACACGCGCGCGCGCGCGCGCGCGAACAGAAGACTATGAAAGGAAAGAAGTAGACGCGGTCAGACATGACCACAACAAAGACAATGACGTACAAAAACGAAACGAAGAATCCTAGTGCGTGCTGCGGGCTTCCGTAAGCATTCCCTTAAATGTGCGGCTTTTCGGGTACTGTTCAACTCGCCAGTGTTTACAACTTTGGCCACTTTGAAAAAAAAAATGTCGAAAGTGAAACGATAGCTTTGTTTCCAGTGGCTCCAAATCATGAAAGTCAGGAGCCCGGCAAACCATAATAGAAGAAAGTAGGGAAAAAAATGCATGAAATTTACACTTACAGAGACTGACCAGTGTAGCCAGCCGGATGTTTCATTGTAATTTACATCGTCAGGCGAAACTGGAGGTACTGACCACCAAACTAACCAGGACAAAAGTAAAAGAGCTTTTGAATTTATGATTTTTTTCCATACCAGCGTTACAAACATTTTTTGCTGACTTGAACTTGTTACCCGAAGAAAACCAATTTCATGTTCAGAACTTGAAAGTACAGCATGGAGAAAACTGTTCGTAATGTACTTACCGAATGCCGCCTGCCGCTGCCACCGTTCGTAATGTACTTACCGAATGCCGCGCTGCCGCTGCCAGGATGTCACGTGACGGGAAATGACGATCGGGACGCCACAGCGCCACAGGATCTGCAAGGTGTTTAAACTCCTCCTACCCCAACCCTAATCTACCCCTTCTATTATTTCTACCTCCCTCACGACATATCAAAGACAAAGCTTAGTGTGCTGAGATGTGCATGTCACTTAAAAGCTGTGGAGCGTAAGCATCATATCATGGCTAATCTGCAGTGCGTGTGTAACAGGATAGCTTTCATTGAATGATACCAACACATTTCAATCTCTAGCATGGGGTGCATGTCACAGAGTATGGCTAACATTCGTTTGCATAATAGTAACATGTTTTAATCTCTACCACGTGTATATGTCATAGAGTATGGCCAACATTCATTTGAATGTTACTAACACATTTAAATCTCTAGCATGGGGTGCATGTCATAGGGTATGGCTAACATTCATTTGAATGATACTAACACGTTTAACTCTCTAGCATGGGGTGCATGTCACAGAGTATGGCTAATACTCATCAGAATGGTGATATGCATCAGACTATGCCAACACTCATAGAAATGTGCTCATAACCCATAGACTTTTCTAAAATGCATAAGAGAAGCTAACATGGTCTACAAAGACCAGTCGAACAGTGCGAGAATGTATGTTGTGCACGCGGCAGAGAATGCTTACGGAATGATCCTCTGAATCTGGGTCACAGATACCCTTCAACTCGCAACATACGTCCCAGGAGGTCACAAATCTTCGACTCAAAAATGTATCCGTACTGCTGGACACAACGACGGAACCTACCGAAAGAGAAACAAAAATGGAAAGAAAGAAAGAAAGAAAACTTTTTTTTAAGTTATACGTGGACGATTAAGAATGACCTTATAAAGCATGAAAATACGTACATTAGATTATCATCGGGTAGATCGCACTGTCGTTGCATTTGAAAATGTTGGGTCTTTTTTCGTTGTTGTTTTTTTGTTCTATTTTTGTTTTTATTTGATTCTTTTTTTTCCCCCCATCTCCAACAGGAAACTGGCACCTTGCCACAGTGCATGTATATTTGAGCACGTGATTTCCGGCTCACTTTCCAACTTTGTTCGTTGTTGGTTTATGTCTTTTCTTTTTAGTCTCTTTCCCACCAATGGTCCAGCATGTTGTCGAGTTGAACGTAAGGAAAAGGACAAACGTGGAAGTAATGGCCGTAAAAGGCTCACATCAGTTGAGCACGGAATAACAGATAAAGCCCACCTCTACTTTGGTCACGTGCGTTACCAGTTAGGCCCCCTGAGGTGAACCTTTTAACGAACCATTTTCGTATCCAAGTACTTACCGTTTGAAGCTTGTGTGTCAACCTCACTCTCACCATCACCATCGTCGCGTCGTCGTTGTCGTCGTCGTTGTCTTCGTCGCCGTCCACATTTCATGAAATATCTACAGGCGGTTGGGCGAACGACCGGGCAGTCATTCAACTCAACGCTTTGTCCTTCAGTCATCACAGGGAGACAGGGCGCAGCCAGTCCATTCTTTTACATTGTCTACTTGTGCAGGACATTCGTGCACTACTCGCTTTCTAGCCTAACCAGTGTTGGAAGTACCGAGCACAGAGTTCCTGGCCACACACTTAAAACTTCGCAAGTTGCAGGCGTGCCACCATAAAAAAAATATTTTTTTTTAAATTGTTTTCGCTACCAGTCTGATATGACGCTGTTCTCTTTGTGTCTGTCGCCTTAGTGTTAGATAATCCCTCTACCGTCCCTCGTCTCGGACGGTTATACGGCCGTTTACCATTACCACTGGATGTGTGCGTTTAGCCCTAATGCAACTCACGAACTAAACTGTTTTGTGATAGAAAGTGGACAGCTGCTAACCATTATACAGTAATTAAACAGATTTTTTGACCACAGATCTGTAAACAATGCAAAATGTCTTTGTGGATGCTTAGATTTTAAAATAGAAAAAAAAAGAACAAAAATCTACAATGTTTCATTGGTTTGTGTCTTTTCCTCCTAATCTCTTTCCTACATACATTGTCCAGTAGAAGAAAAAAGAAAAAGAAAACACCCGAAGGTGCTGGGGAGGACCCAGAGAAGCACTGTCTTCGCCTGCCTTTAGAGCAGCCCCGTACCACCCTTGGAGGCCTGCGCTGTGTTGACGATGGGTACAGGCACGCACAGGACACTCCATTAAGATATCAAGGGACATAACTGCTCCTGAACAGAGGTAAATTAGACTACAGGATGCAGCCCATAACAGCCCCAAAGTAGCATCCCCCATGGGTGTACCAGCCCGTATTTCATGACTGCAGAGCCCACCGGCGAAAAACACCACCCCCCAGCTGCCGAGCACACCCCACAGACCCAACCACCCCTGCCCACGGACAGATGAAGACAGTGCCACTCCAGACACAGCCAAGCTTTCACCATACGGTCTTATGTGCCCTCAAGAGAGAATCCAAAGTTGTAGTCTTTCCCACTGTCAACAGGACTTTCCCTGTGGTCAGTGGGTCTTTCCTCACCGTCACTGGACCTTTCTCCAGGGTCAGCCTAGTTAAGGCAAAGAAGAAAAAGAAACACCCGAAGGTGCTGGGGAGGACCCAGAGAAGCACTGTCTTCGCCTGCCTTTAGAGCAGCCCCGTACCACCCTTGGAGGCCTGCGCTGTGTTGACGATGGGTACAGGCACGCACAGGACACTCCATTAAGATATCAAGGGACATAACTGCTCCTGAACAGAGGTAAATTAGACTACAGGATGCAGCCCATAACAGCCCCAAAGTAGCATCCCCCATGGGTGTACCAGCCCGTATTTCATGACTGCAGAGCCCACCGGCGAAAAACACCACCCCCCAGCTGCCGAGCACACCCCACAGACCCAACCACCCCTGCCCACGGACAGATGAAGACAGTGCCACTCCAGACACAGCCAAGCTTTCACCATACGGTCTTATGTGCCCTCAAGAGAGAATCCAAAGTTGTAGTCTTTCCCACTGTCAACAGGACTTTCCCTGTGGTCAGTGGGTCTTTCCTCACCG
>CM031606.1:74928773-74945843 GCA_018398815.1 Conus ventricosus
AGCGACCGTGTGTGTGTGTGGTGTGTGTGTGTGTGTGTGTGTGTGTGTGTGTGTGTGTGTGTGTGTGTACGTGTGTGTGTGGTGTGTGCGCGCGCGCGCGCGTGCGCGTGTGCGTGTATAGAATATGCTGTGGCACGTGCATGTGTGCATGTGGGTGTTGAAGAGAAAGGCACATGCGCTCACACACACACACACACACACACACACACACACACACACACACACACACACACACGCACGCATACGCACACACACACACGCACACGCACACGCGCACACGCACGCACACACACACACACACACACACACACACACACACACACACACACACACACACACACACACACACGAGCGCGCACGTTTTCAGGTACGCACGCAAGCACGCACGCACATACATACACAGGCACCTACATAAACACCACTCGGACGAGCCGGCGTGTACTCCTCCATGGAAACCCTGGCTGCGTCATGAACATATCTTTAAAACAAACAAACAAACAAACAAACAAACAACAATATCAACAACAAACCCGCTCCGGGAGCCCATCCTGAGCAGTTGCTTTGCAGGGAAAGCACTGCAACGAAGTCCATCAATTCATTCAAGGACACTAAATAATTCTATTGCTTTTGTTTTGTTCTGTTTTTGTTTTTGTTTTGTTCCAGTCACACTTGTCAAACTACGTTGGACATTGACAGTCAGGACAAGCGTTGATCTGCACAGGTTGTTCCTTCCACAGCAGCAAGTTGGTTACTGAAATGCAATGTAGACTGATCAACCCCACAAAGTCTGAACTAGGAAGAGTAAGCAAGCAAATCCTAGAAAAAAATAGTAGCTGATGCCAAATCAAATCTTGAACTGAACCTTTGGAAAAATACTCATGAGGTGGTGCAATGGTTCCAAAAATTAAACAAACAAAACAGAACAACCTTTATCGCATTCGACATTGTGGATTTTTACCCATCCATCAATGAAGAACTGCTCAGGAAAGCTTTGGAATTTACTACCAAATATACTGTGATAAAACATTCAGAATTGGAAATTATATTCCACACAAAAAACAGTGTTGTATAATAAAAAGGAGCCTTACATGAAAAAAACAGATTTTAATTCGACTTTTGACGTTACAATGGGTTCATACGATGGTGCAGAAACATGTGAGATAGTGGGCCTGTTACTATTGTCAAAAATGCACAAACTACTTGGGCATAGAGTTGGGCTGTACAGAGACGACGGATTGGCGGCACTGGACAATACACCTAGAGAGGTAGAGAATAAAAAGAAAGAGCTATGTAAATTGTTCCAAAATCACAACTTAAAAATTACAATAGAAGCCAACAAAAAAGTAGTCAACTACTTGGATGTAACATTAGATTTAAACAAAAACCAATACAGACCATACAAAAAACCCAATGATACACCATTATATGTAAATTCCATGAGTAACCACCCACCAACAATCATAAAAACGATACCACAAGGGATAAACAAGAGGTTATCCAACCTTTCCTGCAACGAAGAAATATTCAACGATGCAGCAACAGACTACCAAGAAGAACTGTTGAAAAGTGGACACAACTACAAGTTGAAATATGAACCTGAAAGTACCACTGGAAGCAGGAAGAAAAACAGAAAGAGGAAAATAACCTGGTATAACCCACCATATGATGGTAGAGTGAAAACCAACACTGGCAAAGAATTCTTCAAAATACTAACAGAATCGTTCCAGAAAGACCATAAACTTTTCAAAATATTCAATAGAAACACTATCAAACTATCTTACTCTTGTATGCCAAATCTTAAAAAAATAATTGATGCTTCAAACAAAAAGAAAACCAACGTTAAAAACGAGGGTGACAAACGGAAAACTTGCAATTGCACAATCAAAGAGCAATGCCCTCTGAATAACCAATGTCCCTCTGATAACATCGTATACCAAGCCACTGTGACAACGAAAAGAGGCAAAGAGACATACATAGGGATCACAGAAAACAAATTCAAAGCTAGGTACGCCAATCACGAGCAATCTTTCAAGTATGAAAAATACAAACACCAAACAGAATTAAGTAAACATATATGGGATCTTAAGAAAACAAATACAGATTTTAACATCACATGGAAAATAATCAAAAAAGCATCAGCATACAATAATAGCACAAAGAGATGTAATTTGTGCACAACAGAAAAGTGGATGATTCTATACAAACCTAGTATGGCTACATTGAACACAAGAGTTGAAATGGTAGACAGTTGCAGGCACAAGAGGAAATTTTTATCAACAAGTATAAAATAGCAACCCTGATAGGACCCCTCATACAATAATACTCAATAAAGAAAGAAAGCCTTACAACCTTAACAGGGCCCCCCTTGCACAACACGTGCAACTCAACACAACTGGACTACAGTTCTCAATCCAAAACACATATATACGATTGAGGTCAGTAGCAGTTGATTGGCACGGGATCTGAAGAGAGGAAAGACCTCGAAACAAATTTGTAGTCCCGGTTTTAATGCTGAACAATTAAGTAGTGGGAGAAAACAAGTGCAGGCTAACAATTCTTCAGTCATTATAGTAATGAATGACGTGGCAAAGATTTGAATAAAAAAAATTGAAGATGAAGATAATGGGAGATAAAATATATCATAAATATGAGAAACCCTTCACTAGCTGCCTGAGGGAACCATCATACTTCTCTTCGAAGGCAGATCTATTTGTATTGCCTGCTCTTAGGCCTTTCGTCCGCTGGATCGGACTCATCAGGGAGACACGGCTGATTGCGTCTGTGCTCTTGGTGTCAAATAGAGACACACCACAGTCCATAATTCTGTGGTGTTCTCACCACCAAGGGCTCAAAGAAGAACCCAACAGCACCCCCAAAGCAGCCAGCAAAGGGTAGTAAATGAAACAAAACGAAAGTGTGGAGAGGGAAAAAGTTGCTGAAAAACTGAAAGCATTATACAAACAGTAAAAATGTAGGAGACAATCTTTGAACCTATGCTTGAGGATCCATTCAAGGATGCAAGGGAGATCAAAAGATATGGAACAGTCTGAGTGGTCAGCTCTGCTGTTCAATAACCCAAGCATTGTGAGTGGCTAAGAATTGTACAGAACAACCTTTACTTGGATCTCCTAAGAGATGCAATCTCCCACTGATTGACCAAACATTATAATGCTGAACAATTAAGTAGTGGGAGAAAACAAGTGCAGGCTAACAATTCTTCAGTCATTATAGTAATGACTTGGCAAAGATTTGAATAAAAGAAAAAAATTGAAGATGAAGATAATGGGAGAAAAAATATATCATAAATATGAGAAACCCTTCACTAGCTGCCTGAGGGAACCATCGTATTTCTCTTCGAAGGCAGATCTATTTGTATTGCCTGCTCTTAGGCCTTTCGTCCGCTGGATCGGACTCATCAGGGAGACACGGCCGATAGTGTTTGTGCTCTTGGTGTCAAATAGTGACACACCACAGTCCATAATTCTGTGGTGTTCTCACCACCAAGGGTTCAAAGAAGAATCCAACAGCACCCCCAAAGCAGCAAGCGAAGGGTAGTAAATGGAACAAAACAAAGTGTGGAGAGGGAAAAAAGTTTCTGAAAAACTGAAACCATTATACAAACAGTATAAATGTAGGGGACAATCTTTGAACCTATGCTTGAGGATACATTCAAGGATGCAAAGGAGATCAATATATATATATATATATATATAATATATATATATATATATATATATATATATATATATGTGTGTGTGTGTGTGTGTGTGTGTGTGTGTGTGGTGTGTGTGTGTGTGTGTGTGTGTGTGTGGTTTTTTGAAAACTCAACAAACATACTACGGTATTGCACACCAGCCTTTTCTGGGATTGCATTCTTCTTAAAACTGAAAAGGCAGAGGAGTCAAATTACCACTTTCCGCGGTCACTGAGGAGAAACCACCAAGTTTCGAAATATCGGTATATGACCAGGAGTTATATGTTACTGAGTTTCCCTCCCTATTGGAGGATGTCTCCCCCTTGGAGAATCTAAGCTTGCTGAAGGCTCATTTTGAGAAACATTTATTTTATTTTTCACCATTCACCCACTCAAGCACATACTGTTAGTTAGGCAGAATCATCTACCACTGCAGATATGAATGCGTATCTCCCCTATTTCTTCAATCCAAGACATAAGAGCAAGCTTTGTTTATAATTCAATATTTCTTGCAGTCATTGCAACACCAAGCTGCTCTGTAAGCTGCTGGAACGGTGCTCGGTACCTATCCTTGGAATTTATTAGTTTGTTGTATATATATATATATATACATATATATATATATATGTGTGTGTGTGTGTGTGTGTGTGTGTGTGTGTGTGTTTGTGAGTGTGTGTGTGTGTATATAAACATATATATATATATATATATATATATATATGTGGGGGGGGTGGGGAGAGATGTATCTCTCCCCCCCCCCCCCCTCTCTCTCTCTCTCTCTTCTCTCTCTCGATCACAGCAAAGACAGACAAAACAACAAGTTGTACATATTTCTCTAACGTTTTGGCAATCTTGCCTTCCTCAGAGAAACTTTATTAACTGAGCAAAACACAGATCACAATACCCAACCACAGCTACGGGATAAAGAAGGAACATCACTCACTTGAATTGGAGGGGGGGGAAAAAGAGGTGGGGGTAGAAATACCAGTGCAGTGACACTTGACAACAATTCTCTCCCCGACACACACACACCCATACTATCCCACATATAGGCCTGCATGCATAGCACCCTCCTACATGAACTTGCACGCGCGCACCTGTGCGCGCGCACGTACATACACACACATTCGCGCGCGCGCGCGCGCACACACACACACACTTATACCCACCCACACCCACTCACACGCACGCACACACACACACACACACACACAAACACAAACACAGACACAGACACACACAGACACACACACACACACACACACACACACACACATAGTGTCACTTACGGGACAAGGCGAATTGGAGAGACAAGGGTGGAATCGAGATTCAATTTGAAAAATATGAAAGCCAAAGGTTATCAACACCAGACAGAGGTTTTGAGGTGAAGGTGAGGGTGGAGGAGGAGGGGGGCAAGGGGGAAGGGGAAAGAGGCAGTTGGAGAGGATGGGGGAAGTGAGGGGAAAGGGTTAGGGATAGGGGATATTGTGGAGGGGTGAAGACGGTTGACTCTCACATTCACGACATTCATACTCAATCTCTCAAGTCTCTCTCTCACAGAGACCCTCATTCAGCTGTCCCCTGCTGCCCCAGGAGACGTCATTCAAGTTACCAAGGGTAGGGGAAACATATATATATATATATATTGAATTATAAACAAAGCTTGCTCTTATGTCTTAGATTGAAGAAATAGGGGGAGATACGCATTCATATCTGCAGTGGTAGATGATTCTGCCTAACTAACAGTATGTGCTAGAGTGGGTGAATGGGGAAAAAATAAAATAAATGCTTCTCAAATTGAGCCTTCAGCAAGCTTATATTCTCCAAGGGGGAGACATCCTCCAATAGGGAGGGAAACTCACTAACATAACTCCTGGTCATATACCGATATTTCGAAACTTGGTGGTTTCTCCTCAGTGACCGCGGAAAGTGGTAATTTGACTCCTCTGCCTTTTCAGTTTTAAGAAGAATGCAATCCCAGAAAAGGTTGGTGTGCAATACCGTAGTATGTTTGTTGAGTTTTCAAAAAACCAACCAAAGGTGCCATCTAAGAAGCAAACGAAAATCATAAAAGAGCAAAACAAGCTACATTTTCTTGTGAAAAGTAAAAAATATAAAAAGATATCCTCTAAGACACAAGTGCTGAGGGCAAGTTCTTGGAATGAATCCACAAGGGACTAAAATACAACAAACTAATAAATTCCAAGGATAAGTACCGCACCGTTCCAGCAACTTACAGAGCAGCTTGGTGTTGCAATGACTGCAAAAAATATTGAATTATAAACAAAGCTTGCTCTTATGTCTTAGATTGAAGAAATAGGGGGAGATACGCATTCATATCTGCAGTGGTAGATGATTCTGCCTAACTAACAGTATGTGCTAGAGTGGGTGAATGGGGAAAAAATAAAATAAATGCTTCTCAAATTGAGCCTTCAGCAAGCTTATATTCTCCAAGGGGAGACATCCTCCAATAGGGAGGGAAACTCACTAACATAACTCCTGGTCATATACCGATATTTCGAAACTTGGTGGTTTCTCCTCAGTGACCGCGGAAAGTGGTAATTTGACTCCTCTGCCTTTTCAGTTTTAAGAAGAATGCAATCCCAGAAAAGGTTGGTGTGCAATACCGTAGTATGTTTGTTGAGTTTTCAAAAAACCAACCAAAGGTGCCATCTAAGAAGCAAACGAAAATCATAAAAGAGCAAAACAAGCTACATTTTCTTGTGAAAAGTAAAAAATATAAAAAGATATCCTCTAAGACACAAGTGCTGAGGGCAAGTTCTTGGAATGAATCCACAAGGGACTAAAATACAACAAACTAATAAATTCCAAGGATAAGTACCGCACCGTTCCAGCAACTTACAGAGCAGCTTGGTGTTGCAATGACTGCAAAAAATATTGAATTATAAACAAAGCTTGCTCTTATGTCTTAGATTGAAGAAATAGGGGGAGATACGCATTCATATCTGCAGTGGTAGATGATTCTGCCTAACTAACAGTATGTGCTAGAGTGGATTTCTTCAATTTTCACGTTATTAAGACAAATTCCCAAAGACAAGCACTCACCTGACCCACCTGGCAGGGAGAAGGTGACAGCAGGGAGATGGGGAACTTGGCCCTCCAACTCCCACACAACTGTTTTGGAGCTGAGCGTGGCCAGTCAGGTGTGTGTCCCATGAACCACACTAAAGGTCAAAAGGGTTCACAGCCCGACTGGCTTCAACAACACGAAAATGTCTTCAACAATAAGTAGGACGAAATGATACGAGTGTCTCAAATGAGACAAATTCCCAATGTCACCGATGCTTGACAGTTATGAAGATCATATGACTAAAATAATTCCTTGATTTCTTCCTTCTGGATGGAAGGAGTGCATGTATACTTGTTTAACTGTAAAGCCGTAAAACGTGCAGAACACCCTTGCAAATCGTTCTGAACTAGGAGTATGGTACAAGGATGGAAGATAAGTGTCTCCCATGATTTCCCAAGAATTCTTAGTCTTTAAAATGGACTTAACCGTACTACGTATCGCTTCTGACAGGTGTAATAAGATTTTTTTTAATGAAAGACGGAACACAGCACACTAAAATCAGTGTCTGAGTGCTGCTGCCATAATGATGATATTGTCTTTAAAAGTGTCAGCAAAAAAAAAAAAAAAATCTTTAGCAGGAAACTTCGTTTAAATGCAACAGAACGATGGTCCGTTACATTCTATCACAAATCAAATGATCGATGAGTTCAAAAGACGTGTATGCTCTGCTTAAGTGCATGGACGCCACGAAAACGGTTTCTTTAAATTTGACATTTATTGAGGTTCCTCTAATGAAATCATTTCTGTAAGGAACATGTGGTGAGGTGTAGACAAGAACACACAATGATAATGGTGGTGGTGGTGATGATGATGATGATGATGATGATGATGATGATGATGATAAGAACAAGAACAATTATAGTAGTAATAATGATGATTACTATAATAACAATAATAATAATAATAATCATAACAATAGCAATAATAATACGTCAGGGCCTGAGAGATGATTTGAGCATATATAGACAGGCATAACTAAATTACTCTGATCTTTTTTGGCTCTTAGATTGTGCCTGAAAACTAGTTCTCTCTCTTTTCATGCACATCATGTTACATGCTAAGTGATTCTTAAAAAAAAAAGCGGTTCACAATGAACGAGAAGGACTATTTGGGTAAACCTGAACTGGCATAAAGATAAGTCACGGGTGAGTTCTGAGGCCCGAACTGAGAGATGACATCAGGTAAGAACTGGATAATGTATTCATACATCATGAGAGATGTCACTGGCAAGCATCCGTTGAAACAAGTCATGTGATCAAATGGAGTTATTCTGTGATGTCTGATTTCAGTTTTGGACGGGACCATGCTATGCCTTAAAACGCCTACATAGATTAAACAATGTTTGGAACATGTCATTGAGTGTGGTGTGCGACTTGCGTAGTATTTATTAGAGATATTCACCTGTGATACATAGCGGGAACAGCGTCTGACTAACATTGTGCATAAACAAGTGGTTGTTGACCGCTGAATAGTTTCCAATGTCCTCTGTTGTCTCTCAAAGGAACATGCAAATTCATCATATTTAAAAGAAAATTCATATTCCCTCGAATGAAAGCAACAAGCAAATTATAGACAAAAACACGACGCGTTTCGACCTATTTGGTCTTCTTCAGGCAACATAAACAAAACTCAAAACCAATGAAAACGAAGAACGAAAAACAGTTAACAAGTAGGCTAAGTCTTGCCCCCATAAGAAAACCTAACACAGAGTAATTTATATTCAAGACTGGCACAGCCTTTTAAACTTGAATAAAGTCAGACAACACAAAGTCGAACAAACCTTCGAGAGGAATTACGATGGTTCTCTCATGCAGCTAGTGAAGAGTTTTCAAATTCATGATATATTTTCTTAATTTTATGTCCCCGTTTCTTCAACTTCAACCACCACCACCCCCCACCCCCACCCCCACCCCCACCACCCACCCAACCCCCGCTGTGCCAGTCCTGAATAAAAGTTACTCTGTGTTAGGTTTTCTTATGGGAGCAAGACTTACCCTACTTGTTTACTGTTTATTGTTTACTGTTCCTTGCCTCATTTTATTTTCAACTTCGAAGAACGAAGAATCGAATGTCTCCTCAAATTGGACGTAAAATGGAGAGGAATAAAAACGAGGCTGCTGGGAAGGAGGCGATGTGAGCTGAATAATGACAATAATAATAACAGTCATCATGATGAAGATGACGATTATAATAATAATAGTAACAACAACAACGACAGCAACAGCAACAACAACAACAACAACAACAGCAGCGACAATAATGATAATGATGATAATAATAATGATAATGATAATAAAACGATATTAATGATAATGATAACAGTGATAATGATGATGATGAACATGAAAAAAATAACAGTAAAGAGAGGATTACTACCACTTTTAGTAATAATATGGTGAGAGTAGTTGTAGTGTTCATAGTGGATATACAGACAGAAGGGGCGAAAGGAGAGGGGTTAGAGCACAGTCGAACAGCATTGTTGAAATAGCAATGATGATGATGATGATGATGATGATGATGATGATGATGATGATGATGATGATAACGATACTACTACTACTACTACTACGACGACGACGACGACATAAGATGTAAATAGCGAGAGGTAGTGTGAAGGTTAAGGGTACTGCGGGTGGTGTTGCGGTGGTGGATAGGTACATGTTACTTTTGGATGTTGCTGCCATGTGCGCAGAGGGTCCCGAGTCTGGCAATAAGGTAAGACTCCAGCATAGTGCACTCCAAGTTGTCACTGAGATTGTGAAAGTGCCAAGACTTTGACATGATTGATGTTGTGTCGAGAGTGGTTTAAATGTAGAGCGACTGATTGGGCCAATGGTGGTGGATATCTGCCGGGTGTTCAGAGAGCTATGAGCCAGGTGTTCATATTTGTATCTTTTTGGCGTCTCATCCAACAGAATTTAGACCTTGGTATCATGTGTTTCTAACCATTTGAAAAGTTTCATTCTTCTGCTTTCCTTCTTTTCTAAGTAGAGCATTAAACGTATAAACAAAGGGATTTATAGCAGAGTTTAAAGGTAGTAGAAAGATAGCAAAAACAACATTTACTTCGCCTGGAATAGAAATACCAGTGAAAGCCAGAATTCCACACAGGCCTATTGGAAACCAGCACAAAAAGTCTGTCAGAGCCACGGTTATCAACCTCCTGGCGATAGTAATGTCTTGTGATATTTTTGTAGCATCCATTACCATGGCATGTTTCTTTATCGACCAAAGATAAAAGCTTGACATGCTGAGATCATCAGGAATAGAACAAAGTTGAAAATATCAAGACACTGAACGAATAAAAGTATCCTTAAAGTCTAGCCTGGTAATTGGCAGAGGAACACAGATTCCTGTCTGACTGTAAAATTCCAGTGGGATGTCAGTGGAAGCAGTGGCAACATTGCCAAAGCTACGCCAATGACCAATCACAACGCACGCCAGTAATGCAGTATTCACTCAAATCGAACATTTCCAAATGGAAATTGGATCACAATGAAGCGATCTAATGAAATAGCCAGATTATCATTGCAGACACTTCACTAGACAGAAGAGACAGAAACCCAGCTGACTTACACGTCCCACTGCTTACCCACATGTCATCATGAAAAGATATCTTCCACGGTATACTTCATCAGCCACGCCAATCATGGAAAGGTAGATACCCATCAGCAGATCAGACACACTCAGGTTACTGACAAATAAACTATAGCTAGTCATTGAGGTCTTCTGAGTACACAGACGCAGAATAAAACAAAACACATTGCCTGTCACAGCCAGACAGCTGATCAGCCACAGAAACACACGGTACAAATCTGTACGTAATAAATCACACAGGAGGAGATTTCATCTTTTGGGGCATTACAAAAGTGGCTTTAAAATGGCCTGGAAGAATATCTCTTTACAACAGAATTTATAATTTTGTGCTGCAATACTGCTCAGATGAGGAAGGCCTCTGAATATATCAGGTGGGAACGTTTTTACAGGAACGCTACCATTGATATTGTTGTTAAAAATGGTACAGACTTATATCCATTGGAACCAATCGCATGGATCGTAGAAAACGATAGATTGAGTGTTCTTAATGACATAAATCTTGAAATAACTTGACTGTCAAATATCTTTAGCTTTGTGTGTGAAAGATCAAGCGTTTCAGTGATTCTGATATGTAACAACTGCTGGGTCATGGAGAGTGTATCCAGAGGATTTCTAGCCAGGGACAGTGTACGCAGACTTCTAAACCAACAAATGTTGCCATGTCAACGTGTTTTATATTGTTGTCAGAGAGATCCAAAAACTGCAAGTTGTAGAGCGTGATGTTAGGCAAGAGGTTCAAGAAACACTTTGCGAGAGAGAGATGAACGAGATAAAAGCTGTTTTTCAGATCAAGGGGCGTCATTCCCGAACCTGCACCATCAGATAGCGGAGCTGGGGGAAGAGAGAGGTTGAACAATGCTGAGAACACAGAAAACATGTGCCCATGACACAAACACGTTCTCGGGCATATCATGCCACAAAATAGTTTCATCATCGTTAAGAGGACAATGTGGCCATCCATCACATATGTGGTCACTGTGAACACAGACACTGGACAATCGGCACCGAAAAAACCTGGACATGTCATTTCTTCACAGCCCTCTTCATCTTCATGACCAAAACAGTCATACATTTCGTTGCAACGCGTGTATACAGGCAGACAGTCATTTACATCACCAGGGCAACGATAGTGGGTGTCAGGACATAGTTTCACCAGGTTTCATTTTTCTCAGAATAAAGGTTTTAATCCCATCAAAATTGACCATCACAGGTGCAGTCAGATATGTACTTGACACAGCAATATCTTGATAATACTCGCAATTCGTTTCATCAGAATTATCTAAGCAGTCATGTATTTATCACAACGCTTGCTGCAGGCACACACTGACCATTCTTACAGGTGTAAGCATCACACAGAGGGTGTTCACAGAAGATCGTCACTCTGATCAGGGCAGTCAGGCCTGAAATCACACACAAAGGAGTAGGATAGTGTTGTGGCTGTGTGGTCACAGGTAAAGAAATGATTCGCTGGCTAGGTCCTGCTGACTGACAGACGACGTTTTAGAAAAGAAACACGGAGTTTTGTCTTTGCCGCACACATTGTGGGGCCACACGACAGACATAAATGGGTCATATGACCATCTTGACACTGAGTAATTTGTTCCTGCATGAAGTTTGAGTGAGTAGCGCTTATAGAAAGTTGAGGTATTGGCTTTATTTTCTTGTTTTGGTTGGTTCTACTTGAAACTCACACAGCGCATCTAAGCACCATAACAATGACAGTAAACCCTAACCGACTTGAAAACAATGTGCATTGTTCATGCCTCGATCTAAGGAGCCGGCAATTGTCACTTGATGATAAGCACTGTTTCATCATCTGCTATAGCGATTCTTCTGTACATGTTTGGTACCGACATGTTACCCCAACATATACCAACTAATGTCCAGCAGAGTTAACTTGATGTTTTGATCGTATGTATGTATAAATTACCCGGTGCATTCACTGTCTATTTTGGTGCTGCCAGCCTACCACCCATGGACTTACAATACTCTTTTGCCCTATAATACGCGTCTTTTTCAGATGTATCAAACTGCTGTAATGTGTGTTTGTCCACCCATTTGTAACAAGTTCGTTCTGTTGTCACCCAACCATGAGCGATGGAGGAACAGTTGCCATTTGCATTCCATCTGTTGTCCATTTCGATCTCAGACAGCAAAAGAGAACTCAGGTAATTTTCTACAGACATTTAGTCAAATTTCTAAAGACGAGACGTAATTATTGATTTATTGTAAGAGTTTGAAATGAAACTGACTGATTAAGTAATATCCAAATGGACATACAGAAGACATTCAATACAACAATGTTTTGTCTATGGCCAATTTCTGACAGTGGTCTTTGTCTGCAGTCTATTTGATGTACAAGAAATGAACAGTGAAAGTATTAATTCAGAAAAAATATAAAAGACTACATTTCCTGAAACATTTTTTTTGCTAAGCTAACAATTTTGGAAATACCTGAACAAACTGGAAAGTGGGACATAGAAAATATATATTTTGCAATGGAGTAAAATAGATTCAATTGAAGTATATGTTGCCAAATAATGTTTGCTGCAAATTATGACACTTAGACATGGTATATAAAAACACAGTTTGTGTTTTGTTGAAAAGAAAAAAAAGTATAGCTGATAACTCTTTGATTAATATATATCAATATCAGCAATGACATTTTTCGTGGGACAATTATTTCTTTCTGCAATTCATAGTTTGATATGATACGTCTATAAACTACCTACTGATATCTGTGTCAATGCAAAACAAACAGTATCAAGTCGATCTTGTTTCAGTGATCTCGGCAGCAGATCATTTTTTCAGGATGTTAGATGTGATGAGTTTCTTTTGTTCATATAGGATACTGTTGCTGGTCAAATGGTCTAAGTCAATAACAATCACAAAAATAGAAAAGAATCAAGACATATCAGTTTTGCTCTCTGTTCAAGTATAGTTGATAACCAGCTATTGAGGTGAACAAAATTCTATGCGGAATCCGAGTCATAGCTCATGATCAAGACCAAATATGATATAAACAGAAAGTGTGTGTAGGCGGATTCTTGGTTTCTTGCGTTTCAGTAAATTTATATACAGTTAATAACAAGTGTGAACTACAGCCGTTCAGAAAGACAGTTCAGCGGTCAAAGATTAATGTCACAGAATAAGAAAAAGAAAATGAAAAAATGAAAACTAACATGGCAGAGCAGTCAAAGGTGACAGAATGCGGATTCTTGCATCCACTCTTTACAATTCAATGTTCTCAATGGACCTGGAGAATCATTGCAAATATACCAGCAGTATCTTCTGTCATATCGGGGAAAAACACTGAGCTTATTGTAAGATGTAAAACATGTTGATTAATTCAGTCAAAGAATGTCGAGAACGCAACCAAGAAGTATCCAAATGTTTGTTTACCTGTGTGAAGTTCATAATAAATTATATAAACCAGTGAATTTGAAGTTTAATGACTTTAATCTTCAGCTTTTATGTTTAGATAGATGTCTTTCATTACACTCTTTGACATATTGTTATATTCTTAACCTGGGAATAACAATGAAAATCTCAAGTGACTGGAGGGACCTTACTTGTGGAATCTGAAACAAACAAATTTTCATTTCCCATCATTGGTCTCCCGTCTCTGCTTCTACCGTCATCTGTTTCTTTTCTTTTTGTTGATTTTGGTCTTAGTGCAACGCTCTGTACAGTCTATACAATTATATGTATGTGGTCATTACATTAGTACGCAGTTTGATGAAATTGTGCCATTCTTGTCGATGGATATCTGAATAATTATTCATGATTTCTTATGGGCACATGTCATGCAAATTTTAGCAAAGATGTTAATGCTTTGTAAATACTTGATATTTTTGTTTTTGTCATTTTTCTATAATGACGTTGCTTTAGTAGCTGATCTTCTTTTCCGTGTAATGAACATGTGTGCGTGTGTGTGTGCGTTGTGTGAGTGTGTGTGTGTGATGTGTGTGTGTGAGTGTGTGTGTGTGTGTGTGATGTGTGTGTGTGTGAGTGTGGTGTGTGTCTTTGTGTGTGTTGTGTCAGTGAAGTGTGTGTGTGTCTCCAATGTGTGGGGTTCGTGTGGCGCCATGCGCGCGGTCTGTATGTGTGTGTGTGTGTGTGTGTGTGTGTGTGTGTGTGTGTGTGTGTTGTGTGTGTGTGTGTGTGTGTGTTGTGTGTGTGTGTGTTATGAGACTGAATAACTTTTGCAAAACTAACGGCCGTAATTTCGGGGTTATTGAATATGGATGTCCAGGGGGGGGGGGGTGGGGAGTCATAAATCATTGCATTCAAACTCAGTTCACGTGCGAACTTACGTCGCCGCTGCTATCAAAGTAGAGTGATTCTTGAAGTACTTCCATCTCTACTTCTCTGTTTGTTGCATGCGCGGCGCTTCATGATGTGAGATCCAATGCTCGGGATGTTATTATTCAGTCGGACTGGAAACCGTTGCTGAATGAAATTTGGACATGGGTGAATGAGATAAGAGGGCCCAAAATTGTCAACAACCCATGAGGGTAAGGCGAACATGCGCGGATCAGACGAATGATTTAATTTGCAAGATGATCGTTAAGATTGTAAGATCATCTTCATCTTTCTATCGTTGTTTCTTACTTGAAGAGCATGTGTCTGATGGATGGAAGAAGAGTCGGCCCTTAAGATTTTAATGTGCTTAATAACATATGATAATTTAACAATGTTCAAGGTGAGCTATCTCCTTGGGTTTGGTAGTATTTCTTTTTTCTTCACTGTGGTCTGGGGACAGTTTGGGATATTATCGGTGAGGTGATTGGTTGATCGCTCTTGATTACGGTATCGTTTGATTAATGGCATATGTAATTATCTTTTGATTAAGTGCTTAACGTTACATACTACATTATAGTTAGTGGTTCTTTGCGAATTCCCTGATCACGTTCCTTTGTTCGGAGGCCACGGTTATTCTAAACATTTTCCTCATGCTAAACTTGTACAAATCCTATTTTCCCTCATTAGCTACATGTACAATCCTCAGTATATATTTTATGAATGATACTAAAGCCCCGTCCCCTTTGGTGGCAATTTCCGGTTGTTTGTACCTGAAATTTTTCACAACTCCAACTTTCGTTTAACCTACTCATTCATCATTTTTTCCATTTTTTTTTTTCCCATTCTTCCTTTTTTTTTCTTCTTCTTCTTCTTCTGTCTTCTTTCTTCTTCTTCTTCAAGCATCATCATCCTCATCGTTGTCTTCTTAATTGACAGAGCATGTTTGATGACTGGGAAGAAAGAGTCGGTCCTTATTAGCAATGTACCTTTTTCTTTGTCCTCCAATAACGGCGTTCTGCATGGCAGCTAAAACTTGAAAATAGGCTGCGTTAAAACTGATTGCAGAGAGAGAAAGGCCGGTCACTAAAATCACAAAGGTGGGAAACGGTAGATGTATTGTAACACGTGTGCTGTACCAGTACCTTCCAAAGTGTTTTTTACAATCCTTTAGGCTCATATTTTCACAAAAGCAGAAGGCTACTATGAATCAATTGTGTCCAGTGTGCAAATATACCTGCAATGTCATCAGCGTTCTGTAGTTGCCCATATTATATCGCTAGTGCTTCAAAAATTCTCATAAGCAGGGAATGAGCTGTGTTTATGTGACTCTGCTTGTCAGTAGGAGTATAGCAGCCACGTCGACTTCTGTTCTATAAGAGCACCAGTAAGAGCACCGACGCGACGGGCATTAAAGTCCAGGCGCATAATTGCAAAAGTTAATATGGGGGTTGACTGCCAAGTGATGAGTTGTCAGCAGATTAAGTCTCATGCATTCAGCCAACGTGAGGAGAGCATGCAGCGGATGACTATCACCTCATGAGGTGATTGTGCACAGAGTGCACGTGCAGGTTTAGGCCTGAAGCAGTCGTCAAAGGGAATGAGCAGCAAACATACAATTAGACAGATCAATGAATAAAAAACAGATATAGGCATAAGAAGATGAGTATATGAATAATCAGATAAATGAAAAAACCCAATGAAAAGATGAAAAAGAAATTGAAACATCATTGAAAATTTAGGGTAACAAACTAAAGCAAGAGCCAGATGGGTTAAAGAGGGAGAAAAGATTGCAATGTGTTTTCTAAATATACGGGGGGAGGGAAAATCAGGTAGAGAAATACCATAGCAACAAATATAAAGAAAGATTATGAATCCTGCTCCCTCTTACGAAGTATTAAAAGGCATATACAAAATTTTTGTTCAGCATTGTAGTCTTTATTAGATTATGAAAATATGTGAAAGTTCAATATTTCTTTTAAAAGACACATGAGCGATTACAAATATGTTAAAGGATAATCTGTGCGTTTGAAGGCAAGAGGGACAAAAGAGAAGTGATTAGAATTTGTCATATGAAAAATGGATCTGCACCAAATCTTGATGGCATAACAGTGGGGAATTCATAAAGATGATTGGACAAATAAAAACCTTGTTACGATTCATTCGTTGTATTTGTGAATAGAAACGGTCTTTCTGCTAGAAATGAACCATCATGTTTCACTTTAATACACGATTTCAGGCACTAAATATTTGGATTGACAATACAATGTACAGACGATAAATCTAGCAAAGATTGTCATTATGATTGAACTCGTTTTGGTAAATTGATAAGCGTGATCATTTTTCTTTCAAAGCAAAATATTTAGCTGTTTATTAAGAACTAACA
>CM031606.1:74956074-74971074 GCA_018398815.1 Conus ventricosus
TAATAAAGAAAACAATAATAATAAAAAAACAAAAACAGAGAAATAATAAAACAATAATAATAATAATAATTACATGGCCCAGCAGCGCCCAACGCCGTCTCAGCAGGGTATACATGGGAGGCCAGCGCGAGACGGGACTTCTGTGTTGGTCACCCTGTCTCGCCGGAAGATGCCCAGTATACGCCTGAGCCTTCTGAGGTGGAAGGAATTGAGCCTAATAACAAGCATAATAAACAAGATAATAATATTAATAATAATAATAATAATAACAAACTTAAAATGACAATAACAATCAACATAATAATAAAACATAATGCTACTACTAATGATGATAATCAAGAAACATAAACATACACAGAATGATAATAATAATAATGATAATAAAGACCGCCTTGAAACAAAAAGTAAGGGAAAGAAAGGCCGAAAAAAGAAAAATAGCTAAGTAAAAAACAAGACACACAAAAAAACTTGATAATAAACATAATAAAAATGATTACAAAACACATAACAATCCGCATAATGAACATAATCAACGTGATAATAATAAAGATAACAATAACAAACATAATAAACATTAAGGTGATAATTATAACAAACATAATAAAAATTAATAATAACATAAGAAAATGATGATAAACCTGATAATAATGAAAAACATAACAGCAATAATAAACATAATAAGAAACAATAGAATTAATAAAGATAATCACAAACAATGATAATGATAGTAATAATGATAATAATGATTATTACATGGCCCAGCCAGCGCGCCCAACGCCGTCTCAGTATCGTATACATGGAAGGAAGGCCAGCGTGAGACAGGACTTCTGTGTTGGTCACCATATGTTGATAAACATAATAATGGTAGCAAACATAATAAAGAAAACAATAATAATAATAATAAACAAAAACAGATAAATAATAATATTAACAATAATAATAATAATTACATGGCCCAGCCAGCGCCCAACGCCGTCTCAGCAGGGTATACATGGGAGGGAGGCCAGCGTGAAACAGGACTTCTGTGTTGGTCACCCTGTCTCGCCGGGAGATGCCCAGTATACACCTGAGTTTTCTGGGGTGGAAGGAATTGAGCCTAATAACAAGCATAATAAACAAAATAATAATAATGATAATAATAAACTTAATAATACTTAACATGACAATAACAATCAACATAATAAAAAAAACATCTACTAATAATAATGATAATCAAGAACCATAAACATACACACAATGATAATAACAATGATAATAATAATAATAATAATAATAATAATAATAACGACCGCCTTGAAACAAAAAAGTAAGGGAAAGAAAGGCCGAAAAAAAGGAAGAAAAAAAAAAAGCAAAGGTGGAGGGACTAAAAAACAAGACAAAAGAAAAAAACTTGATAATAAAAAGAATATAAATGATTACAAAACACATAACAATCCGCATAATGAACATAATCAACGTGATAATAAAAATAACAATAACAAACATAATAAACATTAAGGTGATGATTATGACAAAAAATTAATAATAATAACATAAAATAATAGTGATAACGATAAACCTGATAATAATGAAAAACATAACAGCAATAAACATGATAATAAGAAACAATAGAATTAATAAAGATAATAATAACAATGATAATAATGATAGTAATTATGATAATAGTAATTATTACATGGCCCAGCCAATGCAACCAACGCCGTCTCAGCAGGGTATACATGGAAGGGAGGCCAGCGCGAGACGGGACTTCTGTGTTGGTCACCCTGTCTCGCCGGGAGATGCCCAGTATACGCCTGAGATTTCTGGGGTGGAAGGATTTGAGCCTAACAGTAAGCATGACAAACATAACAATAATGATGATAATAATGATAAACAAAACAGTAATGAGAAACAATGCTAAACATGATAAAAATAATTAACATAATAGTCACAACCATAACAAAAAATTAGAATTAAAATGATTATAATAGTAAAAACAATAATAATAAACAAAAATAAACAGTAGTAATAATAAAATATAAAGTGATAATAGTAATTATTACATGGCCCAGCCAACGCAACCATCGCCGTCTCAGCAGGTTATACATGAAAGGGAGGCCAGCGCGAGACAGGACTTCTGTGTTGGTCACCCTGTCTCGCCGGAGATGCCCAGTATACACCTGAGGTTTCTGGGGTGGAAGGATTTGAGCCTAATAACAAGCATTATAAACAAAATAATAATAATGATGATAATAATAAACTTAATAATACTTAACATGACAATAACAATCAACATAATAATAAAACATACTATACTGTTCAAAAAAGGAAACGCAAAATGCCAAGCTGCCGATTTGAAACAATTTATTGAAGCTCAGTGTGACAACACGTTTAATGTGAAAATGACAAAAACAGGTCATCAGTAGGACAGAAGTCTCCCCTGCAATGCTGTGGTAAAGAACCAGCCCCAGACCCTCGGGGAAATCGGCAGGCCGCTTCCAAAGTCAGTAACGGGTGTGACCCCCTCTGGCTGCAATGGTAGCCTGGCATCTGCGGGGCAATGAAGCAATAATGTTCCTGATTGTCTGCTGTGGGATGGCCGCCCACTCGGCCTGCAATGCCCGGAACAGTTCATTTGGAGTCGCTGGGCGTTGGCCCTCACTCTCAGGCGTCTGTCCAAAACGTCCCAAACGTGCTCAATAGGATTCAAATCCGGGGAAAGAGAGGGCCAGGCCAGGGTGTTGATGTTGTTGGCGGTAAAGAAGGCTGTGGTCAGGCGTGCTGTGTGGGGCCTGGCGTTGTCCTGCTGGAACACGGCCCTGGGAGTGGCCATTAGAGGCAGGACGTGTGGCTGAACAATGACCTGGACGTACTGCTGGGCTGTCAGGTGACCTTCCACGCGCACCAGCTGGCTCCTGCCTGTGTTGCTGATGGCCCCCCATACCATGACATTGCTGCCACCATGCGGAGGTGCCTCGTCGACGCAGTTCTGCTGGTTGCGTTCATTAACCCGGCGGTAAACCCTTCGCCTCCTGTCATGGCGCTGCAGCAGAAACTGTGACTCATCCGAGAACCAGACGTGTCGCCAATGGTTCCTCAGTGTCCAGTGTCTGTGTTGCGTAGCCCATTGCAGTCTGGTCTGTCGATGGCGCCCCGTCATTACGTTGCCACGTAGGGCCTGTAAGCCCTCAGCCCAGCAGCATGCAGCCTGTTCCGGACAGTCTGGTCGGAGATGCGACGGACACCAGCGCATGCCTGGACAGTGGACGAGGCCGGCAGGAAGCGATTGCGATGTCTTAGCCGTATAAAGCGGTCCTGGGCTGGCGTTGTGATATGAGGTCGGCCTGACCTCGGGGCATCAGCTGATGACCCTGTCCTCTGGAAGCGAGTCCAAAGTCGGCATATGGTACTGGGGGAGACATTCAAAGCATGGGCCACATCAGTTGCACTCTGACCAACTTGCAAACGACCCTGGGCGTTTTCTCTCTCTGCTGGGCTCAAACGTGGCATGCTGTTTTTTTGGTACGATGTGCCTGCCGGTTGCCAAAATGACCCGGCTTTTATACTGCACTATGACCATGGTGTGTGTGTGTTCACCACTGAGTTGGGCATGCTTTGCAGGCGAAACAACAGAAGCACAACCCAATGTTTGCACTGTCGCACCTGGCCCACAACACGCACGTGCACATAGTGACAACCGGAATCAATGTTATCCTAGAACGTCGACGTTCAAGACATCAGGGCCGGTTTTTGGCGTGTTCTCAACTGTATGGTCCACCCCAGGTGGCAAAAATTCATTTTGCGTTTCTTTTTTGAACAGTATACTACTACTAATAATGATAATCAAGAAACATAAACATACACACAATGATAATAACAATGATAATAATAATAACGACCGCCTTGAAACAAAAAGAGTAAGGGAAAGAAAGGCCGAAAAAAGGAAGAAAAAAAATAGCAAAGGAGGGGAGGGACTAAAAAACAAAAGACAAAAGAAAAAACTTGATAATAAAAATAATAAAAATGATTGCAAAACACATAACAATCCGCATAATGAACATAATCAACGTGATAATAATAAAGGTAACAATAACAAACATAATAAACATTAAGGTGATGATTATGACAAACATAATAAAAAAAACAATAACATAAGAAAATAATAATAATGATAAACCTGATAATAATGAAAAACAACAGCAATAATAAACATGATCATAAGAAACAATAGAATTAATAAAGATAATAATAATGACAATAATGACAGTAATTATGATAATAATAATGATTATATGGCCCAGCCAACGCAACCAACGCCGTCTCAGCAGCGTGTACATGGAAGGGAGGCCAGCGCGAGACAGGACTTCTGTGTTGGTCACCCTGTCTGGCCAGGAGATGCCCAGTATACGCCTGAGATTTCTGAGGTGGAAAGAATTGAGCCTAACAATAAGCATGACAAACATAACAATAATGATGATAATAATGATAAACAAAACAGTAATGAGAAACAATGCTAAACATGATAAAATAGATTAGGAATAGAGTTTTTAGAACTTACCGCCAATGACATTGACAAACAAAGCACAAGACAAGACACGATGCATTTCAACCACTTGGGTCTTCATCAGGCGAAAAAAATAAATCACATTTAACATGTGGGACAGTACAAACTACGAAAAAACAAAAAAAGAATGAAAAATGACTCATCCGTAATGTCCATGAAGGCGGAAATGACATGAGGCCAGGGGTTTTATGGGAGAGGAAACGGGGGGGGGGGGGGGGGGGGGGGGGGGGGGGGGGGGGGGGGGGGGGGGGGGGGGGGGGGGGGGGGGGGTTGCGTCAGGGAGGTGTGTGTGTGTGATATGATAGGGTTGTGTGTCTAGTTTATTAGGATGGTATGATATCTTTGTGATGGTTGTGGTAATGGTGGATAGATAATAATGAAAAAAAAAAAAAAAATGTGTGTGGGGGGATTTAAAGGGGGAAGGATCAAAACAAAATTAAGATTAGATAGATGGAGGGTTGCTGTAACTACTGTATGAAGTGAGTGAAGGGGATGTTGGTGGTGTATGTAAGTGTGTGTGTATGTGTGTGTGTATGTGTGTGTGTTGGTAGGGATATTGCCAACTGATGTGGAAGAGGTGGGTATGTGTGTTTGGTTATTGTTGGATATTGATGCCTTGGGGGTGTAGTGTGCCCAGTTTGGAAATGAGATGGGATTCTTGAGTTGTGCGTTCAAAGCTGTCACTCTGTGACTGCCAGAGTGCCATAACTTTGACATGGTCGATGTTGTGTTGGGTGTGGTTGAAGTGTAGGGCGACGGGTTTGGGTCGGTGGTGGCGGATATCAGCCAGGTGTTCAGCGATGCGTGTTTCAAGTGTGCGTGACGTTTCCCCTATGTAGATCTTGCCACACTGTGTAATAATGATAGTAATAAAGACCGCCTTGCAACAAAATAGTAAGGGGAAAAAGGGCCGAAAAAAAGGAAAAAAAAGAAGCAAAGGTGGAGGGACTAAAAAATAAACAATAAAAACTTAAAAGTAACAAACGTAAATAAACATAATTACAGAACACATAACAATCAGCATAATCAACATAATCAACGTAATAAAAAAACATACAATAACAAACGTAACAAACGTAATGCAGAAGTAGAAAGAAACTCGTGGAGAGCGTGGCAGCAGAGAGTCCGCAGAAGCCCCCTTCAAGCAAGTGTTTCGGCCCTTATCTCATGACACTCCAGGGGGGGTTGGGCCACACCCAGTTCATTACTCCAGATGTCGCTCTGCTGCCCTTTTTTTCCCATCTTGGGACGAGCTTGTGAGTTGATTTTAACGTGGCGACAGCCCTGATGTGGCCCTTTGCGGTCGGCTGGGCTGTAAGCAACATTATCTTATCTTATCCCCCATGCCACAACTAAAAAGGAAGAATATTCATGTCGCTTGACTACTGTAGTGTGAGGATCACTCGGTGAAATAGACAAGGATTGGTCATGGGGTGAAAGTGACCACTGAGAGATAGTTTAATAAGGGCTGGTAAGGTGCTGGTCATGTGTTTTGAACACCGAGTGTGCACTGACTAGGAGGAGGGAGGAAAGAAGTTTTATCCCAGGAGATGGCCTAAAGACTCGAACCTGTCAGGACGTTGGTCAAGGGGTCCTCACCGCTGACCAGTCATTATCAGGTGAGCCATAGATAGTTGGGGAAAGGTACAGGGGAAAACCTAAAGAAGAGAAAGAAAGAATTCATATGTTAAATTGGGAAGCAGGTTACTTATATGAACCTTATTCGTGTTTCAGCCCTTCACCCTTCACCCTGTCAGCTATTTCTCCTCTGATGCTGCGACGACATCTGTTTCCCAAGTGCTGAGACGGGTGTTTAACGATGGCCATGGTGTGGGGAACACACCGATAGTGTTCAGCCCCAGCAATTGAAGACCTCGGGTAGAGGAGTCGGATCTCATCATTCCCCCAGTGACTGGAGAGTTCAAGGGGCAAGCACTTTTTCTGATGTGGGCAGGGCATCATGACGGTATGGGGCGAGCGCTTTTTCTGATGCAAGTATGGCATCATGATGGTATGAATTGTTTGTTCTACTGGTCTGGATCTTGGGCCAATGTTGTGTAAAAGGCCATGACTTTATTTTCTTGGAGGATGTGTGTATTCTTTCTCCGGCAAGGAGGAATCTAGCAAGTCTTTCTTCATATTAATTCGTAACTTGATATATCTGTGTGAAGAGAGAGAAACATGTATAGAATTTGTTTGATAAACACTGGAGTGTGATGAACGTTGTCAGAATTGTTCAATTCATTTAGTAAAGTGTTTTCCCCGGAGGAGAGGGGGAGATGAAAAAACATTCTGTCGTGCGCCTTTTGGTTGACTGGAGGGATTGCGTATGCGTATGGACTAAATGCTGTAATGAATGCGTGTGTGCAAGAGTGACAGTGTGACAGTGGTGACCCCGACGTATCTAGCATTGTTTTTTGCTCCCCCCCCCCCCCCTGGAAAAAAAGAAAGATTTCTATTTGTGCCCTTGGGGGCCTGGGAAAAGAGAGAGGTGTATTTTCATTTGAAAAAAAAGGACTTTGATTTGTACCCTCAGGGGGTTGAGGAAAGAAAAAGATAAATATAAACGTTTCTATTTGTACCCTCAAGGGTTTGAGCGAAGGAAAAAAAAAGAAATTAGTTATTTATTGCGCATAATGTTTGCATTTTTCTTCTTTTCTATACTGACTTCCATAAAAAACGCGAAAGCAAAACACGCTGAAGGTTAGGGGCGAATTTTATTGGTCACAATTGTACAGAGTGGAAGCGAGAATTCAACGTGATTTGATTCATTACACCGGTAATGTGTGAAAATGTCATCAGCAATATGTCTTTGTGTGGAAAATCCAAGGTCACGTGACAAACCAGCTTGAAGTCCTAATACCGTGTGGCCACCATTTGCATGGACAACTGCTTGACACCTGCGGCTCATTGAGTGGACCAGGTGGTTGATGCGTCCCCTTGGCACACCAGCCCACACATGGACGATGGCCTGGTGAATTTGAGCCGCTGTTGCTGGTCGTGGACGCAGGAGGTCCAACCGTCTGCCAAGTTCATCCCAAAAATGTTCTATTGGGTTTAAATCGGGACATGAGGGCTGGCCAGGGCAGCACATTGACGTTGTTATGCTGAAGAAATTGCTCGGTGGCCCTGGCTGTGTGTGGTCTTGCAATGTCCTGTTGGAATGTTCAGTTTGGGTGTTGCGCAAAAAAAAGGAACGACATGGGGTCTGAGCACCTGGTGGATGTAGCGCTGTGCATTGACACCCTGTCCGCGACCAGGACCAATGTTCTGAAAGATGACTGGTCCTATGGCGTGGTTAATGCCAATTGCACCCCATATCATAACGTTCGGGCCTCCCCAGGGGTTCCGCTCTACCACACAGGAGTCGGCATAGCGTTCACCAGGTCGACGCCATATTCTGACACGACCGTCGGCCATGTCAATACAAAAACGGCTCTCATCTGAGAACAGTATGCATCCCTACTGCTGCCTGCGCCAGTTGATTCGGGCTTGTGCCCACTGCAGCCTGTCCTGCTGGTGTCTTGGTGTCAGTACCGGACCTCTGTGAGGACGCCTACATGCCAGTCCGTTCTCCTGAAGATGCCGCCGCACAGTGTTGAGGCTGATTCGTTGCTGGAGATTCCCAGGCACCTGTCGAGCAGTGTTAGTGGCTGTTTGCCGCCTGTCCCGCAGATGGGTTCAAACAAAATGGCGATCTTCTCTTGGTGTGGTGACCCGAGGACGGCCTGGCCGGGGACTATCATCAGTGGTACCAGTGACTCGCATGCGGTGCTGCAGACGATAGATGGTTGAGATGTGGACGTTAAAGATGTTGGCGACCTGCCTGGCATCCACACCAGCCTCCAGATGGCCAAGGGCACGATTGCGTTCCACTGCTCGTAGTCTTGGCATCTCTGTAGCGCTCAGACGGCAAGTCGTTATCTGAACCTTGTAGCACGGCTTTATAAAGGCTGCATGCCTGCCGCTGGTTAACTTTGCTCTGCATGGTGTGCACGTGCCTCACATGCAGCAACCAGTTTGCCATTTTTGTTGACCCTCCAATGCCGGGAATGATGTGTTGCTCACACAATTTTTTCACTGCACGTGAGTCTTGGACCCAAACAACTTGCCACAATGGTTGAATATTGTATATTCCCCCCTTTTCACCCGAAAAATAGCCTTTAAATTTTTTGGCTTTTTTTTTAGGAATCAGATATTTTGTGTGTGGTGAAATTTTTTTTTCAGTGCGAGGGGGACTTCTCCTCTTTTGACTGAGTTTTGTAGTTTTTCCCCCCTTTTTTTTTTTCCCCCGATCGGTAGCCCCACCACTTTTTGTACATTGAGCGACAGTTCCAAGAGGGGGAGCAGCCGGCATCCCATTTGTCCTTTTCCCAGACGTGACCCCACCGTTTCTCGCTACATGAGGATTTTTTTTTGCTTTTGGGGAGTTTTGTGCATTTATTGTTTGATTGTTTACTATTTTGCTTTTATTCTTAGTGTTGGTAAAATTTGTGTATCTTTCCCCCCTCCAGTTTTACGGGAAACATTGACCACTAGGGTGCTGTTAGGGCCTCTTTTGTTTTTTTCTTGATTTTATCTCGCTACCCCGAATCTGTGTACCTTTCTTTTCCTTTTCCCCCCCCTTTTTTAAAAATCTCTACCCCTTTTTTAAATAAGCCCCTATCTATTTTTTCTTTTAAACATTTTCATCTTTTAGGTGGGTTTTCCGTAGTTTTGTTTCTCCCCCTCCTTTTAATTTTTTGTTTTTCATTTTTTTTGTAAATTCTTTTTCTTTCGTAAAGGCGATCCTTTGTTTTGTGAATTCTTTTTGAAACAAGTAAAAAAGAAAAACAAAAAACAAGAACTTTAAGAACTAAAACTTTATGAAGAATTTTTTTCCCAAAAAAACCAATTTATGATTGTGTTTTCCCCTTTTCCTGGGGAAAAACGTTTAGCATTGAATTTTTTTTTAAAAAAATTCCAAATTTGATACCCGTTTCGAAAACAAATCATTTTTGGGAAAAAATATTTTTGGCTGGTTTGGAAAAATACTTTCCATAGGTTCTATCTTTCCTTTTTATAAGCTTTTTTCAGTTACACCGGAAATTAAATTCTTTATTTGTAAATATTTTAATGTTTGTTGTAAAACAAAAACATCACATATATCGCCTTATTTTTATTCATATTAAAAATTTTGTGTTATATCTTTTTGACAGTTCTTTATGGTGATTTTGCAAAATATTTCAACAAGCGGAATGCTTGGCTTTGTGGAAAAAATTCCCAGCTAGGGAACAATGCTAGAGAGGGCAACAGGCAAAGAAGAGAGAAGAAAAAAAAGGGAAATAGAGTTAGAAAAAAAAAGAATACGAGGGAATCGAAGAAAAGAAAAAGAACGTAAATTTTAATTTGGGGGCAGTTAAAAATAGAGACCGATTGAAATTAAAAGACAACAGGCTCGAGGAACCCCCCCGGCTCCACCGTCATTTCCCCAAGCGCGCCTAAAACCAAAAAGGCATATATTCCAAAAGTTACCCCCTTTCGGGGAAGAAACGGTGACGTCGATAGTTTCCTTTTCGATTTAAGGTCACCAACCTTGGGTTTGGCAAAGGGAAAAGGGAATTGATATTCGTCATTGTTTAAGGGTAGGGGTTTTGGCATGTACCACACATCCGGCTAAAAAAAAATTTAACTTGGGACCAATTGAAAGAAAACTCAAGAAATTTCAATTTTCTGCCGATTATTTTCGCGAACTTTTCCCCGCCTGTGTGCTTGACAAAGGAGAATTGTTTGTCTTTCTAATTGTACGAGTCATTGCTTAGATGATGGATCGTTTTATCAAAAACAAACAAAACTTTTCAACACTGCGAGGTCTCTTTCTTGGGAAAACAATTTTTCCCAGAGGTGACAAAACGGGCCATTTTCCCTTAAAGAAAGGAAATTTGAAAAGCTTTTGGGGAAATGTCAGAGGGCTAATCAGTATTCTCGTCACCCGGATAAGGGCATGGCCGCCCCATCTCAAAAAGAAGGGCCCTGAGTTTTTTTTACGGGTTCCGCGTCCCCCATTTCTTTAAAAAGAGTAATTGCTTGCAGCCATACATTGTGGGGCTGCATAGCCAAGGGGCCACCGAAGGTATTAGTCTTCTTTGTGAGTTTTTCCTGTGCATGGGGGAACAAAATGTCACTAAAAACATGTCGTGCTGTTCCCGCTGATTTCCACAGCTTCAGCAGCTGAAGAAAAATACAAATCGAACTGGTAACATGCTTTTAGGGGTTGTTATGGGAGTAATCCCCTTTTTTAAAATTTTTCCCTACTCATTTAAACAGAGCTGCACTGTCCCATAAATCGACCTTAACTATCTTTTCCCCGAAGGTACAAAAAAAAGTAGCCGTTAAATGAAGCCCTACATATTACAATTTCCCAATAAAAGTCCACAAGGTCTTAAAATGACAGTTCCTGAACCCTTTTTAGGTAAATAGGGGGTTTTTTTCAACTGAACATTACTGAAGATAAAAACGGGATAGTTAACCTGAAAAACGTGTGGGGTTCATCACCGAAACACGACGTTATACCATTTTTTTCCCAAAAAATGACCAGTAAAAACTTTCACTGTGCGTCACAAGAAAAACAAGGTAGGAAAAAAATTTTGACATTGCCACATTTGGGTTTTCAGCCTTTGTCATACAATAAAAATGCGGTGCCCCAACATGGCTTTCCCAACATGTACGTGATGCGCTTTTTACAAAATAACCGAGAGGGCCCAAAAAACACTTGCTGCAGGCTACGTGACCCCTTCAAGCCCCCACCACTTTGCAGAAAGAGCATCTGCTCACGTAAAAGGATATTGGCTTTTATTCCCCTCAAGTTACTTCAAAGGGGGGGACTAGTCTCAAAAAATTCCAATCTACTTTAAAGAGGGTGACTACGTCTCAAAATATCTCAATCTACTTAGAAAATTTCTTCAGGGGCCCGACCGTCTTTATCAAAAAGTACGCGATCTAACAAACCTTTTGTTTTCACTTTTTCCATGGGGGCACGATCTAAAAGGCCCCCTTTCGTTTCTGAAAGTAAAATGCATGTCTGAACTGGATGTTTCAGTATTTTTTTCCGTGCTTTTCCCAATTCTTTTTACCTCGATTTTTTGCAACGTGGTGCGGTTGGTTTAACTTTAGGGCACCCCGTTTTTTATTTGTGGTAATGGGCGTTTATCTAAAAAGCCTCTTTAAGGAGGGAAAATTAAAAAAGAAAAATTTCATCTGTGAGGTCCCTTTTGCCATTTTTATTGAGAATGGGCGGGCTAGGGAAGGGAATCTTCCCTCTTTGGTCTCATGCATCATTTACAATCCCCCGGGGCAGGGGAAATTACAGGAAAGGGAAAACGTCATGGCGATTTTGTTGTCCTGTATGAATATTTATGGACAAAAGTAACTGCCAAGGGGAAAAACTATTTCTGCTGTTTTGTCTTTTTTTATGATCCCCGTGTGTTTACATTTGACAGGGAAATTTTAGCTCTGCCTATTTAAATCAAATATATTTAAACTTAAATTGCTTGTTGAAGTGACTATTTTTTTAAAGCAAAAATACTTGATGTTGAGTATTTCACATCTGTTCTTTGCTTTATTCCTTTGTAACAAAAAAAAAATCATCCCGCACTATTTATTCTAACTGCTTGTGGGGTGAATATGATTTTCCAAGCAAATAAACCCTTTTGAAATGTATACAAAATTTTGATTGTGTTACACAAACCTTTTTTTTTTTATAACTTTAACAATGGGAAAAATGTTTGACTTTTTAATGCACTTAACATCAATTGGGAAAAAAAAAACTACGTTTATTTTTTTTACATGTCTCTTGGAAACATTTTACTTAGAAATATTCCATTTTTCATGAGGGTTTCGAAAAATGAGTGAGACAAAGGTAAGAAAAAAAAAGTCTTCACATTTAACTTAAACACAATTATTTCTTTTAATTTTTAATAAACCCTAATTTTTTTGTCCTGTAATTTTTGGAATATAATATGACATGTGGTGAAATAATGATTTTTTTTTTTTAAAAAAACAACTTTTTTAAACAGGTATTTATGGGGACATGAATTTATTTTTCGTTTATGACTAATCTAGTGAATATGTGTGATGGATACACATTTTGTGATTTATGGCTGAAGATGTGCTTTTTAAATAAATTGTATATCTTCACAAAAACATTCTGGGGAAAAAAAAAATTTTCCCCCCAGGATGGGGGGGGTATGGACGTAGCCTACATCAAGACATGTGACGCTCCATACATTTAAACTATGATGAACATTTCCCCCCTGCCACAACTAAAAGGAAAAATATTATGGGCTTACTAGGGAGAGACGTCCCCAAAAAATTTTGGGAAAATCACTCGGAAATAACTGGGGTGGTCATTGGGGGGAAAAGGCCATAGAGATGTTTAATAAGGGCTGGTAAAGGGGCTGGCATGTGTTTTGAAAACTGATGTGCACGACTAGAGGGGGAGGAAAGAAAATTTGTTTAGCCCCGGGGAAAGGCCCAAAGACTCGAAATGTCAGACGTTGGCAAGGGGGTTTTCACGCGACCAGTCATTATCAGGGGAGCCTTTAAAGTTGGGGAAAAATACAGGGGGAAAAACCCAAAGAGAAGAGAAAGAAAGAATTCCCTATGTTAAATTTGGGAAGCAGGTTCTTACCGAACCCTTTGTGTTTCAGCCCCTTTACCCTTACCTGTCAGCTATTTTTTCTCTGATGCTGCGCGACATCTGTTTCCCAAGTGCGAGCGGGTGTTTAAAAAGGGCCATGGTGTGGGGAAGAAAACCCTAGTTAGCCCCAGAATTGAAGACCTCGGGGAGAGGAGTCGGATCTCATCATTCACCCCGGATGGGGAGTTCAAGGGCAAGCCTTTTTCTGAGCAGCGGGGCATCGACTTGGGCAGCGCTTTTCTGATGCAAGTGTGGCATCTGATGGTATGAATTGTTTTTCTACTGGTCTGGATCTTGGCCAATGTTGTGTAAAAGGCCATGACTTTATTTTCTTTGAGGATGTGTGTATTCTTTCTCCGGCAAGAAGGAGAATCTAGCAAGTCTTTCTTCATATTAATTCGTACCTTGATATACTCTCAGTGTGAAGAGAGAGAGAGAGACAGAAACATGTATAGAATTTGTTTGATAAATACTGGAGTGTGAACGTTGTAGGAATTGTTCAATTCATTTAGTAAAGTGTTTTCCCCCAGAGGAGAGGGGGAGAAGAAAAAACTTCTGTAGTGTGCCTTTTGGTTGACTGGAGGATTGAGTATGCGTATGGAGTAAATGCTGTCATGAATGCGTGTGTGACAAGAGTGACAGTGTAACAGGCCGAAAAAAAAATTAGCAAAGGCGGAGGGACTAAAGAAAAAATACGATAAAAACTTAAAAATAGCAAACATAAAAAAATGATTACAAAACACATAATCAGCATAATGAACATAAGACAGAGCATCGTTGAGCACGAACAAAACAGTTTAACATCGGAGATTTACGCCCCCCCCCCCCCCCCCCCGACATTTTGCACGAGCTCCTCTCATCGAACGAAACAGCTGTGGCATACTTGCCACCAAGACCCACTTTGGGGCACCAACTGATTTCCAGACACTCAGTGGGGACACATTCTTACTAATACCGCGTTCCGCTTCCATGGAAGTCTGTCAAACACTTTAAGGTTAAGGTTAAGGTTATGATTTCTCTTGTTTAAAAGGAATTCAGGAATGGAAAAAATATATCTTGATTGTCACATATAAATGGTATAAATATCACGTAACAAAATTTCGAACGAGAACACTGAGCCTCGATGCAAACAAAAAACTGGTTCGAAGCATCGGACAATAAAGCTTGCTCCATGTGTGCAGATAGAAACAACATTAAGAACGAAGTACATTTTGTTTCTGATTGTCCTGCTTACACAGATATTTGAAGTAGATGTAAAATTTTCAGTGAGCCAGCGGCACATAGTCAAGATCTCATAGCAATTCTATCCAGAAAGAATGAACAATTCGCCACATCATATATATATATTATATATATAATATATATATATTGAATTATAAACAAAGCTTGCTCTTATGTCTTAGATTTAAGAAATAAGGGGAGATACGCATTCATACCTGCAGTGGCAGATGATTCTGCCTAACTAACAGTATGTGCTTGAGTGGGTGGATGGGGAAAAATAATAATAAAATAAATGCTTCTCAAAATGAGCCTTCAGCAAGCTTATATTCTCCAAGGGAGAGACATCCTCCAATAGGGAGGGGAACTCACTAACATATAACTCCTGGTCATATACCGATATTTCGAAACTTGGTGGTTTCTCCTCAGTGACCGCGGAAAGTGGTAATTTGACTCCTCTGCCTTTTCAGTTTTAAGAAGAATGCAATCCCAGAAAAGGCTGGTATGCAATACCGTAGTATGTTTGTTGAGTTTTCAAAAAACCACCAAAGGTGCCATCTAA
>CM031606.1:74973574-75006074 GCA_018398815.1 Conus ventricosus
CACAGAACCTTGAGAAACTACTTGTCAGATCTGAGCCTTCCCGTCCTGTCGTCGTTACCATGGTCACACTGTCACGAGCTACGCGCAATCGGTTCGCGCTCTGTCATCAGCAGTCAGTCTGTGTTGGCGACAGTTTTGGGGTTTGTACAGCGCGCTTAAGTTGGTTCACTAGAAGTTTGTTGTTTTAAACCGGAAGGGATAAACCAGTTCGTGTTGGGCCTACTCAAGGCCTTTAGTCTATTTTTAGACCAGGAGAAGTGGGTCAGCCGGTTTTCTGATGCTGGTGGTGTGTGTGCTTGTGCAGGGTCGGGTGATTGTGAGTGAGGGGTGCGTGTGTGTGATGTGTCTGGTGTGTGGGTGTGCGTGTGTGGGTTCCGTTGACAGGGGGGGGGGGGGGGGGGGTCACTCAGGTTTTCTCAACAGGTGGCAGGATTAGAACACGTCTGAGTACGAATCAGCGTCATATTTGCTTTTTTTTGATTTGGCTGGCAAGATGCAGGAGGTGTGGTTCTGAGCCAGATAGTTTTTTTACGGGTGATTTGTTCACCGAGAAGATTAGACTAGTGTCTTGTGGCGTATTGCCTAGCTAGTCTAAGTAGTCCGTGTGTCCACGTTCTGCTGTGGTAGGCGGGAAGAGGAGCCTGCAATACCAGCAGCTGTACTGTTCAGTGTCAGAATGGAAGTGAGTCGTGGGTAGCTGTTATGTAAACCTCACTGGGCCTCAGCTGCGTGAGCGGCTGACAGAACCTTGTTGCGGGTGTGTCTTCGTCCTGTGCGCTTCAAAGTGTTGCTGTTGTCGGCGCGTGGCGTTACTTCTGGCTTGTTGCTGTTTGAGTGGTAGGTGTGGTTTTCATTTTCCGTTCGTCTGGTGCTTTTGGTATATACGTTTCGTGCATGTGGTATGGATGGTTCGTATGTGTGGTGTGGAGGTGTCGACTGAGGGGGATATAGGTGTTCGCTGGGATATGAGTTATTATGGAGAGTTCGCATCCAGTTCAGGACAGGCACTTGAATGTATTATGCAGGAATGTATAGAGCATTAGGGTTGTGAACTAGGAATGATCATTATAGGGTGTTTGCGCTGTGATGGCTGCATTATTGTTGACATCGGGTGTCGGACGTTTTGTTTTGACACTGTGAGTGGGCAGAGGTGAGTAAAGGCTCTACTGGTAAATGAAAGTAAGGGGAATGTTGGGCTCTCGGATGCATTGCACTGTGGTGTTACCGCAGGGTTTTTTCGGCTCGCAGGTTCTGATTGGAAATTTTGACAAGTTTGGGTAAAACCTACTTTGAACTCTGTCGATTCTGCACGCTTCGAGAGGATTGAAGATTAATGTAGGGAGGAGTTTTTGGGGTGGGTTTTATTATTTGCTACGGTTTGGATTGGTTTTTTGGGTTGTGTTGATGGTAGGGATGTATCGGGGTTTCCACTGCTCAGGGTGGTTAGCTCATTGGGGGGCATTGTGGGGCTGATCTTGGTACGGTGAACCCAAATGTGAATGTTGCGTGACTGAGCCACCTTTTTGATATGACGTTAGATTTGTGTGGGGTGGACTCGTGCACGGATCTGCTATTGACTAAGTGTTTAGTCAAGTTGGAGTAAACGGGATTTAACAGGTCTGTGCTCTTTCTCTGATTGACCTGCCAAGACCCCCCTGTTGACAACGGTATCCAACGTTGGGTTGCTGCAAATTCCGCGGAGACTCCTGCCCGACTCCGTCGGGGAACCCGCTGTTCACCTTCCTCCCGGGGTCCGTGTCATCTCGGGCCCAGACGATCCCCAGGTAAACCGTCAGTGGTGACTCGTCCTCGTCCTCTCCGACCCTGTCCCCGCTCCCATTCTGATCCCTTGACCCTAACAAGGGTTTTTACCCTGGTTTTGTCCTCGGGCCCCCCCCCCCCCCCAGCCCCGATGCCCCATTGACCCACAGCCCCCCTGTCCCTGCCCCGCCCTGCGCGCTGCAGCTTGGCTAAGGAGAAGCGTTGCGGCTACGTGGCAGCTGGTAGGCAACTACTCGCCTGCACCTTGTGGCGACCGGCAGGACTGTGACTGAGCACGGGGCTTGACCCGGGGGACTTCGTCCGGAGACTGCGGGAGTGCACTGGTGTTGCGGGGGAGGGCGTCCTGGACGCTGTGTGGTGTGGCCAGTGTCTGGTGGCCAGTGAACTTGTTGGCCATGGTCTGGGGGTGGGACGGTGGTCGGTGTGGCAGGGAGCATCGCGCAGCGACGGGGAGAGTCCAGTGGTCTGGTGGATGGATCGGAAGACGGCGGTGCAAGTGCTTGGGGCACTGAACAATATTTGACAACCACGAGCGGACACACAGGAGATAGTGTTGGGAACGGGGACGTGGTGAGTCTGGGGGAAAACCTGGGGCGTGTAAAATGTTTCTCATGAAATAATTAGTAGTTGGGGTCAGCGGGTCGTTGGCAATGTGGGGTATACAAAATGTGATATGTGTCATGTGCCTATGACCCATGGGGTTTGTCTCCAGGTGCCCCGTGCGGGGCCCTTTGGGAAGTTCTTTCAGGTTTGATTTGGACTGTGCTGTATACTTTGTGCAGATGAATGTTCATGTGCCGATGTTTTCTCATGAACAAAAATTTAGAAAGTTTGGTCAGCATGGCCTTTTGCACGGTGGGGTATTCATTGTATGGATGATATTGCCTGTGCCCTATGACCATGTGGTGTCTCCAGGTGCCGGAGTCCATTGAAGTTCTTTCAGGTTGACTTTGGTCACTGGGCTGATACTGTGTTGAGATATGCGTCATGTGCCTATGACCTAGGTATGTTTCGGGTCTGCTGGCTGCAGGAAGGACGGGTGTCAGGTGTGGATGCATGTGATTGAGTGAAATGATCGAGGGTTTGGTGGTGGCAGTGTTATTGGTGTGAAAGGGATTGATTAGAGTTGGAAAGTTGTCGTTTGTTATGGTCGGGAAAATGTTCATGTCACAGTCGCGGTCATAAATGTTTGTGAGTGTTAATTTGGGGGTTTCAGCATCTTAGATCTGTTTGGAAGCGACTAGATAGGCTGTAAACTCTGCTGTCATTCTATAGCAATTAGTTCAGGTCTTAGCGAACCTGACATAGGGTGGAGATGCGGGGGAAACGGACGGGTTAGTAGGTTAGCAGAGGACTAATTAGCAGTGGTTACTGGGGATTGTAGGAGTTCGCTTCAAACAGTAGTGTCGCAGGATAAGACTGTGGGCGGTTGGTGGGTGCGTGCCTAGTTGGGTGCGGCACATAAGACAGTCGTGCATCAAGGCGTGTAAGACCTTTGCGGCCGCTGTTTGAGCGAAAGCGATGTAATTGGGGTTGTGTTTATGTGGTGCCTTAATGTAAATGACCGTGAAGCGTATGTGGTGTTGGTTTGTGTGTGGGTGCAAGTGTTGGCTGCTTGTTGTGTTGAATGGTTTCATGTAGGTGATCGGATGAGAATTATTGTCTTGGGGTTACCAACTTTCCCGGGGGGTCGTGGGCTGACGGGGGTTGCTCAAGAAGTTTTGGTGTTTCATTGATTGTGATTTTTGCCAGTTGTTATTGATGATTTAGTGATGTGGGTTTTTTTTGTTGTTGCTTTGGGATTTGATGCACTTTTATGTGGGACCGGTGTGATAGGGGGTTTCAATATCAAGTAGTGAGGTCTGAGCGCATGACCATCGAGTTTAGGAATCAGGGGGGAGTATTTAGGCCGGGGGGTGCTGGTGATAGAGTGTAGTGTTTGTTGGCGGTGCAGTTCATTTGCCGTTAGTGTATGTCCGACGAGGATCTTACGGAGTGTAGGCGGAGAGCTAGACAGCTGGTGTGCGAACGTTGAGGAGTCTAAGACCGTTAGAGCATAGGAAAAAGGCTATGGCATCTAAAGGGAGGAAACGGAGGAGCAGGTAAAGATAGGCTTAAGGCTGAAGGAGACAAGTATGGCTTCACGGGTCAGGACCTGGGGGCGTATATGCTCCAGGGGTCAAGGAGTTCCATGAGAGACAGGAACGGAAGACTAGGGAGGAAAAGGAAGACCAGGAGCGAAGAAGGAAAGGGATCGGAAAGTAGGATCCGGAAGGAGAAGGGGGCTCTGGAATTACATTGTGAAGGATAGAATACAAGTAGAGAAAGACTGCAAGGAGAGGGAAGAAGCGTGGAAGCGGACCGCCTAGCCAAAAGAGCGCAGGAAAGGATAGGCGTGCAAAGATTGCGAGAGAGGATGAGGGAAAAGAGGATGCTGAAGGAGAGGCAGAGGTTGGATTTGACAGAGCGGAGGCAGAGAAGAAAGAAGAGAGCAGAAGGCACAGCGAGCTGAGCGGAAGCACATAAAGATTGACCCGCTCAAGATGACGACGACGTTGATGCTTACATCCGTCACTTTGAGAGGGGGGCCGAGCTGTGTAATTGGAAGAGGGGCGTATGGGCCTGCCAGTTTGTTGCTTTACTGCAGGGAAGGCTCGGGAAGCAGTGTTGCGGATGCCCGCACCGAGATGGGGGATTATCAGAAGGTCAAGCTGACCCGCTGCAGTTTTTTTCCCCGGGTTTGACGCAGATGCAATAGGCGGAAATTCCCAAATTGGAGGAAGGGACGTCGGGAAAACCCTTTTGTCAGTTGTTGGGCCCGAATGCGTTCAATTTTCTCTCTGTGGGTGCATAGCGGCCGGAAGGATGAGGGGAAGGTAAGATGTAGTCGACATGCTGTTGCAAGAACAGTTGATCAGGGCTTGTCACCAGACCATGTTGAGGGAAAAAGAAAAGAAACCTAAGACGCGGATAGGTTGCTGCTGAGGCTAAACCACTGTAGGGAGAGGCAAGGCGTTCTGGAAGGGAAGCCCGCAACGAGAGGAAGGGTCTTTCCTGGAGATGAGCTCTGAGAAAAAGGAGAAAGCGGACAAGCCGACGGACAAGGAGTCGGGACCCACGGGCGCAGAAGCCAGAAGGCGGGCCTTTTCCCCCGGGGGCCCCGGGTTGCACGATCGGAAATGTTACAAGTGTGGTGAGCCAGGGCACATTGCGAGGGAAATGTAAGGGGACAGGCAGTGGCGCTCGGGGCAAGGTGGAAGCTCAGAGCGATAAGGGGTCCCCAAACTCCGTCCTTGTGCGTGACTTGCGCACGGAAAGATTTCACCCCTAGGTGTAAGGTCAAGTGAATGGCACAGAGTGGATGGGCTGAGAGACACGGGTGCATATTACACCATTGTAGCCGAGATCTGATCCGCCTGACGCCTACACTGGAGAGAACGTGCCATATTTTGGGGCCCATCCCGGTGTCGGCATAGACTGCCAGTGGCAAGGTAGAATTAGAACCCCCTTCCTCGTGGGCCATGTGATGGTTCTTGTGAGAAAAAACCGGTAGAGATGTGCTCATCGGAAAAGTGGCCAGGGCCGATCTATCAGGAGAGGCTACCAAGGTGCCGGTCTAAAGCAAATCCGACCTGTGTGGCTGCCGTGCAGACTAAGGGCCCAGGCAAAGCGTGCTACCGAACCACCATCCAGGCTACCGGGCGAGAACAGGTTCTCGATGTGTCGCCAGGGAGGATGCGGAGTTGCAAGAGGGGATCCCACGCTTGCTGCGGCTCGACGTGCCCGCTGAAACTGGGGAACGTTTTCTTGTAGGTAGGGGTGTAGTGTCCTACCTCGTCAGGGAGGGGTTCTCATGAGGAGGTTCCAGACCCAGGATGAAACCTTGTCGCAAGTGTGTGTCCCTCAGGATCTGCGCAAGGTGGTGCTTGAGCTAGCTCATGATGTGCCTCTAGCGGGTCATCTGGGCACCCAGAAGACCAAGCAAAGAGCTCTCCAGCACTTCTACTGGCCCGAATGTGCCAAGATGTGGCTCGTTATTGTAGGTCATGTGTGCGATGCCAGAAGACGACCGACAAAGGGAGGGTGATGCCAGTGCCGCTGGTCAGAACGGAGGTGTCAGAGGAGCCATTTGAAAAGGGTGGGTGGGGACCTCGTGGACCCATAGTGCCGATGTCAAGTCAGGAAACCGGTTTGTGCTGGTAATGGTTGACAAACGCGACCAGATACCCTGAGGCTGTGTGCCCTCCGAAATATTGACACTGTCACTGTGGCTGAGGCACTGTTTACAATGTGGACGCGCACAGGTATTCCCGAGAGGTGCTGTCAGACAGGGCACATAGTTCACCAGCGCCATGATGGGGAGGTGCATCGACTTCTCACAGTCAAGGGACTGCGCACTACGCCTTACCATGCTCAATGCAATGGCCTCGGGGAAAGGCTCAAACGGCACCCTTAAGAAGATGATCAAGCGTTTGGCTATGGAACAGCCCAGAGAGTGGATCGCAGATCCCTGCGGCGTTGTTTGCTTACCGGAGGTACCCCAGGCAAGCACAGGCTTCTCGCCATTTGAGCTCCTGTACGGGAGGAAGGTTCGGGGCCCCCTGAGATTGCTGAAAGAGATCTGGACGCGGCCAGATCAGCCAGAGGTGCGCACCGCTGCCGAGTACGTGGTTGACTTGCGGAACCGTATTGCTGACTCCTGTGAGAAAGGCGAAGGAAAGCCCTGAGTCAAGCGAGCAAACAGCAGAAGAGACAGTATGATGCCAAGGCTAGGAAGCGCGAGTTCATGCCAGGAGACAGAGTGCTGGTGCTCAGACCCACCAAGCATAATAAGCCCAGAACTCACGTGGAAGGGACCTTACTCCGTGCTTGAAAGGCGTGGGGAAGTAGACTACAAGGTACAGCTCGAGCACGAGACTAAGTATATTTCACGCCAACCTCCTGAAGAAGTTTGTAGAGAGAGAGAGAGAGAATGCTACCAAGGAGGCGAGGGTTTTCCCTTGAGAGCAGTGGTTATCCAGGAAGTGGAGGAGGAGGATGTCACGATGGTGACCAGTAAGACATCCCTGTGATCCCGTTGGAAGCGACCGAGGGTGCTGCTGAGGTGAAGTTGGGAACTCGTGACCCAGCGTTTGCGGCGCGACTGAGGTCACTGGCAGAGGAGTTTGCTGACATCCTCACTGACCTACCGAAGCGTACCAGTTTGGAGGTGTGCCACATCAAGCTCACGGATGGTCGACCCATTAGGTCTAAGGGCTTACCCCATTCCATACGCGCAGAGGGACACGATCAAGGCGGAAATTGAGGCCATGTTGAGGATGGGGGTGATCGAACCATCCACGTACGCCCTACGCCTCCCAATGTTCTGGTCAAAAAGAAGACGGGAAAATAAGGTTCTGCGTGGATTACCGCAAGCTCAATAAGTGGTTGAGTTTGACTCGGAACCTATGCCGGATATTGAGTTCCTGTTTGCTAAGTTGGGTGAGAAGCAGTACTCAGCAAGATAGATTTAGCCAAAGGTTATTGGCAGATACCTGTGGCTGAGGAGGACCGCCCCAAGAAAACAAGCGTTTGTTACAACGCAGGGATGCTACCAAAGGGGTTTTTTGGAAGGGCATGCCGTTCGGTTTTTATTTTTTTTATTTGCACGTCCCCGGGGCAGTTTTTCCAAGGATGATGAGAAAGCTGTGTTACCGTTGGGGTCTGACCAGGGTTGACAACTTTATGACGACATCCTCGTGGCGACTGAGATCGCCAGGAGACATCTGTAGGTACTAGCGACATCCCGTTCGGAGACTCAGAGAGTGCTCGATTGCTGCAAAATCCATCCAAATGCGAGTTGGGATGCAGAGGTCCGAGTACCTCGTCACAAGGTGGGGCAAGGCTGTATTACTCCCGTGAAGACAAGATGGCCAGGATCCGGGAATGCACCAAGGCCTGAGACGAAGAAGGGGGTGCCGAAGTTTCCTGGGGTTGGTAGGCAACTATCGCCGTTTTGTTGCCTCGTTTTGCTGAGAATAGCTCTGCCGTTGACCAACCAGACAAAGGGTGGCGAGCCCATAAGGTGCGTTGGACGCCCTTAGTGCGATGGAGGCGTTCACTATGCTTCACAGCAAAGTTTTTACCCCTCCCGTATGCAGGTTACCCCTTCCCGGAGTGGTTTCATCTAACAGACTGACGCGTCGGACAACAGGAATTGGGGCTATTCACTGCCTGGACAGCATGGAGGAGTAGTCATCCTGGGCTTTGCGCGAGCAAGAAGCTCTTCCAGCCGAACGGAAATAACCCAGTCATCGAGAAAGAGTGTCCCTTCTCTTGTCTGGGGTGTTGAAACAAGTACCGCCACTACCTTATGGAACGCCTTTCGTGGTCAGTAGAATACCCACTCACCGTTGCAGTACCTAGAACGAGTCAGATCAGCAGTGGAAGAAGTCACTAGTGGGCACTCCAGTTCAGCCATACCAGTTTCGGTGGGAAGCTATTCCTGGAAGGCAGGAATGAGGCAGCTGATTTCCTGAGTCGGCTGTGACATACGGTTTAACACACCACAACACTGCGTTTATGAGGTGACAGATTAAACGAGATTTTAATTCTTGGCGAGAAATGTCCGTCTGAGCCTTCTCCTCCCTCCCCTCCTGTCCGATTCGATACCATGGTCACACTGTCACGAGCTAGACGCGCAATCGGGTTCGCGCTCTGTCACAGTACAGTCCAGTCTGTGTTGGCCGACAGTTTTGGGTTTGAACAGTGCGCTTAAGTTGGTACACTAGAAGTTTGTTTGTTAAAAATAAACCGGTGAGGATAAACCAAGTTTCGTGGTTGGGCCTAACTCGTTTGATTTGGTGAACGCCTTTTAGTCCAATTTTTAGCCCAGGAGAATCGGACAGCCTGTTTTTCTGATGCTGTGTTGTGGTGAGCCATGTGAGGTCGGGGGATTGTGAGTGAGGGTTGCGTGTGTGTGATGTGTCTGTGAGTGGTGTGCGTGTGTGGGGGTACCGTTGAACGGGGGGGGGGGTGGGGGGGTCACTCAGGTTTTCTCAACAGGTGGCATGATTAGAACACGTCTGAGTACGAATCATCGACAAATATGCTTTTTTTTTTGATTTGGCTGCAAGACTTCCGGAGTGGTGGTTTCTGAGGCCAGATAGTATTTTTACGGTGAATTTGTTTCACCGAGAGTATAGACAAGTGAGTCTTGTGGCGTTAATGCCTAGCTAGTCTAAGTAGTCCGTGTGTCCAAGTCTGCTGTGTGTAGGGGGAAGAGGAGCCTGCAATACAAGCAGCCTGTACTGTTCAGTGTCAGAATGGAAGTGAGCGTGGTAGCTGATATTAAACTCACGGCCTCAGCTTTGCGTGAGCGGCATGGACAGAACCTTGTTGCGCGCGGTGTGGTCTTCCGTCCCTGTGCGTTTTCAAAGTGTTGCTGTTGTCGGCGCGTGGCGTTACTTCTGGCTTGTTGCTGTTTTGATGGTAGGTGTGGTTTTCATTTTCCGTTCTTCGGTGCGTATGGTATATAACGGTTCGTGCAAAATGTGGTATGGATTGTGTTCGTATGTGTGGTGTGGAGTGTCGACACTTGTGAGGGGTTATAGGTGTACGCAGGCATCAGGCGTACATAAGTCGACGTTCGCAACCATAACAGGAACCGGCACTTGAAAGAATTAAGCCGGAATGTATAGAGCAATAGGGTTGTTAAATTAGGAAAGATCATTATAGGGTGATTGCGCTGTGACGGCTGCATTTTGTTATGACATCGGGTGTCGGACGAATGATGTTGACACTGAGAAGTGGGCAAGGGTGATGTATAGGTCTTGTCCCTAACTTGGGTAAGATGGCAGTAAGGCGGGGGGGGGACATGGTGTTGGGGGGGCTCTTCTGATGGGGGGGGTGCATTTCACTGTGGTATTGGTTGGTACTGCTGCGCGGTGCATGGGTTTTGGGTTAGGAGGGGGGGTCTGGTGGGGTGGTGGTGGGGGGGTGGCGGGTGGGCATGTGGGTTTCATGTTGATTGGAAAATGTTTGATTTTGGAGAAGTGCATAAGCTTGTGGTAAGTAATCCTAGGTTAGGCTGTTTATGTGTGTAAACAACACAAATACTCTTTACTCCGAGGGGTCGCTTTTCGAGTCTGGGGGGGGTCACAGCGTTCGAGAGGGAATTTGGAGGTAGGGGTTATTTATGTAATGGTGTAATAGTTGAAGTATATTGAGTGGAAATGGTAATTTTTTCAATAAATTATATGACATACGGGTTTGGATATGAGTATTTTGTTTGTGTTGAATGGAAAGGGAGTATCTTGGGTTTTCCACGCTTCAGTGATGTGTGTGAGTTATATGCTCATGTGTGGGTCAATTGTGGGGGCTGATCTTGACGCGTGAACCCATAATGTATATGATGTTTGCGTGGAGCTGAGCCCCGTTTGATAAGACGGACCTAGAATTGTTGTGGTGTGGACTTCGTGCCTGATCTGACTATTTGACTAAGTGTTAAGACAAGTTTCTGGAGTAAATACGGATTTTAGACTAAGGGATCTGTGCTCTTTCTCCGATTGACCTGCCCAAGACCCCCCTGTAGTACGACGGGATCCTACAGTTGGGCTGCTGCAAATCTCCGCGGAGACTCCTGTGACTCCAGTCGAGTGAACCCGCACTGTCCACCATTTCCGTTCCCGAGTCACGTGTCATCTATCGGGGATTCAGAGCAGATCGGCCCAGGGTCATCCGTCAGGTAGGTGACTTTCGGTCCTTGGCGTCCCTCTCCGACCCTGTCCCCGCTCCCAATTTGATGCCCATTACCCTAACAAGGTTTAACCCCGGTTTTGTCCTCGGCCCCCCCCCCCCCCCCCAGACCGATTGTCCAATGACCCAACAGCCCCCATGTCCCTGTCCCTCCGCACTGCGTCGCTGCAAATCTTGGGCGTAAGGTAGGAAGCGTAAGCGCTAACAGTGGGCAGCTGGTAGGCAACAAACAACTCAGCCTGCACCTGTGTGGCGGGATCCGGGCGGAGGGGACAGGGACAGGAGCACGTTGGCTTGAACCCCCCTCGGGGACTTCGTCCGAGAGAGCTGCGGGGAGGCAACTGGAGTTGCGGTGGAGGGCGGTCCTGGAACTACTTGGCTGTGTGGGGTGAGGTGTGTGGCGCCTGGTCTGTGGTGGTGGCCGACTTGAACTTATGATGTTGGGGCTGTCAGTGGTCAAGGTGGTGGACGGGGTGTACTGGTGAGGCTAGGGAGCAATCGCGCCAGTACCGGTGAGAGGACCAGTGTCTGGTGGATAGATCGGGAATAAGGAATAGACGTGCGTGTGCAAGTGCTTTTCCCGGCACTGAACAATAGTGAACAACAGCACGAGCGTGGAGAACAACACAGGATATAGTGTTTGGGAATCGTGGAGCGGTGGTGAGTCGTGTTGTGAAACCTGTGTGCTGTGTAAAATGTTCTCATGAAATATATAGTTTGGGTCAGCGTGGTCGTTTGCACACTGTGGGGTATACAATGTATTGATGAATATGTGTCATGGTGCCCCTAATGAAACCCATGTGGTGTCGTCCAGATTGCTGGAGGCCATTGAAGTTCATTTTCAGGGGTTATTTTGGCACTGTGCTGTATACATTGTGCTGATGATAGTGTCATTGTGCCGTAATGTGTTTCTCATAACAATAATTAGTAGTTTGGTCAGCATGGTCGTTGCACGGTGTGGTTATTCATAGTATTGGATGAATTTGTCATGTGCCCTGAATTACCCATGTGGTGTTCTCCAGGTGCCGAGGAGGTCCATTGAAGTTCCTTTCCAAGGGTTGACTTATGGCACTGGGCTGTATACGTCGTGTAGATGATAAGCGTCTCAAAGACCCAATGACGCCAAGGTAGTTGTTTTTTCTATGTTACTGCTTGGGCTGCAGAGGAGAGGGATCTGGTGTCAATGTGTGGAAGTTTTGCATTAGAATAGGTGTGAATATGATTGTTCATAAATGAGCGAAGGGGTTTGGTGGTGGCAATGTGTTTATACAAGGTGTAAAGGGATTGTATTAGAGTTGGAAGTTGTCGTTGTTATATGGTCGGGAAAATGTTCATTCACAGACGCGGTCAATACTCGATGTTGTGTGAGTGCTAAATTTGTGGGTTCAGCAGTCTTAGATCAGTATTGAAGAGGCGACTAGATTAGGCTGTAAACTCCTGTCTGTCATTCTATAGCAATTAGATTCAGTCTTAGCGAACCTGACACCTACTCGTGCGCATGGAGAAAAGGTGACATGATGTTTACAATGTCGTGGTGCATAAGCCGTACAGATACTCAGGTTTCTGGGTCAGAAAAACCTCTAGAGAGGAAGTGGGCCGAGAGTGGCCAGAAAACGCTTTTTTTTTTATTTATTTTTGCAAGATCGACGACAACAAATGAACAAGAAACTACAGACGTTCTTTGATAATCCTGAGGAGCTTTTCCCCTGTAAGATCAGCCAGCGTGTTTTGTGTCTACCCCAGATCTCTGAAAACCGTTTTTGAATCAAGGATGGAATACGTTTTACTACATGATAAAAATGAGATTGAAGGATTCTCGTTGAAATGAGTAACCCTTAAAAACCGGGGGCTCTGGATAAAGTAGACATAAATGGAGGAAGAGAGTAAGAGAGAGAGAGAGAGATAGAGGAGATAGCGGAGAGAGAGAGAAGAGAGAGAAGGGAAAAAGGGAGGCGAGGCCAGCCAGCCAGCGGGGGCAAATATCAACCGACAATAGGGGTTGAACGCAAATACAGGACCATATCCCATTACGCCCATATATGCTTTTTTCATCGTTGGAATCCCGCGGTAATTCTTGGTCTCTGGAGGCACTTAGCCTCGGGACAGAGACAATTCATGTTCTCTGGCCGTACGAACTGGAATGTCGAGAGAACGGGCGCGGTCACATGCATAATCATCGATTTCACCGGGCGTCATACGATCTCTGGCTTCTTTTATTTTTAGTGCGTCGGTCATGTTGTTTGTCCAATCTCTCTCGTCTTCTCATCTCTCTCTCCTCTCTCTCTCTCTCTCCGTGGCGGCTCGTCTGCCACTCGATCTCTCACTCTGTCGACTCTCTCTCTCGGTTCCTCTCATCCTCTCTCTCGCTCTCCACTGCCTCAGGATAGCGTCAATGGTAATGTATGTGATGATAATGTAAGTATTATGTATGTATGTGAAGCATGTATGGATGTGAGAATGTATCTGTATGCCTACAGAATGAATGTCGATAGCTAGATAGATGGCGTTGTGATTATACTCCTCTCTCTCTTCTCTCTCTCTCTCTCTCTCACTCTCTCCTCTCTCTCTCACACACACGCACACGCACACGACACGGCACAACCGGAAACACAGACACGGACACACACACACACACACACACACACACACATACACACACACACGCACACGCACGGACGCGCGCGCGCGCGCGCGAATAATATATATATATATATATATTATTATATCCATATATGTATATCACTATAATTTTATATATATCATATATATATATTATATATATATATATATATATATATATATATATATATATGTATATATATATTGAACAATTTAGCTGTGGGAGAAAGCAAGTGCACGATAACAATTCCTCCATCATTATATCGATCACCTGGCAAAGATTTGAAGGAAAATCATAGTAATGATAGATAGATAGATAGATAGGTAGAGAGACAGACTGACAGACATATAGATAGATAGATAGATAGAGAGATAGAAAGATAGATATGTAGGTAGATTGATTGATAGATAGACAGACAGACTTAGAGAGACAGACAGACAGATGACTGACTGACTGACTGACTTTGTCCTGTCCAGTCCTTCACCTCTTACCGATTATTGATGAAACCTGAGACATGACAATAAAATCCCAATTCTCAAAAACAAAAAACAAACCAAACAAAAAAAAAAAAAACCCACCCCAGAAGGGTTTCCTAGGACAGATGGTAATCAGATGATAAACGAATGAAAACACTTCTCAAGTATTCTCACATAGTATATATGTATAACAAAAATGTGTGTGTGTGTGTGTGTGTGTGTGTGTGTGTGTGTGTGCTTAGTACGTATCATACAAACCAAGCACTCAAACTTTTGGATCCTTATAATAATCTGGCAACCTCAGATCGAGTAATAGGAGTTGAAATATCAGTAATGCATAGTTCATACGAACTACAACTTTTCTTTGGATATTTCCCACATGAATACTTTCTTTATGTATAGCTCTCTGAATACATGACAGTCTAAGAATAGATGATGATCTGAAACAGGTTCTCCGCAGATACACATAACATCAAGAGAAAACTAGATGTTCCATGTGTTCAGTCCTAATTTTGTATTTTTTATTAGCTAAGTGGTAATAGGAAGTGGAAGAGCAGAATAGCCGAGAGTCAAAGAGAGCGCAGAGCAGGTTTTTCTATCAAGTCGTCCACTTGCTTACAAACGTGATGACGAATGAGAGAGAGGACGAGAGGGCGAGTGGATTTTAATACATGTTTTGACGCCTTCCTCCTCATTTGTTCCTTGTCCCCTTCTGAACTCAATCCCAACTCCGGAGGCTGGAAGATGGTCTGTATCTTTTGCCCCTGTCATGACTATCATAGCTGTCGGTGTGCCTGCTGTGTCGGCAATGGTTCTACATTTGAAAAGCACTGAATATAAATTTGTTCAAAACGAAACGATGCCGGCGATTTCTGACATGCCAAAAAACGAAGCGAAAGATGTGATTTTCCGCAAGGCAATTGGATATATGATGATTTCGTCTGTAAGCCATGTACCTGTTTGAAAGTAGGTAGATGTACATGACAGCCGACGTTTTCCAGGACGTATATGCAAAATATATTTTTTTCCCGTTTCACACACACACACACACACACACACACACACACACACACACACACACACACACACACACCCCACTTTTATATCTATATCTATATGTATGTGTAAGTATGTGTGTATATATATGCAGAAAAAGGCAGAAAATGAAAAGTTCAAGAGGCGATGGATTTTGCAAAAGAAAATCTCACGATATTAAATATGCTTAGATACCTTGAACGTACGGCGAGCTAGACAACGCAGAAGCTGCGACAGATAGCACAAATTTTGTTATTTGCCGTCTCGCGAGGCACATTTTGCGTGCGGCGCCTGCGTTGTCTTCTTTGCGGTCCGGGCAAGCTGTATATATTTGGGCTGCGGCGTGAGTGGTGACCAGTGTTGCCGAGCAGTGTTGTCTTGACTGTTGCCTGGAGTGTTCGCTAGGGAGTGCTCAGTGCGCTGAGTGCTGAGAGAGAGAGAGAGAGTTCCCAGGCAGTGTTCCTGGTTTGAGCTCCTTGCCATGGGAAAGAATTAAAGAGAAGAAAAACTCAAAAAAAAAAAAAAAGAAAGTCTCAAGATCAGAGAAATAACAGGAGACACACAGACCAACAGACAAGGACTGGGGTGGTCAAAACTGAATTGTAGTCAAAGGCCAAAGGAAAAGCCAAGAGACATGATGATTCAGGAGATGAGAAAAGAAGACCAAAAAAATGACTCCAAAAAGCAGTCCAGCAGAGCCAGCAAGGGCAATGGACAAGTGGGAGAATGCAGTCCAAAGAAGTCTCACTTGGAATGGCATTTGGCATATGGCTCCTCTCAGGATCAGCTCATTCTCGAGATCTGCATATGACCTTCTGCCCTGCAAACCTGGTGAAGTGGGGAAAAAAACAGACGATCCTGCATGCCCCCTCTGCCGTTTAAAAACAAACAGTGGAGCCTGTTCTAAGCTCATGTAAAGTAGCCCTGGCTCAAGGAAAGTACACATGGAGGCACAACCAAGTGCTCAAAGAGATTGTACAAGTAGTCTGGGCTAGTACCAACACCACAAAAGGAAAAATCAGGACTCCAAAAGCACCCGCAACATTCTTCACGGCAGGAGGCAGCAAATCATGGCCAAGAACAACAGTGCCACTCGGAACATGCAGGCAGAGTCTGCTGGACGGGGCAGATGACTGAGAGTGCACTGCAGACCTCCAGGATGGAAGCGTCACCCAGATACCATCAGCAAGAGTGGCATGAGACCAGACATAGTAGTCCACTCTCAGTCAACCAAACAGCTGATCATGATCGAGCTCACGGTGCCATATGAGAACAGATTGGAGGCAGCTCAAATCTACAAGACTGAAAAGTATGCTGACCTGGCAAACAGCCTGAGGAGAGAAGGCTATCAGGTCAAAGTCCTCACTGCAGAAATTGGAGCTAGGGGGTTTGTAGGAACGTCTGCATACAGCCTCATGAAACAGCTCTCAGTTGCAGGGAGGGAAAAACCAGAGCCCTGAAAGCAATGGCAGAAGCGGCAGAGAGGTGTTCAAGCTGGATCTGGTCAAGGAGGAACAAAAGTGAACTTCATAAGGCTTAAACTTTCCTACAAATATCAGGTGTCCCAGTGGCTCAGTGGTTAGAGTGCGAGTCATTAAGTGAAAAATGAGCATGTCCAGAGGGTCAGGATTCGAATCCCAGCCATGGCTCGTCCCAAGATGGGAAAAAAGGGGCAGCAGAGGGACACCCGGAGTCATGAACAGGGTGTGGCCCAACCCCCGTAGAGTGTCAGGAGATAAGGGCCGAAACACTTGCTTGAGGACTCTCTGCTGCCATGCTCTCCACGAGTTTCTTTCTACATATATGTGTTTGTGTACACACACACACACACACACACACACACAACACATACAATATATATATATATTATATGTATATTATAATATGTATATAGGTGTGTGTGTGTGTGTGAGTGTATATATATACTCCATGTTGCTATTGATTATTACCTTAACTGGCAGACTTAAGGATGGAGCAAGGCAGAAGGCTAAACAATTATATCCTAATAGGTGGTGTGTAAGTCAATAATTCCTGCCATTGCACCTTAGAAGCGCAAGAAGCGACATCTTTTTCACTGTGTGAAGAACTTAAGAAGCTTGCTACCGAGTCCTGGTGGCCAGCTGAAAAGAAGCACTTCCACATAAGCAAGAAGCAAACTCCATATAAATGAGTGAGATATCTGTCACCCAAGAAAAACAATTTTCATAAAACAGGCATGAGAGTAACTAAAAGAGGGGAAAAGAGACTTTAAGGAAAATGGTCAGACACAATTGTCTGAAAATGAGAAGGTGGAGATGTACAAATTGCAGCCTCTTAGGGGGTCTAGAAATAAAAGGAACCAAAATCCACGAGAATGTGAGGTGAAGAACACTTTCAAATTCGCCTCAAAGGTAACTAATGGACAGTTTGTAAGTCAGAAGAGCTTACTAGACGTGACAGGACATGCCAAACGACTTTCATAACATCAGTCTGTGCGGGTCATGCACACTTAGTTCGCAGACTGTCATGGACCAAGCGTCATGAAACTCGTTACGGTGTAATCATATTACATTCGTTGACAGACTTTCACCGAAGCGGAAGGCGGTATTAGTAAGAATGTTTCCCCACTGAGTGTCTGGAAATCAGTTGGTGCCCCAAAGTGGGTCTTGGTGGCAAGTATGTCACAGCTGTTTCGTTCGGTGAGAGGAGCTCGTGCGAAATGTCTAGGGGGGCTTAAATCTCCGATGTTAAATCATTTTGTTCGCGCACAACGATGCTTCTGTTTTCCCTCATTTTGCCTGTCTGTCTATCCGTCCATCACACACCACACACACACACACACACACACACACACACACACACACACCCCACACGGGAAAAAAGCCGATTCGCGCGTGCACACACCACAGGGAAATAAAAAAAAACAAAAGGGTAAAGTGCCTTCTTCATGAGCTTTTCAGACAATTACGGGGGACCTTTCCCTCCCCCCCCCCCACCCCCCCATGCAAAGAATGCAGAAATCAGTCAGTAGTGGATTTAGGCAATGTCAGCATTGTTATTCTTTTTGTTCTTGTTCCCCCTTTCCAGTTTCATCAGAGACTCCTCTCTCCCTCTCCTTCTCTCTTTCCTCTCTCTTCGGTGTGTGTGTGTGTGGGGTTGTGTGTGTGGGGTTGTTTTGTGAATAAAAGCTAAAAAAAAGCGTCTTGTTTCCAGGCACCTGCTCTGTGGAAGGGTTTCTCCCTTTTTCCCTGTGTAACACGGACTCTTTAGAGACTTTTAAAACCCCCCAAAAAGAACATTTTTTCCCCCCCCCCCCGGTTTGATTAACTAACCCATTATAACTGTGGGCGTGTTTGGGGTTTTGACGGCTTGTGTATCTGTCTGGTGTGTGCTTTTTTCGTGTTTGTGTGGGGTGTGTGTGTGTGTGTTTTGGGGGTGCGCGCGTGCGCTGCATGGTGTGTGTGGTGTGTGTTGTGGTGTGTGGGGTCAACTCGGGGTATTCGTAGCCCCCCGGGGGGTTGGACCTTGTGTGGTCGGAGGGTTTGCGGGGTCCAGTACCCCTTGGGCTTTGCGGGCGGGGGCATCAATAGGGGAGATAGGTGTTTTTTTCACATGCTTTAGGCCTGAGGGTGCGGGGTTTTTTGGCCTGCGTAACGGGGTTAAGGGGTTTTATGCCCTGGTAGGGTTTCCCCATTCAGTGGGTAAGGGGTGAGGTCCTGATAAGAGTAACCCCCTTTTTCTCCTTTTTTGTTTTCGCCTCCCTTTTTTGGCCCTTTTCATCTTCGTCTCCCCTTCAATCTTCTTTTCCCCTCCTTTTTCTCTGTGGGTCCCCTTTAAAATCCGCCGCGTTTGCCGGCGGTGCGACTGTGCGGAGGGGAATGAGATCCGGGTGATTGAGAGGGCCACGTTAAAACACATCACGGGGGCTCGGACCTTCCTGAGGGGAGAAACTTTGGCCCGGGTGATAATCGGCCCCTTCGGGGGTTGGGTCAAGACGGGCAGTTCCCCGTGCCAAGTAAACCCGCGTGCCAGCTCTTTTTCCCCGGGAGTTGAGCATGATCAGGGGGATAGGGTTGGTTGTTCTGCTTGGATGTCCTCCCAACCCCTGGAAGGGGTAAAGAATTTGGTTTTTTGGCCCGGGCCCCCTTAGTTGGCCCCAAGGTGGGTGGGTAAGGGAGAGTAAATCACAATAAACAAAATAGATTTCATTAAAAAACCCCCCCCCCAAAAAGGAAGGGGGAAGGCAGTATCCCCTATTTCGGGGAATTTGAAAAGACGTGATTTGCAGGAGGTAAACAGAAGCAGGTTTCTGGGCTCCTGCCGGGGGGAAAGGCGAGCAGGAAAGACCTCTTTCGCCTACCCCTTTTGCTGTACAAAGGGTTTTCATGGTATAGCGGTAAACCAGGCCCCATAAAACGATTGAGGAATGGTTGTTTTTTCTTCAATGCATCACAAAAGCTCCAACGTTCAGAAGGCAAAAAAGTTGGGTAGGGAGTCGGGGTTGATCCCCATAAGAAATTAAATTCACCAAAGGTGTGTTTTCGTGCAAAATCTGGCGGGGGTTCGGGCGGAAATAAAAACGAGCGGGCCCCCCGGGGTTGTGACGGGGTGCGCGGGGTGACAAAAGAAGGGTCAGAGAGGGGCCCAAACCCTTTTTTGACTTCGAACCCGTGCGCCTCCGGTCATAAAAGGTTGGTTTAATGTTCATTTTCATATTGTGCCGTCCCCATTGGGGTGCTTCGGTCCCCGAATTTTGGGCCATTCGGGGACCGCAGTTCGGGGCAAGAGGTTGCGGTGTTTGCGCAAGGCAACCCATGATGGGCCTGTCAAGATCCGGCACTTGTGCTAACTGCGGTGGCGACCTCCCCCCTCTTAAGAAAACTGTCCTTTTGGGGATTGGGGTCGCAATTCAAGCTAAAATGAAAAAAAAATTTCCCTTTTTTTGAACCCCCAAAGAGGTTGTGGGAAAGTCAGACGGACCCTCTTCCTATGCTTCGGCTGTAGGAAAGCCCCACAGTTCCACCGATCATCTGCTGCAGACTGTGACTTTCGTTCTCAAGCATGCAAGTCCGAACTGAAACTTTGGAAGCGGCCCACCACCTTCAACCCAAAATGATTGCCCTGGTGGGGCAAAAAATCCCCACCCTCAACCCCCGCAGTCCCCCAAATCTGTGCTGGGCAGTTTAAAAAACCCAAAAGGTTCCCCCCTCGAACCCTCTGTCCGGGCCCCGTCGGGAAAGGGGGGAGTTCCCCCCGGTGGAGATGGGGGGGAGAAAAGGGAAAAAACCCTCCCCCATCTCCAAATCCCCCTCCACCTTCTCCAAACTCCAGGCCTTTGTCACCGCGGAAAGTCGCCCAGGCCCAAAGCCAACACAGTCCGTGAAACTACAAAAAAATTCACTCCTTTGGCGGCGATTCGTGAGGAGTGCTGACCCCTTTCCTTTTCGCCCTTGCCCCAGGGATAGTACAATATTACATTGGAAATCCTGGTAAATTTCCCAAACTTTGGGGAGTGCAGTTGTGTCAGTTAAAAAAACCCTCCGTCGGGGCTCTTCAAAAAAACCAAAAATTCAAACCCAAAAACCTTTCCTTTCTGGTTTAATTTTCTTTAAATACCCCCAAAACCTCCAGTTGGGATGTCGGGGGGTGTTGCCTTCCCTACACAAAACTTTGCTGTTACCCTGTCGCTTGTTACCCCGCTTAGGCGTAGTGGAGAGTCACTCTCCAAAAGACTGTGACCTTTTTTCTTTTTAAACCCTCTTCGTCCCGGGTTTGTCGTCAGGCCCTTGTCCGTCTGATGGAAATTCCTGCCCTTTTTTGTGGGGTGTTTAAAACGGCACCCCTTTTTGGGTAGTCCCGGTACGTCACCCGAGGTTGCTGATGAGGAGCCTTTTCGACGGGGATTTGTGTTGTCTGAACGAGGGTCTGCAACTTACCTCCCCTCTTCCCCGGTTTACTTTTTGTGTTTGGGTTGTCGGTTTTTGACCCCTCGCTGGTCCGGACATGAGTGGCTGTCCTGCATCTGCCGGAAGGACCATTTCCCCGCCCTTTTACAACCTGATTAACTGAACACGTCTCGTCTTCAAAATCTCAAATTTTAAAAAAGCAAATGGGCTTTTGAGCCCCTATTTAAAAGAATTCCAGGCACTGATTTTTTTCGGTCAGCCCCCGCAGAAAACTCTGACTAACCATGACAAAAGTGCTAAAGCCTTATTCAGTGTCTTCAAAAATTCAAAAGCCCAAAAAACCCTGGTTTGATTCAGAAAAAGCCCAAAAAATTTCCAAATTGGAAAAAAGGGGGAGGTAGGTAAAAACGACCCCGGGTCCCAACGCTCGAGCCTCAGAAAAACCCCTGTAATCAAGAAACCCCTTTTAAAATCTAAAAGTCGGCTGGGGAAGCTTCTGCTCAGGCTGACATCAAAAAATTTAAAAAAAGGTGGAAAATCATTAAAAATTAAAGGGGAAAAAACCGCCCCCGTGACCCTCTCAAGTTTCGGATTCTTTAAAACGAAAGAAAGCTTGCTAATTGCTTTCTTCAACCTTGAAAAGAATTCCTCCTTTTTCTAAAAAATCGTCCTTTTGTCAAACACAAAGCCCTAAAAAAAAAATCTCCCTGAATTTTCATCCCAAAACATGGAAAACTCAATTTCCTTTTCATTAAACGAGTGAATTTTGCCTTACTCTCTTTGCAAACGATTCCTTAGGTATGACTACATTTTTAACTATTGAAAAAATTTCCCAAGAAGGGTTTAAAATCCTGTTTCAGGTATAACCACGTGTGGATTTCAGGTTGCTTTCCCCCCTTTGGCGGACAGCCTCATTATTCCCCCCCCCCCAAAACCTGGAAAAAAAATCTTTTAAACCCTCTAACCCGTCCCCTGCTTGCCACTGTGTTGTAAATTGATGGAAAAATGGTCAATGCTAGGTCTTGGAAACCGAAAACCCATGGCTTTTGGGAAAAGAAAGTGTGGTTTTCCCCAAACATGTATACAGTTGACCATTTGATTCGCTGGAAACACACTTGGAACGCTTTTTTAAAAAGAAGCAGCAGTGGCAAAATTTTTTTGACTTGGGAAAGGCCCCAATACCACCTGGGTCGGGGTCTTCATGATTCCCCCGATTGGGTTTTTGGGTCATCTTCCGCTTTTTTTTTCAAAATTTTTTGGCAGAACGACAGTTTTAGGCCGGGTTGGGCCCCCTCCTTGATGTCCCGAGCAGGAGTTGGGTGTTCCACGGGGGGATACTTCTCCGCCCCTTTAGTATTTTGATCAAAAAACTTTTTCAAACAGTTCCGGGGTTTAACTGCTCATTGTTTGGGATGATTTGTGTCTACGCAACTGGAGCCTGTACCCGGTGTCCAGCGCAGGCTCCCCGCTTTGGAGATAAATCCATCGGTGGGGGTGAAACGGTTTTCACTTTTTGCACAAAAAAACCCGTGTTTCACTTCCATAATTTCCCTCAGTTTTTTCCCGATCCGGAACTTCAATAGGGAAACTCTCCCCTTCCAGCTGTTAAAGAGGCCCAAAATTTTTGGGAGTCATTTTGACCAAAAACTTAACTTTTTCAGCTATTAAAACCTAAAACTGCTTTCCAAAAGGCAGAATATTCTGCGGGTCGTAGCACACACCTGGGGCGCTGATAAGAAAACTTTGTTGCATTTCAGACCCCGGTCGTTTCCCAAAAGGCTCGGTTTTTTGGGGTTCGGCTCCGCAAGATCATCTTCCCCAAATCTTGGCCCTATCCCCCATCAAGAGCTTTCTCTGTTTGGAGCGTTCCGCACCACCCCTTGTACGCCCGTACGCGAGCAGGTGAAACCTTTATGTCCAACCCGGCTGAAATGCTTTAATTATTACATCCCACTGTTCTCGAAACCCCGAATCCCCCTTGATGTGTTTTTGACCCCCCGTTCCCAAAATAAGTTTGAAACAAACCCGAAATGTATTTTCCCCCGTTTGGGCTTTGTAGCGTAGTGCGGAAAGCAGGGATAAAGGGTGTTTCCGTTTTCCAAGTTTCCCGGATCAACCCCCAGGACCTTTTTTACACCGAGATTGTTTTGATCTCGCAGCTTTCCCTAAGGGTTACCACTCTCTGGGTCAAAAGGGTTTGTATCGAGCCTGTTCCAAATTCCCCTCCTATCAAAAAATTTTCATGACGGTTCCAAATCGAAGGAGTGGCTGTGCAGCCCCGCCCTGGGGCTCCCTTTTCAGTATTGTTGGAAAATTAAAACGATGCTTCGTCTATTCGCTGAATTTGCCCTTGTACTGGCTTTGAAGATAACTCCATTCTTCGGGAGGGGCTTTTTGGTTCTGTGGATGCGTCAGTTTGGGGGCCTGCTGGCCCCAACTTCAGCACCCCAACTTTTCTTTTTTTTTAACTTTTTTCAAGTTGAAGGCGGGCGGTTTTAACATTATTTGCTTGGGGCCGGCCGTTGGACGGCGGGGGCGAAATGGTTGCGTTTGCCCAAAAACGCCACAAAAGAGAAAAATGTCCCCAACATTTTAAAACCCCCGCCGATGTGAAACCCAAAATTAAAGATTATGTGAGAGACCTTGGCAGGAGGGGTTGGGAAACACGACGAATAACAAACCTTTCAGATCCCTCCAAACCTTAAAGATTTCCCCCCATCTAGTTGGGTGGGCGTAAAGAGGGAAAAAGGTTCTGTTTCCCGGGCAACGGCCTTGTATTTTACCCATTCTTCCCCTTTTTTAAAAGGGAAGAAGTCCGTGGTGCATTTCCATGTCATGCCCCTCACAAAGAAAAAAGTTTTTTTTAGGTGTTGGACTTGACGTGTGAGACACAAACCTTTTACGCGGAGTCCATGAAGATTGTTCAGGGTGTCCCGCCTGAGTGATCCTTGGGTTTTTGAGAAAATTAACATTTTCTCTGATTTGAGATTTTCGGAAGAAGGATTTTTAACAAAATTTCTGGGTTGTTTGTAGAGATGTCATTTAACGAGATGTGTGAAAGTTTTTTTTTTTTTTTTTTTTTTAAATGACTGGGGTTTTATTTTAAGTGGGCGCCCCGTGTGCCCTCTGCGGCGGGTGGGCTATAAACAAATCTCTTATCTTCTTTGTCAGTGGAGGGGGCTAGGCACGCCCAAAACACTCAAGCTTGCTCCCAAACTCATTCATTTCATGCTTGTCCCCTCAAACCCCTAGAAAGTTATAACTTTACTACACATAATCATGGAAACAAACATCAATGCGCATAAGTCAAACAGAATAAAACATTCTCTCCTTCCTTGAACTTCACAAAATCATTTATCTAAATCATCATCACTAACCCGGGTAAAAAAGATTTTCTACTTTACCTGGCCAGTGATTTAAACTATTCACGAATCACTGTCTTTTCTTTCTTTTTTTTTCTTTGTTTCTTTTCACCGTCACTTTCACAAGCACAACACAACTGCTGGCACTGGTCAGGTTAGACTGCTGGCACTGGTCAGGTTAGACTGCTGGCACTGGCGTTGGCCTGTGGTTCTGCTGGACGAAGTGACGCTGCCAGGTATGAGGTCGAACCCCGGTTCAGATTGAACAATGACTACCAGACATCGATCTGTTCTCCTTTCCTTCTTCCTGCATTAACGCATTGCACTCTCGCTCTCTCTCTCCTTCTAGTCTGCTCTATCAAATGGACATGGTTGCTTTTCTTTTCTTTTTTCTTTTTCTTTTTTTTTCCCTCTTCATCAGTTAGCAACTCTCTCTCTCCACATCTCTCCTTAGTCCTTCCTCTGCAGACTCTCTCTAGTGCTAATGCTTAAACTTCACTCCTCCTCTCATCTCTCTGCCTTTCTCTCATGCAGAGACTACTCCCAGAACCTCTTCCTCTCTGTCTGTTTTTTCCTTCTCTTCTCTTCTCTCTCCCCCCCCCCCCTCTCTCACATCTCTCCTTTCTTATCCCGTTCCCATCTGTCAAAGGGTGAGTACCATTGGTCAGAATTTTTCCCGCCTTGTAAAAGGTTACCTCCCTTCTAATTCCATTGGACTTCAAATCGTCACAGTCACATCTACTGGCCTTGCTGTCTGTGGTGGTCAATGGGTCATTTAATTAATTAGCTTGATTTTACCCCCACCACACAATACCTTCCCCCTTCCTACTTCAACCGGCGACGTCTGACTTAACTGTCGGCGCTGGTCTCGAAAAATTGGCTGTCTTAGTCTGACCCAGGCGCCGAGACCCGTCTGGCCAGACCTATTGAGACGTCGGTCAAACCACTTAGTCTGTCTGCTGGACGATGCTGTCTCCGTGAGGACTAAAAATAGTCTCTTCGCTGTGCCTAATTGGCTGACGCGACACATCAAGTCGTCTGCTTGGAACCAGAATGTTTGCGTTTAGACTTATGTCCAATTGAACTGGCTGGCGACTGACCACGAATTCGGTTTTTCTATTTTTGTCCGTGACAGTGTGTGTGTGTGTGTGTGTGTGTGTGTGTGTGTGTGTGTTTGTGCGAGCGCGCGTATATATATATATATATATTTTATATATATATATATATATAATATATACATATACATATATCTATATCTATGTGTGTGTGTGTGTGTGTGTGTGTATGTGTGTATGTGTGTGTGTGTGCGCGCGGTGTGTGCGCTCACGTGCGCGCGCATGTGTGTGTGTGTGTGTGTGTGTGCGTGCGTGCGTGCGTGCGTGCGTGTGTGTGCTTTGAATTAGAATTAGTATTTTATCATGTTGTTTCTGAAATATGTGCTTTGGGCTCTTGCGACGTAAAGAGCTCTATAAATATCGTTTTAAATTACATTACATTACATTTCATATATTGTGGGCCAGACATTCCGCCGATAGAAAGGGACGATCGGTGATGAATTACAATGGGCAATGTCTTGAAACGCCCAAAGTTAAGCATCACAGATCCAAACTGTGGCTGGAACACTGGCTTTTCTCTGCCTGAAGCGTGCATGGGAGAACAGCTTCCAAAAGCAACTAGACGGATGGTGATCCAAGTGCAGTAAAACTTAGCACATGTAAAAAAAAAAAAGCAGCTTGACAATAGAGGATTGGTGTTTTGGCAGAAAGCTGTCAAGAATCCATTTCGAACAATACACAAGGAACACATAACCAATGCAATTGGTGGTGTTTTATGTAACAAGGTAGACATTTCGCAACGTATATCCTTCTTTTGCTGAAGAAGTAGAATTTCACTGCTTGATTTCTGTAAAGACATTACAAAACACTATGACACATTGCAATATAATCTAACTGAATACAATACAGCACAATACGCTGTACACAATACACTATACAATAAAACTAAACAGAGCACGATTGATATAATTCATGACCAACCATAATGCAGCAGATCGTAAAACAAATGTAGGAGATCATAAAAAAGTACAATACCCATTAAAAGATAATATAGCACATCTTAAAATACAACTGAATACACCCTAAAACACAAGTAAATATATCTTAAAGCACAATTCTAAAATAATAAAACACAATGCAGTTTATCCTAAAATACAAGACATTACATCTTTATCCACACACACACACACACACACACACACACACACACACACACACACACACACACACACACACACGTGTGTTGTGTGTGTGTGTGTGTGTGTGTGTGTGTGTGTGGTGTGTGTGTGTCTGGGAGAGATGTATATATCTTTCTCTATGTATGTATATATATATAGTATATATATATATATATATATATATATAATATATATATATAATATATATAAAAATATACTTCAAAGAATTCAGCTCTCCCAGTGGCAGGGCACCACTCCTCTGCAAGGAGTAGAACAAAACATTGCGCACAAGACAACACAGATTATAATACGATTCATGTATTTCGCTGGCCCCTTCACTCAGGGACTTTAAGTCAAAGCTTTCGGCTCTTGGATCGGCCAAAATGGCCAGATATACAGAGGAGAACCTCCCTCCTTTAATAATCAGGGTGAGGGTGATGGGGAAGAGGAAAGCACTCCACCGGCACCGAATACACCCGCAGGTCGGTAGGCAGGACTATAACAATATAATCCCCCTACAAGTTGCTGTCCCAAGATTACAAATGATCATTGTTTTTCGCTTTTTCTCTCTTTTGAAGTACCTAACATGTCACAAGAAAGAATCTTTTTTCTCGTGATAAAGATTTGATAAAATCGTAAACGAAAGTATCCAAACCATAAAATAATGCGGCGGAAACTTTGCATTTTCGCGTTATTAAGACAAATTCCCAAAGACAAGCACTCACCTGACCCACCTGGCAGGGAGAAGATGACAGCAGGGGAGATGGGGAACTTGGCCCTCCAACTCCCACACAGCTGTTTTGGAGCTGAGCGTGGCCAGTCAGGTGTTGTGTCCTATGAACCACACACTCACAGGTCAAAAGGGTTCACAGCCTGACTGGCTCAACAACACGAACATGTCTTCAGCAATAAGTAGAACGAAATGATATGGTATCTCAAATGACCCAAAGGGGAGGTCACCGATGCGTGACAGTTATGAAGGTCATAGAGCAAAATAATTCCTCGATTTCTTTTTATTCTGGATGGAAGGAGTGTATGTATACTTGTTTATTTGTTAAGCTTTAAAACGTGCCTAACACCTTTGCAAATCGTTCTGAACTGGAAATATGGTACTAGGATGAAAGATGATTGTCTCCTATGATTTCCCAAGAATTTTTAGTCTTTGAAATTGACTTATTGTACTACGTATCGCTTCTGACAGGTGTGTTTTAGATTGATAAAAAAAAAAAGACGGAACACAGCGCACTGAAATCAGTCTCTCAGTGCTGCTGCCATAATGATGATATTGTCTTTAAAAGTGTCAGCAAAAAGTGCTTTAACAGGAAATTTCGTTTAAAGGGGTCCTTACCCCTAAATAGCATGTTTGGGTTGTTCAAAAGTATGATCGAGCGTGTTTCGATGTACGTGTTACTTTTCTTCTGGAACTCACTTCTATCCGTGTTTCGGGTCATGCAAGTAGCCAAATCGTGACTCGCTACGGAGATTGCCGAGCACAGTACGGAAAGAGACGAGAGTCGGGGATTCCGCAAGTGACGTATAAATGCCAAGACGACCGTGAATGAAAAACATGTCCCTAAAAGCTTTCGCTATGAGGACGTAAAACTGAACTATTTTCCGGTGATAATGGCAGATGCTCCCAGCTACGAGTCAAGTTCCAACGAAGAGGACATCGAACGTGAAATTTTCACTGAAGTGTATGGAGTTCAGCCGTACCAGTTTGAACCTACAGCTCCTTGTACAGTACCACCTCCCTCGCCATCAGACGCTTGTGTTTCTTCCAGGCAGTTCGACATTATTTTTACAGGTTGACCATATTATGTACATGTACACACATACGCACGACACAGATAGTACATGATATACACATGCACATACATGCATCTGTTCACACACACCACCACACACACACACACACACACACACACACACACACACACACACACACTACCGTAGTATGTAAATAACTTTAAAATGATTATGTGATACACCACATTTTCCTTCAGTTGTTTAGATCTATCAGATAATGCCTTTTCCTTTGAACAGGAGTTTGTCAGCTACTGCATCATCACACTAATTCTCTTCCCTGCTGTAGAAATCTTATTAATAGCTGTTCACTTTCAGTCCCTCTCCCCCCCCCCCACACCACACACACACACTTTTTTTACATTCTTCATTTTCAATCTCACTCCCTCCACTTAAATTCTGAAGTTCCACAATGACAATTAGGATCTGAGGGGTCTTTTACAATATATTGCAGTCAAAGATTCTGGCTGTTATTTTTAAAAACTGATGCGTGACGTGCCGTACATCAGATCTAAGCTGCAGATCTAAGCTCATTATTCTCTTACTCACCAGGGCAGTTTATAGCATACAGACATACCACAACTGCATATATCTTAAAATGCACACTGTCACCATCCTGTATCCAAATACTGATGAATAATTCACTTACTAAAGCATATGGTTGATGGGCGGAAACTTGAACATGCAGGGGTGCCTGATGTTTAGCAATGTCCTGAAAAATAAAAATCCAAACTATTATTCACTGGAGTCCAACAAGCTGTTATTTGTGGACATGGACACTTTCTTGTTAATAAGAATCATACTTTCAGTTTTGTTGGAAACGGCAACAGCAGGGGAAAAAATTAATCACAAACATGCAACAGTTTCAGTGACGGCAGGCAATGTGACTGACTGACTGCCACTATGACTCTGGCATGTGTGACTGAAAGTAACAATGTATGTTTCAGTTTGATGCCAACACTCTACAAAAACCAACAACTATCTTTACAACCAACCATGCACTGAGAATGAAATGAAACACAAAAAGATCAACCACTCATTCCACAAACCTTACTCTCTTTACGTCTCTGAGTTTGGCTCTCTTGCTCCTGACAGAATCCGTGTCACTGTTGCGTTTGAGGCTTGCACTTGCAGCCGGCGAATGAACAGAGGTGCTTTAATACATTTTTCTGTTATAATAGTTGGCACAGCATCCTCTTTCAGCTGTCTTCGGACCCGAATTCCAGCTTCCACATTTACCTTCCAGGTATGTTGGTCTTGGAAACTGCTCTTCAAAGTGACGATAGCAAACGCCATGATAACTGTCCCGAAGAACAAAATGTTTCCTCGTTGTGGTGACAACATTTATCCACAATCGCCTAAACTGGCTGAAAGCACCTGGAAAAGCATGAACGCTTACTCTTTGCTTATTTACTGATGAAATTCCGCAACCAGACACAGCACACATTCGGCCCATCTCACTTCAGCCGAACACGAAGAGTGACTTGCTTTTCTACGTCATCAATCGGGAAACCTTTTTTTTTTTTTTTAAATCGAAATCGAGGCTCTCGTTCCTGTTTCAGCCTCTCGCTTTCCCGGTCCGCAAGAAATGCTGCTCTCACTGCAAAATGAGAGCACAGGCGGCTGATTCGGGGCTGGGTTTCGCAATACGACCACATACCAAAACCGTGTATTTGGTCAAAACAGATTTGTAAAAATGGGTGAGAATCCCTTTAAATGCAACAGAACGATGGCCCGTTACATTCTATCACACATCAAATGGTCGATGAGTTCAAAAGACGTGTATGCTCTGCTTTTAGTGCATGGACGCCACGAAAACGGTTTCTTTAAATTTGACAGTTATTGAGGTTCCTCTAATGAAATCATTTCTGTAAGGAGGATGTAGTGAGGTGTGGACAAGTAACACACAATGATAGTAGTGGTGATGATGATGATGATGATGATGATGATAACAAAACAATAATTATGATAGTAACAGTGATGATGATGATGATGATGATAATAACAATGATAATGATAACAACAACAATAATAATGATAAAAATAATAATAACAACAAAATAATAATAACAATAACAATAATGATACGCCAGGGCTTGAGAGATAATTTGATCATATATAGACAGACATAACTAAACTACTCTGTTTTTTGTCTTTTAGATTGTGCCTGAAAACTGATTGTCTCCCTTTTCATGCGCATCATGTCACATGCTAAGTGATTCTAAAAAATAAAAAAAGTGAACACAATGAACGAGGTGGATTATTAGGGTAAACCTGAACTGGCATAAAGTTAAATCACGGGTAAGTTCTGAGGCCCGAACTGAAAGATGACATCAGGTAAGAACTGGATAATGTATTCATAAATCATGAGAGATGTCACCGGCGTCCGTTGAAACAAGTCATATGATCAACTGGAGTTATTCTGTGATGTCTGATTTCAGTTTTGGACGGGACCATGCTATGCCTTATAACGCCTACATGGATTAAACAATGTTTGGAACATGTCACTGATTGCGGTGTGCGACTTGCATAGTAGTTATTGGAGATATTCACCTGTGATACATAGCGGGAACAGGGTCTGACCAACGTCGTGGTTATTGACCGCTGAATAGTTTCCAATGTCCTCTGTTGTCTTTCAAAGGAACAAGCAAATTCATCATATTTAAAAGAAAAGTCCTGTTCCGCCGAATGAAAGCGACAAGCAAATATAGACAAAACACGACGCGTTTCGACCTATAAAAAGTAGAGAGGAATGAAAACGAGGCTGCTGGGAAGGAGGCGATGTGAGCTGAATAATGACAATGATAATAACAGTCATCATGATGAAGATGACGATGATAATAATGAAAGTAACAACAACAACAACAACAACAACAGCAACAACAACAGCAACAGCAACAACAGCAGTGACAATAATGGTAATAATTATAATAGTGATGAAAAGAATAATAGTAATAATATTAATATAATAATAATGATAATAATAATGATATATTGATCACAAAACGACATTAGTAATTATAACAGTGACAATGATGATGATGAACATGTCAAAAAAAAATTAAAAAAATAAAGAGGATTACTACCACTTTTAGTAATAGTATGATGATATGATGTAGTATGATGTAGTTGTAGTGTTCATAGTGGACATGCAGACAGAAGGGGAGAAAGGAGAGGGGTTAGAGGATAGTCGTACGGCATGGTTGAAATAGCAATTATGATGATGATGATGATGATGATACTGCTACTGCTGCTGCTACTACTACTACTACTATTACTACTACTACTACTACTATACTACTACTACTACCTGTAGTAATATAACAAATATTAGCAATGATAATAAAACTATTATTGATAAAGAAAATACTGAGAGAAGGGAGGAAAAAGAAGGAGAACAAGGAGGGGGACGAGGAATACAGGAAGCAAAAAAAAAAAGGAGAGGAAGAAGAAAAGAGCCAATGGGAAAGATAGAATCTAAGACGATGGCCGTAGTAATGATCATGATTTTAGTAATAAAATGATGATGGTAATTATATAGGAGATTAGAGAGATGGTAGATTGGAATGTAGGAAATATACCAATGCGTAATGATAATCTTAATTATACTAGTCAACGTAATAGTCGTAACAGTCGTGAAGTTGTAACAACAGTTATAACGTTGATAATAGTAATAATAGTAGTATGGTGATAATAATAGTAATCATAATGATAATGATGATGATGATGATGATAATGTTAATATGTTAGGAATACTAACGTTCTTTTATCATAATAATGGTGATGATGATGATGGTACTGATAATAATGATATGATGACAATGATAATGATAGTAATAATGATGACGATGATGTAATTAACAATAATGCTGGAGCAGGATGCTGATGATGATGATAGGAGCGAATGGTGGTATAAGCGACAATAATAAAAAAATCGTAATAGTGATAAATATAGTAATATCAATAATAATAATAAAAAAATGATAATAATAATAGTAGGTGAAAAGGAATAGAACTGATCAACAAAAGAAGTGAAAGGCCAACAGCACTATTGGAACAGGGAAGAAGGACAGGGTCAAGAAACTGAAATAGCACGAAAACAAGGGTTCAGGGACCACATATATACACATACACACACGGACACACAGACACAGAAGACAGACACACGCACGCACATTCCCACAGACACAGACACACAGACACACAGACACACAGACACACACACACACACACACACACACACACACTCACTCACTCACTCACTCACTCACAGACAGACAGACAGACAGACAGACAGACAGACACACACATATTGTCTAATATCACAAATAGTGGATAGACGTTAAATGAAGGACACACACACACACACACACACACACACACACACACACACACACACACACACACACACACACACACACACACATTTAGTTCTCTCTAATTAAATAAAATGTTATATACAACTGCTGCTGCTGCTGCTGCTACGACTACTGGTGATATGATTAGTAATAATAGGACCATCGTAATTATAAGCAGAATGGCGGTGATAATAGTAACAATACTAGCAA
>CM031606.1:75011074-75013882 GCA_018398815.1 Conus ventricosus
AAATATGTAAAAAAAAAATACATTTATAAAAAATGGCTTCACTCGTAATGATGATAGGCGGCGCTGTGGTTAATGCGCTCGCTTTTAGTGGAAGTAATTACGCATTTAGTAAACTGCGAGATGAAGGCGAGAGAAAAAGACATAACAAAGCTGTGGAGCAACTAGCCGCAGCACAAGATCGCTATGAAAGCAGAGAATTGAGCAGTTAGATTTATTAATAACACACTGAAAAAACAGGGGCATGCAGCTTACACATTTAAAGATGTTGATCAAGCAATAAAACAATATTATCTTGTAACAGGCAAACCAATCGAGACATTGCCCCACCAAAATTCAGTGACTTTTATCAACCATCAGAAAAACAAAAGATGCAAGAAATCGGGTTTATTGTCTTTGGTATGACCGTTGTGTATTTTGTTGCACATAATATTGGCTGAGTAAAAATGAACAAAATCTATTATTCGCCAAAAGGATATTGGAAGGGAATAACAGCAATTAAAAAGCTAAGCCAAGCAGCGGGAGTCAGTGAACAAACAGCAAAGAATGGTTATCTAAACAAGCGATTTAGCAAATTTATTTACCTGCGCCCAAACGAATACAGAGACCACACTTTGTGAATACAACTCCAAACGACACCCCTCAAATGGATCTTCTATATTTACCCTCTGATACGATTAGACGAAAAAGATTTAAGTACGCACTCACAGTCATTGACGTAGCTTCAAGATACAAAGATGCGGAACCATTAACACAAAAGAGTGCTTCTGCTGTTGCTGTTGCCATACAACTGATATATCAACGAGGCCCTTTAACTTATCCTCGCATGATTCAAGTCGATGATGGAAAAGAATTTAAAGGGCAAGTGAATCAATTATTGTTGAAACATAGAGTTACCATCAAAAGAGGCATTCCAGGAGTTCACATATCACAGGCTTTAGTTGAAAACTTTAACAAACAGTTAGCCGAAAGACTTTTCTCCTACCCGTATCACAGAGAGCTGATTGACAATTCTCGCAACACAGAATGGGGTTTGAAGACTGCCCTCAGTTTTGCGCGCAATGATAATGAAGAATTTAAAGGGTTAAAACCAGTACAAGCAATCAAAAAACAAACAATAGATGTTGCTGAAGGAGAGCCTTCATCCGGCAAACCATTACCATTTGGTTTGAAAGTAAGGTACCTTTATTTACCGGGGGAAGCAGAAGGGGACACTCGCATTAGGGCAATCGATCCAGTTTGGAGTGTTGACCCGTATGAAATAAAAAGAATTGTAAAGATGAATCCGCCCGTGTATTATTTACGAGAAACTGACACAACAAAACAACCAGCTCCTCAAAGATCTTTTGCGAAGGAAGAACTGCTGATAATTCCGCCAGACACAGTTCCGCTTTAATTAATTTACGTAAACATATTTTGGTTTAAAATGGAAGGCAGAAGGAAGCGCAGAATGAAACAAGAATGGTAAAGGAAGAGACCTTGAAAATGATACGGGAATCATTTCATGCGTGTAATGCTATTAAGGAAACATTTTCGGGGATTAATCAATGCATGCTAAATCATCCAGATCACCTACAACTTAAACCCCCAAATTGGGAAAAAGAATATCTTGAAATAATAAAAAAAATCGAACGCATCAAGCAAACATGAGAAAAGAATTAAATGAATTGGATGAAGCTATGATTGATCTTATAACAAAAGTTGATGAAAAATATAAACCCCCTGTTTATGCGGTCCTCCAGTGCCCGATTGCATATGAAAACTCCGGATTAACAAACACACGTTTTGTGTTTGTTCTATCTAACGACTTCTTTGTTACAACTGTTGTGTTGATCTCATGTAGATTAGATCGCAGTTTTACGTTGTCATGATGAAAGTCTTATTGCCAAACAATGCTTCTTTGTAGTTGTCATGTGATATGTTTGACTGCACAACACTGCGAGATATTCCCTTTGCTTTCTTAATGATTTTCTCCTGGCTCGAAATACTGTACATTTTTGACCTTAAACCAACAAACTCCTTGATCACCTTTCCAGATAATTCATCCTTCATCTTTCCTAAAACCTTCTTATTAGTAATTGAATGCAAAGGCGAATCTTTAGGATAATCGGACGTGTCATACCATCCCGCATGCCCTTTAGCCACTTCGATTTCCATGTCTTTATAGATGTCTTCAGTAGGGATATCTATAACAAACTGTCTGTATCTGTGTAAAGTACTCTGGACTCAGGATACGAGGGCTTAAAGTAGTCATAAAGAAACTCTAACATCAAAAGCTTTGATAATTCTAAAACAGTAAACCCAATAAATACAGGTTTGTCTAATTTGACTTTCTTTTTTTTTCATCATTATACCAAAAAGCTGATCATGAAATCTTCTGAAGTCCTGATAATTAGGTTTAGAAGTCAGCTTAATTGCTTCGTTCTCTCTGGTGACCAATCTGACATCTTTGCGCTTGTGGGGATTCTCCATAGTCTTTCCCAAACAGCTGTTGTTCATCAGCTTGAAAAAGTCTTTTTCTGAAGCATCTGTGGATTTAGTTCTAAGATCAGTGTTCTTCATGATGTATGGTTTCATGAACTGTTCTTGATCAAAAGCAATTATGCGATGAACTGCTGTCAACTTCAAACCATGTCTTAAATAAAATTGTAGAAGTCTGTAATGACAGACATAATTTTTTTTGCCGCGAAGATTAGGCACAAGTTTAGGTGGTTCTCTTGGATCCATCTTTAGACTTTCTGCTGCTAATGGATAGTCATTATGAGTCATGGGTCTGAGATATTCTAAGTCATCTAGATGAAACACGTGATT
>CM031606.1:75019477-75043140 GCA_018398815.1 Conus ventricosus
ATATGTCATTATGGACTACATTCAAGTACGCAGTTATGATGAACATCGATGCCCATTCTTGTCGATGGATATCATAATAATTATTTATGATTTCGTATGGCACATGTCCATGCAAATTTTAGCAAAGGTGTCAGTGCTTTGTAAATTACCTTGATAAATTTTGTTTTTCTTATTTTTGTAATGACATTGCTTTACCAGCTGATCTTCTCTATCAGATGTAAAGAACATGTTTAGAATCCAATTCCCGGGACTGTTATTATTCAGTTGGACAGGAAACCTGTTGCTGAATGAATGTGGACATTGGCTGAATGAGCGTATAGGGCCCCCAAAATAGCAACCCATGAGAGTAAGACGACCATGTGTGGGTCTGAGGAATAAGTTTTGTTTTGTAAGATAAAATATCTTCGACTGTGCTTAACAAATGATATTTACACATTGTTCATGTGAGTTCTCTCTTTGTATTGGAAGTCTTAGTAATTGCTTCTTTTTTTCTTCACTTGGTCTTAAGGACAGTTTTGGGAAATATTGTAGGGTGAGTGTGTTGTTGATCACTGTTAATTACGGTATCAGTTTTTTTTAAGGCATACTGGCATTAGCTTATACCCACACCTGTGACTCTTTCAAACTATCAATTCAGTGCTGAGACAGCGGAGCATTCCCAGCTAGGCCCAAAGTGGAAACCTGGCCTTCCAACTCACCAGTGAGTGCAAAACCCTACTGACCACTGGAGGATCTTCACCATACAGCAGTCTCCCGTCAGTACCTCCAGGATTCCTACCTAAGTAAACGAAGAAGAGACCATCATTGTGATACTGAGAACTGGGCACCCAGACTGTGACACCACAATCTCTGTGCAAACTCCACACGGGCGAGTCTTCAATTTATCCATGCAGCCCCCAGTGACGGCGGAACAGTCCCAACAACACCAAAAGTAGAAACCTGACCTGCCAACACCCCGATGAATGCAAAACTTTATTGACCACTGGAGGGGCCTTCACCATACAGAAGCCTTTGCCAGTACCTCCAGGATTCCTGCCAAAGGGGAACGGAGAAGAATCTCTTCCTACACTACCGTTGATCTCACATGATCATCACCCATCAGTGACTGATTGATGATAATAATTTTAACCTTTTTTGTTTTGTTTTTGTGAATGAGTATATATATATATATATATATAATGTGTGTGTGTGTGTGTGTGTGTGTGTGAATATGTGTGTGAAAACTTTCCACAATTAGTCTAATTATGAATCATTATGATCATAACTCACCCAGAACATTGTTTACATTGGTCCCCCACTCACCCACCCTTTGTGTGTGTGTGTGTGTGTGTGTGTGTGTGTGTGTGTGTGTGTGTGTGTGTGTGTGTGTGTGTGTGTATGTGTGTGCAACACATGATACCCTATTTTTCATTGATCACTGCTAACTCCTCTCAACAAACATCAGCATAATTGATGCCAACACATTATTTCACCTGTTACAATAAACATCATCCCACTTCATTGTTTACTTTTTTAAACAACACTATTTATATGATCCTCCCAACCTCCCACCCCCACCCCCCCCCATAGTGGATGAAGAGATATGAGCTCTCCTTCTCTTGCCCCCTCCACCCCCCCACACACATACATTACCCTCCTCCCCCCCCCCCACCTTCCCCCCCAATTATACCTATCTCCCATTTATCTTCCATCCCCTTTCGTCCCTTATTAACATTACCCACACACCTTTCACAACTACCCACGCATAACTACTACCACCTATTTCATCACCCAGCGAAATCATTTATTTTTATTCACCTAACCTTTTTTTTAATTGCAGTTTCTTTCATTCTATTCATCTACTTATTTATCCCTTAATATATATATATATATAAAATATATATTAATATATAAAATATTTTATATATTATATAATATATATATAATATATTGAATTATTGAATTGAATTGAATATTGAATTATTGAATTATAAGAACTGGCCCTCAGCACTTGTGTCTTAAGAGGAATATCTTTTTATATTTTCTACTTTTCACAAGAAAATGTAGCTTGTTTAGCTCTTTCATGATTTTCTTTTGCTTCTTAGGTGGCACCTTTGGTTGGTTTTTTGAAACTCAACAAACATACTACGGTATTGCACACCAGCCTTTTCTGGGATTGCATTCTTCTTAAAACTGAAAAGGCAGAGGAGTCAAATTACCACTTCCCCCGGGTCACTGAGGAGAAACCACCAAGTTTCGAAATATCGGGATATGACCAGGAGTTAAAATGTTAGTGAGTTTACCTCCCTATTGGAGGGTGTCTCCCCCTTGGAGACTATAAGCCAGCTGAAGGTTCATTGTGAGAAGCATTTTTTTCCGCCATTCACCCGCTCAAGCACATACTGTTAGTTAGGCAGAATCATCTACCACTGCAGATATGAATGCTTATCTCCCCCTATTTCTTCAATCTAAGACACAAGAGCAAGCTTTGTTTATAATTCAATATTTCTTGCAGTCATTGCAACACCAAGCTGCTCTGTAAGTTGCTGGAACGGTGCTCGGTACTTATCCTTGGAATTTATTAGTTTGTTGTATTTTAGTCCCTTGCGGATTCATTCCAAGAACTGACCCTCAGCACTTGTGTCTTAAGAGGATATCTTTTTATATTTTCTACTTTTCACAAGAAAATGTAGCTTGTTTAGCTCTTTCATGATTTTCTTTTGCTTCTTAGGTGGCACCTTTGGTTGGTTTTTTGAAACTCAACAAACATACTACGGTATTGCACACCAGCCTTTTCTGGGATTGCATTCTTCTTAAAACTGAAAAGGCAGAGGAGTCAAATTACCACTTCCCACGGTCACTGAGGAGAAACCACCAAGTTTCGAAATATCGGTATATGACCAGGAGTTATATGTTAGTGAGTTTACCTCCCTATTGGAGGGTGTCTCCCTTGGAGACTATAAGCTTGCTGAAGGTTCATTGTGAGAAGCATTTTTTTCCCCCATTCACCCGCTCAAGCACATACTGTTAGTTAGGCAGAATCATCTACCACTGCAGATATGAATGCTTATCTCCCCCTATTTCTTCAATCTAAGACACAAGAGCAAGCTTTGTTTATAATTCAATTTTTCTTGCAGTCATTGCAACACCAAGCTGCTCTGTAAGTTGCTGGAACGGTGCTCGGTACTTATCCTTGGAATTTATTAGTTTGTTGTATATATATATATATATATATATATATATATATATATATATATATATATATACAACAAACTAATAAATTCCAAGGATAAGTACCGCACCGTTCCAGCAACTTACAGAGCAGCTTGGTGTTGCAATGACTGCAAGAAATATGGAATTATAAACAAACAAATATGGAATTATAAACAAGCTTTCTCTTATGTCTTAGATTGAAGAAATAGGGGGAAATACGCATTCATATCTGCAGTGGTAGATGATTCTGCCTAACTAACAGTATGTGCATGAGTGGGTGAATGGGGAAAAAATAAAATAAATGCTTCTCAAATGAGCATCAGCAAGCTTATATTCTCCAAGAGGAGACATCCTCCAATAGGGAGGGAAACTCACTAACATATAACTCCTGGTCATATACCGATATATATATATATATATATCAATGTGATTAAAATTCCTAAAATGATTTTCAGAGTGCTCAACCCCTTGGGGAGCAACATTTGTTAAAATAAGGTTTTTAAAAGTCAATCATCTACAAATTTGTTTCAAGCTGTTCGCTGACGACAGCGAACAGCTTGAAACAATTTGTAGATGATTGACTTCTAAAAACCTTATTTTAACACACACACATATATATATATATATATATATATATATATATATATATATATATATATATATAATATATATATATATATATTATACATACATACTAGCCGGTGTACCCGGCTTCGCTCGGGTATATCTGTACAATGATTTTCTGGCCACCCCTCTCTCTCACCATTTAAAAAGACATACAATAAAATTCACCCTTGGGTTGTTTCGTTTTTCCCATGCTGAACCAATTGCCCCGCCTCCTATCTACTTAACCCATTTTCTTCGGACGCACACTCTTTTCTTGCCTCCAACTTTTTTCCTCACGAATTTTTTTCGAAATACGATGCACAGTCCATAGAGGGATGGCTGTACTTTGTGAACTTACCGATGCATTCTAAATTTCCCTTGATTGAAGTGCTCCAAAATGAAAAACTCTGTAGGGGCCGCCATAACCTAGTGGATAAGGCGCTGGATCATGATCCAAGGTCGGGGTTTTCGAATCCCGGTTTGGTCTTGGAAATTTTAACGTGGAATGTTTCCAGCAAAAATGACCGTGGTTCACCCCGATGCCCACCCTGGCCCCGCAGGTGTCAGGCTAATGTGATGGACCACCCATCTGCATATCCTTTATTTGGGCACGGACGTTAAACCAACTCAAAACATGACAACTCTGTGAAAAGATTGCATTTTCACGATGTATAATGTCTATTGGGGGCCTCGGGTAGACAACATTTCTGGTCTCCCGTTGGCGCAAGTATAGTCATTGTTTCTGCGTTTCCAGTTCGTGATGCGCAACGTAGAACATTCCATGTGTAAAACACGGAACGGTCGGGTCTACCCCAAGGGATGAAAATGTCTGACCCTGGCTCTTGATGATTGTCAGAGCGAAAGCGGGTTTTTCGTGGGAAACTGAAGCCATCAAACTGGAAGGGTGGGGTGAGTCCATGAGTTCCAGAGGAATTTTGGGGGAGCAGCACCGGTTCACCTTTGTGGGGGCCACTTGATATTTTCGCTTCTGCAACGTTCCTGTGCAGTCTGGTGAGACACATGGGGTGCCATTGCCCCTTTTGGCGGATCCAGTGAGTGGAGAATGATCATGGGGACCCCAGATTTCAGCAACAGTTCATGCGGTGGAAGTCCGAAAATCCAATGGATTTTCAGGAGTTTTTGTGGATAAAGGACTCCCTCATCACATTCTGTAAACAGATCTGTACAGAGTTTCCCCAGGGAAGTCAGCTCGATTTTTCTGTTTAGCCTGTTGACAGTCTCGTTCAGGGAGGAGATTAGGGCCCCTTTTCCCGCTGACCATCTGAGTCTGCACAGTGAGATGAAGATGGGGTAGATGCTTCTATCAGATCCTCCTGGCTATCATAAAACTGGCAGAGTGCTGATGGGACCAATATAGTATCGGGAAAAACATGACTCAATGGCACCATTGCCAATGTAAAGCAGAAGTTTGGCGAAGCTGGCTGTCTGGGTTTTCCAGACAGGTGGGCTCTCATATTTAACAATCTGCTCCACCATTTCTTCAGACAGGCGTTGACAATGTTTGCTTGGTGCCATTGAGGACGCAGGGAGGATCTGCAGAAGTCCCCACAGAAGAGAGTTGGGATGCCTCCCATTGGCTGTGCACTTGGGTGATGTCCTGCAGCGAAAGAGTCCATGGCCTCGTAGACAGCTTTGTGGGTCATGGAAGCTTCATCAATTATGACGGTTGCAGCCTCTTGATGACTTTGGCCAACGTTGACCCACCTTGACGGGCAGTTTGGCGTTTCTTGCTTGTCGGCATCCAAAGGGACCTTGAAAGTGCTATGTACTGTCCGCCCACCCGGCAAAAGAGTAGCGGCAATGCCACTGGAAGCAGTGGCTAGCACTATTTTGCCTGTGGAGCAGATCCTGTTCAGGATAAGATTCAGGGGGTCTTCTGTCCCTCATGGAGCATCAAGGAACATTATGTTGCTGCTTGCTGTGGATCCTGCCTCTGCTCAACCATGGTCATAAAGCTGTCGTACACGTTCTCTGGTCAGCTGTCAGTTCTTAAACTGATCATCAGCTGCTGCCGGGAGTGCAGTAGAGTCGTAATTGGTCTCGCGGTAGTATTCTCGAGGCACAGTTTGTCGTTGTGTGACTGTTGGCATCCATACTCCCTGTAGACTTGCCTCCAAGAAGGAAGAGTTTGTGCTGAATCACAGTAAGAGCTTGGTTGTAGATGGCATCTGTGTACTGCGCTTAAATAACAGACATCTCTTCGGACTTGGAAGAGGAAATCTTCAGCAAGATGGCTCTGAAGAGGTTCCACAGGTTGCTGGGTTACTGGGATGCAAGCCACCAGGATAATACAAAAGTCACGCAGCAGTCTGGGTCTCTGAGAGGGGAGGGCTTCCTCCAGGGCAAGTTGTAGAAAGCGGTCATTTTCCCGTTTCGGTTCGTGTAAGTTGTATATCATTGTTCAGCATTTAAACTACCCCTGTAAAACCAAGTTTCATCAAGAAAGGTCTAAATTTAGAAAATAACGGATCTTAACGTTTTTAACGTTCAATTTAAAGTTTCTGTTCGTGTAAATTGTATATCATTGTTCAGCGTGTAAAACTGCATCTGTAAAACCGAATTTCTTCAGGAACGGTCAAAATTTTATATAATAACGGTCTTTAACAGTCAATTTTAAAGTTTGGGTTTTCGTGTAAGTTGTATATCATTATTCGCATATAAAACTTCACCTGTATCCCAAATTTCATCAGGAAAGGTCTAATTTAGAAAATAACGGATCTTAACGGTTTTTAACGCTCAATTTTAAGTTTCTGTTCGTGTAAATTGTATATCATTGTTCAGCGTGTAAAACTGCTCTGTATACCGAATTTCATAGGAACGGTCTAAATTTATATAATAAGGGTTTCTTTAACAGTCAATTTTAATTTTCCCGGTTCGTGTAAGTTGTATATCATTATTCGCATTTAAAACTTCACTTGTATACCAAATTTCTTTAAAGAAAGGTCTAAATTAGAAAATAACGGATCTTAACGGTTTTTAACGCTCAATTTTAAGTTTCTGTTCGTGTAAATTGTATATCATTGTTCAGCGTGTAAAACTGCATCTGTATACCGATTTCATCAGGAACGGCCCTAAATTTATATAATAAGGGTTTTTAACGGTCAATTTTTAAGTTTCCATTCGTGTAAGTTGTATATCATTATCAGGTGTAAAATGGATCTGTATACCGAATTCATCAAGAATGGTCTAAATTTAATAATAACGGTTTTTAACGGTCAATTTTAAGTTTCGGTTCGTGTAAGTTGTATATCATTATTCAGCATTTAAAACTTTCACCTGTATACCAAATTTCATCAAGAAAGGTCTAAATTTAGAAAATAACGGATCTTAACGGTTTTTTAACGCTCAATTTTAAGTTTTCTGTTCGTGTAAATTGTATATCATTGCTCAGCGTTTTAAAACTGCATCTGAAATACCGAATTTTTCATCAGGAACGTCTAAATTTATATAATAACGGTTTTTAACAGTCAATTTTAATTTTGGGTTTCGTGTAAGTTGTTATATCATTTTTCCCAGCATTTAAAACTTCACCTGTTATACCAAATTTATCAGAAAGGTCTAAATTTTGAAATAAACGGATCTTAACGGTTTTTAAACGCTAAATTTTTAAGTTTCTGTTCGTGTAAATTGTACATCATTTGTTCAGCGTTGTAAAACTGCATCTGTATACCGAATTTCATCAGGAACGGTCTAAATTTATATAAAAAAGGTTTTTAACGGTCAATTTTTTAAGTTTCGGCTCGTGTAAGTTGTATATCATTATTCAGCATTTAAAACTTCACCTGTTTACCAAATTTCATCAAGAAAGGTTTTAAATTTAGAAAATAACGGATCTTAACGGTTTTTAACGCTAAATTTTTAAAATTTTCTGTTCGTGTAAATTGTATATCATTGTTTCAGCGTGTAAAACTGCATCTGTATACCGAATTTCATCAGGAACGGCCCTAAATTTATTAAAAATAACGGTTTTTAAGGGGTAAATTTTTTAAAGTTTCGGTTCGTGTAAGTTGTATATCTTTGTTCAGCGTGTAAAACTGCATTGTAAAACTGAATTAATAAAGAATGGTCTAAATTTATATAATAACGGTTTTTAACGCTCAATCTTAAGTTTCTGTTCGTGTAAATTGTATATCATTGTTCAGCGTGTAAAACTGAATCTGTATACCGAATTTCTTCAGGAACGGTCTAAATTTAATAAATAACGGTTTTTAACGGTCAATTTTTTAAGTTTCCATTCGTTAAGTTGTATTTCATTTTTTCAGCGTGTGAAACGGGAAATCTGTATACCAAATTTTCATCAAGAATGGTCTAAATTTATAAAATTTAACGGTTTTTAACAGTAAATTTTTAAGTTTCGGTTGTGTAAGTTGTATATAAATTATTCAGCTTTTAAAAACTTCACTGTATACCAAATTTAAATCAAAAAAGGTCTAAATTTTGAAAATAACGGATCTTAACGGTTTTAACCTCAATTTTAAGTTTCTGTTCGTGTAAATTGTATATCATTGCTCAGCTTTGTAAAACTGCATTTTGTATACCGAATTTCATCAGGAAGGTCTAAATTATATAATAACGGTTTTTAACAGTCAATTTTAAGTTTCGGTTCGTGTAAGTTGTAAAATCATTATTCAGCATTTAAAACTTCACCTGTATACCAAATTTCATCAAGTAAGGTCTAAATTTAGAAAATAACGGATCTTAAGGGTTTTTTAAAACGCTCAATTTTAAGTTTTGTTCGTGTAAATTGTACATCATTGTTCAGCGTGTAAACTGCATCTGTATACCGAATTCATCAGGAACGGTCAAAAATTTATATAATAACGGTTTTTAACGGTCAATTTTTAAGTTTCGGTTCGTGTAAGTTGTAAAATCATTGTCAGCGTGTAAAACTGCATCTGATACCGAATTTTAAATCAAGAATGGTCTAAATTTATATAATAACGGTTTTTAACGGTCAATTTTAAGTTTGGGTTCGTGTAAGTTGTATAAATTATTCAGCTTTTAAAAAACTTACCCCTGTATACTAAATTTTCATCAAAAAAGGGTTAAATTTAGAAAATAACGCTTTTTAACGGTGATAAATAACGGTCATAAAAAACTATCGAATGACCCAGTGTTATCCACAGTATGTCCCTCTAGACTCATGCCAAGTTTGGTGGCGATCCGAACGATCCCTTTGCCCCCAAACATCAGAAAAGATTGTATTTTGATCGTGTTTGGGGGGGGAAACGTGTTGTTAACGGTTTTTAACGGTAAAATAAATAACTGCCCGTAGAAACTGTCCAATGACCCTATGTTACTCGGGAGATGTCCCTCTAGGTTCGATGTACCTGTGCAATGTCACAACGGCCATTTGATGAAAATCAGAGGAAAAAGATGTCTTTGAAACCGTTATAACAGTTTTTTAACGTTTTTTAAACGGTTTTTTTTTTTTTTAGAGATTAGTGCAAAACCATCCTTGGGGCACAACAGACGTAACCTGCTAAATTTCAAGAAGATCGGGTTCTAAACAGTTTCTTTTATAGGATTTGGTGTTTTTACGGTTACTAACTGTTTAAAAAACGTTTTTTAACTGCCCAAAAAACGGTTTAATTTTAGAGAAGTAGTCCTGTACCTGGGCAATGTCGAACGGCATTTGATGAAAAGCAGAGGAAAAAGATGTCTTTGAAACCGTTTTTTTTAACAGTTTTTTAACGGTTTTTACGGTTTTTATATTTTTTAAGAGATTAGCCCAAAACCATCCTCGGGTCACAAGACGTACCTGCCAAATTTCATTACAATCGGTTGAGCCGTTTTTGAGTCTATAGCGTACACAGACAACACACAACACACCAGAAAGAATTTGACATTTATATATTAGATATACTAGCCGTGTTACCGCTTCGCTCGGGTTTATCTGTACAATAATTTTCAGGCCCCCCCCCTCTCACCACTTAAAAGACAATACAAATAAAATTCAGCTTGGGTTTGTTTCGTTTTTTCCATGCTGAACCCAATTGCCCCCAGCCTCCTCCTATCTACTTCACCCAATTTTTTTCGGTCGCTCCCCTCCCTTCTTGCCTCTCAATCTGTTTTCCCTCACGAATTTTTTTCGAAAAACGATGCAAAAGTCCATAGAGGGATGCCTGACTTTGTGAACTTACCGATGCATTCTCAATTCCTTGATTGAAGTGCTCCAAAATGACAACTCTGTAGGGGCCGCCATAACCTAGTGGATAAGGCGCTGGACTCATGATCCAAAGGTCGTGGTTTCGAATCCGGTTTGGTCTTGGAAATTTTTTTCGTGGAATGTTTTCAGCTAATTTTCCACCCTGGCCCCGCAGGTGTCAGGCTAATGTGACGGACCAGCCCTCTGCATATCCTTGATTGGGCACGGACGTTAAATCCAACTCAAACATGACAACTCTGTGAAAAGATTCCTTTTCACGATGTATCATGTCTATTGGAGGCCTCTGGGCAGACAACATTTCTGGTCTCCCTTTTTGGCGCAAGTATATCAGTGTTTTTGTACACTGATTTGGATAATAGTATCTGGATATACAGAAGTCACACAGCAGTCGGGGGGCTCTGAGAGATGGAGGCTTCCTCCAGGGGAAATTGTAGAAGCCGGGCATCTTTAGGAGTCCAAGAGCATTTCAGACATCTCGAAAAATGTTGTGGACATAGCCATTGACAATCTTCAGCTCCTCGTATGAACGGGGTCCTTTCATAACGTTGAGTAGAAGCCTCAAGAAATAGCACTCTCCCTGGCGAGGACTGATACTGTACAATTGCCGGATTGCAGTGCCCCTTTGTCGTTTCTTCCACCTATTCTGAGTGGACATCCATGTGAAGTGCACAGGGACTTCTACGTACTTCAGCTCTCGTGCTGTAGGGTCTTGAAAGCATAGGCTAAGATGGCGGTAAGGGTTGCTTCTGTGGGAGAGCCTTTTGTCTTTGCGCTGTGTTGTGTGGATTGAAGTAGAACCCATTGTCCAATCTCTAAATGGACAGCTGGTTTTCTGCACCATGGGGTGGCGCTCATGCAGATCAAATCCCCGGAGTCTCCAAGGGCACCTCGATGCTGCCAACGTAGCGGGGATTCTGGCACATTTGGATCTCATCCAACGACTGGAGGGTTTTTGAGCTGCTCTTCACCTGCCCGGTGGCTTGGAGTTGGAAGACGGCTTGGTCTGTGCCTTGTGGAATACTTCAGGAACGTACTTGATGGATTTTATGCTACTGCATATTTCCCCCTTGATGTGGCAGTTGAACTAATGTAGGAGGGTAAGGGTTGTAGGGGACAACCCATGGTTGGTGACGATGATTTCTCTCTTTCCAAGCGACACAGTCCCAGTATGTTCCATCAGACTCCTCACGTCTCCCGTACTTGGGGTAGCTGTCCTCACCCTGCTCTATGACCCTTCTTGCCTCTCAATCAATTTTACCTCACAATTTTTTTTTGTAATACGATACACAGTCGATAGAGCGATGCCCGTACTTAATGAACTTAACTATGCATTTTCAATTCCCCGATTGAAGTGGGTCCAAAATGCAACTCTGTAGGGCCGCCATTAACCTAGTGGGTAAGGCGCTGGACTCATGATACAAAGGTCGTGGCTTTCCAATCCCGGTTTGGTCTTGGAAATTTTCACGTGGAATGTTTTCAGCTCAAATAACCATAGTTCACCCCGATGTCCACTCTGGCCCCACAGGGTCAGGCTAATGTGACGAACCCTGTCTGCATATCCTTGATTTTGGCACGGACGTTGAACCCAACTCAAACCCTGACAACTCTGTGAAAGATTGCATTTTCACGATGTATTATGTCTATTGGAGGGCCTCTGGGTTGACAACATTTTGGTCTCCCTGTTTTGGGGCAAGTATAGTCAGTGTTTCTGCGCTTCCAATTCGTGATGCTGCAACGTAAAAAACATTCCATGTGTAAACACGGGACGGTCAGATCTGCCCACGGATTTAAAATGTCTGACCCTGGCTCTTGTTGACAGAAAAAAAATCAGAGGGAGAGAACGGAGAAATGTGTGTTCTGGGGTCATCATCCGCTCTCAACTACTTTCGAGCGGATGATGCCGCCAGAACCACATTTCTCCGTTCTCTACTAAACTTGCTTGTCTTTTAAAACTAAGTTATATTTTTGACATAAAATCCGCACCCCTTTTTTCTGACTAATTTCTACCCACAAAACTTTGTATAACAGACAGGCAGACACGAGGCGGGGGGAGTTATAGAGACCCCACCATTAAGTGAACCTGATCACTTAATTTACGGCCAGCGCAGACAAGAGGCCTTCGTTCACATAGAACACAGCGCACAGTCAATAGTTGTCAATGACGACAACACCCAACGTGCGCTCCCTTTTTGTAACCAAAAAATCAATTTAAAAAACGCCTTGCGACCCTTAAATTTCATCAGCAAATGTTCTTGAACATTCTCGACTGCCACGTCCAAAACTAAACCACATCGAGTGCTACGTTGGCAAGACCGGTTTTGCCATTGTTTCCCGGACTACCCCACAAGAAGGTTGTGTTTTGACTGTGCTCCGGTGGTGACTACTTATTGTGTGTGATTTTCAGTTAGAAAAGCGTGTGGCTTTTAAAATTTGCTGAAATTTATTCCATGTTTCAAGATAGCATTTTTTCAGAAGAAGAGAGGATTTACTAGGCAGCCCTTCTTCACAAGAATTAGCCAGGAAATTTTGAGGTTCAAAACGCTGCACATCAAGCTCTGTTGGATTATTCTATTCAAGAAACGCCTCTTATTATCCCCAAAGAGTACTGAACCTACCAACAACCAATACCCCAGTCATCTACTGCATTTTCATTGCCGCCTTCATACTGCTTACATTGGACTGAGGAAAAAAGCTGCTGTTGCATGAATATTTTGTTTACTTTGGAAAATGAGAGATTTTTGTTACCCAAACTCATCTGCATGGGCGCAGAAAACTGCCAAAAAAAACCCAAAAGAAAACTTGAAGCTTTATTCAAAGAAAGGGAAGGTACAATCAAAAAGAGCAGGAAAGAATTTTCAACTCCAGCAGAACTTCATGAATACCTTCTTGCAAACAAAGCTGACATCGGGAAAAAAATAACAAGAGAGGTATTTACAGATAGCCTATTTAACGCCGGAAGTGAAGATGAAATCATCAACAGACTGAAAAGAGGGGTCAGGAACATTCAAAGGCAAGATGCACAAACTATCATGATCTACATTCAATTTGGGAATTTTTTGAATTTGTGTAAAGATTGGCATGAGACTCGGCAAAAACAGGGGAAATACAGCAACATTGGGGAGACTGGTTGAAGGAAAAACTGGATATTCTGATGACCACGCTAGAAAACTGCGTGCACTTGCAAGTGCACTTTTTGAATTTAAACAGTTTTTTGTGTTGGACTTCCTTTAAACTTCTTCCTTAGTAGACTGAGCGCAATTTAAAGTCATGCTGAAGGTTCCAGAATATGCCAACCACTGGAAACAGATTCCACGTGTGCCAACCGACTTGGAGCAGCAACAGTCACAGTAGGGCACCTGTTACAAACCACCCAGCAAGGGGAAATGACATGATTCTAAAAATAACGGTTATGCATAGCCGGGGCTCTGCTTGTCGCAAACCGCCCAGCAAGGGGGAAATGACATGATTCTAAAAATAAACGGTTATGCATAGCCGGGGCTCTGCTTCAACTTCTTCTTGCGCCTATTCAAACGCCCTGCTTCACTTTTTTTGGCTGCCTTTGGGCGGCCACAGAGTGTACTTTATTCAACTGTCTTGTTTATTAAATCAAGCTTTTGATAAATGCACTTGGTGGCTGCTTTGAATAATCTTCAGTTGACAGAGAGACCGGTGCTTAAGCGCCAACCATAAAACCCTTTCCCATTCTCCATGCAAGCACCTCCCTATCTTGTGTGTGTGTGCGTGCGATTGTGCTTGTATATATGCTGTTATTGTTGTTGTTGTCGCTGCTGTCATTGTTGTTGTTTTACTGATAATAACTAGATTATATTCTAGACATTTGTTTCTTATAAATAATCAAAGGTGCGCACCCACCTCCACTCCACCCTACCCTGCTTGCCCCACCCCACGCATGCACACACTTAAGTCACTTTTTAGTTTTTAATCAAGTCACCCCAAGTCCTTAATTAAGTTACTCCAAGTCCTTAATTAAGTTTTTAATCAAGTCACCCCCAAGTTCTTAATTAAGTTCTTAATAAGTTCTTGATCAAGTTCTTAATAAGTTCTTGATCAAGTCACCTTAAGTCATCCTTTAAGTACAACCAAGTTCTTATTCAAGTTATCTTATAATTATCAAAAAATACAATCTATGTTTTTATCTTAAATAGTAGATGTCTAATATAGTACACACACGCCTCAAAAAACTCGTTATCATTGAGGATGTCTTGCTTAGCGTTCTTGACGTGAGATCGGTCAGCATAGATCTTAATGAAGTTTTTACATTGTAAGCAACCGCATTGATTACAATTCTGGTCTATGGAAATGTCTTTTATAGACTCCATGTCTTTTATTTATTGACTCCATCATTTTATAATACGCCATGATCTATTTTTATTAAAAAAAATTTAAAATTAAGTTCTTAAAATATTATTACATCCAAATGGATCAAAACGATCTTTTGTGTTGGCGGGGTTGGCATGTTTTTGTTTTCTGTATTTAGTGGTTCAGGTTGTTTTGACTGCTTTGGTTCTTGTTGCCATTGTTTATATATTTTATAACAGTAATAACCACCCCAGCAGCAGCAAGGGCGCCAAAAATGGCAACAGTTTTAAGTTCAATATTCCATGAAGACTTTGGTGCTGTAGGCCTTGAATCACATGGAGTTTTTATAGCTGGCATTGAATCAACTTGTTCTGGCGTTGGCGGTTTATTATGAGTTATATTCTGTGATTGTAACTGTAATTTTTTTTGTCTGTTCCACTCTGCTAATTTTTTCTGCTTTAACACGCCCAGGATGAGAATGCTTTCCACTGGTCTCCGCCTGATTCAGTGTTTTCTGATTCTGCTGATTTTCTGGCTTGGTTACTTCTCCACCTGATTCAGCGTTTTCTGATTCTGCTGATTTTCTGGCTCGGCCATTTGAAGGGAAATAAAATCTATATGATTAAAAGTAATTAATCCCATGATTAGTGGCGATAATAATGTTCCAAATCTGTAATATAGATCGCATCCTAGAGACTCTAATGACTTTGTTAAAACTGGATCCTGCGTTAAATCATACATAAAGTCTTGTTCAGAATCGATGGGAGCAATCTACTAACTAGTTTAGTGTACAAACTAAGAACCGTTTGTCCTACACTTTTTACCATTCTTGATCCCAGTTGCGCTTCATACCTGTTATGATACTTTATAATGTCTTGTGGCGACATCTGTTGAATCTGTTCTATGCTGAATTCATTGCCGAGGAACTGTTTTGTTTTTCCACATGCTGCCAAAGAATACAACCTCTCCTTTTGGGGCATAACAGCTTGGGCATCAACTTCTTCATTTGTAAGTCCAAGACAGTTTAGTCCGCTCTGTAGCTCTAGCAGATCATCGCTGTTCATGTTTTTTATTAATTATAATTATTTTATTTTTTAAAATGAGCACCGAAAAAAAACTATTACCAACCTGTATACCATTCTGCTGTTATTGGGGTCTAAGTGTAGGATACACGATGCTTGGTAAAAGCTTGTTAAAAATTAAACCAGCAGATCTTGGCAAACTAGACTTTGAAGACTCGGCAAAACTGATTGCTATTATTACAGCTTCGTTTGCTACGAAAGATTTTCTAGTTAAGCAAGGAATAATTCCTGACAGTATCAATATGTAAAATTTAAAAAAATACATTTATAAAAAATGGCTTCACTCGTAATGATGATAGGCGGCGCTGTGGTGAATGCGCTTGCTTTTAGCGGAAGTAATTACGCATTTAGTAAACTACGGGATGACGGCGAGAGAAAAAGACATAACAAAGCTATGGAGCAACTAGCCGCAGCGCAAGATCACTATTGAAAAGCAGAGAATTGAGCAGTTAGATTTTATTAATAACACACTGAAAAAACAGGGACATGCAGCTTACACATTTAAAAAATGTTGACCAGGCAATAAAAGAAATTTATCTTGTAACAGGCAAACCAATCGAGACATTGCCCCCACCAAAATTCAGCGACTTTTATCAGCCATCAGAAAACAAAAAGATGCAAGAAATCGTGTTTATTGTCTTTGGCATGACTGTCGTGTATTTTGTTGCACATAATATTGGCTGAATAAAAATGAACAAAATCTATTATTCGCCAAAAGGATATTGGAAGGGAATCACGGCAATAAAAAAGCTAAGCCAAGCAGCTGGAGTCAGTGAACAAACAGCAAAGGAATGGTTATCTAAACAAGCGATTTGGCAAATTTATTTACCGGCACCTAGACGAATACAGAGACCACACTTGTGAATACAATGCCGAACGACACCCTTCAAATGGATCTTCTATATTTACCTCATGATACGATTAGACGAAAAAGATTTAAGTACGCACTCACAGTCATTGACATAGCTTCAAGATACAAAGATGCGAACCATTAACACAAAAGAGTGCTTCTGCTGTTGCTGTTGCTATACAACTGATATATCAACGGGGCCCCTTAACTTACCCTCGAAATGATTCAAGTCGATGATGGAAAAGAATTTAAAGGTCGAGTGAATCAATTATTGTTAAAACATAGAGTTACTATTAAAAGGAGGCATCCCAGGAGTTCACAGATCACAGGCTTTAGTTGAAAACTTTAACAAACAGTTATCTGAAAGACTTTTTTCTTACAGTATCACAGAGAGCTGATTGACAATTCTCGCAACACAGAATGGGTTAGAAGACTGCCCTCGGTTTTGCGCGCAATGAATAATGAAGAATTTAAAGGGTTTAAAACCAGTACAAGCAATCAAAAAACAAACAATAGATGTTGTTGAAGACTCCGGCACAACCAGCAAACTATTACCGTTTGGTTTAAAAGTAAGGTACTTTTATTTACCGGGAGAAGCAGAAGGGGACACTCGCATCAGGGCAACCGATCCAGTTTGGAGTGTCGATCCATATGAAATAAAAAGAATTGTAAAAATGAATCCCCCCGTGTATTATTTACGAGAAACTGACACAACAAAACAGCCAGCTCCTCAAAGATCTTTTGTGAAAGAAGAACTGCAGATAATCCCACCAGACACAGTTCCAGTTGCTTAGTTAATTTACGGTTCTACAATGCCCATATGCATATGAAAACTCTGGATTAACAAACACACTTTTTGTTTTTGTTCTATCTAATGACTTCTTTGTTAAAAAACCGTTGTGTTGATCTCATGTAGATTAGATCGCAGTTTTACGTTGTCATGATGAAAAGTCTTATTGTCAAACAATGCTTCTTTATAGTTGTTATTATATAAATTTAGACTGTTCCTGATGAAATTCGGTATACAGATGCAGTTTTACACGCTGAACAATGATATACAACTTACATGAACGGAAACTTAAAATTGAGCGTAAAAAACCGTTAAGATCCGTTATTTTCTAAATTTAGACCTTTCTTGATAAAATTTGGTATACAGGTGAAGTTTTACATGCTGATCAATGATAGACAACTAATTTGAAGAGAAAATTAATATTGACCGTTAAAAACCTTTAAATGTCTAAATTTAGAGATGGTAGTCTGCAGAGGATTTCAGAAATACACCGAAGTTATGATGCTCTGCAATACCCTCTGATTTTTTTTCTGTCAACAAGAGCCATGGTCAGACATTTTCATCCCGTGGGGCAGATCTGACCGTCCCGTGTTTTACACATGGAATGTTCTACGTTGCAGCATCACGAATTGGAAGCGCAGAAACACTGACTATACTTGCGCCAAACAGGGAGACCAGAAATGTTGTCAACCCAGAGGCCCTCCAATAGACATAATACATCGTGAAAATGCAATCTTTTCACAGAGTTGTCATGTTTGAGTTGGGTTCAACGTCCGTGCCCAAATCAAGGATATGCAGATGGGTGGTCCGTCACATTAGCCTGACACCTGCAGGGCCAGAGTGGACATCGGGGTGAACTATGGTTATTTGAGCTGAAAACATTCCACATGAAAATTTCCAAGACCAAACCGGGATTGGAAGCCACGACCTTTGGATCATGAGTCCAGCGCCTTATCCACTAGGTTATGGCGGCCCCTACACAGTTGTCATTTTGGAGCACTTCAATCGAGGAATTGAGAATGCATAGTTAAGTTCATTAAGTACGGGCATCGCTCTATCGACTGTGTATCGTATTACGAAAAAAATTGTGAGGTAAAATTGATTGAGAGGCAAGAAGGGTCATAGAGCAGGGTGAGGACAGCTACCCCAATACAGGAGACGTGAGGAGTCTGATGGAGAACATACTGGGACTGTGTCGCTTGGGCAGAGAGAAATCATCGTCACCAACCAGTGGGTTGTCCCCTACAACCCTTACCTCCTACATTAGTTCAACTGCCATATCAAGGTGGAAATATGCAGTAGCATAAAATCCATCAAGTACGTCTGAAGTATTCCACAAGGGCACAGAACAAGCCGTCTTCCAACTCCAAGCCACTCAGGCAGGTGAAGGAGCAGCTCAACAACCTCCAGTCGTTGATGAGATCCAAATGTACCAGAATGCCCGCTACGTTGGCAGCATCGAGGCGACCTGGAGACTCCTGGGATTTGATCTGCATGAGCGCCACCCCATGGTGCAGAGACCAGCTGTCCATTTAGAGATTGGACAATGGGTCTACTTCAATCCACACAACACAGCGCAAAGAGCACAAGGCTCTCCCACAGAAGCAACCTTACCGCCATCTTTAGCCTATGCTTTCAAGACCCTACAGCACGAGAGCTGAAGTACGTAGAAGTCCCTGAGCACTTCACATGGATGTCACTCAGAATAGGTGGAAAGAAACGACCAAAGGGGCACTGCAATCCGGCGATTGTACAGTATCAGTCCTCGCCAGGGAGAGTGCTACTTCTTGAGGCTTCTACTCAACGTTATGAAAGGACCCGTTCATACGAGGAGCTGAAGAAATTTTCAATGGCTATGTCCACAACATTTTTCGAGATGACTTGCAATGCTCTTGGGCTCCTAGAAGATGACCGGCTTCTACAACTTGCCCTGGAGGAAGCCTCCATCTCTCAGAGACCCGACTGCTGTGTGACTTCTGTATTATCCAGATACTATTATCCAGAATCAGTGTACAGAAACACTGACTATACTTGCGCCAAACAGGGAGACCAGAAATGTTGTCTGCCCAGAGGCCCCAATAGACATGATACATCGTGAAAATGGAATCTTTTCACAGAGTTGTCATGTTTGAGTTGGATTTAACGTCCGTGCCCAAATCAAGGATATGCAGATGGCTGGTCCGTCACATTAGCCTGACACCTGCGGGGCCAGGGTGGACATTAGCTGAAAACATTCCACGTGAAAATTTCCAAGACCAAACCGGGATTCGAAACCACGACCTTTGGATCATGAGTCCAGCGCCTTATCCACTAGGTTATGGCGGCCCCTACAGAGTTGTCATTTTGGAGCACTTCAATCAAGGAATTGAGAATGCATCGGTAAGTTCACAAAGTACAGGCATCCCTCTATGGACTGTGCATCGTATTTCGAAAAAATTCGTGAGGGAAAACAGATTGAGAGGCAAGAAGGGAGTGAGCGACCGAAGAAAATTGGGTGAAGTAGATAGGAGGAGGCTGGGCAATTGGTTCAGCATGGAAAAAACGAAACAAACCCAAGCTGAATTTTATTGTATTGTCTTTTAAGTGGTTGAGAGAGGGGGTGGCCTGAAAATTATTGTACAGATAAACCCGAGCGAAGCCGGGTACACCGGCTAGTATATAATATACAGAGAGAGAGAGAAAAGAGAGAGAGAGAGAGAGAGAGTTTTTTTCTCCCACTTACCCTTATTATCAATCCACCATTACCACAACCGTCACAAATTATCACACCACCCCACTAAACTAGACACACAACCCTATTGTATCACCCCCCCTCCCCCACACAACCCCCCCTCCTTTTCCTCTCACCATAATCCCCCCCTGTCATTTCCCCCTGGCGGCTATTCTGCCTACCACATGGACAACAACAGATGAGTAAAATTTTTTGTTCTTTGTTTGTACTGTCCTAAATGTTAAATATGATCTGTTTCTTCGCCTGAAGAAGACCCAGGAGGTCGAAATGCATCGTGTCTTGTCCTGTGCTTTGTTTGTCATGTCATTGCGGTAACTAACCCCTCTCTTTCTAAAAATTAGCTTTTGATTTACTTGCATACGTATATACTACATTTTCAGTTGGTGGTCTCTTGCGAGATCCCTGATCGCGTTCCTTTGTCCCAGAGTCATGGTTTTCTAAAAAAAAAATTCGCTCATGCTAACATGTTTAAATCATCAGTATATTTTTTTTATGAATGATACTAAAGCCCCGTTGCCCTTTGGAGCACAGTTTCCGATAAGTTTTTACCTGAAATTTTTCACAACTCCCAACTTTCGATATAATCTACATCATCATCATCATCATCATCATCAGCATCATCATCTTCATCATCATCGTTGTCTTTCATAATTGATAGAGCATGTGTCTGATGGATGGAACGAAAGAGTCGGCCCTTAATAGCAATGTACCTTTCTCTTGTCTCCAATAACGGCGTCCTGCATGCAGCTAAAAACTTGAAATAGGCCTGCGTTCAAAACTGATTGCAGAGAGAGAACAGGACTAAAAAAATCACAAGGTGGTGTGACGTCAACGTAAAAAAAAGTATTATGACGTCAAGGTGAAATTAGGTAACTACATGACGAAATGATAATTTTTGGACGAGGGAGAAGCAAGAACTAACGGCCGAGGCTTTGGTGTCCAGCCTACTTTATTTTGTTTTAATCGTCGTTTTCTCCGTAGTGATACTATGTGGAGAGGCTGACTTTCAAGTCAGTAGTGCGTCGATGTTCACTGTGTATGTACGATACTTCTGACGACGGTACCAGCGAAATATGTACCAGGAAAATTTTTTGTTATGAAAATGTTGTGAATGCTGTGTCGCCGAGAGTGACTTAAAACTCCTGCAAGAATATTTATGTGCTCTAATTGTACCACCTCATGTGTGTCGGTGGGCTGAGTTTATTGATGTGAACATTGTAATATCAATACACGAAGCTAATTAATTTGTGTTTTAGATCAACAATACGTTGAATCGAAGTTTATTGTGTTCTATGGGACTTTGCTGAAATCGTGTTCTCCGGGGATTCAATATTGATTGCTGTGCCTTGTGAATCTGCAGTTCTTCAATGGTTTACTGTGCCTTGTGAATCTGCGGTTCTTCTTCTGTGGATTGTTGTGCCTTGTGAATCTGCGGTTCTTCTTCTGTGGATTGTTGTGCCTTGTGAATCTACGTAATATATTGTGCTTGCTGTGTGAGACCCAGATTCTTCTTCATCGCTTGTGTTTGTGAACGGCTGTGTTTACCGTGTGGGGACCTTGGTTATCCTTCTTCGTCTTATTTTAGTGCTGTAGACTGTGGCTTGGGTACTGTGGAACCGAGAGCATTGATTGTATATGTGAGACACTGTGGACGGCGCTGGCGAGATCTGTGAGTGATATCAAGATATGTAATATGATAGGTTGATATCTGCTGATTGAAGTGTCTTATGTATTGATGTCTTAATTGACGTGAATTGATCTGTATACTATGTAGTAGCATGTATTGATTTTGTAACAATTCATATTGATGGTTCAGACAGCATATAGAAAGAAAAATCTAACTCGTGTGTTGCCTGGCTATCCATGTTCGTATGGTGTGGGTGTGTGTAGGAGAAAAGTCGTACACGCACCCAAACTTTGAGAACGAGAGTCAGACAACAAAACACGCACCGCACACCATCCGTAACAGTGGGAAACGGTAGATGATTTCTGTACACACGTGCTATACCAATACCCTTCCAAAGTGTTTTTTTAAATCCCTTTAGTTAAGGCCTCATGTTTTCCACAAAAGCAGAAGTCTACCATGAAACAAATTGTGTCGGAGTGCAAATATACCTGGCAATGCTCATCAGTGTGTGGTTGCCCCATTAATGTCGCTAGAGCTTCAAAAATGGTCATAAAGCCGGAAATCAGCTGTGTTATGTAACTCTATTTGTCCAGTAGGGAGTATAGCAGCCACATAGAGACTTCTGTTCTTAAGAGCACCAGTAAGAGCACCGACCGCGACAGGGCAAGTAAAAGTCCCAAGCGCATCATAGCAAAAGTAATATAGGGGATGAATGCCCCGTGAAGAGTTGCCCGGCAGATTGACGTCTCACTGCATTCCAGCCAACGTGAGGAGACGCAGCGGAGGATGGCTATCACCTCATGAAGGTCAGATTGTTTGAAATTGTCCCTCAGAGATATTGACTATCACCTCATGAAGGTCGGATTGTTTGAAATTGTCCCTCAGAGATATTGACTATCACCTCATGAAGGTAGGATTGTTTGAAATTGTCCCTCAGAGATATTGACTATCACCTCATGAAGGTCGGATTGCTTGAAATTGTCCCTCAGAGATATTGCCTATCACCTCATGAAGGTCGGATTGTTTGAAATTGTCCCTCAGAGATATTGCCTATCACCTCATGAAGGTCGGATTGCTTGAAATTGTCCCTCAGAGATATTGACTATCACCTCATAAGGTCAGATTGCTTGAAATTGTCCCTCAGAGATATTGACTATCACCTCATGAAGGTCAGTTTGCTTGAAATTGTCCCTCAGAGATATTGACTATCACCTCATGAAGGTCGGATTGCTTGAAATTGTCCCTCAGAGATATTGACTATCACCTCATGAAGGTCAGATTGCTTGAAATTGTCCCTCAGAGATATTGACTATCACCCCATGAAGGTCGGAGTGATTGCGTTTGAATATTGATCCCTCAGAGATATTGACTATCACCTCATGAAGGTCGGATTGCTTGAAATTGTCCCTCAGAGATATTGACTATCACCTCATGAAGGTCGGATTGCTTGAAATTGTCCCTCAGAGATATTGACTATCACCTCATGAAGGTCGGATTGTTTGAAATTGTCCCTCAGAGATATTGACTATCACCTCATGAAGGTCGGATTACTTGAAATTGTCCCTCAGAGATATTGACTATCACCTCATGAAGGTCGGATTGTTTGAAATTGTCCCTCAGAGATATTGACTATCACCTCATGAAGGTCGAATTGTTTGAAATTGTCCCTCAGAGATACTGACTATCACCTCATGAAGGTCGGATTGCTTGAAATTGTCCTCAGAGATACTGCAATCAAAGTCATCACAAATTCATCACTCTGACGATTCAGTTCCGTCACAACATCCTGATAAACTCAGACGATAGTGTGAATCAGACGGCAGATCAAAATTGGACATAACGACAGTGATGTGTTGCCACTATGATGCCTGTTGTGTGGCGTTTCTTTTGGACACACAGGGACGTGGTGAATGTCTCAGGACGATGGATTTGGTGATGTATAACGATTAGAAGATGAAAGTAAAATAAATCATGTTATATATTATCACATAGGAAAATAAACATATTATTATGTCTTTTGAACACACGAAACTTAAAGACAAGACGTAAGAGAAATGCACGTTTTCATCATTTGGACAACAAAAAATCAAATATAAATCGCCTTCAAGAAACACATAATTATGTAAAGGATATGAAAGCACAGTTATGGGAAAAGCAATGGGTAGGATAATTATTTTATCATAGTGGAACAGCTCATGGAAAGGAAAGCTTATATTAACTTAAAACCACCTTCAAGGAAGCGTTGAACGTAACGTAAAACACTTCATAGAAGTTT